>CM055127.1:330087407-330687407 GCA_029206835.1 Rana muscosa
CACCACTATACACTTCGCACTCCTCTCCCTGCACATCCCATGCACCACTATACACTCCACACTCCTCTCCCTGCACATCTCACCCACCACTATACACTTTGCACACCTCTATCTGCACATCCTCCCCACCACCATACACTCCACACTCCTCTCCCTGCACATCCCACCCACCACTATGCACTTCGCACTCCTCTCCCTGCACATCCCACCCACCACCATACACTCCTCTCCCTGCACATCCCACCCACCACCATACACTCCACACTCCTCTCCCTGCACATCCCACCCACCACTATACACTCCACAACCCTCTCCCTGCACATACTACTCACCACTATACACCCCACACCCCTCTCCCTGCACATACTACCCACCGCCATACACTTCGCACTCCTCTTCCTGCACATCCCATCCACTGACATACACTCCACACTCCTCTCCATGCACATATTACCCACCACCATACAATCCACACTGCTCTCCCTGCTCATACTACCCACTGCCAAATACTCCACACTCCTCTCCCTGCACATACTACCCACTGCCATACACTTTGCACTCCTCTCCCTGCACATCCTACACACCGCTATACACTCCGCACCCCTCTTCCTGCACATTCCACCCACCACTATACACTTCGCACTCCTCTCCCTGCACATCCCACCCACCACTATACACTCCACACCCCTCTCCCTGCACATATTACCCGCCGCTATACACCCCACACCCCTCTCCCTGCACATACTACCCACCACTATACACTCCGCACTCCTCTCCCTGCACATACTACCCACCGCAAAACACTCCACACTCCTCTCCCTGCACATACTACCCCCCGCCATACACTTCGCACTCCTCTTCCTGAAAAATACTACCCACTGCCATACACTCCACACTCCTCTCCCTGCACATAATACCCACCGCCATACACTCCGCACTCCTCTCCCTGGCGGGATTTTGGCGCCATAATGACGTCATGGGAGGGGGTGTTAACCTTTTTTTCACATGTTTTGATTGGTGACTGTTTTATATATATATTGTGTTGATGCACAGGTACACTTTATCACTTGTCTGACGAAGGGGTCCTACGCGGCTCCGAAACGTTACACTTTTGTGATGTTTTAAAATAATCTTTTGGACGTAATTGGAACGATCCTTGGTGTGCTGGCGAATATGGTTATTTTCATATACATAGCATGCCTGCCTGTAAGTTCACTATGAGTTTGGGTTGTCTCGTTTCATGTGCAGCTTTTTCCTCCCCTGCATGCCAATTTATTATGGAATTACTTACTTTATATTTTTGTACCTTATTTTAGATATGCATCACGTGCCTGCTCCTGAAGAGTGGTAATACCAAACCACGAAATGCGTCAAGCTAACCTTAAGCCGTGGCTGCACTCACATATCTTTTATAAATTGCAATTTTACCCTGTTTAATATGACGTTTTTGGATTGAGACGCTAATACCCTAGGGTCTCTTTTTAATTACACTTATGTAGAGTAAGGAGATTGGAGGCGACCTCCACCCTGTAGTCGGTTGTATGTCTTGTCCATGACATGTATGCATGTGTAAATATATCAATTATATGGGAATTATTACAGCAGCATCAACTATTGTTTTTTATCATGTATCTATGGTCTGTATTATCATCAATTATTGCATCATGTAGTCATTGTTTAATTATTTACCTGTATCCAATAAAATACTTTTATTACTATAACAATTATATTGATGTTTGCTCCTCCCCAAACTGTGTGCTCCATACAAAGTCCCAATTTTCCTACCATGCCCCCCTTTTTCCCCCTCTTATATGGTTTTTATTTTCACACTAGTTAGGGATGGAGGTACATATTCCCATGGTCATGACCTCATACAAAGTCCCAATTTGTTGCAACTCGTTGCTTTTGTTTCCCCTTAGTGAGGATGGCGGCGCCGGGACCTGCCACGATCGAGGGATTGGCGTCGGGGGGCCGACATCGCGGGCGCCTAGGACAGGTAAGTGTCCTTATTAAAAGTCAGCAGCTACAGTGTTTGTAGCTGCTGACTTTAAAAAAAAAAAAAACGTGGGTGGAACCCCGCTTTAATGTTGATATGATCACTTTTTTCAACATAATATTGAGAATTAGGCTTTTTTTCTTTTGTCTAAAAAAAGTTCTGACCATCCCATAGGGGAGTGTATAGTCACATATATGACTGTTTTTTTATATGTGAATTGATATAACCCTTTAAAAAAAATTCATGATTATGAAAAGTCGTCCAGGTAAACTGTTCGGTACTGCAGAGGAGCGTATCCTTCAAATTATCTAAATATATTTTAAATAATTCCTAAAAAATAATAATATATGGTTTGTTTTGTTTTAAATAAATCTTTTTTCGTTAACAGTTCCGAAATGGTCCACATGATGGCACTGTTTTCATTTATTGATGTTTTTAATATAAACCAGTATCACTACTGCCCTCCGGGTGTCAATGATGAGTCATCTTTCCTATCAATTAGTATGGCTCTCTTTTAGCGGCAAGAACCATTTATTTTTTTTGTCCAATAAGCTCTAAGTGTCGTTTTTGTGTGATTTATGGCTGCGCTCCTCCGCTCTGCCAGATGGATATATAATGCGCAGGCGTGTTTACGTACCCCTGATGACGTCAGATGTGACGAAACGGTCGTAGAACCGCTATGTACATACGCACTGCGCATGCGCGAACCGTTGTTGTCGATACGAATAAAGCTTTTTTTAAATCCTTGCAAGGAACGTTTTTATGTATCAGGACTTGGTCCTATCTTTGGAATTTTTTTAAACTTGACGTAATTGTAGCCGTATTAGTGCAATTGTGACAGAGAAAATTAAGTACTGTCCGTGATACTTTTTTTATTTGCACTAACATAGAATTTTTCAGGACAAGCTTTCGGGGTATGTCCCCTTCTTCAAGGTCCAAGCAGTACTGATTCACAATTTTTTTAGCAGAATGTTGAAACAAAACAAGAAAAAAAAAAAAAAATCTCAGAGGGAAAGGAAAAAAAACACATACAAATCAATGGTAATAAAGATAGCAGCAGAGTTAGTGAGATAAGACAGAGTTAGTGAGATAAGACAGAGGGAGAGCTATAGACTTGAGGGGGGAGATGCTAGTCACAGAGGGGGTCATAAAACCTTAGTATAATGGGTAAGGAAACCAATATCTAAATTTAGGCCATTCGTTTTTGTGTTAAAAAGAATTATCATTCTTAGTTCAAATGTTTTCCTTTCCTGGATAGTTCTGAAATTCCCTTTAAGAACTAAAACATTGAGGTCTTCTATAGTGTGGTCTGGTTGTGAGAAGTGATGTCCCACAGGTGTGCAGAAACTCTCTTCTTTATGTTCCTTGATGGTATGTCTGTGAAAATTTTCACAGACATACCATCAAGGAACATAAAGAAGAGAGTTTCTGCACACCTGTGGGACATCACTTCTCACAACCAGACCACACTATAGAAGACCTCAACGTTTTAGTTCTTAAAGGGAATTTCAGAACTATCCAGGAAAGGAAAACATTTGAACTAAGAATGATAATTCTTTTTAACACAAAAACGAATGGCCTAAATTTAGATATTGGTTTCCTTACCCATTATACTAAGGTTTTATGACCCCCTCTGTGACTAGCATCTCCCCCCTCAAGTCTATAGCTCTCCCTCTGTCTTATCTCACTAACTCTGTCTTATCTCACTAACTCTGCTGCTATCTTTATTACCATTGATTTGTATGTGTTTTTTTTCCTTTCCCTCTGAGATTTTTTTTTTTTTTCTTGTTTTGTTTCAACATTCTGCTAAAAAAATTGTGAATCAGTACTGCTTGGACCTTGAAGAAGGGGACATACCCCGAAAGCTTGTCCTGAAAAATTCTATGTTAGTGCAAATAAAAAAAGTATCACGGACAGTACTTAATTTTCTCTGAATTTTTTTAAATAAAGAAATCCAATGATTCTCTGCACTACTGGATTTCTTTTTCCTCTCCCCCTCTCTTTTTCCTCAAAACATTTGGAAACCCACCCACTGTTAGGGATGAGCTTCGTGTTCGAGTCGAACATACGTTCGACTCGAACATCGGCTGTTCGATCGTTCGACGAAGATCGAACGATTTGGGCCGTTCGCGCCAAATTCGAGTGACGCGAACGGCCCACAATGCACTACGCCATCGCAGTGTCATCCAGGCGCTGTGATTGGCCAAGCATGCACTGTGACCCCGCATGCTTGGCCAATCACAGCGCCGGCAGCGAGGAGAGCAATGATTGGCCACAGGCAGGATGCCTGTGGCCAATTATTGCTGAGGGTGTTTAGTACACGCCCCACACTATAAAAGGCCGCCAGCACGGCGGCCTAGTGTAGTGTGTTCCGGAGCAGGGATAGAGCAGCATAGGCAGGGACAGTGACTGTTATTTCTTTCTTGCTTAACCTGGATTCCTTTAGTTTAGGGAAAGAGAAGGATAGGTAGGGAGAGTGTCAGTGTGTTTTGTGCTTGTGCTATAGTGTGCTTAAAAAAAACATTTATTCTAGGGACAGAAAACTGTAGGTAGGGACAGTGTCAGTTTCTTTCACTCTGCAAGTCCTTGTTTCCAGGGACCTGGAAGGACAGTGAGTGAATTGTCCTTGTGCTATATTGTGCTTAAAAAAACATTTATTCTAGGGACAGAAAACTGTAGGTAGGGAGAGTGTCAGTTTCTTTCACTCTGCAAGTCCTTGTTTCCAGGGACCTGTAAGGACAGTGAGTGAATTGTCCTTGTGCTATATTGTGATTAAAAAAAACATTTTTTCTAGGGACAGAAAACTGTAGGTAGGGAGAGTGTTTTTTTTCTTTCACTCTGCAAGTCCTTGTTTCCAGGGACCTGTAAGGACAGTGAGTGAATTGTCCTTGTGCTATATTGTGCTTAAAAAAAACATTTATTCTAGGGACAGAAAACTGTAGGTAGGGAGAGTGTCAGTTTATTTCACTCTGCAAGTCCTTGTTTCCAGGGACCTGGAAGGACAGTGAGTGAATTGTCCTTGTGCTATATTGTGATTAAAAAAAACATTTTTTCTAGGGACAGAAAACTGTAGGTAGGGAGAGTGTTTTTTTTCTTTCACTCTGCAAGTCCTTGTTTCCAGGGACCTGTAAGGACAGTGAGTGAATTGTCCTTGTGCTATATTGTGCTTAAAAAAAACATTTATTCTAGGGACAGAAAACTGTAGGTAGGGAGAGTGTCAGTTTATTTCACTCTGCAAGTCCTTGTTTCCAGGGACCTGGAAGGACAGTGAGTGAATTGTCCTTGTGCTATATTGTGATTAAAAAAAACATTTTTTCTAGGGACAGAAAACTGTAGGTAGGGAGAGTGTTTTTTTTCTTTCACTCTGCAAGTCCTTGTTTCCAGGGACCTGGAAGGACAGTGAGTGAATTGTCCTTGTGCTATATTGTGCTTAAAAAAAACATTTATTCTAGGGACAGAAAACTGTAGGTAGGGAGAGTGTCAGTTTATTTCACTCTGCAAGTCCTTGTTTCCAGGGACCTGTAAGGACAGTGAGTGAATTGTCCTTGTGCTATATTGTGATTAAAAAAAACATTTTTTCTAGGGACAGAAAACTGTAGGTAGGGAGAGTGTTTTTTTTCTTTCACTCTGCAAGTCCTTGTTTCCAGGGACCTGGAAGGACAGTGAGTGAATTCTCCTTGTGCTATATTGTGATTAAAAAAAACATTTTTTCTAGGGACAGAAAACTGTAGGTAGGGAGAGTGTTTTTTTTCTTTCACTCTGCAAGTCCTTGTTTCCAGGGACCTGTAAGGACAGTGAGTGAATTGTCCTTGTGCTATAGTGTGCTTAAAAAAAACATTTATTCTAGGGACAGAAAACTGTAGGTAGGGAGAGTGTTTTTTTCTTTCACTCTGCAAGTCCTTGTTTCCAGGGACCTGGAAGGACAGTGAGTGAATTGTCCTTGTGCTATATTGTGCTTAAAAAAAACATTTATTCTAGGGACAGAAAACTGTAGGTAGGGAGAGTGTCAGTTTATTTCACTCTGCAAGTCCTTGTTTCCAGGGACCTGTAAGGACAGTGAGTGAATTGTCCTTGTGCTATATTGTGCTTAAAAAAAACATTTATTCTAGGGACAGAAAACTGTAGGTAGGGAGAGTGTCAGTTTATTTCACTCTGCAAGTCTTTGTTTCCAGGGACCTGTAAGGACAGTGAGTGAATTGTCCTTGTGCTATATTGTGATTAAAAAAAACATTTTTTCTAGGGACAGAAAACTGTAGGTAGGGAGAGTGTTTTTTTTCTTTCACTCTGCAAGTCCTTGTTTCCAGGGACCTGGAAGGACAGTGAGTGAATTCTCCTTGTGCTATATTGTGATTAAAAAAAACATTTTTTCTAGGGACAGAAAACTGTAGGTAGGGAGAGTGTTTTTTTTCTTTCACTCTGCAAGTCCTTGTTTCCAGGGACCTGTAAGGACAGTGAGTGAATTGTCCTTGTGCTATAGTGTGCTTAAAAAAAACATTTATTCTAGGGACAGAAAACTGTAGGTAGGGAGAGTGTCAGTTTCTTTCACTCTGCAAGTCCTTGTTTCCAGGGACCTGTAAGGACAGTGAGTGAATTGTCCTTGTGCTATATTGTGATTAAAAAAAACATTTTTTCTAGGGACAGAAAACTGTAGGTAGGGAGAGTGTTTTTTTTCTTTCACTCTGCAAGTCCTTGTTTCCAGGGACCTGTAAGGACAGTGAGTGAATTGTCCTTGTGCTATATTGTGCTTAAAAAAAACATTTATTCTAGGGACAGAAAACTGTAGGTAGGGAGAGTGTCAGTTTATTTCACTCTGCAAGTCCTTGTTTCCAGGGACCTGGAAGGACAGTGAGTGAATTGTCCTTGTGCTATATTGTGATTAAAAAAAACATTTTTTCTAGGGACAGAAAACTGTAGGTAGGGAGAGTGTTTTTTTTCTTTCACTCTGCAAGTCCTTGTTTCCAGGGACCTGTAAGGACAGTGAGTGAATTGTCCTTGTGCTATATTGTGCTTAAAAAAAACATTTATTCTAGGGACAGAAAACTGTAGGTAGGGAGAGTGTCAGTTTATTTCACTCTGCAAGTCCTTGTTTCCAGGGACCTGTAAGGACAGTGAGTGAATTGTCCTTGTGCTATATTGTGATTAAAAAAAACATTTTTTCTAGGGACAGAAAACTGTAGGTAGGGAGAGTGTTTTTTTTCTTTCACTCTGCAAGTCCTTGTTTCCAGGGACCTGGAAGGACAGTGAGTGAATTCTCCTTGTGCTATATTGTGATTAAAAAAAACATTTTTTCTAGGGACAGAAAACTGTAGGTAGGGAGAGTGTTTTTTTTCTTTCACTCTGCAAGTCCTTGTTTCCAGGGACGTGTAAGGACAGTGAGTGAATTGTCCTTGTGCTATAGTGTGCTTAAAAAAAACATTTATTCTAGGGACAGAAAACTGTAGGTAGGGAGAGTGTTTTTTTCTTTCACTCTGCAAGTCCTTGTTTCCAGGGACCTGGAAGGACAGTGAGTGAATTGTCCTTGTGCTATATTGTGCTTAAAAAAAACATTTATTCTAGGGACAGAAAACTGTAGGTAGGGAGAGTGTCAGTTTATTTCACTCTGCAAGTCCTTGTTTCCAGGGACCTGTAAGGACAGTGAGTGAATTGTCCTTGTGCTATATTGTGCTTAAAAAAAACATTTATTCTAGGGACAGAAAACTGTAGGTAGGGAGAGTGTCAGTTTCTTTCACTCTGCAAGTCCTTGTTTCCAGGGACCTGTAAGGACAGTGAGTGAATTGTCCTTGTGCTATATTGTGATTAAAAAAGACATTTTTTCTAGGGACAGAAAACTGTAGGTAGGGAGAGTGTTTTTTTTCTTTCACTCTGCAAGTCCTTGTTTCCAGGGACCTGGAAGGACAGTGAGTGAATTCTCCTTGTGCTATATTGTGATTAAAAAAAACATTTTTTCTAGGGACAGAAAACTGTAGGTAGGGAGAGTGTTTTTTTTCTTTCACTCTGCAAGTCCTTGTTTCCAGGGACCTGTAAGGACAGTGAGTGAATTGTCCTTGTGCTATAGTGTGCTTAAAAAAAACATTTATTCTAGGGACAGAAAACTGTAGGTAGGGACAGTGTCAGTTTCTTTCACTCTGCAAGTCCTTGTTTCCAGGGACCTGTAAGGACAGTGAGTGAATTGTCCTTGTGCTATATTGTGCTTAAAAAAAACATTTATTCTAGGGACAGAAAACTGTAGGTAGGGAGAGTGTCAGTTTATTTCACTCTGCAAGTCCTTGTTTCCAGGGACCTGTAAGGACAGTGAGTGAATTGTCCTTGTGCTATATTGTGATTAAAAAAAACATTTTTTCTAGGGACAGAAAACTGTAGGTAGGGAGAGTTTTTTTTTCTTTCACTCTGCAAGTCCTTGTTTCCAGGGACCTGTAAGGACAGTGAGTGAATTGTCCTTGTGCTATATTGTGCTTAAAAAAAACATTTATTCTAGGGACAGAAAACTGTAGGTAGGGAGAGTGTCAGTTTATTTCACTCTGCAAGTCCTTGTTTCCAGGGACCTGTAAGGACAGTGAGTGAATTGTCCTTGTGCTATATTGTGATTAAAAAAAACATTTTTTCTAGGGACAGAAAACTGTAGGTAGGGAGAGTGTTTTTTTTCTTTCACTCTGCAAGTCCTTGTTTCCAGGGACCTGTAAGGACAGTGAGTGAATTGTCCTTGTGCTATATTGTGATAAAAAAAAACATTTTTTCTAGGGACAGAAAACTGTAGGTAGGGAGAGTGTTTTTTTTCTTTCACTCTGCAAGTCCTTGTTTCCAGGGACCTGTAAGGACAGTGAGTGAATTGTCCTTGTGCTATAGTGTGCTTAAAAAAAACATTTATTCTAGGGACAGAAAACTGTAGGTAGGGACAGTGTCAGTTTCTTTCACTCTGCAAGTCCTTGTTTCCAGGGACCTGGAAGGACAGTGAGTGAATTGTCCTTGTGCTATATTGTGATTAAAAAAAACATTTTTTCTAGGGACAGAAAACTGTAGGTAGGGAGAGTTTTTTTTTTCTTTCACTCTGCAAGTCCTTGTTTCCAGGGACCTGTAAGGACAGTGAGTGAATTGTCCTTGTGCTATATTGTGATTAAAAAAAACATTTTTTCTAGGGACAGAAAACTGTAGGTAGGGAGAGTGTTTTTTTTCTTTCACTCTGCAAGTCCTTGTTTCCAGGGACCTGTAAGGACAGTGAGTGAATTGTCCTTGTGCTATATTGTGATAAAAAAAAACATTTTTTCTAGGGACAGAAAACTGTAGGTAGGGAGAGTGTTTTTTTTCTTTCACTCTGCAAGTCCTTGTTTCCAGGGACCTGTAAGGACAGTGAGTGAATTGTCCTTGTGCTATAGTGTGCTTAAAAAAAACATTTATTCTAGGGACAGAAAACTGTAGGTAGGGACAGTGTCAGTTTCTTTCACTCTGCAAGTCCTTGTTTCCAGGGACCTGGAAGGACAGTGAGTGAATTGTCCTTGTGCTCTATTGTGATTAAAAAAAAACATTTTTTCTAGGGACAGAAAACTGTAGGTAGGGAGAGTGTTTTTTTTCTTTCACTCTGCAAGTCCTTGTTTCCAGGGACCTGTAAGGACAGTGAGTGAATTGTCCTTGTGCTATATTGTGATTAAAAAAAACATTTTTTCTAGGGACAGAAAACTGTAGGTAGGGAGAGTGTTTTTTTTCTTTCACTCTGCAAGTCCTTGTTTCCAGGGACCTGTAAGGACAGTGAGTGAATTGTCCTTGTGCTATATTGTGCTTAAAAAAAACATTTATTCTAGGGACAGAAAACTGTAGGTAGGGAGAGTGTTTTTTTTCTTTCACTCTGCAAGTCCTTGTTTCCAGGGACCTGTAAGGACAGTGAGTGAATTGTCCTTGTGCTATATTGTGCTTAAAAAAAATATTTTTTCTAGGGACAGAAAACTGTAGGTAGGGAGAGTGTCAGTTTCTTTCACTGTGAAAGTCCTTGTTTCAAGGGACAGAGAAGGACACCTGAAGGTAGCCCTTATTGCTTTTTTCCCATCTCCCTGCAGGCCATCTATTAGAATGTCTGGAAGGCAAACAAGGAGAGGCAGACAGTCAGGAGGCAATAAAAGAGGGCAAGCAGGCTCTGTGTCTGGGGGCAACAGTGCTGGTCGTGGACGCGGTGCATTGTCATCAGCACATGGCCATGGGACACGCTTGTCCTTCTTTTCGGCAGCTGGACATGTTGAGCCACATCATGCCGAAGACTTGGTAGAGTGGATGACCAAGCCCTCCTCCTCCTCCTCATCCTCTCTCACCCAGGCTCAGGGTACTGGAAAAGCAGCTGCCAAAGCGTCGTCTTCCCTGGTATCAATGTCAGACAAATCATCAGTCACTCCTTCCCTAGACCCACCATGTCCTCCTCCTGAGGAGTCCCCCGAACTGTTTCAGCACAGTGTTGGGTACATGCTCCAGGAGGATGCCCAGCGTTTCGAAGGGTCTGATGATGAAACCCAGCTAGAGGAAGGCAGTAGCGTGAGAGCAGACAGAGGGGATGCTCAAGAAGGACACCAATCTGGCAGTCATGTTCCAGCAGCTGCAGCATACTGCCAGATTGGCTCCAGTGATGAGGAGGGAGGGGATGATGAGGTCACTGACTCCACGTGGGTGCCTAATAGGAGAGAGGAGGAGGAGGAGGATGAGGAGGAGGCACATCTCCAACGAGGCAGGATGCCCTTTGGTGGCCAGCGTAAGGGCAGTACACCGACGGAATCACACCGCAGAGCTCCGCCTGTGCAGGGCGCTGCCTCTGCCCGTCATTCAAAAAGTTCTTTGGTGTGGGCCTTTTTTGAGGCTAGTGCATCAGATCGCACAGCTGCTGTTTGCAACATATGTCTCAAGCGTATATCGCGTGGCCAAAACATCAGCCGCTTGGGTACCACATGCCTGACCAGACATATGTTGACCTGCCATGCAGCTCGTTGGCAAGCCTACCTCAAAGACCCACACCAAAGAACAAAGCGGACCTCTCCTTGCACCGCATCAGCTGGGATCTCCAACCCCACTATAACTTCAGTCCTCTCTGAAACATGCACTGAGAGGAATGAAGGTGTAGAATTAGGTGTGTCACAGCCAAGTACTTGCGGCCACTCTGCTAGCAGTACACCGACGTCCGATTCTAGCAGGCAAATTTCCCTGCCCCAGCTGCTGGACCGTCGAAAGAAGTTCACTCCCAGCCATCCACATGCCCAGCGGTTGAATGCTAGCTTGGCTAAATTGCTAGCGCTTCAACTGCTGCCTTTTCAGTTGGTAGACTCGGCCCCCTTCCGTGAGTTTGTGCAATGTGCGGTTCCTCAGTGGCAGGTTCCCAAACGCCACTTTTTCTCACGGAAGGCTATTCCGGCTCTCTACCGGCATGTGGAAGGCAATGTCTTGGCCTCGCTGGACAGGGCGGTCAGCGGTAAGGTGCATATTACCGCTGACTCATGGTCCAGCAGGCATGGACAGGGACGTTACCTTTCTTTCACGGCCCATTGGGTCACTCTTTTGGCAGCTGGGAAGGATTCAGGACAAGGTGCAGTAGTGTTGGAGGTTGTCCCACCGCCACGCCTCCAAAATGCTACTACTGGTTGTGACACACCTCTCTCCTCCACCCCCTCCTCTTCTTCTTCCTCCATGGCCTCTTCCTGTGGTTTGTCCTATGAACCAGCGGTGCTCCGTAGCCGTTCACGGGGCTACGCAAGTACGCAGGCAAAAAGATGCCATGCCGTGCTTGCGCTGGTGTGTTTGGGGGACAGAAGCCACACTGGGGCAGAGGTCCTGTCTGCTCTGCAGGGCCAGGCCGAGAGGTGGTTGACGCCACGCCAGCTTAAGCCAGGAATGGTGGTTTGCGACAATGGCACCAACCTCCTCTCCGCCCTCCGACAGGGACAACTGACCCATGTGCCCTGTGTGGCTCACGTCCTTAACCTGGTGGTGCAGCGCTTCTTGGGCAGGTACCCGGGCTTACAGGATGTCCTGAGGCAGGCCAGGAAAGTCTGTGTGCATTTCCGCAGATCTTATAATGCCAGTGCTCGCCTGGCTGAGCTGCAAAAGGAGTTGAACCTGCCCAAGAACCGCCTTATATGTGACATGCCCACCAGGTGGAACTCAACGTTGGCCATGCTGCAGCGGCTGCACACGCAGCAGAGGGCCATCAATGAGTACCTGTGCGACTACGGCACCAGGACAGGGTCAGGGGAGCTTGGTTTTTTTTCTCCACGCCAGTGGGGCATGATCAGGGATGCATGCACTGTCCTGGCACCATTTGAGGAGGCCACGAGGATGGTGAGCAGTGACAGTGCATGCATCAGTGACACTGTACCTCTTGTCCACCTGTTGGAGCACACGCTGCGTGGAATAATGGACAGGGCACTTGAGGCAGAACAGAGGCAGGAAGAGGAGGACTTCCTTGCCTCTCAAGGCCCCCTTTACCCAGACAGTGTTCCTTCTGTCCCACCCATCGCACAGGAAGAGGAGGAGGAGGAGGAGGAGGAGGAGGAGGATTGTGTCAGCATGGAGGTGGAGGCTGGCACTCAGCATCATCAGCAGCAGTCTTTTAGGGATGATTTACAGTCCCAAGAAACCAGTGGACTTGTACGTGGCTGGGAGGAGGTGGCTGCGGATCATGTCGTCCTTAGTGACCCAGAGGACTCCGGAGCGAATGCCTCAGCAAACCTACGCTGCATGGCCTCCCTGATCCTGCAAAGTCTGCGGAAGGATCCTCGTATTCTTCGGATCAAGGAGAGGGACCATTACTGGCTGGCCACTCTCCTTGATCCACGGTACAAGGGTAAGGTTGCGGACCTTATGTTACCGTCGCAGAGGGAGCAGAGGATGAGACAACTCCGGGAGGCCTTGCAGAAAGGTCTGTGCAACGCGTTCCCAGAGACTGGGAGGTTGCAAACTCCTGGTCCTGGACAACGAGTTGCTGAGGCTTCGGCCAGTCAAAGAAGGAGCGGTGGGGAAGGTGGCCGTCTGACCGATGCGTTCAGACAATTCTTTAGTCCGCAGCCCCAAAGTATGATCGGTTCCAGCAACCATCGCCAGCGTCTGATAAACATGGTGCAGGAATATCTAGGGGCAAGGTCAGACTTGGACACCTTCCCCACCGAAAATCCTCTGGCTTACTGGGTCTTGAGGATGGATCACTGGCCAGAGCTTGCACAGTATGCAATTGAGCTACTGGCCTGTCCTGCATCCAGCGTTCTTTCGGAACGCACATTCAGTGCTGCTGGAGGATTTGTCACGGATCACAGGGTGCGCCTGTCCACCGACTCGGTTGATCGACTGACTTTCATCAAGATGAACCAGTCTTGGATCACCACCAGCTACCACACACCTGATGCTGATATAACAGACTAATTGATTTTAACATGTCACATCCCTTCAAGACTGATGCTGATGCTGAGTGCCTGTGCTGTTATGTTGACTGGCTATCCTCCTCCTCCGAGTCCTCAATGATACGATTGATGATGATAGCTTGTAAGATCATTTTTGTTTATGGGTGCCGCCACCAGTGCCTAACGCCCAATTTTTCAGCCCCTGTTTAACAGGGGCGTGTAATTACAATTTTTGAAGCAATACTTTGCAACAGGGCTCATTGCTGTGCTCCAAGTACAGTATCTGTGAGGAGTTGCAGTGTTGTGCCACCAGTGCCTAAGGCCCAATTTTTCAGCCCCTGTTTAACAGGGGCGTGTCATTACAATTTTTGAAGCAATACTTTGCAACAGGGCTCATTGCTGTGCTCCAAGTACAGTATCTGTGAGGAGTTGCAGTGTTGTGCCACCAGTGCCTAAGGCCCAATTTTTCAGCCCCTGTTTAACAGGGGCGTGTCATTACAATTTTTGAAGCAATACTTTGCAACAGGGCTCATTGCTGTGCTCCAAGTACAGTATCTGTGAGGGGTTGCAGTGTTGTGCCACCAGTGCCTAAGGCCCAATTTTTCAGCCCCTGTTCAACAGGGGCATGTAATTACAATTCTTGATCTAATAATTCACAGCAGGGCCCATTGCTGCACCCACCAAGAGTAACTGTCAGGGCTTACAGTGTTGTGGCACCAGCACCACCATCAAAGGCCCAATTTTTACTACCACTGTTCAACAATTATATGTAATTAAAATTCCTGATATAATAGTTGACAGCAGGGCGTTCCAGCACCAACCAAGAGTAACTGTGAGTGCTTACAGTGTTGTGCCAACACCAACAACTAAGGGGCCTATTTCTGCAGAGTATATACGGCAGGTCCCTACTTTCAAACATCCAACTTACAAACGACTCCTACTTGCAAACGCAAGAAGACAACATGAAGTGAGAGGAAATCTACCACTAGGAAGGAAAATTCTCTCCTGTAAGAATAAATATGGGAGAAAGGTGTCTCCTCTGTACTGATGCTTTATCAGCAATCCTTGTTTCAAGAAAAAGACCACATTTCAAAAAGAGTTGTCATTGGGACGGAAAGTGAGGTGAAATGTTCTGAACAGGGGCACAGACAGCAAAACAAATGTTACAGGGGTGATAACCCTTACCTATGTTTTCCAAAAAGTTTAAAAATAGATTTTTGGTCTGGAGCTACACTTCAACAATGTACCTGTTCAAAATTACAAACAGACTCTACATAAGAACAAACCTACAGTCCCTGTCTTGTATGCACCGCCTGTATAGGGCTGTTCAGAGTATATAGGGCCTTTTTTATTTTATGTGCGGGGTTCCCCTTAATATCCATACAAGACCCAAAGGGGCTGGTAATGGGCTGGGGTAGGGGGGGGGTCATGGGGTAGCTATGCCATTTTTCTTAAAGAATTTCATCCATATTACCGGGACCAGACATTACATTAAAGCCGCAAGCAGTTTTAAATGGCTTTTTTTTCCTTTAGAAGTGTCATTTTGTGCAGGGACAGTTCTAAACACGGGAAACACGTGGCACTTCACAGGCATACTTTAGACACCCCCCAGGTACGATATTTAAAGGAATATTTGACTTTTTTTTTTTCACTTTATGCATCATTAAAATGACTGCTCCCGAAAAACGACCGTTTTTAAAACTTCTTTTTGCATTGATACATGTCCCCTGGTGCAGAACCCGGGTTCCCAAACCCTTTTTAGGACAATAACATGCATAATAGTTGTTATAATTAGCACTTTAGAATTCGAACGTTCGCATCCATTGTATTTAATAGGGTTCTAATGTTCGTTCGAACTTTCGGTCCGTTCGCGGGTTCTGGTGCGAACCGAACCCGGGGGTGTTCGGCTCATCACTACCCACTGTATCTCACCTGTGGAAGGGAACGTCCACCGACGTGCATAAATCACCTCCAGGGAGTGTGCTTTTGAGGGTGCATTCATAGATGCCAGCTGGTTACCTGTGAAGGGAGTTTTCAAAATCTCATCGGCGATCCTGGCACTCTACTAAGCACTTATTTGACCCCCCTGAATAAGGGCGGTCGCAGGCTTTCTGGTAAGCCTTCAATCTTATTAAAGGTGACGGGCAGCACAAGTAGTGAATGGCTATACCCATGTTTCCACACTGGAAATCATTTACTGAATATCTACACTTATGAACTTTTTTTGTTGTTTTCCTTTATGCACTTATATGCACGATTTACTGTATGTATTAATGCAGTAATCTCTTGTTGACTCATTTCAGCACACATTTAGAGTACTGTTGTGTTTTCAGTCATTTATCTGCACATATTTGATCACTATGGATTTATTATAATTTGAATTGTGTTTATGTATTTCACATAGTATATTATCCAGTGCTGCACTCCTATCTATATTTACATACTACCCACCGCCATACACTCCACACTCCTCTCCCTGCACATCCCACCCACCACCATACACTCCGCACTTCTCTCCCTGCACCCACTACCCACCGCCATACACTCCGCACTCCTCTCCCTGCACATCCCACCCACCTCCATACACTCTGCACTCCTCTCCCTGCACATACTACCCATATCCTTACACTCCGCACTCCTCTCCCTGCACATCCCACCCACTGCCATACACTCCACACTCCTCTCCCTGTACATCCCACCCACCGTCATACACTTTGCACTCCTCTCCCTGCACATCCCACCCACCGCCATACACTCTGCACTCCTCTCCCTGCACATCCCGCCCACCACTATACACTTCGCACTCCTCTCTCTGCGCATCCCACCCACCACCATACACCCCACACACCTCTCCCTGCACATACTACCCACCACTATACACTCCGCACTCCTCGCCCTGCACATACTACCCACCGCCATACACCCCACACCCCTCTCCCTGCACATACTACCCACCGCCATACACTTCGCACTCCTCTCCCTGCACATCCCACCCACTGCCATACACTCCGCACTCCTCTCCCTGCACATACTACTCACCTACATACACACCTCACTCCTCCCTCTGCACATACTACCCACCTCCATACACTTTGCACTCCTCTCCCTGCACATACTACTCACTTCCATACACTCCTCACTCCTCCCCCTGCACATACTACCCACCTTCATACACTCTGCACTGCTCTCCTGCACATCCCACCCACCGCTATACGCTCCATATGGCAAGGGGGATCAATTGCCCCCCCCTGGAGAAGCACTATATTTATATGGACATGGAGTGAAGCGGAATTATCCTCAAGAGCTATTTCACACTGCCAGCTGGCCTATCGGTAAAACGCCGCTAGTTTTAGCGGTGCTTTACCATAGTTTTAGTGGCGCTATTCAGTCGCTAGAGGGGGGGGGGGTTTAAAAAAAAATAGAAATTGATAATCAGACAATGGCAGCTTGATACATCTATTAAGCTTTTGCATCAGGTTTCTCAAACCTTTGCATGCCTGCGCTTTATGTCATAATGATTAAGCCCCTCCCCTTCATGACATTGTAAAAAAGGGACCGAGCATGGATGACCTTAAAATGATGCCCCCCCCCTGAAAAAAGTTCAGCGGACGCCCATGTCCACACCCCTCTCCCTGCACATACTACCCACCGCCATACACTTCGCACTCCTCTCCCTGCACATACTACCCACCACCATATACTTTGCACACCTCTCTCTGCACATACTACCCACCGCCGTACACCCCCACAAACATACCCGCCTCCGTACTTCCCTATTTAACATTGCCACATTCTGTAATTAATCTCAGACTCTATTTAAGCACACCCATTTAAGCCACGCCCAATATTTTGTGCAATGTAAACCACGCCCACTTTTAGCCGCGGCGCACTACACTCACCGCATTTCTTGGGCCCACTCTTGATCTTGCACAAGGGCCCACTCATTTCATGATACGCCCCTGGATTCAACCAATGTGATATGCATGTACATTGTATTATGTTTGGAGTAATTGGGAGTTTTTTTGCAGCAAATGATGTATATGCTTGTATATTCACAAAAAGTCTGTAAAATTGTGGTGAAATGACAGGAGGAAACAAGTATATTTTACTACATGTAATAGGGTGAATTTACTAAATGTATTGGGGTGGATTTATTTTGCAGGTGAAGTCACTCCAGAGCTTAGGAAATAAGGGGAGCTCTGCTGACTTCCATCATTCAATCATGTGTAAGCAAAAAATAATCTTCTTAATGGGGTCACAGACAATAAAAATTCTGACAGGTGTTCTAATTCACCTCCACTATCCAAAACTAAAATGATTTTTTTTTCTTTAGTTGTACTTTAAGTAAATCAACCTCAATGATTTCCATATTTAGATTTCTATGCATTACGGTTGAGAGAACTGATCCAAAAAGGAAGAGACTACTCAAAACTGCCTATGATATTTTTACTGTAGCCACCCCCTCACCCCGTCCTCTTTAGCTAGGGGTATGTCACGCGACAGGGTGAGGTGCGCTACGGCCCATGTCCTCCCCACAACGGCGGGCGAGGTGAAGGCCAATACCTGATGTTTCCTCGGGCCGGTGTGTCCTGAGCATGTACCGAGTCTGTCGTGCAGAAACCACCGAACCACACTTTGCTCCCATTAAAAGAGTCCATACACCGATCACAGTCCAACTGTTGGTTTATTTCGTATCTCCACATACAGGCAATGCGATGGCATGATACGGTGAGATGAGCAGGTCGAGGCACTATACTGATCTGGGTCCCTACACCCCCTGTGCTATGACCAAGGGTTGTAGGAGTCTTGACATGAATACCTCCGTTGTGTTGCGGCCCCTATCAGGGGAAGATGTCCTCCAAGGGAGTTACCGAAGGCCCATCCGTCACCGGGTTGACACTACACCGGGTCTTCGAACGAGTGACCTCCCCAGCCTCCTCACCTCAGATGCGGGCCCCCTCGCAAGGGGTGCCCTGGAGCAACTTCACCCTCGCGGGACCCAGTCGGAGTCACCGGGTCCCAGGCCTCCTCAATAGTACCTCACCCCAGGCTGAAGGTGCCTGGGATGGACTCCATCTTCATTCCGGCCAGGCCTAGGGCGCCTAGGCCGGCACCTTGAACCGCCCGCACCCAGGCCTAAGGTGCCTGGGTGCGTGAAGAGATGATCCCCCGAAAAAGACCTCGTGGCGAGGGCGTCTCCCCCTTTTATCTCCTCCCGTCGATACCACGGCGGGTTCCCCGCCCCGGCCGTACCATCTCCAGGAAGGGACAAAGAAGGGTAGCACTCCGGTAGTGATTCTACCCTGAGCCAGTAGGTACACTGACACCCACTGGTCAAGGAGAATATTACACCACCCAATCCTCCACGAATAACAAAAAGGGGTCTGAACCCTAACACAATTACACACTTGGGTCACACTACCCCCAAGTGTATCCCACTAAATTGAGGACCCCGCTACATTACATTCCTTAAATACCGCATGCCTAGACCACTACTTAATTATCGCATGCATTTAATTATTTATTTCCTTCAGTGAATTGAGTTTATTGTCTTTTTCATGTGGTATTTACTGAGCGTTTTCAGTGGTTTGCGGTAAATATCGTAAAACAGCATAGTGAATTGGCAGTTTCAGGATCGCATTTAGGGAAAATGTGCTCAGACATCTAAATACCGCATGTGAACTGCTAGTGAATGGAGCCCACTGTCTGTTCCAGACACTGTACAGTATGTAAGGTAATCTTCCACTTTATGAATATTTGGCAGGGAATAAATCACTGGATGCTTCTGAAATTTCATATAGAGAAAAACAGCAAGGTCCCAGATCAACTATACTGCATATTCAATAATCCACTCAATATTAGGGATGAGCTTCGTGTTCGAGTCGAACCCATGTTCGACTCGAACATCGGCTGTTCGATCGTTCGACAAAAATCGAACATTATGGGCCGTTCGTGCCAAATTCGAGTGGTGCGTCACGGCCCATAATTCACTGCGGCATCGCAGTGCATTGCTGGCTGATGATTGGCCAAGCATGCACTATGACCCGCAGAAAAAACAGGGTGGCTTTGGCCAATTATGGCTCAGGGGGTTTAGTACACGCCCCACACTTAATAAGGCTGCCGGCTCGGCGGCCTTGTGTAGTGTGTTGGAGTTGTGAAACGAGAGTTTACAGAGACAGACAGTGTCATTTATATTGAGTTAGATAGAGCAGGCAGGCGAGTCAGTTAGCTGTAGTTACAGTGTGTAGAGGATATATATGCATCCTAGGTGTTGTATATATATATTTATACACTGTATTGAGTTTAGCTAGATCCGTTCTTGTTAGTCTCTATACTGTGACAGGCAGGCAGGTGATTGTGCTAGCTGCAGACAGTCAGTGTTTCACTTAGTGTACTGTGTGCTTTGCATAGCATTCACCTAAAGCGTAACCTGAATACAGTTAGTCTCAATACTGTGACAGGCAGGCCGGTGATTGTGCTAGCTGCAGACAGTCAGTGTTTCACTTAAGTGTACTACTGTGTGCTTTGTATAGCATTCACCTAAAGCTCACCTGAATACAGTTAGAATTATAGTGGTGTTCTCATAATAAAACCACAAGCAGAGAGCTGCAAGTATTTTCAGTGTACTGTGTCCTCTGCACAGTTTTCACCTAAAACTAACTGAAAACAATTGCTGCTTTTCCCATACTAACACCACAGCAGGCCATTAGTATGTCTGGAAGGCAAACAATGAGAGGCAGACAGTCACGAGGCAATAAAAGTGGGCAAGCAGGCTCTGTGTCTAGAGGCAACAGTGATGCTGGTCGTGGACACAGTGCATCCTCATCAGCACGTGGCCGTGGGAAATGCTTGTCCTTCTTTTCGGCAGCTGGCTATGTTGAGCCGCAACATGCCCAAGACTTGGTAGAGTGGATGACCAAGCCGTCCTCCTCCTCCTCATCCTCTCTCACCCAGGCTCAGGGTACTTTGTCTGGCAAAGCAGCTGCCAAAGCTAAATTCAGTAACGTGAGCTCAGAGAGAGGGGGTAGTAACGTGAGCCCAGAGAGAGGGGGTGCCCAACAAGGTCAGCTATCTGGCAGTCATGTTCCCTCAGCTGCAGCATACTGCCAGATTGGCTACAGTGATGAGGAGGGAGGGAATGATGAGGTCACTGACTCCACGTGGGTGCCTGATAAGAGAGAGGAGGAGGAGGCACATCTCCAACGAGGCAGGATGCCCTCCAGGGGCCAGCTTAAGGGCAGCACACTGACTGCGTCACACCGCAGAGCTCCGCATGTGCAGGGCGCTGCTGTCTCTGCACGTTATTCCAAAAGTTCTTTGGTGTGGGGCTTTTTTCAGACGTGTGCAGCAGATCGCACCGTTGCCATTTGCAACATATGTCTAAAGCGTATCTTGCGTGGCCAAAACATCAGCCGCTTGGGCACCACGTGCTTGACCAGACATATGTCGACCTGCCATGCAGTCCTTTGGCAGGCACACCTAAAAGACCCACACCAAAGAACAAGGCGGACCTCTCCTTGCTCCTCATCAGCTGGGATCTCCAACCCCACTATACCTTCAGTCCTCTCTCAAACCTGCACTGAGAGGAATGAAGGTGTAGAATTAGGTGTGTCACAGCCAAGTACTTGCGGGCAATCTGCTATCGGTACACCGACGTCCGATTGTACCAGGCAAATTTCCCTGCCCCAGCTGCTGCACCACCGAAAGAAGTTCGCTCCCAGCCATCCACATGCCCAGCGGTTGAATGCTAGCTTGGCTAAATTGCTAGCACTTCAACTGCTTCCTTTTCAGTTGGTAGACTCTGCCCCCTTCCGTGAGTTTGTGGAATGTGCGGTTCCTCAGTGGCAGGTTCCCAAACGCCACTTTTTGTCATGGAAGGCGATTCCGGCTCTCTACCGGCATATGGAAGGCAATGTCTTGGCCTCGCTGGACAGAGCGGTCAGCGGTAAGGTGCATATTACTGCTGACTCATGGTCCAGCAGGCATGGACAGGGACGTTACCTATCTTTCACGGCGCATTGGGTGACTCTGCTGACAGCTGGGAAGGATGCAGGGCAAGGTGCAGTAGTGTTGGAGGTTGTTCCGCCACCACGCCTCCAAAATGTTACTACTGGTGATTCTGACACACCTCTCTCCGCCACCCCCTCCTCTTCTTCTTCCTCCATGGCCTCTTCCTGTGCTGATTTGTCCTTGGAACCAGCGGTGCTCCGTAGGCATTCAAGGGGCTACACCAGTACGCAGGCAAAAAGGTGCCATGCGGTGCTTGAGCTGGTGTGCTTGGGGGACGGGAGCCACACTGGGGCAGAGATTCTGTCAGCTCTGCAGGGGCAGGCTCAGAGGTGGTTGACGCCACGGCAGCTTAAGCCAGGAAAGGTGGTTTCTGACAATGGCACCAACCTCCTCTCCGCCCTCCGACAGGGAAAACTGACCCATGTGCCCTGTTTGGTTCACGTCCTTAACTGGGTGGTGCAGCAGTTCTTGGGCAGGTACCCGGGCTTACAGGAGGTCCTGATGCAGGCCAGGAAACTCTGTGGGCATTTCTGCCGGTCATATAATGCCAATGCTTGGCTGACTGAGCTGCAAAAGGATTACAACCTGCCCAAGAACCACCTAATCTGTGACATGCCCTCCAGGTGGAACTCTACGTTGGCCATGCTGCAGCGGCTGCACACGCAGCAGAGGGCCATCAATGAGTATCTGTTGCAATATGGCACCAAGACAGGGTCAGGGGAGCTTGGATTTTTTTCCCTACGCCAGTGGGCCATGATCAGGGATGCATGGACTGTCCTGGCACCATTTGAGGAGGCCACGAGGATGGTGAGCAGTGTCAGTGCATGCATCAGTGACACTGTCCCTCTTGTCCACCTGTTGGAGCACACGCTGCGTGGAATAATGGACAGGGCACTTGAGGCAGAACAGAGGCAGGAAGAGGAGGACTTCCTTACCTCTCAAGGCCCCCTTTATCCAGACAGTGTTCCTGCTGACCCGCTTATCACACAGGAAGAGGAGGAGGAGGAGGAGGAGGATTGTGTCAGCATGGAAGTGGAGACTAGCACTCAGCATCAGCAGCAGTCTTCAAGGGATCAATTACAGTCCCAAGACACCCATGGACTTGTACGTGGCTGGGAAGAGGTGGCTGCGGATCATGACGTCCTCAGTGACCCAGAGGACTCCGCACCGAATGCCTCAGCAAACCTACGCTGCATGGCCTCCCTGATCCTGCAAAGCCTGCGTAAGGATCCTCGTATTCGTGCGATCAAGGAGAGGGATCATTACTGGCTGGCAACCCTCCTTGATCCACGTTACAAGGGTAAGGTTGCGGACCTTATCTTGCCGTTGCAGAGGGAGCAGAGGATGAGGCATCTTCGGGAGGCCTTGCAGAAAGGTCTGTGCAACGTGTTCCCAGAGACTGGGAGGTTACAAATTCCTGGTCCTGGACAACGTGTTGCTGAGGCTTCGGTCAGTCAAAGAAGGAGCGTTGGAGAAGGTGGCCGTCTGACCGATGCGTTCAGACAATTTTTTAGTCCGCAGCCCCAAGGTATGATCGGTTCCAGCAACCATCGCCAGCGTCTGGTTTACAGGAATACCTAGGGGTAAGATCAGACTTGGACACCTTTCCCACCGAAAATCCTCTGGGTTACTGGGTCTTGAGGATGGATCACTGGCCAGAGCTTGCACAGTATGCAATTGAGATACTGGCCTGTCCTGCATCCAACTTTCTTTCAGAACGCACATTCAGTGCTGCTGGAGGCTTTGTAACCGATCACAGGGTGCGCCTGTCAACCGACTCGGTCTATCGACTGACCTTCATAAAAAATGAATCAGTCTTGGATCACCACCAGCTACCAAGCACCTGATGCTGATGTAACAGAATAATTTTCTTTGAAATGTCAGATCCCTTCAAGACTGCCTATGCTGATGCAGAGTGACTATCCTGTTATGCTGAGTGACTATCCTCTTCCTCCTCAATAATCATGCTGATAGCTTGAAAGAACATTTTTGGTTCTGGGCACCACCACCAGTGGCTAAGGCCCAATTTTTCAGCCCCTGTTTAACAGGGGCGTGTATTTACAATTTTTGATGCAATGCTTTGCAGCAGGGCTCATTGCTGCGCTCCAAGTACAGTATCTGTGAGGGGTTGCAGTGTTGTGGCACCAGCACCAGTGCCTAAGGCCCAATTTTTCAGCCCCTGTTTAACATGGGCGTGTATTTACAATTTTTTATGCAATGCTTTGCAGCAGGGCTCATTGCTGCGCTCCAAGTACAGTATCTGTGAGGGGTTGCAGTGTTGTGGCACCAGTGCCTAAGGCCCAATTTTTCTGCCCCTGTTTAACAGGGGCATGTAATTACAATTCTTGATCTAATATTTCACAGCTGGGCCCATTCCTGCGCCCACCAAGAGTAACTGTGAGGACTTACCGTGTTGTGGCACCAGCACCACCACCACCACCACCACCAAAGGCCCAATTTTTCAGCCCCTGTTCAACAGGGGCATGCAATTACAATTCTTGATCTAATAATTCACAGCAGGGCCCATTCCTGCACCCACCAAGAGTAACTGTGGGCAGTAATGTATTTAGGTTTTGTGCTGCCCTAGGCCTGACTAAACGTGTGCACCCCCCAATTTAAATACAGCCCACCCCTTCGTGCCAAGGCCACACTCCTTTCTGTTTAAGACCCACCCTGAAATTTTCGAGTGGGGGCACTAGTTCTGAGGGCCTGGGGGGGGGAGTGGATTCCCTTCATTTGCATAGATTTCCTCTCACTTCCTGTTTGGCTATGGGGCAGGAAGTGAAGGGAAATCTCTGCAATGGGACAGGGATGGTAAAAAACTAAACTGACAGGGGCTATAACCCTCCCTTACTTTATCCAAAATTTATGGGCTAGACTAATTTGCCTCTCAGCCCAGTCCGCCACATCAGACTGGCACTACACTAACAGTGTAGCGCAAGCCGGCGGGGACACTTTCCATGCTGCCCCCCTGCAAAGTGCTGCCCTAGGCCTGGGCCTTGTTGACCTAGGCCAGGATACAGCGTTGACTGTGGGGGCTTACAGTGTTGTGGCAACACCAACACCACCACCACCACCACCAAAGGCCCAATTTTTCAGCCCCTGTTCAACAGGGGCATGCAATTACAATTCTTGATCTAATAATTCACAGCAGGGCCCATTCATGCGCCCACCAAGAGTAACTGTAAGGGCTTACAGTGTTGTGGCACCACCACCACCACCAAAGGCCCAATTTTTCCTACCTCTGTTCAACAATGGCATGTAATTACAATTCCTGATATAATAGTTCACAGCAGGGCGTTCCAGCGCCCACCAAGAGTAACTGTGAGGGCTTACAGTGTTGTGGCAACACCAACACCTAAGGGGCAAATTTCTGCAGAGTATATACGGCAGGCCCTTACTTTCAAACATCCAACTTACAAACGACTCTTACTTGCAAACGGAAGGAGACAACAGGAAGTGAGAGGAAATCTATCCCTAGGAAGGGAAATTCTCTCCTGTAAGAGTTAATATGGGAAAAAGGTGTCTCCTCTCCACTGATGCTTTATCAGCAATTCTTGTTTCAATAAAAACCACAAATTTTCAAAAAACATTTGTCATTGGGACGGAAAGTGAGGTGAAATGTTCTGAACAGGTGCACAGACAGCAAAACAAATGTTACAGGGGTGATAACCCTTCCCTATGTTTTCCAAAAAGCTTAAAAATAGATTTTTTTGGCTGGAGCTACTGTACATTTAAAAAATTTATCTTTTCCAAATTATAAACAGATTCTACTTAGGAACAAACCTACAGTCCCTGTCTTGTTTGCACCGCCTGTATACTGCTGTTCAGAGTATATAGGGCCTTTTTTAAATTTGGGTGCAGGGTTCCCCTTAATATCCAAAGGGGCTGGTAGTGGGCTGGGGGTGGGGGGTGGGGGGGTACCCATGCCATTTTTCTCAATGATTTTCATCCATATTGCCGAGACCAGACATTACATTAAAGCCGCAAGCAGTTTTAAATGACTTTTTTTCCTTTAGAAATGTCATTTTGTGCAGGGACAGTTCTAAACATGGGAAACACGTGCCACTTCACAGGCATACTTTAGACACCCCCCAGGTACTAAATTAAAGGAATATTTCACTTATTTTTTTTCACTTTATACATCATTAAAATCACTGCTCCCGAAAAAACGGACGTTTTTAAAACCTCTTTTTGCATTGATACATGTCCCCTGGGGCAGGTCCCGGTTCCCCAAACCCTTTTTAGGACAATAACATGCATATTAGCCGTTATAATTAGCACTTTAGATTTTGAACGTTCGCGTCCATTGTATTTAATAGGGTTCTAAAGTTTGCGCGAACTTTCGGTCCGTTCGCAGGTTCTGGTGCGAACCGAACCGGGGGGTGTTCGGCTCATCCCTACTCAATATAGGTCTTCACTTGGCTCTGTATTCCCATAACAGGGTCAGATAGGACCTCTTTATAACTTGCAGTATCAGAGTACATCAATATCATTCCAGTACGGTAATCACTATAATTCAATAGCACACATTGGCTTTATCTGCTGGCTTTATAATGATGCTTTTATCATCATGTAGAATCCACAAGACTTGTAACGCTTCACTGACTTAAGATATTCTTCCCCTTGTTTTTCTTTCCTTAAATTCTTTCAATTAGTCTTACTTTTGATATTAATTGTTTCCCCTTTTATTTTGTTGTTGCTGGAAAGTCTGATGATTGGTCTATTATGAATCTATATTTATATTTATGTTTTTATCTGTATTTATTTATCAATGAGGTAATAATGGTGCAGCGCTAAAATTATTACCTAAATATTAAAACAATCAAAATAGTTAATTAAAAGTCCATATCAGCAAGAGTCTGTAAATAGCGTGCAGAGGAGGTAATGATACTACTGTATAGTGCAAATACGTATCATAAGCGTGAAGAGACAATCACCAACACCCGATCACACTGCCTCTTACCCTCCATCATAGACCCTCATAACAAAGAGACATGTGCGGTTTGTTTCGTACGAATCGAAAATTCGCACGAATTTCCGAAAATTCGTACATTCGGAAGCATCCGAAATCCGAATTGCTATGCTTCCGAATTGTATACGAAATATGAAATTTTGTTGACGAATTTCGGATCCAAATTCCATTACAACAGAAACGTGACTGGTGTTTTGTTGACCAATCAGAGGTTTTCTTCTGCTGCTGAGTGAGGGTTGGGAAAAATACCTTTTTTAATATGGGAGTGGGAGACTGGTACTGGTAGTCGATGGGAGATTCAGAATCGGACAAAATAAGAATTTTTGTTAATATCGTTTTATTATTGTCATAATAATTACGATTATTCGTTATGATGAAGATAAAAACCCAGGAAGTCAGCACAGCACAGGGATGGTGGGAGCCCCTCATAATGAGCACAGCAGGGGTACAGCCCCAGGAGGAAGTCAGCACAGCACAGGGATGGTGGGAGCCCCTCATAATGAGCACAGCACAGGGATGGTGGGAGCACCTCATAATGAGCACAGCACAGGGATTGTGGGAGCCCCTCATAATGAGCACAGCAGGGGTACAGCCCCAGGCGGAAGTCAGCACAGCACAGGCATGATGGGAGCCCCTCATAATGAGCACAGCAGGGGTACAGCCCCAGGAGGAAGTCAGCACAGCACAGGGATGGTGGGAGCCCCTCATAATGAGCACAGCACAGGGATGGTGGGAGCACCTCATAATGAGCACAGCACAGGGATTGTGGGAGCCCCTCATAATGAGCACAGCAGGGGTACAGCCCCAGGCGGAAGTCAGCACAGCACAGGCATGATGGGAGCCCCTCATAATGAGCATAGCAGGGGTACAGCCCCAGGTGGAAGTCAGCACAGCACAGGCATGATGGGAGCCCCTCATAATGAGCATAGCAGGGGTACAGCCCCAGGTGGAAGTCAGCACAGCACAGGCATGATGGGAGCCCCTCATAATGAGCATAGCAGGGGTACAGCCCCAGGTGGAAGTCAGCACAGCACAGGCATGATGGGAGCCCCTCATAATGAGCATAGCAGGGGTACAGCCCCAGGTGGAAGTCAGCACAGCACAGGCATGATGGGAGCCCCTCATAATGAGCATAGCAGGGGTACAGCCCCAGGAGGAAGTCAGCATTTTTTAATTCATGGGAAATTAACTCATGCAATTATCAAATATTGAAGAAATAACTGCTGTATGCAAAGAAACAACAATTTCACATTTATGTGATATTTGATTACTTCAGTTATACTCTGATGAGAAAATGTATTGTTGAATAAAGCTACAAACACGGTAACATAATTTATATAGCTCAATAATTTGACACCAATGTCCTTACTGCAGTCACATTTACTTAATTTTATTTGGAAGCAGACTAACATTTGAATTTGCATTTGAATTGCACCTGTACAGACATGGTAAAACATATATTCTCTATGCAGTAAGATAAATGGGGGACTTTGAACTTAGAAACCCAGTACTGTCTATTGTTCACCTATTCTGCCCTCTAGAGTGAACCTGTATCAAATATAAATTTGAAATAACACCTCATTGCCGTGTAGAAAGCACCTTTCCTTTCCTGTCCTTCACCCCAATCCCTGCTACAGTCCACACAAATACTTTTTTACAAATAACAAGTGACACACTGCAAAGTATGATTCCAGCCACGTGTGACGTTAAAGAGGCTAAAAGCATCATCTGGTGCTCGAGACCATGTGCTTCAATTCTCACCCCCTCCAATTCTTTAAATTTAAATCAAGTTAATAAACCAGTTTGAGTTTATGTCTACCATGTGACTGCCAGCCATTCTTTATTATGCCCCATTGAAAGAACCACATAGATGAATAGACCTGGAACCTTATTGTGAGCTATGGTTTAGCTAAAGGTCAAAATGTATTTTAACCACTTGCCGACCGGCTCACGCCGATATACTCGGCAGAATGGCACGCCTGCGCAAACTGATGTACCTGTATGTCAGTCCGCAAAAGCAGGATAATGGGTGCTTGCGCATTGCCGGCGGCGTGCGCGCCCGCCGTGCGCCGCAGGAGTGTGCCCGCGGGTCCCGCGGACTCGATGTCTGTTGGCGGCCCACGATCGCGGCGAGGAGAGGCAGAACACGGAACTGCCTATGTAAACAAGGCATTTCACTGTTCTGCCTAGTAACATGACAGATCTACTGCTCCCTGTCATCGGGAACATCGATCTCTGTCATGTCAGTTGTAGCCCATCCCCCCTACAGTTAGAACACACTGAGGGAACACAGTTAACCCCTTGATCGCCTCAAAGTGTTTAACCCCTTCCCTACCAGTGACATTTATACAGTAATCAGTGGCTATTTTTAGATCTGATCGCTGTATAAATGTCAATGGTCCCAAAATAGTGTCAAAAGTGTCCGATCTGTCCGCCGCAATGTCGCAGTCCTGATAAAAATCGCAGATCACCGCCATTACTATTAAAAAATATAATAATAATAAAAATGCCATAAATCTATCCCCTATTTTGTAGACGCTATAACTTTTGCGCAAACCAATCAATATACACTTATTGCGATTTTTTTTTTTACCAAAAATATGTAGAAGAATACATATCGGTCTAAACTGAGGAAGACATTTTTTTTTATATATATTTTTTTGGGGTTGATATTTATTATAGCAGAAAGTAAATATATATATTTTTTTCAAAATTGTCGGCATTTTCTTGTTTATAGCGCAAAAAATAAAAACTGCAGATATGATCAAATAGCACCAAAAGAAAGCTCTATTTGTGGGAAAAAAGGGATGCAAATTTTGTTTTGGGTACAGCGTAGCACGACCGCACAATTGTCAGTTAAAGCGACATAGTGCTAAATTGTAAAAAGCACTCTGGTCAGGAAGGGGGTAAAATCTTCCGGTGCTGCAGACGTTAAAGTAGTAGCACTATTTTAAACGGTAGCACTACTCTTGAATAATAATGTAGGCATTTTATCCAACTATATATTATAAAGCAATGTTCAAGAAAACCCATATACAGGAATATATATTACTTCTAATTCAAATCATATTGGAAATATAAATTTCAAAACATGTTGGTACAGGTACAGTATTATGTTATGGAAGAAAAATCCATTTAACATTGCCACATATTTTATTGACAATCAGAAGAGATTAGAAAATGTAATATACACACAAGGAAGCCATAACCCATAACATCAACCAAAACAATATTCACATTAGTCAGTAAACAGAAGAATATATCTAAAATATACAGTAAATAGGCAATCTCTTATACTGATTGTGTGATAACTGCCAGGGCACAGTTACCTTAGGACTACACAACACTTTGTTATTCCTGAAGAAGCCATGAATAATGCAGTAAAACTTGTAGGGTTGAAATGAAATAGGAAATATCAGTTAGAAGAGAGTACAAAAGGGGCCGGAAGGAAAATTTGAGACATATCAAAAAGAAAATCAGATAGTAAATAAAGAAAAAAAATTAGGAAGAAAATTTAAATTGAGAGAATTAAAGAGGTAAAATAAGTACAATTGTAATAGATGATGTAAGACAGAAAATATATTATAAAAAAACAGAAAGGTGCCGTATATACTCGAGTATAAGCCAACCAGAATATAAGGCGAGGCACCTAATTTTACCACAAAAAACTGGGAAAACGTATTGACTCGAGTATAAGCCTAGGGTGTCCATCTGCATGTCTCACTGTGCCTCATTTTGCCTCACTGTGTCCATGTGCATGCCTCACTGTGCCTCACTGTGTCCATGCCTAACTGTGCCTCACTGTGTCCATGCCTCACTGTGCCTCACTGTGCCTCACTGTGTCCATGCCTCACTGTGCCTTACTGTGCCCATGCCTCACTGTGTCCATGCCTCACTGTGCCCATGCCTCACTGTGCCCATGCCTCACTGTCACTGTGCCCATGCCTCACTGTGTCCATGCCTCACTGTGCCCAATCTCCCTACCTGATCTCCTGCATTGTGTGACTAGACTGACGTTTAACCTCCCTGGCGGTATGATTCTTTCTGGAATTATGTACCAAAAGCGGTACAATTATTTTGCATGAAAATTTGGTGTTATGTATTATAGGCCTGCGATTCTTAGTAATTACTTACTTAAACCTGAGCAAACCAGAGTCTAGTAAACATCCCGGGTATGATAAATATGAAACACAAAATTATAAATTATAATATAATAAATAACTATAAATAATTATAAAAAATAGTAATCTAATTATAATAAAAATTATTCAATAATGTAATCAAATCAAAAACACTGAAATTTGCTCAGTTGCAGAATTGTCGCTGTCATTAGATTTAGTGTTTGATGACGAATTTCCCCACAAATCGCTATCGCTCAATTCTGCGAGTGATTCTAATTTATTATCGCTGCTTTCTAGTTGGTCTAAAACCACTTTTGACATAAAGGGACACTTTTTAGTTGCTATGGACAATCCCCAGTTTACAGGCAGAAAGAACGATTTTTATTATATAAAAGTGCATGCAGGACACTGGGCAGACCACTAGGGACAAAGGGTGTGTGTAATTATTACATACAGTACTGTAATCAGTAAGATTACAGTATACTGTATGTATACTATGTGTTTACCTTTTTGAATTTGCCGCCCAGTTCCGCTCCCTTGCGCCGCTGCGGCTCGCAGGGAACGGAACTAGGAAGTCAGATGGGGTCGAAAGTGCCGACACTCGCCGGAGATCTCGCTGGCGATCACAGCAGAGGACATCATCGCTGGATCGCCAGGAGAAGGTAAGGAAACTCCGCTGCGGGCTCTGCAATGTCTACCCCGAGCGTGACTCGGGGTTACCGATCCTAGCATAAAAAAACAACCCCGAGTCATGCTCGGGATTACCGCTAGGGAGGTTAACATGGGAGTCTATGGGGCTACATGTGTGCCAAGTTTGGGGTCCAGGGGACCTAGGGCCGGCCCGTACCGGGTCCCCAAAATCACTGGAGAAATTACCGTTTAACATGGGAGTCTATGGAAGGGGTGCCCGGGTTTGAAAAATCAGTGCTCCCAGGCCGTAGGTCCCCCGGACAACAAACTTTGCACACTTGTATATGAAGAGTGGGGCTACATGTGTGCCAAGTGGCCGGAATAGGGCGCACAAAGATGAAGATGGACACAGACTTGAGTATAAGCCGAGGGGGAGCACCAAAAAAATGTGCTTAAAAACTCGGCTTATACTCGAGTATATAAGGTAAGTATAACAGAGATTTTGAGGTGCTCCCAGAAAGAAATCAAATGGTATTTCCATTTAAACTGTTATTTGGGTACAATAAGACACAGATGCAAACACAAAATTAAAATTTTATAATGGGTTTATTGGTGTCATAATTCTATTGACTTTGATGGGAAAGACATGGAAAATGTAATATATGTCACATTCATTACAATCAAATTATTGTAATCCAAGGTACAGTTCAAAGTGTTTGGAAAAAATAAAAATCTCCTGAGATTAAAATAAATAAATACATACATAAAATATCATATGGCTAACACTAGTGAACTATGGCTGTGAAGGCTGTGAGAAACATGTTAGTTTTGAAGCGTCTGTTTTTGTACATTAGGCATTCTGTACGTCAGAGACAATAAGGAGAATGCATTGGGTGTGGGAACTGCCCTCCAAGATGGGGCCAAGATGGGGCTCTTGGATCACCAGACTACCAGCATCTGTCTGGAGAACACTGGTGCATTACAACAATGTCTAATTTTGTCTGGTGTGTATCTTTCATGCACATGTATGATTCTAATCATCTGTATGCAATATGTTTAAGAGAAAACATGTATTAAATTCTTCATCATTACAACCAACTAATGCAAGCATGGAAACAGTTTAAAATCTCAAACTAGCAAATAAAAAGAAAAGGGGTCATATCCATTTGCGTAAAATCAATATTTTTTTTTTTTTTTGGCACACATCCGAGATGATACATATAGGCAAATAATGTTGGCACCTTATATTTCCATGGTTTTTAACTGGGCACATCTACAAATAACAGTGGTTTCATTTTTTATATTAAAGAACATTACGAAGTGTAAAGGAAAGATAAAGCTGACTCTAATCAAAGAACAAACCATTCTATGATGCTAACAATATCTCAAGCAACCCTGCTGTCAGTAGGGATCAGCTTGTTGAGATAAAAAAAAAAAAAGATATGCATCAAGTGTGAGCATATTCTTCTTGAAACAAATCTGAATCACCCAGTGTAAAAAAGAATTAGGACAAAACCATCCTTTAAGAATATGTATACTATTTTTCTGTGCTCATCACGTTGCTATGCTTTAAAAAAAAAAAAAAAAAAGGGTAACAGTGGAGAAAGAAACCAATGGTGCAGAGTAAGGTCCTTTAAGATTTTACATAAACTCTACAGCAAAATTTAACAGGTGTCCTTTGTGCTGCTGGCTCCTTTATTAGCTAAAATCCTCCTCCATGGAGCTCCCCCTACTCCTGCCACCATATTCTTCTGGTGCAGTGGGGGTTACTAGGGCCAACAAAGCTGACAGGCACTTAAGAAAAGTGCCTAACTATCCAACTAAACCCGTTCTTTCTGCCCAGCTCCTCCATTCATACATGCTGTGCTATAGCTTCTAAAGCCTCATACACACGATTGGATTTCCATCAGACAAATTAGTTAATTTTTGTCCGAAGGGCATTGTCCGTGAACTTGTTCTGCATACAGACAGAAAAACATTCTCAGCCAACATTCACATAACTATGTGTTTTTTTCAGCTCTTTAGTGCCACCCTTTGGGCAACTTCTGCTAATGTTGTCTGATGGTTAGCATTGGTTCGGAGCATGCGTGTTTGTACTTTGGATTTTAGTCCGACGGACTTGTGTACACACGATCGGATAATCCGACGGAACACATTTGTTGTCGGACAATTGGAGAGCATGAACATCCAACATTTGTTGTCGGAAATTCCGACAACAATTGTCCGATGGAGCATACAGATCGTCGGATTATCCGACAAAACACGTCCATCGGACAATTGTTGTCGGAATATCCGATCATGTGTACGGTCCTTTAGAATGAAAAACAATGAAGGATGGCCGGGTGATGGACAGGTCCATCTATTCATAGACTGTGTTTAATTTTTCTTCATTTGTGACTATACCTGGGCTTCAAGCCCTTCAATTAGGGATGGAATCTTGCAGAGATGGTCAGTTAAAAATATAAGCCAATGTGAAGTGATTTGAAAATAAAATGTAATATTGAAGAGTCCTTGTATGTGTCATGCAGTGGCGAAGCTAGCCATTCCTTCACCTGGGGCAAAGACTCAGTTTGGCACTCACCCCCCACAAGAGAAGACCTACACAATCACCACATATGAGGTTTGAACAATTTCAAACTTCACTTTTAAGGCTGGGTTTACTCTATTGCAAATTGGATGCGGGTTTCCCCACATCCAATTTGCATGTCAGGAGACCATTGAGAGCTGGTTTACACATCTCCGGAGCAGCTCTGGTGCGAATTGCACAGGAGTACTGTGCGTCTATTTCACATTTTTTGGTCCAAATTCAGCCAAAAGTTAGGACTGAAATCGGACCTGAAACGGTGAATGGAGACACCCCGGACCACCTGCTGTGAGCCGACAGATTAATTATATACCCTTATACTAACTATATCTACCATTTGTAAGTTTTTCTAGAATATAGGGGTTGTTGTTAAGTGTTTAACATATGCATAGAGGAATTGCAGCCTCTAAAAACAATACGTGGTAACTAAAATGTATTATTCCATATATTTATGCTATAAAAATCACTAAAATAGCCATGGCAACACCTTTTTCTTGAATGTTATTGCTTAATTCTGAACACAGCTGCATCCTCAGTTATAAGAGGGTGTGCACACTTATGCAACCACATTATTTTAGTTTTTTTTTTTTTTTCAATTGAGTTGTACAGTTTATAGGTCACATTGAAGGTGGAAAAAAAATTGAAACGATTTAGCTTTGTCTCATTTTTTTACATCACAGAAACCTGACATTTGAACAGGGGTGTGTAGACTTTTTATATCCACTGTATACAGAATGGCCAGTTTGCCATCATATTTAAAAACTGGTTAAATGGATTTAGCTTTTGAAGAACTGATAGACTTTAAAGCCCTGTACACACAATCGTATTTCCTATGGATTCTAATCCGATGGATTTTTCCATCCGAAATCCGATGAAGCTGACTTCCATCAGTCTTGCCTAAACACCATCAGTCAAAAATCCGACCGTCCCAAACGCCGTGACGTAAAACACTCCGACAAGCCGAGAAAAATTAAGTTTAATGCTTCTGAGCATGCGTCGACTTGATTCTGAGCATGCGTGGGTTTTTTGTCCGATGGAGTTCCACACAGACGATCGGAATTTGCTATCGTTTTTTTTCCCATCGGATAAATTTCAAACATGTTCTATTTTTTCTCACCGATGGAAAAAAGACCGATGGGGCCCATACACCATCGGTTTGTCCGATGAGAAAAGTCCATCGGACTGTTTTCATCGGTAAAACCGATCGTGTGTACACGGCATTACAGTCACTTTCCCTGCATAACTCCTACAGACTGTTGCTCCTCCTCTGCATCATCTCCCGCAGACTGTTACTCCCAGGACTCCTCTCCTCCTGCACAAAACTTCACTGTGAACTATTAGTCTTTCCGCCTCATAATGTTCACTTTACATAAAGGATTACTCTGAATAGTCCTATATGCTTGTTGACTGTTAGTAGGCCAGGGGCCTGCAGTACCCCTTCTTGCGGCCTAGTTGATTAGCAGCTTGCTTTAGTTGGTGGACTACTGATCCCAGCTAGCCCGTCTTGCAAATCCTGTGCCCGCAGGCCATATCGATTTGACACAAAACCCCACAGTCTCTCCTCTGGCCTTGCACCACCTAGCTCCCCTGGCATGCCTCTTCCAGATATCCACTGTGTTACTCTCACCGATCTTCTCCTGCCCTGAGTCCATAGTGAAGAACTTAACTGGACATGCGTTCCAATCACTTCTCCAGCCACTCTGTTCCAGGACACCTCTTCTATGACTGTGTAAGGACGAGGCTCCCTCCCAGCTCTCCCGGGCTCCTCCGCCAAGGCGCGCACTCCCCCAGATGGGGATGGGCCTCCTACTGTGATCTAGCACTCCTTTTTTCACGTCTCCCAGCCGACAATTCCCCTCCAGTGGGCTGGACCTGAACTTATGAAGGAGGCCTGCCCCCTGCCAATTCCAAGTGGGGATTGGTCAGGGCTCCTCACATGAGCTCCCTGTCACTCCAGTCCTCAGCCCTGCCCCTCTTCCAGGACATTCTCCCTGGAAGCAGGGGAGGCCCCAAGAACTGAAGCACAGGTGGTTACACCCACTGCTACACTAACCACTCCCTGCCCCCACATCAAAACAAGCAGGCCTAGTCTGAAGCATAGGCCTGCCTAAATTTACCTGCCTGGCAGCTACCACACAAAAGTCCTCACTCTAGCACCTACCTATGGTAGAGGGTGCTACATAAGCAAAATATAGCTTTCAGCTTTATTTTGATATTTATGGCATGTTCATACCAATAGTCACATGTCTGGTCCTAAAATATTTACATGCCGGTGTACATTCTGTAGGGGTGGCGTGATGAGCTGTTACAATGCATTGCACAGGTCAGTTGTCTTTTTTTCTACTTTAGTGAAGTGTCACAAAATGACACTTCATTCAACTAATGCTTACCAGTGTGTTTAATGTGCCATGCAGCAATGAAATGCATTTATATGCATTGCTCTGCACACATCAACACAATGGGATAGATTTACTAAACCTGGAGAGTGCAAAATCTGGTGCAGTTGTACATGGTAGCCAATCAACTTTTAACTTCAGCTTGTACAATTAAGCTTTGACAATTAAACCTAATGGCTGATTGGTTTCTATGCAGAGTTGTGACCAATTTTGCACTCTCAAACTGTATTAAATCAGCTCCAATGAAGAGTGTGAACAGGGCTCATAAAAGACAGCTGATAGACTGTGTTCTATGTGTCCTTGTATTGAGCCTGCATTGTATGCAGATCAATTCAGCCTAAAGCACATCGAAGGAATGAGCCCTAATTATGGAATTCACTGGAAACCGTGAAATCCCATAGGGCATTTTTCACACGGATGTAATCCGTATCACATTTAAAAAAAAAAAAAAAAAAAAGATTCAGTTTACATCAGTTTTTGATCCGTTTTTAACAACGCTGTCTCTCCTGTCAGTGGGGGATTCCCCCACCGCCTGCCAAACCTGAATGCTCCCATCGCATGCCGGCACATTGATGACATTGCTGGTTCTCTCCATCTCTAAACAAAGTGGCAGGGTTTCCATGACATTTTTTTTGACATGAGATTTTATTTTTAGTATGAGGACCTGGAGGGTCTGATATGGATTGAGGGGGGGGGACTTTCTGGCATTTTTTTCAATTCTGAGCCACGAATGAATCATGGCTGTTAGGATGCTAGCGGGTGCCAGCTTCTAACAACCATGGCAAAAATAAATACAAAAACGGACCAGTGTGCATTTATATCTGTTTAGGTTTTTCTTCCCTTTGAAAAAATGGACCTGGAGAGATGCAGATGTAAACTGATGTAAAGTCATCTGATTGCCTATAGAAATGCATTGCTGTCCATTTTTCATCTGTCAACAGATAGTTGAAAAACTTACAGACTGACCTCCTATGTGAAAGGTGCCTAACACAGCTTTTAGCAATCCAAAACTCAAAGAGTAACTCCACTTTTGTTAAGAAAAAAACATTCCCCTCTGAGTGATCTATGTGCAATACAAGTTGTTTTTTTCAACAAACTTTGCGGCAGATTCCAAATTTTTGTTATTCTGAAGAAATAGCTTTTTGTTTGTCTGTGTCCATGTGCAAAGTAATTGTGAATAGGAGTAATGTTAAAATGATCAATCAGCTGCTGCACTTGCAGAGTTCTAATGAGTTAAGTTGCAGAGTCTGCATCCCTTTAGACGTTATTTCCTATTGGGAGTATCTCACCAAAAATGAAATTTTTGTTGCAGGGGTGCCCAAAATCTGACTTGTATCTTGGTGCAGACTTCTAGGAAAATCAGTAAGCCAATCACGCAAGCAGGAAAAGACATTCCTGGGGAAAATGATGTACACCATCTGTTTACAGAATGCCTCCAGGTTGCCATATTGCATTGCATTTTACAGAAACTTACACTGCAGAATGAAAAGAAAAGGTAGTTTTAAAAAACATTCAGTTACTATAATTTAAATACAGAAGTCTATCCTACAGAGCTATAGATATTTTATTAATTATAATAGATATTTTATTGGCATTAGCTTTGGTAAGTCAAAGTATATATTTAAACCAAATACCGTACTAAAATTCCATATTTACAGTAATTTCAAAAGTCATTTTCAATATTTTTCGGTTTCAATATGTTTATTGTAGCTTTCTGAGAAAATATAACAAGCTCTCAGTTTTCCCACGCAAGGGATGAGCTAAGCATTTACATATGAAATCAGGCACATTAAGCATCATGAATTGTCAGAGCAACAAGATTCTAACTGAAACTTAGGAGGACCAGCAAGGAAATTAAAGCAAATATCTTGATCATTGCCAGGCTGTCCTCTAAGGCTCGGTTCACACTAGTGCAGGCCGTGTGGCCTGCGTTTGCTCGGGCACGACAGCCCATTCATGCTGTGTTACGTGAACTGCAGAAAAAAGGTGCATGCACCTTTTTAAAAACGCGGCTGCAGGGAAACTCCATGTTTTTTTCCCTGTGCTTCCCGCACCCGCAATGGGGGGGGGGGGGGGTGCCATTCAGATTAAACGGCAGCCCCGTGTGTCTCGCAAGAGCAGCGCGATTCAGCTGCTGGTGTTTGCAGGTGTGGGAATCCATGCGATGCCCACAACTGGAATGCAAGGCCCGCGCTAGTGTGAACTGAACCTTCGGGGTGACAGTCCTCAAAAATACAGTGTTTGAAATATAATAGTGCGCTGGAAACCTAGAACCTACAATCCTAAAGTGATGTCACCGTGAATAAGCAAAAATAAACTGAGTGAGACAATACCTCAAAAAGTTAGATATCAATAAAACTATTGTGATCTGCATTAGTACAAAAAAAAAAAAAAAAAACAGAAACTGAACAGTATACTGCCATAACAGAAACTGAACATTAGATGGCAGTATACTGTTATATGTTGTAACTAGTATGGGCATTTTTTAGTTATATTATTAATTAAATACATTGTTTATTAAGTGTGTTTATTGTTATCTTGTACTTGTTTTTATGTATTGTAAGCCATTTTTATCTATATTATAAATAAAGCAACTGTATGTATCAGTTTTGAATTTGAGCGCTTAAGCAATGATGTTCCATAAAAGTCCCTCCCTTGTTGCCATAGCAACAATGACGCGATCAGTGCTATTTATAGCCTGGCTCTTTTAAGCGGAAGCAATCCCATGAATAAGTCGAGTGACTTCGACGTAACGCGTAGGGAGGAGGAGCCTAATCACGCTACAAGCTAGTCATGCAAGTGACTAGTGAGGAGATTGCATCTTACTGAGCTATCAAGCGCCTCTTATTCCTGGCTGTGTGAGTGCAGATTTTACTTGATGTTTCTATTTCTAGTAGGGATGTCTGCGCTATGATTGTTTTCTTTGTTTCTTATCATATCGCTACATGCAAGTGAAACAGCTGACAGCTCTCGTTGGTGTGGACAAGTTTATGCTCATCACGTATATTGACTTCAATTGTGACCAAGCAGTGGCGTCACTAGGGTTGGTGTCACCTGGTGCAGTAAAATTTGGTGTCACCCCCCCCCCCCCCGTCACTGTTCAATCTGGGGCACTGAGCAGGCTAGAGCATAAGCACAGCTCTCCCCGTGTGTAATCCCCCTAATGGAACCCCTCTGCATTCCCCCTTTGTACAATCCCCCTAATGGAACCCCCCTGCAATCCCCCTAATGTAACCCCTGTGCAATCTCCCCAATGTATCCCCCCGTGCAATCCCCCTAATGTAACACCCCCTCTGTGCAATCCCCCTAATGTACCCCCCCATTCTGTACAATCCCCCAGATGTAACCCCCCTCTATGCAATCCCCCTAATGTAACCCCCTCTGTGCAATCCCCCTAATGTAACCCCCCCTGATTCTGTACAATCCCCCAGATGTAACCCTCCCTCTGTGCAATCCCCCTAATGTAACCCCTGTGCAATCTCCCCAATGTATCCCCCTGTGCAATCCCCCTAACGTAACACCCCCTCTGTGCTATACCCCTAATGTAACCCCCCCTCTGTGCAATCCCCCTAATGTAACCCCCCCTCTCTCTCTGTACAATCCCTCTAATGTAACCCCCCTCTGTTCAATCCCCCCCTCTCTGTACAATCCCTCTAATGTAACCCCCCTCTGTACAATCCCCCCTCTCTGTACAATCCCTCTAATGTAACCCCCTCTGTGCAATCCCCCCTCTCTGTACAATCCCCCCTCTCTGTACAATCCCTCTAATGTAACCCCCTCTGTGCAATCCCCCCTCTCTGTACAATTCCCCCTCTCTGTACAATCCCTCTAATGTAACCCCCCTCTGTACAATCCCCCCTCTCTGTACAATCCCTCTAATGTAACCCCCCTCTGTACAATCCCCCCCTCTCTGTACAATTCCTCGAATGTAACCCCCCTCTGTGCAATCCCCCCTCTCTGTACAATCCCCCCTCTCTGTACAATCCCTCTAATGTAACCCCCCTCTGTGCAATCCCCCCTCTCTGTACAATTCCCCCTCTCTGTACAATCCCTCTAATGTAACCCCCCTCTGTTCAATCCCCCCCTCTCTGTACAATCCCTCTAATGTAACCCCCTCTGTGCAATCCCCCCCCCCTCTCTGTACAATCCCTCTAATGTAACCCCCTTTGTGCAATCCCCCCCCCTCTCTGTACAATCCCTCTAATGTAACCCCCTCTGTACAATCCCCCCCTCTCTGTACAATCCCCTCCTCCCTTCGCTACAGTCACAGACCTCAGATCAGCGCGCTCTGTCCACATGGATGTTCCTCCTCCTCCTCCTAGGCTCCTCCTCTTGATATGTACTGTCAGTGTGGAGGAGGAGCCTAGGCTCCGTCGTTCTGTGGGGTTTAATTGTTGTGATAGGCAGCCAGCACCAGCGATTGCAGTGCCGGTTCCCGGAGGACATGCGGGTGCCGTGCACAATGGCACTCCAGGGCTGTCTGCCTCACAACACAATTTTTACTCCTCCTCCCTCCCCGAACATTGCGGGGAGGAAGGAGATACAGGAGCGGGAGTGCACAGGGGAAGGAGGAAGAGGAGAGAGCCGCGGCGCCTCTCTCGATCAAGCGCCGTGACAGGTCGGGTGTCACCCCTCTGGCGGGTGTCACCCGGGTGCGGCCCGCACCCGCCGCTCCCCCCTGGCAACGCCTCTGTGACCAAGCAGTTCATAGGATTATTGTTGAGACCTGGCATTCAGCTTTGTACACAGACCTTTTTATTTGTATTTTATCACAGAAGCCCTCATATATATTTTTTTGGAAATACTATTGTGAATTATATTTGTAATTTTTGATATCCTATAATATTTCACTTTTTTTTTTTTTTTTTGTACTAATGCAGATCACAATAGTTTTATTGATATCTAACTTTTTGAGGTATTGTCTCACTCAGTTTATTTTTGCTTATTCACGGTGACATCACTTTAGGATTGTAGGTTCTAGGTTTCCAGCGCACTATTATATTTCAAACACTTGATTTTTGAGAAACACAGATTTTTTCACTTAGAATGGTTGCAGCTGATACCAATTGATCACCCTTGATTTGTCTACATTGTGCCGAGTAGCGCTCTAATACATATATTATTATTATCCTCAAAAATACACGTCATCAAGGAAGAGAAAAGGAAAACTAGGAGTGGAAAAGGGAAAGGAAAAAAAGAGGAAAGGGAGAAAAGAATAACGGAGAGAGAGAAGAAAGACCAAGGTTTAAGAGCAAGGACTCGGGATCTGCGTAAGCAACAATTATAAACAACCATAGCTAGTCAGAGGCAGAGATGGAAAGAAATAGCTGATCCAAGGCTCCCAAACTTTAAGGAACTTGGAATGCGAGTCCTTCAGGATACTGAAAGAAAACAAATGTCACCAGCACACCAAGGATCTCCAGAGTGGGTCCAGAGCTTTAATCAGTGATCACATCATTACAGCAGATTGCAACGTTTCGGAGCCATGCAGGACCCCTTTATCCGGCATGTGACCTGATGAAGGGGTCCTGGGTGGCTTTGAAATGTTGCAATCTGCTGTTACTATGTAATCTCTGATTAAAGCTCTGGACCCACTCTGGAGATCCTTGGTGCGCTGGTGACATTTGTTTTCTTTGACTTGACACGGTTCCAGCCATTGGTCGCTACAGCACCCGTTTTATATGCACAGCCATTTCTACATAAATGTGTGCATTGGGATTAATGCGTTCTTCAGGATACTGGACATCTGCTCATCAATCATCAGGACAGTAATTCGGGTTTTCACTCCCTGGCAACAGATGGTGTCTTCCAGGCCTGAGCAATGGTCTGCTTAGCAGAAATAAAAAAGGTATGTGGCCAATTTAGGAAGGCCCGGTATAGGGCAATGTAGGAAAGCCAGCTTGGCATTTTTACGGACCATCACGTGAAACAAAGTATGTAGCAAGCCAAAAACCCTATTTTCAAAATTTTTAATACCTGGTTATCCTGCCATAAAGGTCCTTATTAAGACACTTCCTATTATAGGCTGACAATATTCTGTCCCTTTCTTGCAGTTGTGTTGCTGCATTTGTCACCCTGTCACGCAGGCTTGGCACCTGTGCATTGTATTCCCCAATGAGCCATCATGTTTTTTTTTTCTTTTACATTCAGGTAAAATATTGACACACACCTTTCTTAGTGTCTGTAGCAATGGCGGCCGGTGATAATTTTTTTTGAGGTGCAGCAAACAGTACCACCGCCGGCGGTCGGTTGTTCGGTCGGCGGGCGGGTCAGGTGCACTTACCCCATGTATGCAGCACTTAACCGGGCGCTTTCCTTGCTCCTCGGTGGCAGTGGTGGCGGCGACGACTCTCACTCTCCCTGCTCCCTATGGGCATCGGCGGCTTCCATTTCCTCCCTCCTCCTCGGCGGCCAATTGGGACTTTTCTCTTTTCGGCCAATTGGAAAATGGGTCTCAAACCTGCTTCTGATTGGCCAGATTGAGGATTAGCCCTGGTTCACACTGGTGCGATTTGACATGCGATTTGACATGTCAAATCGCATGTCAAATCGGCAAAATTTGCCGCAAATTGCGGCCAATGGCACCGTACTAATCGGTGCGACGCCGCATCTGCGGCGCTGCACCGATTACAAAAAGTAGTTTTTGTACTACTTTTTGCGATTTCAGCCGCGATTTACATTGACATCTGTTTCAGATGTCTTTGAAATCGAGCTGAAATCGGGACTGCCAGCGGGAGTGAAATCGTGCGAGTTCAGCTGAACTCGCAGGCTTCACTCCCGCAGCCCCAGTGTGAACGTGCGCTTAGTGTTACAACAGTGAATATTCATTCGCTGTTGTAACACCTGGGTGGGCTCATGGCGCAATGCTCTGCGCTCCGAGCCCACCCTATTTTGAAACATATTAGAGCATATGGCTCTAATCAGATGCTTCAAAAAAACACTGTAATTCAGGCACCCAGCGTCCTGAAAGGGTCCGTACGCCCTATGCATGCTATGCATGAATCTATCCATTATTCATATAGGGGGTGGTGTGGAGCGAGGGACGGGCCGCCACTGGTCTGTAGTACTTAAGGCGCAAATGTAACATTATTTAGATGTTGAAAGCACATAGCAAACTAAGACCTTCCTGTAGGCACTGAACATCACTGTACAATTTTGAAGATAGGTTCAGGGTTCACATTTGCAATGCAAGTGTACATCTGTGCATCTATGAGATCTCACAGTGTCAGCAAACCTAGTGATTTATGCCTGTTCTTGTTCAGTCCCATCAGGCCCAGTGCCAATTTCTTCATCACCAATTTTTTTTTAACTCCTTTCAGTTCAATAATACTGTTCTGATCCCTCTCCTTGCAGTAGGAGTGTATAACAAAGTGTTTATAGGTCATAAAAAATGAAAAGTGTCAGAGAATAGCGACGTAACAGAGTCAACTGCTCTCAATATTTTTCACAGATGCACTGACAGTCCTGTCAATTAGAGAATCATCCAAGATAAGTTGTCTGTCTGAGGCCAGAGACGGGATAACTGAATGCCTGGAATAAATGAGGCAAGGATTCTTTATGATAATGCTGAGAATGACAGATCATTGCAGCATTATTGTATTAATGAGGAATACATGGTACACTGCGTACACGGATCAGGAGAAGCTTACTAAGCATTTAGTTATTATTGAAATCATCATTATTTAGTACAATATTGATAGTGGTAGTAGAACTGTTTCTAACAGCATAGTTTTGTATAAAAAATTGTGCGCTCATGCAATGCTGTACCCAAATTAAATGTATGTCCTATCTTTCCCACAAATAGAGCTTTTGGTGATATTTAATCACCACTGGGGTTTTTTTATTTTTGTGCCATAAACAAAAAAAGACAGACAATTGTGAAAAAAAAACAAACAAACAAAAAAAATTAAATAAAACACATCCAATAAAAAAAAAAAATTAAAATTTAATTTCTTCATTGATTTAGGCCAATATCTATTCCGATACATATTTTTGGTAAAAAAAAAAATCATAATAGGCTTATATTGATTGGTTAGCGCTAATGTTATAGTTTCTACAAATATTGGATATACAGTATAATGGAATTTGTTTGTATTATTTTTTTTTTATACTAGTAATAGCGGCGTTTAGCGACTTACTGTATAGAGGGACTGTCATATTGCGGCGAACAGTCTGACACTAAAGCCTCGTACACACGACCGAGAATCTCGTCGTAAAAAAACCCGTTGTTTTTCACGACGAGATACTTGTCAAGCTTGACGAGATTCTTGTCAAGCTTTCCTTGCATACACACTGTCAATTCCAAATCTCGTCGTTGTAAAGCGCGCTCACGTACAACATGTACGACGGCAGTATAAAGGGGAAGTTCGATTCCAATGGCGCCACCCCTTGGGCTGCTTTTGCTGATCTCGTATTACCGCGTGTTAGTAAAAGTTTGGGGAAAGACGATTCGCGCTTTTCAGTCTTCGTGCTTTCAGTTTGTTTTAGCGTGACGAATGTGCTATCTCCATTACGAACGCTAGTTTTATCAGAAGGCGCGCTCCCGTCTTATACTTGATTCTGAGCATACGCGATTTTTTAAGACTCGGAAAAGCATACACATGACCGGTTTTCTCGTCGGGAAACAGGCCGACGAGAATCCTGACAAGAAAATAGAGAGCAGGTTCTCTATTTTTCTCGTCGAGATTCCCAGCATTTTTCTCGACAAGAAACCATACACACAAACGTTTTTCTCGGCAAAAAAGCTCTCCCAACAAGCTCTTGTCGTTTCTTGACGAGAAAACCGGTCGTGTGTACGAGGCTTTACAGTTTTGACACTTTGTGGGAACCAGTGACACTAACACAGCAATCAGTACTAAAAATATGCACTGTTGCTGTACTAATGACACTGGCTGGGAAGGGGTGAAACATCTAGTTGATCAAAGGGTAAAATGTGTGCCTAACCAATGTTTTTGTGTACTATGTGTGCTGTTTTTACTAAGGGATGTGATGGATTTTATTCCCCGTATTGCAGGAAAAAAAAACATCACATCCATGCTGACAGAACAGAGCTCTGCCTTGTTTGAATAGGCAGAGCTATGTTCTGTGTCTCTCCTCCCTGATCAGCAGGTGCCAGCAGACATCCCTTGGCCAGCATCCGCTGATCGGCTTGTGCTATGTCTAATCAGCTGCAAAGTCGGCGGCGTGCACATGCACCACCTACCTGGATATGCGATCTGGCACAGGAGAGCCGCTCTGCCGCCATATAATTGGGTTATGCGGTCGGCAAGTAGTTATACAGATTTCCATTCCTACTCTGCACAGTTGGTACATCATTTCTTGCCACAGCTGATCATCATTCCAGAGTTGGCTGGTCCAGACACCTCACTTTTTCTTTTCAAAAGCAGTGTTTAAAAAAAAAAAAATGTCACACCAGAACATTCCTGAACCACACTTAGAATGCACTGCTTTTTCAATCTGCTGCGGGTGCCAATGTAATATCAGTGGCCCCCCAAAGGCCGATTGCAAACGCAGTATGTTTGCGGGCATCGACTCTCATGGTACTGCAGTACCATGAAATTTGGTGCAGCACGCTTTTGCTTTACCTTCTCCATGTCCAGGTGTGATTTCAGCCCCTTTGCACTTCATGGGAATGTACAGGAATTGCATGCCACGTTTCTGTTCAATACCGTTGTGAACTGGCCTTAGCAATGACTCTCAGTATAACCCTCACTGTGACACTAACCCTGGCACTAATCCTCCCTGTAACCTAGAGCTGCATTATTCTTGCGGTCTAACATGATCTTTCATATTATACAAAAAAATTGGGCTAACTTTACTGTTTCGTTTTTTTAATTCATTGAAATGTATTTGAAAGACCGCTGCGCTAATACAGTGAGACATAAAATATTGCAACGACCGCCATTTTATTTTCTAGGGTCTCTGCTAAAAAAAAATATATAATGTTTGGGGGTTCTAAGTAATTTTCTAAGTATTTTTTTAGCAAAAAATAGTGATTTTAAGTGTCAGAAAAAGGTTTAGTCTTTCTATGGGTGGGTCTGTTGTCCGGAGTTTGGTGGGTGGAGTCGTGATGTCAGTAGACCCACCTCTACACTCCCCTTGTCAACATGCATTTTCTCCTGTGTATTTCTTACACTGAACTTCTGCTATGATCACTAACATCCAGTCAAAACCCAGAAAGGTCACCACATGACTTCAGCATACCCAATCATGCTGAAATGTGGGGCAGCCAATCCTGGGAGAGCTGGAGAAGAAAGAAGGAGGGAATCTGAAGTACACAGAATGTCTCTTTCAGGCTTCTGCGTGAGATATGTAAATCATCTGTCACTCACAGTAAGGGGGAGAAACAGACTCCTATTTCTCTGTCTGTCCATTTTTATCTCACTGAAAAAAGATAAGAGGACTGCTCAGAGCTGGATTAACTCTTCATGGCAAGACTGGGCACAGATGACATGAAATCCTATACTGTACAAGATGCAAGCCTTAATTAAAAAAACAACAACTTCAGGTTTACATCCATGTGACAGACCTAGCCGGGACAGAGGCTTTTGGAGAGGACTGAATGCTAGATAGCCTCTTGCCTACTAATTATGGGCCCTGGATTTTAAGGGAACAATACTCTTTGCGAGGTGTATGCCTGGGAAGCTTGAAGCAATGTTACTTTGGATTCAAGTCCATGTCCCCCCAAAACACACAGACTCTGGGAAACCTGTACTTGCCATATTATAAATAGTGACTGCTTCATAATGTTGGGACTCATAGAACATAATGATGCCATCAACTCAAGCCACCTGTCTGTCTGTTGTCTGCTATAATGTGTTTATTGTAAATAAGGCTAGTGTGGGCTCTAAGAGTCTTTCACCCATTGTTGTTTGTGTTAATTAACTTTGCTATTGTGTGAAGAAGTTCTGTGTTGATATTTATGATAATGTGTATTATAGTTAGGGAGCTAGGAGACAGCAGGGCTAGGACCTGAAAGGTCATATCTCGGATTCACCTAGTCTGGAAATGATTAGTTAATTAGCTCATGAATTAGCTCATGTTAATTTATGTTTCTGGTTACAGGTGTATTGTTAGAGTAATATGAGCAGGAGGGGGGGGGACCTCCTCTTTAACTGTATATAAGACTGTATTCTTGTTCTAATAAACTGTCTGATGTTTTACCCTACAATGAAGTAAGGCTTGTGACTGGGTGGGCTAAAAAAGTCTTGGATAGTGCTGGTTCTGGACAGAGGAAGCATTTACGGCGGACATAGTCCTGTTGAGGACAAGGATTCGTCACAATCCACTTTAACCTTTTCTTAATTCAACACACCTGTAGGTGTTGGCTTTGATAAGTATGCAAGTACAGCTCATAGCTGAATCTAGTAACACCCTCAAAATCCAATATCACAGTGAAGGAGATCATTGTAAATCATGTGCAACTTCATTTAGTGGTACGTGCACGCTGAAAAAAAAAATGGTTAATACAAATAGAGTCACAAGTGCAATAATGTAAAGTTGTATCAAAGTATTTGTATAAGGACATTAACAAGTGTGATATAACAGTTCACTTTATCCTATCTAGCAAAACGAACTGTTATATAAGTTCCAAACTTTTCCGTCAGTGAGTTCATGAGTATGCATTGGGACCTTGCATAACAGAGCAGTATCAAATTCCTTTCCAAAGTAATAAAGTAGCAATTGATGTACTGTCTCTTTAAAATATTACAGACTAAAAAATATAACTAGTGTGAGGTCCTTTGATCCACCTTGAAGAAAAACTCTTCTCAGACAGTTTACTTTATCCTGTAGACACTGTTGTAAGGCCCTTTTCACACAGGCTTTCTGATCAGGTCTGCCTGTTAGTTATTCAGGCGGACCTGATCGGAGCCTCCATTCACTCCTATGGAGCGGCGGATGTCAGCGGTGACATGTTCGCTGGCACTCGCTGCTATACGATCCTGTCCGTGAAACAGAATGGTGACCCTATTTTCTATCCAACTGGAGGATGGGATCGAATTAGATGGGATTGGATGAAAATAGACAGGCGGTCCATTTTAATCTGATCTCCCCATAGAGAAGAGCGAGGCTCTGACAGGTCCGTCTCTGCACAGTGAGTGGATACGGACCTGTCATCTGCCTGCTCAGCGGCAATCAGTGGATTTATCCCCCGCCGAGCAAGCGGAAAAGCTCATGTGAAAGGACCCTCAAGCAATTGTCTGTATTAATCCTCCCTGAACAGACTTTCCTTGACTATGCAGTATTTATCTCCTAATAGGATGTAGAGAGACAGTCACAGTAACACAAGGAAGTTGCTTCTGAAGAGCATGTAGCACTTAGATTCTAGCAGTCCGTTTTCCTTAGTCCTCTTAATCAGGCAGAAAATCATGCAGAGAACGTTGAGTGGATTCCACCTGTTTCTTCTAAGTACTGAACACACACATAAATCTGTCTGAAGTATCCAGGAGGTATTCTCCCTGAAAGTGATACTCTGTTCAGTCTAAGAACCCAATCATGTGCTTGCAACAAAAAAAAAAAAGAATTTCCCTTATACATAATTGGATAGACAAAGTTAACAGAGCTTAATCTCATTTAATAAAATTAACTTTGCAAAGTGACCATACACTTTGTTAGGTGAACTGTTCCTAAACCTTTATTAAGTTATCCCACTGTCTACCTATGTATATAAATACTAGAAAATGTAATAACACAAAGGGGGTTATTTACAAAAGGCAAATCCACTTTGCACTACAAGCGCAAACTACAAGTGCAAAGTGCACTTGAAATTGAACTGAAAATATGAGGGGTAGATCTGAAATGAGGGGAAGCTCTGTTGATTTTATTATCCAATCATGTGTAAGCTAAAATGCTGGTTTTTTATTTTCCTTGCATGTCCCCCTCGGATCTACAGCGGCTGCACTTCCAAGTGCACGTTCAGTGCAATTTCAAGTGGCCTTTGCACTTGTAATTTGCACTTGTAGTGCAAAGTATATTTGCCTTTAGTAAATAACCCCCAAACTCTCTTGTGAAATAATTCCAATGAACTTCCAGAAGAAAGGCTTCCTTCACCTTGATCCACCACCAGCAAGAGATCCAAATCTGCTTACCAGATGTTAGTGACGCAGTAGAGTCTAACCTGCATTATGGAAAAGTTTAATCGGGTCACCTCCACCGACATTCTGGAAAATAATTCTCTGAAACGCCACTCTCTCTCCTCCAGATGACTCTTCAACACCATCTGCCACAAGGAATCAGTGTGTGCAGGTAAGTACCCAAAATAAAAGAATCATATGCTCCACATACTGTAGTGTGAAAACTGTATGCATTTATTACAAGACCCATTAAAAATCATCCAAAACATGTACAGATCGCGTTACCAGTGTACCTCTGGTTTACTTCCAATTAGCATGATAACTTCACAGCATGCCCTGGAAGATGTCATCTATGACGAAACATGCTGGGTGTGGCCTTGCTGTGATGTCATCACACTAACTGGCAGTAAACTGGCAGGAAACTGGAAGTACGCTGGTATGGCGATCTTTACATGTTTTGGGTGATTCTGACAGCTCTGTCTATCGTTTTATGCTTGTGAGTGCACTTTTAATAGGTTTCGTAATGAATGCATACAGTTTTCCCTCTATGTGGAACATATGATTCTTTTATTTTGGGTACTTACCTGCACGCACTGATTCGTTGTGGCGGATAGTGTTGAAGAGTGTTTTGGTTCCACAAGCGTATAATTTTTTCACATTTTACCTACGTACAGTGCCTTGTAAAAGTATTCATACCCCTTGAAATTTTCCACATTTTGTCATGTTATACCAAAAACGTAAATTGGAATTACATGTGATAAACCAACACAAAGTGGCACATAATTATGAAGTGGAAGGAAAATAAAACATTGTTTTCCAAATTCTTTACACATAAATATCTGAAACGTGTGGTGTGCATGTGTATTCAGCCCCCTTAACTCTGATACCCCTAACTAAAATCTAGTGGAACCAATTGGCTTTAGAAGTAATCAGTAAATAGAGTCCACCTGTGTGTAATTTAATCTTAATATAAATACAGTAAATAGAGTCCACCTGTGTGTAATTTAATCTTAATATTTATATAAATACAGCTATTCTGTGAATCCTTCAGAGGTTTGTTATAGAATCTTAGTGAACAAACAGCATCATGAAGACCAAGGAATACACTAGACAGGTCAGGGATAAAGTTGTGGAGAAGTTTAAAACAAGGTTAGGTTATAAAAAAATATCCCAAGCTTTGAACATCTCGCAGAGCACTGTTCAATCCATCATTCGAAAATGTAAAGAGTATGGCACAACTGCAAACCTACCGAGACATGGCAAGGTAAGCATTTAATCAGAGAAGCAGCCAAAAGGAGGCCCATGGTAACTCTGGAGGATCTGTAGAGATCCACAGCTCAGGTGGGAGAATCTGTACACAGGACAACTATTAGGCTGGGTTCACACTAGAACATGGAGCGGCTCACATCAGGGGGTCCAATTCGGACCTGAAATGGTCCAAAAGATGCACAGGACTCCTGTGCAATTCGCATCGGAGCCGCTCCAGAGATATGTGAGCCAGCTCCATAGAGAGCCGATCATAATCTCCTGCTATGCGAATTGGATGGGAAACTTTGCAATAGTGTGAACCCAGTCTAATTTGTGCACTCCACAAATATGGACTTTATGGAAAAATGGCAAGAAGAAAGCCATTATTGAAAGAAAGCCATAAGATGTCCCATTTGCAGTTTGTGAGAAGCCATGTGGGGGACACAGCAAACATGTGGAAGAAGGTTCTCTGGTCTGCTGAGACCAAAACGGAACTTTTTGGCCTAAAAGCAACACGCTATGTGGGGCAGAAAACTAACACTGTACATCACCCTGAACACACCATCCCCACCATGAAACATATTATTTTTCGTGTTAGAATGTCCCAGTCAAAGTCCAGACCTAAATCCAATTGAGAATATGTGGAAAGACTTGAAAATTGCTGTTCACAGATGCTCTCCATCCAATCTGATGGAGCTTTAGCTATTTTGCAAGGAAGAACGGGCAAAAATTTCACTCTCTAGATGTGCAAAGCTGGTAGAAACAGACTTGCAGCTGTAATTGCAGCAAAAGGTGGTTCTACAAAGTAATGACTTATTTGTAAAACATTTTGAAAACCATTTATCATTTTCCTTCTACTTCACAATTATGTGCCACTTTGTGTTGGTCTATCACAGTGATGGCGAACCTTGGCACCCCAGATGTTTTGGAACTACATTTCCCATGATGCTCAATTACACTGCAGGTTACATGAGCATCATTGGAAATGTAGTTCCAAAACATCTGGAGTGCCAAGGTTCTCCATGACTGGTCTATTACATAAAATCCCAATAAAATACACTTATGTTTTTGGTTGTGACATGACAAAATGTGGAAAATGTCAAGGGGTAGGAATACTTTTTCAAGGCACTGTATATGTAAAAGCTGGTAAGGAGGGCTAAACCCACCCCCTAATTAACTCCCCAAACCACCACTGCGCCCAGATGGAATTAGAACAAATAATCCTGAAGCTGCTACTTAAAAATTGAAATAATGTGGTATGTGAATTTTAAGTGAAAAAATAGTAGCGCTCTGTTTATGCAAAAACAGTCCTAACAAGTGATATACAAATCAAAAATACTATAATGTGTATATAAATAATATTCCACCAAGTGAAAGTGGACAAATTATAAATATTGTAGTCCTATGTATCCAAAACGTGTAATCAAGCAACAAAAGTAATGAAATATATGTGCAGTGAATCATAAATAAAAGTCCATAAAACAATATTCATGAATAAAAAGTTCATAAAGCAAAGTAGAAGTGATAAAGAAATCCAGGTGATGAAAACTTGAGTGCTTCCAACAAATAGTATTTTTGATTTGTATAAACAGAGCGCTACTATTTTTTCACTTAAAATTCACATACCACAAGGCACTGTATATACCTGACTAGGGATGAGCTTCGTGTTCGAGTCGAACATACGTTCGACTCGAACATCGGCTGTTCGATCGTTCGACGAGGATCGAACGATTTGGGCCATTCGCGCCAAATTCGAGTGACGCGAATGGCCCACAATGCACTACGCCATCGCAGTGTCATCCAGGCGCTGTGATTGGCCAAGCATGCACTGTGACCCCGCATGCTTGGCCAATCACAGCGCCGGCAGCGAGGAGAGCAATGATTGGCCACAGGCAGGATGCCTGTGGCCAATTATTGCTGAGGGTGTTTAGTACACGCCCCACACTATAAAAGGCCGCCAGCACGGCGGCCTAGTGTAGTGTGTTCCGGAGCAGGGAAAGAGAAGCATAGGCAGGGACAGTGACATTTATTTTTTTCTTGCTTAACCTGGATTCCTTTAGTTTAGGGAAAGAGAAGGATAGGTAGGGAGAGTGTCAGTGTGTTTTACTGTGCGAATCCTTGTTTCTAGGGACAGGGAAGGACAGTGAGGGAATTCTCCTTGTGCTATAGTGTGCTTTAAAAAAACATTTTTTCTAGGGACAGAAAACTATAGGTAGGAAGAGTGTCAGTTTCTTTCACTGTGATAATCCTTGTTTCTAGGGACAAAGAAGGAAAGTGAGGGAATTCTCCTTGTGCTATAGTGTGCTTTAAAAAAACATTTTTTCTAGGGACAGAAAACTATAGGTAGGAAGAGTGTCAGTTTCTTTCACTGTGATAATCCTTGTTTCTAGGGACAGGGAAGGACAGTGAGGAAAATTCTCCTTGTGCTATAGTGTGCTTTAAAAAAAAAAAATTCTAGGGACAGAAAACTATAGGTAGGGAGAGTGTCAGTGTGTTTTACTGTGCGAATCCTTGTTTCTAGGGACAGGGAAGGACAGTGAGGGAATTCTCCTTGTGCTATAGTGTGCTTTAAAAAAACATTTTTTCAAGGGACAGAAAACTATAGGTAGGAAGAGTGTCAGTTTCTTTCACTGTGATAATCCTTGTTTCTAGGGACAAAGAAGGAAAGTGAGGGAAATTCTCCTTGTGCTATAGTGTGCTTTAAAAAAACATTTTTTCTAGGGACAGAAAACTATAGGTAGGGAGAGTGTCAGTGTGTTTTACTGTGCGAATCCTTGTTTCTAGGGACAGGGAAGGACAGTGAGGGAATTCTCCTTGTGCTATAGTGTGCTTTAAAAAAACATTTTTTCTAGGGACAGAAAACTATAGGTAGGAAGAGTGTCAGTTTCTTTCACTGTGATAATCCTTGTTTCTAGGGACAGGGAAGGACAGTGAGGAAAATTCTCCTTGTGCTATAGTGTGCTTTAAAAAAACATTTTTTCTAGGGACAGAAAACTATAGGTAGGAAGAGTGTCAGTTTCTTTCACTGTGATAATCCTTGTTTCTAGGGACAGGGAAGGACAGTGAGGAAAATTCTCCTTGTGCTATAGTGTGCTTTAAAAAAACATTTTTTCTAGGGACAGAAAACTATAGGTAGGGAGAGTGTCAGTGTGTTTTACTGTGCGAATCCTTGTTTCTAGGGACAGGGAAGGACAGTGAGGGAATTCTCCTTGTGCTATAGTGTGCTTTAAAAAAACATTTTTTCTAGGGACAGAAAACTATAGGTAGGAAGAGTGTCAGTTTCTTTCACTGTGATAATCCTTGTTTCTAGGGACAGGGAAGGACAGTGAGGGAAATTCTCCTTGTGCTATAGTGTGCTAAAGCATTCCTCATCAACCATCTTTGAAATCCTTGTTTTTTTGGACAGTCAGGGAAATTGTCGTTGTGCTATTCTGTGCAAAAGCAATCATCCTCAACCATATTTAGAAATCCTTAAGTAAAGGGACAGAGAAGGACACCTGAAGGTAGCCCTTATTGCTTTTTTCCCATCTCCCTGCAGGCCATCTATTAGAATGTCTGGAAGGCAAACAAGGAGAGGCAGACAGTCAGGAGGCAATAAAAGAGGGCAAGCAGGCTCTGTGTCTGGGGGCAACAGTGCTGGTCGTGGACGCGGTGCATTGTCATCAGCACATGGCCATGAGACACGCTTGTCCTTTTCGGCAGCTGGACATGTTGAGCCACATCATGCCGAAGACTTGGTAGAGTGGATGACCAAGCCCTCCTCCTCCTCCTCATCCTCTCTCACCCAGGCTCAGGGTACTGGAAAAGCAGCTGCCAAAGCGTCCTCTTCCCTGGTATCAATGTCAGACTCATCATCAGTCACTCCTTCCCTAGACCCACCATGTCCTCCTCCTGAGGAGTCCCCCGAACTGTTTGAGCACAGTGTTGGGTACATGCTCCAGGAGGATGCCCAGCGTTTCGAAGGGTCTGATGATGAAACCCAGCTACAGGAAGGCAGTAGCGTGAGAGCAGACAGAGGGGATGCTCAAGAAGGACACCAATCTGGCAGTCATGTTCCAGCAGCTGCAGCATACTGCCAGATTGGCTCCAGTGATGAGGAGGGAGGGGATGATGAGGTCACTGACTCCACGTGGGTGCCTAATAGGAGAGAGGAGGAGGAGGAGGAGGAGGCACATCTCCAACGAGGCAGGATGCCCTTTGGTGGCCAGCGTAAGGGCAGTACACCGACGGAATCACACCGCAGAGCTCCGCCTGTGCAGGGCGCTGCCTCTGCCCGTCATTCAAAAAGTTCTTTGGTGTGGGCCTTTTTTGAGGCTAGTGCATCAGATCGCACAGCTGCTGTTTGCAACATATGTCTCAAGCGTATATCGCGTGGCCAAAACATCAGCCGCTTGGGAACCACATGCCTGACCAGACATATGTTGACCTGCCATGCAGCTCGTTGGCAAGCCTACCTCAAAGACCCACACCAAAGAACAAAGCGGACCTCTCCTTGCACCGCATCAGCTGGGATCTCCAACCCCACTATAACTTCAGTCCTCTCTGAAACATGCACTGAGAGGAATGAAGGTGTAGAATTAGGTGTGTCACAGCCAAGTACTTGCGGCCACTCTGCTAGCAGTACACCGACGTCCGATTCTAGCAGGCAAATTTCCCTGCCCCAGCTGCTGGACCGTCGAAAGAAGTTCACTCCCAGCCATCCACATGCCCAGCGGTTGAATGCTAGCTTGGCTAAATTGCTAGCGCTTCAACTGCTGCCTTTTCAGTTGGTAGACTCGGCCCCCTTCCGTGAGTTTGTGCAATGTGCGGTTCCTCAGTGGCAGGTTCCCAAACGCCACTTTTTCTCACGGAAGGCTATTCCGGCTCTCTACCGGCATGTGGAAGGCAATGTCTTGGCCTCGCTGGACAGGGCGGTCAGCGGTAAGGTGCATATTACCGCTGACTCATGGTCCAGCAGGCATGGACAGGGACGTTACCTTTCTTTCACGGCCCATTGGGTCACTCTTTTGGCAGCTGGGAAGGATGCAGGACAAGGTGCAGTAGTGTTGGAGGTTGTTCCACCACCACGCCTCCAAAATGCTACTACTGGTTGTGACACACCTCTCTCCTCCACCCCCTCTTCTTCTTCCTCCATGGCCTCTTCCTGTGGTTTGTCCTCGGAACCAGCGGTGCTCCGTAGGCGTTCAAGGGGCTACGCAAGTACGCAGGCAAAAAGATGCCATGCCGTGCTTGCGCTGGTGTGTTTGGGGGACAGAAGCCACACTGGGGCAGAGGTCCTGTCTGCTCTGCAGGGCCAGGCCGAGAGGTGGTTGACGCCACGCCAGCTTAAGCCAGGAATGGTGGTTTGCGACAATGGCACCAACCTCCTCTCCGCCCTCCGACAGGGACAACTGACCCATGTGCCCTGTGTGGCTCACGTCCTTAACCTGGTGGTGCAGCGGTTCTTGGGCAGGTACCCGGGCTTACAGGATGTCCTGAGGCAGGCCAGGAAAGTCTGTGTGCATTTCCGCAGATCTTATAATGCCAGTGCTCGCCTGGCTGAGCTGCAAAAGGAGTTGAACCTGCCCAAGAACCGCCTTATATGTGACATGCCCACCAGGTGGAACTCAACGTTGGCCATGCTGCAGCGGCTGCACACGCAGCAGAGGGCCATCAATGAGTACCTGTGCGACTACGGCACCAGGACAGGGTCAGGGGAGCTTGGTTTTTTTTCTCCACGCCAGTGGGGCATGATCAGGGATGCATGCACTGTCCTGGCACCATTTGAGGAGGCCACGAGGATGGTGAGCAGTGACAGTGCATGCATCAGTGACACTGTACCTCTTGTCCACCTGTTGGAGCACACGCTGCGTGGAATAATGGACAGGGCACTTGAGGCAGAACAGAGGCAGGAAGAGGAGGACTTCCTTGCCTCTCAAGGCCCCCTTTACCCAGACAGTGTTCCTTCTGTCCCACCCATCGCACAGGAAGAGAAGGAGGAGGAGGAGGAGGAGGAGGAGGAGGAGGATTGTGTCAGAATGGAGGTGGAGGCTGGCACTCAGCATCATCAGCAGCAGTCTTTTAGGGATGATTTACAGTCCCAAGAAACCAGTGGACTTGTACGTGGCTGGGAGGAGGTGGCTGCGGATCATGTCGTCCTTAGTGACCCAGAGGACTCCGGAGCGAATGCCTCAGCAAACCTACGCTGCATGGCCTCCCTGATCCTGCAAAGTCTGCGGAAGGATCCTCGTATTCTTCGGATCAAGGAGAGGGACCATTACTGGCTGGCCACTCTCCTTGATCCACGGTACAAGGGTAAGGTTGCGGACCTTATGTTACCGTTGCAGAGGGAGCAGAGGATGAGACAACTCCGGGAGGCCTTGCAGAAAGGTCTGTGCAACGCGTTCCCAGAGACTGGGAGGTTACAAACTCCTGGTCCTGGACAACGAGTTGCTGAGGCTTCGGCCAGTCAAAGAAGGAGCGGTGGGGAAGGTGGCCGTCTGACCGATGCGTTCAGACAATTCTTTAGTCCGCAGCCCCAAAGTATGATCGGTTCCAGCAACCATCGCCAGCGTCTGATAAACATGGTGCAGGAATATCTAGGGGCAAGGTCAGACTTGGACACCTTCCCCACCGAAAATCCTCTGGCTTACTGGGTCTTGAGGATGGATCACTGGCCAGAGCTTGCACAGTATGCAATTGAGCTACTGGCCTGTCCTGCATCCAGCGTTCTTTCGGAACGCACATTCAGTGCTGCTGGAGGATTTGTCACGGATCACAGGGTGCGCCTGTCCACCGACTCGGTTGATCGACTGACTTTCATCAAGATGAACCAGTCTTGGATCACCACCAGCTACCACACACCTGATGCTGATATAACAGACTAATTGATTTTAACATGTCACATCCCTTCAAGACTGATGCTGATGCTGAGTGCCTGTGCTGTTATGTTGACTGGCTATCCTCCTCCTCCGAGTCCTCAATGATACGATTGATGATGATAGCTTGGAAGATCATTTTTGTTTATGGGTGCCGCCACCAGTGGCTAAGGCCCAATTTTTCAGCCCCTGTTTTACAGGGGCGTGTAATTACAATTTTTTTAGCAATAATTTGCCATAGGGCTCATTGCTGTGCTCCAAGTACAGTATCTGTGAGGGGTTGGAGTGTTGTGGCACCAGTGCCTAAGGCCCAATTTTTCAGCCCCTGTTTAACAGGGGCGTGTCATTACAATTTTTGAAGCAATACTTTGCAACAGGGCTCATTGCTGTGCTCCAAGTACAGTATCTGTGAGGGGTTGTAGTGTTGTGCCACCAGTGCCCAATTTTTCAGCCCCTGTTCAACAGGGGCATGCAATTACAATTCTTGATCTAATAATTCACAGCAGGGCCCATTGCTGCACCCACCAAGAGTAACTCTGAGGGCTTACAGTGTTGTGGCAACGCCACCACCACCACCACGAAAGGCCCAATTTTTCAGCCCCTGTTCAAAAGGGGCATGTAATTACAATTCTTGATCTAATAATTCACAGCAGGGCCCATTGCTGCACCCACCAAGAGTAACTCTGAGGGCTTACAGTGTTGTGGCAACGCCACCACCACCACCACCACGAAAGGCCCAATTTTTCAGCCCCTGTTCAAAAGGGGCATGTAATTACAATTCTTGATCTAATAATTCACAGCAGGGCCCATTGCTGCACCCACCAAGAGTAACTCTGAGGGCTTACAGTGTTGTGGCAACACCACCACCACCACCACCACGAAAGGCCCAATTTTTCAGCCCCTGTTCAAAAGGGGCATGTAATTACAATTCTTGATCTAATAATTCACAGCAGGGCCCATTCCTGCACCCACCAAGAGTAACTCTGAGGGCTTACAGTGTTGTGGCAACACCACCACCACCACCACGAAAGGCCCAATTTTTCAGCCCCTGTTCAACAGGGGCATGCAATTACAATTCTTGATCTAATAATTCACAGCAGGGCCCATTGCTGCACCCACCAAGAGTAACTGTCAGGGCTTACAGTGTTGTGGCACCAGCACCACCATCAAAGGCCCAATTTTTACTACCACTGTTCAACAATTATATGTAATTAAAATTCCTGATATAATAGTTGACAGCAGGGCGTTCCAGCACCAACCAAGAGTAACTGTGAGTGCTTACAGTGTTGTGCCAACACCAACAACTAAGGGGCCTATTTCTGCAGAGTATATACGGCAGGTCCCTACTTTCAAACATCCAACTTACAAACGACTCCTACTTGCAAACGCAAGAAGACAACAGGAAGTGAGAGGAAATCTACCACTAGGAAGGAAAATTCTCTCCTGTAAGAATAAATATGGGAGAAAGGTGTCTCCTCTGTACTGATGCTTTATCAGCAATCCTTGTTTCAAGAAAAACACCACATTTCAAAAACAGTTGTCATTGGGACGGAAAGTGAGGTGAAATGTTCTGAACAGGGGCACAGACAGCAAAACAAATGTTACAGGGGTGATAACCCTTACCTATGTTTTCCAAAAAGTTTAAAAATAGATTTTGGGCTGGAGCTACACTTCAACAATGTACCTGTTCAAAATTACAAACAGATTCTACATAAGAAGAAACCTACAGTCCCTGTCTTGTATGCACCGCCTGTATACGGCTGTTCAGAGTATATAGGGCCTTTTTTATTTTATGTGCGGGGTTCCCCTTAATATCCATACAAGACCCAAAGGGGCTGGTAATGGGCTGGGGTAGGGGGGGGGGGTCATGGGGTAGCTATGCCATTTTTCTTAAAGATTTTCATCCATATTACCGGGACCAGACATTACATTAAAGCCGCAAGCAGTTTTAAATGGCTTTTTTTTCCTTTAGAAGTGTCATTTTGTGCAGGGACAGTTCTAAACATGGGAAACACGTGGCACTTCACAGGCATACTTTAGACACCCCCCAGGTACGATATTTAAAGGAATATTTGACTTTTTTTTTTTCACTTTATGCATCATTAAAATGACTGCTCCCGAAAAACGACCGTTTTTAAAACTTCTTTTTGCATTGATACATGTCCCCTGGTGCACAACCCGGGTTCCCAAACCCTTTTTAGGACAATAACATGCATAATAGTTGTTATAATTAGCACTTTAGAATTCGAACGTTCGCATCCATTGTATTTAATAGGGTTCTAATGTTCGTACGAACTTTCGGTCCGTTCGCGGGTTCTGGTGCGAACCGAACCCGGGGGTGTTCGGCTCATCACTATACCTGACGATTTGTCATTGCTAATTCAGCAAAAACTATCCACAAATGATCAAACCTTGCCTGCTCTAATCCTAATTTATGTAGAAGCTAAAACATATTTGATAAAAAAACAAATGTCAAAGGCAGGTAGTGTCAAACATGATTATATTGATTTCACCTGGTAACACTGAAGCTAGCATGAAGGATCAGGAATACATGCCATCGATTTCTACAGAAATGCAAGGGAAAACGTAGCATGCCTTCTGCTTCGCATTATAATAATTTAAATTTAATTAAATGGGCCTGGTCTCTCACATAAAATAAATCTCATACCAGATCTTCAAAAATGAAGTGCTGCATGTCTGCTGTGTCACGCATAGGGATGAGCTTCGAGTTCGAGTCGAACTCATGTTCGACTTGAACATTGCCTGTTCACCCGTTCGCCAAACAGCGAACAATTTGGGGTGTTCGCGGCAAATTCGAAAAGCCGCGGAACACCCTGTAAAAGTCTATGTGAGAAATCTAAAGTGCTAATTTTAAAGGCTTATATGCAAGTTATTGTCATAAAAAGTGTTTGGGGACCCGGGTCCTGCCCCAGGGGACATGTATCAATGCAAAAAAAAGTTTTAAAAACTGACGTTTTTTCGGGAGCAGTGATTTTAATAATGCTTAAAGTGAAACAATAAAAGTGAAATATTCCTTTAAATTTCGCACCTGGGGGTGTGTATAGTATGGCTGTAAAGTAGCACTTGTTTCCCATGCTTAGAACTGTCCCTGCACAAAGTGTAATTTCTGAAGAAAAAAAAGTAATTTATAAGCACTCGCGGCTATAATGAATTGTCGGCTCCTGGCAATACAGAGAAAAGTCATTGATAAAAATAAGAAAAAATGCGTGGGGGTGCCTCCAAATTCAATTACCAGGCCCTTCAGGTCTGGTATGAATATTAAGGGGAACCCTGCTTCAAATTTAAAAAAAAAATTACGTGGGGTTACGTGGGGTTCCCCCCAAATATCCATACCAGACCCTTTATCCGAGCACGCAACCCGGAAGGCTGCAGGAAAAGAGGGGGGGGACGAGAGAGCGCCCCCCCTCCTGAACCGTACCAAGCCACATGCCCTCAACATGGGGAGGATGCTTTGGGGGTCTGTGACCCCTCAAAGCACCATGTCCACCCGTCACGTGACCCCGTTCCCCCTCTGATGCAAGGGGAAACCAGGCTTCCCCAGTGAGGTGCGGGTGACCCCACCCCCCTCTGATGTAATGCGGGTTTCCGTTGCATCAGAGGGGGCGGGGTCACCCGCACGTCACTGGGGAAGCCCGGGTTTCCCCTTGCGTAAGAGGGGGACGGGGTCACGTGACGGGTGGCCCCGCCCTCAGCTACAGAAGAGACCTGTCAGGCTGTCGGTGGAGAAGTACCTTGAATAACAGAAAACAAAAACTCCTGCGCACAAGTGGAATACCAGACAATCTGAGTTTGACACCCCTGTTCTAGGCAATACCATCATTATATTTTGCACTTGTTTTTATAGGGTTAGTGCATTATTTAGCAAATTATTTACATCAGGCTATACTGTGCCCCTCAATGAGAAACGCCTATTGTAGTCATTATGTAACAACTAACCAGCAGTCTTGTGTATGAACTTCTCCCTAATTTGTTATTTCCCTTTTGTGCTGGTTATGCTCCTCTTATCGAAAATCCTTCTCCGTCCTGCCCCTCTCCATCCCCGCTGCCATAATCTTCCGATGCAGCAGAGATTAAAACAACTAAGTTAACAGAAGAGGAATCAGTACAATAGACACATCTCACTGACTGTAAGTTATGTCCCTTGTGCTGATGTTTCTGTTTGTGATCATGGCTGAACTTAAACCACTTGACTTCTGGAAGCTTTATCCCCCTTCATGACCAGGCCATTTTTTTTGCAATACGGCACTGCGTTACTTTAACTGACAATTACACGGTCACGTTACGCTGGACCCAAATAAAATGTATGTCTTTTTTTCCCAACAGATAGAGCTTTCTTTTGGTGGTATTTGATCACCTCTGCGGTTTTATTTTTTTGGATGAAAACAAAAAAATGACCGACAATTTTGAAAAAATAACAATATTTTTTTACTTTCTGCTACAGAACACATCCAATAAAAAAAATCGAATTTCTTCATAAATTTAGGTCAGTATGTATTCTGCTACTGTAAATATTTTTGGTAAAACAAATCCCGATATGCGTATATTGATTGGTTTACGCAAACGTTATAGCGTCTACAAACTACGGTGTATATAAACTGGATTTTTTTTTTATTCATTTGTTATTTGTTTTACTAGTAATATGCCATTACTAGTAAAACAAATAAAAAAATAAATAGATAAAGATCAGCGACTATTGTGGTGGACATTCAGACACTAACTGACACTTTTTAGGGACCAGTGACACTAATACAGTGATCAGTGCTAAAAATATGCTAATATGTACCAATGACTTTGGCTGGGAAGAGGTTAACATCAGGGGCGATCAAAGGGCTAACTGGGTTCCTAGCAAGTGTTTTTCTACAGTGTGGGAGGTGCTTTTACTAGGGGAAGACATGGATCCTTGTCCCTGTTTTGCAGAAACACAGGATCCATGTCTTCCGTACCGACAGAACAACAATCTGCCTTGTTTAGATAGACAGACTGCCATGCTGCCTCTCTGCTGGATCATCCAGTCCTCTGTACCTGCAGATTGGCACTCGGAAAAGCCGGACCACGTGTATATATACATGATACAGCGCAGAGGTGCCACCCTGTAGCAGCAAAACTGCTATAGGGTGGCCATTGAGTGGTTAAAGAACATTCGTCAATAGAGAAAATAGCCCCAACATTATATGCTAACAACATTTGGCTAGCAGGGGAAATAATTTAACCACCTCGCGCCCGCCGTACGAGAATATACGGCCGCAAGGTGGTTGTCAAATGCCGGGAGGCCGTTATTATACGGCCTCTGCTATTTGGCCACTGGGGGGCGCGCGAGCGCCGCCGGCGGCGTGCGCACGTGCCCGGCGCTTCACTGCAATGCCGATGCGCATGCCTGGCGGCCGCGATGTCCGCCAGGCACCCACGATCGGCGGTTACAGAGACAAGGACATGGATCTCTGTGTGTAAACACAGAGATCCATGTCCTGTCAGGGAGAGAGGAGACTGATGCTGTGTCCCTTGTACATAGGGACACAGATCGGTCTCCTCCCCCAGTCAGTCCCCTCCCCCCACAGTAACAATCACTCCAGGGAACACATTTAACCCCTTCCTCGCCCCCTAGTGTTAACCCCTTCCCTGCCAGTCACATTTATACAGTAATCAGTGCATATTTATAGCACTGTTCGCTGTATAAATGTAAATGGTCCCAAATTAGTGTCAAAAGTGTCCGATGTGTCCGCCATAATGTCGCAGTCACAAAAAAAATCACTGATCGCCGCCATTACTAATAAAAAAAAAAATATATAAAAATGCCATAAAACTATCCCCCTATTTTGTAAACGCTATAACTTTTGCGCAAACCAATCAATAAACGCTGATTGCGATTTTTTTTTACCAAAAATATGTAGAAGAATATGTATCGGCCTAAACCGAGGAAAAAAATATAAAAAAAAAAAATTGGGATATTTATTATAGCAAAAATCCAAAAATATTGCTTTTTTTTTCAAAATTGTCGCTCTTATTTTGTTTATAGCGCAAAAAATAAAAACCGCCGAGGTGATCAAATACCCCCAAAAGAAAGCTCTATTTGTGCGAAAAAAAGGACGTCAATTTTGTTTGGGAGCCACGTTGCACGACCGCGCAATTGTCATTCAAAGCGTGACAGTGCTGAAAGCTGAAATTTCGCCTGGGCAGGAAGGGGGTATATGTGCCCAGTAAGGAAGGGGTTAAAGGAAACCTCAACATTTTGCCCAGTCTATGGAGATTACTGTGCGAATGGCCAAAGAAATGGATGTTCAGCCAATTGAACTTCCAGCTGCAGTGTGAAGTGAAACATCCAGCTCAGGGCTTCTGATAGTTAGGGAGTCAGTACCAGCCGGATATAATACATGGTGGGGTCTCACCTGATGGAACTACTAAGGGTCCATGGAAGCAATCCGATGATCCACCTAATAGCCGAGAGTGAGCTTGTCAGGTTTGTCAGATTTACACACTGTTACCAACATAGGATATGCATGGTAGCGAATGGGGTAAAGTGTGTTTTTTCACTTTTGCAGTTAAATTTGAGAACATTTTCCCCTGCAGCTGCAGTGGACAGGAAAAAGCGCTGGACAACTTCTGCCAATGACTGGGGGCGGTGACATCACCCACAGGCTTCCTGTCCCCTGCAGCCACCGCTGGCTGACATAGGGGAGCCAGATCACGTGACCAGATCAGAGTGGGCATAAAATAGCTAAGTATATAAGAATATAAAAATGTTGGAATTCTATTTTAAGGTTACAACCTGAGCTATCGATTCCTTCCTCTGCTGCTCTCAAGTAGCACTGCGACAGAATAAGCCTTGACCCTGACCACTTATTAATCATGCGTTTTTTTAAAGTGAAACTTTGTCTTATCTTAAGTGACAACTCTGCCACAGAGCTTTGCAAATCTATTGCATTTGGCTGCCCAGGATTACAAGGCACAAGGGTTGTAAATATACTTTAAACATAACATTGCCCCTACATTTGCACACTGTTAACACACTGGGAAATGTTTATGCATTGCCAGTAAAGGCCCAATGTTCAGCTACCAATCCAACAAGCCTTCTATCTTCAGGGGGTCAGGTCCTTTGATAGAATTGTATTGATAAACTTTCTATCATTTTTTTTTTCATCTTATGCCTCTGACATGCCCAACATTTTAACTGACAATTTGAACTGAGCTTAAGAATAAACTGTTATACTATGACTGTACTGTGACTGCTCCATGACATATGACACAAATATGAAGAATGTGTTGCCATAGAAACCAAAAATGCTGATTTTCTTCATAACCAGCTCTAAAAAAAAGATTTGGCATCTAAAGCTTCCTTGACAATATTGCACTAAAATAGTTTTTATCACTCTCCACAACCAGTGATAGATGTCCCTTGTATCTATCAGACTGCAAAGAACTACACAGATATTTTCTAGTGTTGTGCCTTATACAATAGCAGGACTTTTTTCCATACATTCAGTAAATAGTCCCTCCCTTCTTTTCCTCAATCCTGTGTATTTTGTTATACCATATTATGATATCTTTCTCTTCTGAGACCTTACTCATACTTGCATAGCTGTTTTATACATTACAAAGGAAGACCTCTACCCATACCACATCCAAAATTCTAATAGGAGAGAAAAAGGGGACTGCAGGGGTACAACCTGCTGGTACTGGACTTTAACGGCATGACATGAGACAGAAACGAATATGATAAAAAAAAAAAATATTTTATTTTAAACAGATTAAAATTCAAAGGAGCTGAAAGAAAATACACAATAGTATAAAAATATCAAACGAATGTACTGTAATATGATACAATAAACATTCTAACACCTTCTAATGTACTTATATCATATAAGCTTGAGGTGTACAGGTAGCATAATCCTCCAAGGGTCAACGCGTTTTGCTGTATTGCGCAGCTTCTTCAAGACCCATAGGTTGAGTATCATATTAGCGGCGCATGGCAAAACGTCTGTCGGGTGAACACAGGATTATAGCTCCTTGATTGTAACCTAAAGCATGTGGATTAATGTGAGCCAAGACAGCCTTTTTACTGGATAGTTTTTGATGTATAGCTCCCAAGATTTTCATTGGATGTATGTAGCTGTTAAATTGTGTTTCAGACCTAGAGGGGGACTGTATACTAAGTAGATTCTCATGGATCTCCATATATACAGTTATTTATGGCCTAAAGATAATCCTCAGAGAGAAATGCTCACTGAGAAAAACAATACCCAGTCACTGTGTGTCCCCCCTGCAAGGTACATACACTGATGCCGCCAGCGAGCTAAGGTTACAATTAAGGAGCTATAACCCCTGCGTCCGCCCCACAGATGTTTTGCTGTCTCTAACATTCCGCCATGTGTCGCTTATATGATACTCAACCTATGGGTCTTAAAGAAGCTACGTAATTGAGCGATATGCGTTGACCCTTGGAGGATTGAGCTACCTGTACACCTCAAGCGTATATGATATAAGTACATTAGAAGGTGTTAGAACGTTTATTGTATCATATCACAGTACAATATTTTGATGTTTTTATACTATTGTGTATCATATTAGTTTCTGTCTCATGTCATGCCACTAGTCCAGTACCAGCAGGGCATACACCTGCAACCCTTCTTCTTCTCTCTTTTATACATTAGTTGATCTAAATGATTATGAGTAATAAGATGTAGGATCTGTTTAGAAAAATTTAAGACATACTCCACAGAATGGTCAAAGTAGAACTGAATCTTAAGTGGATCTTTTCCCCCCTTTCATTAAAATTCACATCAGCATGCATCTCTGCATGCTGATGTGAAATCACCTTGCAATGCCTACTTAAATAATTTTTTTGTTTGTTTTACTCTACTCACCTTTTTCCGTTTCCACTTCCTGGTTTCCCTGAAGTCCACACAGATGCCCCCAATGTTACTAATGCCTTTAGGGGAATCTCATACCTAAACTGCAAGATCTTGCTGCATTGTCATACTGTGCATGCGCAAGATGAAGCACATGACATCATGCTTCTCCTCTCACGCCTAATACTAATTTGCTGGTAAAGAAAAATTTATCCCAAGAACTCGCAAGATCTTGGGGAAGGATATATTTTATTTTAACAGATGTATGTAATGTTACACAGTATATGTGTGAAATGAGGCACATGATGAAATCTCGCGCATGCGCAGTATGGAGGAATAGTGACATAAATTTTCAAACTTAGAAATGGGGGCCTAGGCAGCAGAACAAAAAACTCTTAAAAACATTTTACTTTTTATTTGTCCCTAAATGCCCCTCTATGTTAGCCTATGAGTCCAGGTACATATAGGCATTTACAGGCAGGAGATGATTAGGAGCAGAAATCTGAATGCACCAAAATCACATTCAGGATAGAAGCAGGATAGAAGCATTCAGGCAGAAAAAAATAAATCTAAATGAGTGTAAGCACCTTTAAAAGCGCCTGAATGCTAGGCGCGTTAAGCGCCTGAGCATTCATTAATTTCAATGGCCAGAATAAATTACTATTCTGCCCAATGAAGGGAATGAATGCCCAAATGCTTGACACACATAAATGTGTTAGGCATGTTTATAACGAATAATTTGACAAACACTCCCCAGTTCGGTTCGTACCAGAACTCCAAAACAGGAAAAAAGTTCAGACCCGAGCCACAAATTCTATTAAAATCTATGGGACCCGAAAATGGAAAAAAAAGCAAAAAACATTTTGGAGCCTTATTTGCAAGATATTGCCCATAAAAAGGGTATGGGGGCCTGGGTACTGCCCTGGGGGACATGTATCAATGCAAAATAAAAAATAAAAAAAAGATAATGTTTACAGGAGCAGAGATTTTAGCTTTAACCACTTAAGCCCCAGACCATTTGGTAGCTAAAGGACCAGAGGTGATTTCAGAATTTTGCACTGCACTGCTTTAACTGTAAATTGTGCGGACATGCAATGTTGTACCCAAACGAAATTTGCGTCCTTTTCTTCCCACAAATAGAGCTTTCTTTTAATGGTATTTGATTGCCTCTGCGATTTTTATTTTTTGCGATATAAACGGAAAAAGACAGAAAATTTTAAAAAAAAATATTTTCTAATTTTTGTTATAAGAAAAATCGAATAAACTCAATTTTAGTTATACATTTAGGCCAAAATGTATTCAGCCACATGTCTTTAGTAAAAAAAATGTCAATAAGCGTATATTTATTGGTTTGCGCAAAAGTTATAGCGTCTACAAACTAGGGTACATTTTCTGGAATTTACACAGCTTTTAATTTATGACTGCCTATCTCATTTCTTGAGGTGCTAAAATGGCAGGGCAGTACAAAACCCCCCCAAATGACCCCATTTTGGAAAGTAGACATCCCAAGGAAATTGCTGAGAGGCATGTTGAGCCCATTGAATATTTTTTTTTTTTTTGTCTCATGTGATTGAATAATGACAAAAAAAAAAAAAATTACAAAAAGTTGTCACTAAATGATATATTGCTCACACATGCCATGGTTATATGTGGAATTGCACCCCAAAATACATTTTGCTGCTTCTCCTGAGTACGGGGATACCACATGTGTGGGACTTTTTGGGAGCCTAGCCGCGTACGGGCCCCCGGAAACCAAGCACCGCCTTCAGGATTTCTAAGGGCGCAAATTTTTGATTTCACTTCTCACTACTTATCACAGTTTTGAAGGCCATAAAATGCCAAAATAGCACAAACCCCCCCCCAAATGACCCCATTTTAGAAAGTAGACACCCCAAGGAAATTGCTGAGAGGCCTGTTGAGCCCATTGAATATTTTTTTTTTTTGTCCCAAGTGATTGAATAATGACAAAAAAAAAAAAAAAATTACAAAAAGTTGTCACTAAATGATATATTGCTCACACATGCCATGGTTATATGTGGAATTACACCCCAAAATACATTTTGCTGCTTCTTCTGAGTACGGGGATACCACATGTGTGGGACTTTTTAGGAGCTTAGCCGCGTACGGGACCCCGAAAACCAAGCACCACCTTCAGGATTTCTAGGCACAAATTTTTGATTTCACTCCTCACTACCTATCACAGTTTCGAAGGCCATAAAATGCCAAAATAGCACAAAACCCCCCCAAATGACCCCATTTTGGAAAGTAGACACCCCAAGCTATTTGCTGAGAGGCATGGTGAGTATTTTACAGCTCTCATTTGTTTTTGAAAATGAAGAAAGAAAATATATATTTTTTTTTTTTTCAATTTTCAAAACTTTGTGACAAAAAGCGAGATCTGCAAAACACTCACAATACCTCTCAGCAAATAGCTTGGGGTGTCTACTTTCCAAAATTGGGTCATTTGGAGGGGTTTTGTGCTATCTGGGCATTCCATGGCCTCCGAAACTGTGATAGGCAGTGAGAAGTGAAATCAAAAATTTACACCCTTAGAAAGCCTGAAGGCGGTGCTTGGTTTTGGGGTCCCGTACGCGGCTAGGCTCCCAAAAAGTCTCACACATGTGGTATCCCCGTACTCAGGAGAAGCAACAGAATGTATTTTGGGGTGTAATTCCACATATGCCCATGGCATGTTTGAGCAATATATCATTTAGTGACAACTTTGTGCAAAAAAATAAAAAAATAAAAATAAATTGTCTTTTTTCCGCAACTTGTGTCAACATATAAAATATTCCATGGACTCGACATGCCTCTCAGTATATAGCTTGGGGTGTCTACTTTCCAAAATGGGGTCATTTGGGGGGGTTTTGAACTGTTCTGGCATTTTATACACAACATTAGGAAGCTTACATCCACTCTTCTAACCACTTGAAGACAAAGTCCTTTTTGACACTTTTTGTTTACATGAAAACATTTTTTTTTTTTTGCAAGAAAATTATGTTGAACCCCCAAACATTATATATATTTTTAAAGCAAAGGCCCTACAGATTAAAATGGTGGGTGTTGCATTTTTTTTCTACACAGTATTTGCGCAGCGATTTTTTAAACGCATTTTTTGGGGAAAAAATACACTTTTTTTTAATTTTAATGCACTAAAACACACTATATTGCCCAAATGTTTGATGAAATAAAAAAGATGATCTTAGGCCGAGTACATAGATACCAAACACGACATGCTTTAAAATTTCGTACAAACGTGCATTGGCGACAAACTACATAAATTTTTAAAAGCCTTTAAAAGCCTTTACAGGTTACGCCGTTAGATTTACAGAGGAGGTCTATTGCTAAAATTACTGCCCTCGATCTGACCTTCGCGGTGATACCTCACATGCATGGTGCAATTGCTGTTTACATATGACGCCAGACCGACGCTTGCGTTCGCCATTGGGCAAGAGCAGGGCAGGACAGGGGTGCTTTTTTTTTTTTTTTTTTTTTTTTATTATTAATTTTGCTTTTTTATTTTATTTTTAAACTGTTGCTTCCATATTTATTTATTTTTATTATTATTTTATTGTTATCTCAGGGAATGTATATATCCCCTATGATAGCAATAGGTGGTGACAGGTACTCTTTTTTTGAAAAAACTGGGGTCTATTGGACCCTAGATCTTTCCGCTGCCCTCAAAGCATCTGACCACACCAAGATCGGTGTGAAAAAATGCTTTCCCAATTTCCCAATGGCGCTTTTTATATCGGGGGGGGGGACATTCCCTCCCACTGCTTGTAAAAGCAGTCCAGAGGCTAATTAGCCACTAGGATTGCTTTTACATGAAAGCTGGCCGCTGGCTGAAAAGAATGATACCAAGATGATACCTAAACCCACAGGCATCAATCTGGTATAACCATTCAAAGTCCAGCAACATACCAGTACGTTGCTGGTCCTTGTTGGACATGTATTGTAATCTTTTTTTTCATGCAGCCTGTTGGCTGAATGAAAAAAAAAGATTGATCGGTGGGTATGCCCACCATTAGAATACCGCCCTTCATCCACCCACTTCTAATGATGGGCATACATGCACCATTTATATATGCCGAAGCATGGGGGCATCTTCCCGCAAAAGTTATGCCGCGTACACATGGTCAGACTTTTCCACGGGCAAGCCTCCGTCGGAATTTCGACCGTATGTACGCGGCATTAGGAGCAAAATCGCTCCTCCGCCCCTGCTGCCCCAATGCTTCGGCATATATGCTTTTTTTTTTTTTTAACTGTGGTGGTGAAATCACCTCCTACAGCACTGGAGTCGCAGGGATCAGGCCTGTCTCTGCGAACTCTGCAGTTATGTGTGTTGTGTTTTGCAAGTGACAGTGATCGATCGATACTGCACTTGGGTGGCCTGGGCTGGACGGAGGGGCAAAACGCAGGTGCTAGCAGGTATCTGGGCTGATCCCGCTAACACTGCGTTTTTGGGAACCCTAAACTGGCCCTGGAGCATGTGACTGTGACGTCATGGGAACATGTGACTGTGACATCATGAGAAGCCTATATTAATCTCTGCGGACCGAAGATTTATCATTACTGCGAGAGGAAGCGTCGAGTCAACATCGAGGAGGAGAAGAGGGAAGAAGACGTCGACGACGACGACGGGAAGACCGGCTCCTCCACTAGCAAAAGAGCTATCAAGAAGTTAGTGGAGGGAACGGCAGAAGGACAACGGAGAGCCGGACGAGACGACGGAGAAGACCGGGCCTCCGCTAGCAAAAGAGCTAAAAAGAAGTTAGCGGAGGCCCGGCGGAAGAAAGAACCGGAGAGCGGGAGAAGAACCGGAGAGCGGGAGAAGAAGAAGGCGACGGAGAAGACCGGGCCTCCGCTAGCAAAAGAGCTAAAAAGAAGTTAGCGGAGGCCCGGCGGAAGAAAGAACCGGAGAGCGCGGCGACGACACCGGAGACCCCCGAAGTCGGAAGAAGACCTCCGGAGCGGTGCAATAAAATACTTTTAAAACCCGTGTTGTGTTTTTATTACCATTTTTTTCCACCAGGTGAATGGGTAGGGGTACGATGTACCCCATACTCATTCACATAGGGTGGGGGGGTCGGTATCTGGGGGCCCCCTTATTAAAGGGGGCTCCCGGATTCCGATAAGCCCCCCCGCCCGCAGACCCCGACAACCAACGGCCAGGGTTGTCGGGAAGAGGCCCTGTCCTCATCAACATGGGGGCAGGGTGCTCTGGGGTGGGGGGGCCGCAGGTCGCCCCCCTGCCCCAGAGCACCAAACCCCCCATGTTGAGGGCATGTGGCCTGGTACGGTTCAGGAGGGAGGGGGGCGCTCTCGCCCCCCCTCTTCCCCTGCGGCCTGCCAGGTTGCGTGCTCGGATAAGGGTCTGGTTTGGATCTTGAGGGGGACCCCCACGCCGTTTTTTCGGCGTAGGGTTCCCCTTCAAATCCAGACCAGACCCAAGGGCCTGGTATGCTCCTGGAGGGGGAACCCACGCCGTTTTTTTCTTTAAAAATTGGCGTGGAGTTCCCGCTCAGGATTCATACCAAACGCAGTGCCTGGTATTGGCGGGAATCCGCGTCGGATCCCCGCTCAATACAGTGTCGCGTCTCCTCGCTATTGCAGCGAGCGCGACACGTGTCGCCACCCTGCTGCCGAGATCTCGACACTCCTGTCGCCGAGAATCTCGGCGATGGGAGTGCGATAGAAATACAATATCGGCAGCACCTACTGTATAAAACCTGCCACAGCAAAACTGACATTTGTCAAGAAAAAAATGACATTTAAATTGATTATTGTGGCTGCAAGTTATGCTGGCAATAGAAAAAAAAAAGAAAAAATGCCAAAATGTAAAAAACAAATGGTGTGGGGTCCCCCCCAAAACCCATACCAGACCCTTATTTGAGCAGGCACCCCCCCCCCAAACCATACCACAAGGCCACATTGATGGGAACAAGGGCCTCTTCCCGACAACCCTGGGCGGTGGTAATGGGGGGGCCCCCCAGATCCCGGCTTCCCCTATGTGAATAAGAATGGGGTACATTGTACTCATTCACCCCAAAAAAGTGTCAAAAATAAATAAAGACAGGAGGTAGTTTCTGACAATTCCTTTATAAAAAAAAAAATTAAATGTCCCCCGATGTAGATCCATTGTCACACACGACGCCCGCCGCACTGCTGGACATGGAAAAAAAATGCTACGCCCGCGACGAAGGCTACCCACTGAAGGTCCCCCGCACGCAGACCCCCACAACCGCTGAGAGCATGTGGCCTGCTATGGTTCGCTCGCCCCCCCTTTCCTGGCCTTCCAGGCTGCATGCTCGAACAAGGATCTGGTATGGACTTTGGGGGGGGCCCACATCGTTTTTTTTGGCATAGGGTTCCCCTTAAAATCCATACCAGATCCAAAGGGTCTAGTATTGATTGGGGGGCCCCACATAATTTTTTTAACATTTTCTATTGCCGGCTAATTGGGCAATGTTTTTTTTTTTTTATTCAGCTGTCACTGGGGAAGCCCGCTGACAGCTGGTGACTCATTTGTTGTTAAGGACGCATTCAGCCAGTAAACATCCCGCCAAGCGAAAAGAAAATGTGGGTGTTCGGAGAACACCCAAAGGGGCAGTGTTCGGGGCCTAACTTATGCTCAGCCCAAACCGTTCCCCCATCCCTATTTATAATGCTACTTTTCTCCTGTCAAGTAAGCAAGAAAAAGCAAACAATCTGCTCCCTACTAGCATTTCTGCAGTACAAAGTTGAAACTAAAATAAAGACCCAGAGTTGAGTTTTAATTGAGGAACAACAATGTAACAATATTTTTGTTACATTCTATTAACTTTGTTTCTTTTATATGCAGATCAAATGGTTAAATTTTTTAATGAAATGTCTTCCTACTTTTTTCTGCTGTTTTCTTATATAGTTGCATTTTCTTTTTTAACTTCTTATATTTTAAGTGCTTTTGTTTTTTTTATTACTTCTGTTTATTAAACATGAATATAATATAAAAAAGCCCTTTTTTGTGGTAAAAAAAACTTTGCATTGCTTTATACCAAAGTCATAATCTCAGAGGCACAGGACGAATTATAGAATTATACTTTTCATCTACAGTACAGTTAAGCCCTGTACACACGATCGGATTTCCTATGGTTTTTTAACCGATGAAGCTGACTTTCATCAGTCTTGCCTACACACCATCAGTCAAAAAAACGACTGTTCCAAACGCGGTGACGTAAAACACTCCGATGAGCCGAGAAAAATTAAGTTCAATGCTTCTGAGCATGCGTCGACTTGATTCTGAGCATGCGTGGGTTTTTTATCCGATGAAGTTCCCCACAGACGATAGTAATTTGCTATCGTTTTTTTAACCATCTGATAAATTTAAAACATGTTCTATTTTTAAACACCGATGGAAAAAAAGACCGATGGGGCCCATACACGATCGGTTTGTCCGATGAAAAAAGTCCATCGGACTGTTTTCATTGGTTAAACCTATCGTGTGTACAGGGCTTAACACTATTCAGTACACTGATCAAAGTAGAAAAACATGTTATCTGTTTAGGTTATGGGCCTCTTGATAGGTACTTTACCTTAATTGTCTCCAAAGATAACTAGAACACAAAAAGCCTCCTCCAAAAGGATCGCCCATCACTTTTGTGGCAACTGGGGTTACATACAATACAATTCTATGCAGCAAATAGATGTACTTATATCTATGGAAAATAAATATATCTATGCTTTCATTTTGTACTTCATGCCAAGATGTGTACTCTTGTACGATGGAAGTTTATGTATGCTTTTGTACCTGATTATATAAAACATGTTCAATAAAGAGTTTCAAGCAATGCCATTAAAAGAAAGCCTGGTTTGTCCTTGAAGAACTCAATATGTGTACATATTGCTTTATCTTAACCTCCCTGGCGGTATGATTCTGTCTGGAATTATGTACCAAAAGCGGTACAATTATTTTGCATGGAAATTTGGCGTTATGTACTGTAGGCCTGCAATTCTTAGTAATTACTTTCTTAAACCTGACCAAACAAGACTCTAGTAGACATCCCAGATGTGATAAATTTGAAACGCAAAATCATGAATGAATTATAATCTAATAAGTAATATAATTTTATTCAATAATGTAGAAGAAAATAATGACATTTGTCAAACAAAGAAAATTCAATACACATCCTGAGTGTGATACATTTTAAAGCATGGAACTAGACGAAGTCCAACGTCGCAATCTGGACAATGGTATCTTGTTTCTTTTCTGACTTTTTTTTCCATTGCCATCTCTCTTGGAACAGCAGATGACGCACATCCTGGTAGGTGCTTCCTTTTTTGCGGTTGGCGGTATATAGTCCAAAAAATGACGTCTGGCGTTCTGGGTTGACAACGCCAACAGCACGTCGTCCGGGTCTGTTCACAGCTACTGATGGCGTCTGGTGGTTGACAAATATATGCTCAGCCACCTTCCAGATAAAGTCGGAATGAACAAGAGGCATGCCACTCTTTGATTTGTATAGGATATACGCATTCCAAAGGCATTGTTCCAAAAGATGCCTGAAAAACTTTTTGTAATATTTGTTCTGCTGTTTGCGCATAGCCGGGTAAAATGTCATTGCCTGATTGGCTCTGTCGACACCTCCCATTGTATTATTATAATCCATCACAACTTGCGGCTTCAACAGATCTTTCCCACCTCATGTGTGGACCATGGCAGTGGTGGTATTGTGCACTAGACATGTGCATTCGTTTTCGTCCGAATGCATTTTCATCCGAATTTCAGCTATTTTCGTTATCGTTTTAACAAACGAAAACGAAAGCACAGAATCCGAAAACCGAAAGATCCGACATAAACAAATGCTTTATTTTCGTTTTCGTTGCTACAACAGTTCGATATAGATAGGAGATTCGACGTGACGCTGACAATAACAATCTGTGTCTATCGAACCTGTGGTCGAATGTGCCTAACCTTAACTCTATTAGTCCAAGATTATTCTACATAGGAGAGAAAAGATTCGACATTATAGAGAGAAAAGATTCGACATAGGAGAGAAAGATTCGACATAGGAGAGAAAAGATTCGACATAGGAGAGAAAAGATTCGACATAGGAGAGAAAAGATTCGACATAGGAGAGAAAAGATTCGACATTATAGAGAGAAAATATTCGACATAGGAGAGAAAAGATTTGTTATTATAGAGAGAAAAGATTCGACATAGGAGAGAAAAGATTCGACATAGGAGAGAAAAGATTCGACATAGGAGAGAAAAGATTCGACATTATAGAGAGAAAAGATTCGACATAGGAGAGAAAAGATTCGACATAGGAGAGAAAAGATTTGTTATTATAGAGAGAAAAGATTCGACATAGAGAGAAAAGATCACTGCTGGAATTGGGTGGGGGAAGTAAAATAAAAATAAAGTTGATGATGAATGTTATTGGCTGATTGTAACCAAAGAGGAGGAGCAGTAAAATAGCTAGAATGACGAAGATTCGACAAAGCATCGAAAGTTAGAAGATTCGACGGTGCAGCAAAACTGTACAACGCTGCAATCGTACATTTCCGGTCAAATGCATCCGCCCATAGGCTATAGAAGAATTCTAATGTTGGTTGACTAGTAATAGTAATGAATAAATATAATTATTACTAGTCATACAACATTAGAATTCTTCTATAGCTTGTGGGCGGAACATTCGACCGGAAATGTATGATTGCAGCGTCGTACAGTTTCACTGCTCCGTCGAATCTTCTTTGAACATTCGACAGACACCATAAGCCTTCAATGACAGATTCAACCTTAATTAATTCAGATTTTCGGACGAATGCAATTTCTAACGAAAAACGAAATAAATAAAAACGAATTTCGGGAGTAACTAAATAATTTTATTTTTCGGACGAAAACGAAATTCCGAAACGAAATATTTCAATGTGCACATGTCTATTGTGCACAGTACTCATGAGACACATGTCCTTCTTGTCTTGCCATCGCATTGCCATCATCTTACCCTTCTGCCAGGCAACCATTTCTCCTGTTTTTAGTTTTTTCTTGCCAAACATAGATGGCATGCCATGGCGGTTAGGCCTAACGGTACCATACCCATCAGTTTTGTTTTGTAGCAAAACCTCAAAAAGTTCCGGAGATGTATAGAAGTTGTCCGTGGTCACACAATATCCCTGGTTCAGCAATGGCTCCAGCAGTGTAAGGACAGATGATGTGGCCATCCCATAGCCGCTGTACCTGGGGTTGAACTTTGTGCCTTTACCGGTGTAAATGACCGAATTCCAGATGTATCCGGTGGATGACTCGCAGAGCATAAAGAATTTGATGCCAAACCGCGCTCTTTTGGATGCAATGTACTGTATCCAGCTTAGGCGTCCCTTGTAGGCCATCAGACTTTCATCCACGCTGACGTCCCTTTCTAGCACGTTGGTCCGCTGGAAATTGGCCACGATCATTTGGCATACCTCCCAGATTTTCTTTAGCTTGGGCACAGGATGCGTGGCCTCATCAAACTCCTCATTGGTCGTGAAGTGGAAATACTTCATGATGAGGGAAAACCGGTATTCAGACATCACGGTGCTAAAAAACAGAGTGGCCAGTAGCTTATTGGTGGTCCAGTACCATTTCTGGAGCGGTTTCCAAACCACCCCCTGAAGAATGATGAGTCCCAGAAACTGCCAGATGTCCTCTTTCGTCACTGGTTCCCACTTTCTGCTTCGGGAAAATCTGGCATGCAGCGTAGCGGATTGCTGATCGTGGTAACGATTTGTCTCTGTGACAATTTTTTCAATTACCTCTTCAGTGAGAAATAATTGCAGGTATGCCAGAGGGTTGTCACGCTCCACATCTACCTTCATCCCAGGTGATCCAGTGAAGGGAAATCTTGGGGGCGCTACCTGGTCTGTATCGGTGTCTATAGGGCACCAAGTGCGCACATCGTTGAGGTCGCTGAGGTCAGGTGTAGGATCATCGCCGTTGTCACTTGCCAGATCCGTGTCGGTGTCAGTGTCAGATGACAAATCTCCCCACGACTCACTATCGCTCACTTCTGCGAGCAACTCTGTGTCGTTGACGCTGTCACTCATCTGGTTCAAAAGCGCCCTTTTGGTAAAGTGGCGCTTTTTTGATGCCATATTTTTATGGGCACAGATGACAGGCAAGGGGGCACTGTACAGGGCACTGTATGGTGATCAGAGATGATACAGTGTAATACAGTGTAATCCGATACAATATAACCTCTTTTATTTTTGTGTTTGTGTTGTGTGAACTTTTGAACTTTTCAATTTGCCGCCCAGTTCCGCTCCCATGCGAAGCTGCGGCTCGCAGGGAACGAAACCAGGAAGCGCCGACACTCGCCGGTCATATCGCTGGCGATCACAGCAGAGGACATCATCGCTGGATCGCCAGGAGAAGGTAAGGAAACTCCGCTGCAGGCTCTGTAATGTTACCCCGAGCGTGACTTTTTTTAAGAATTATACTTACCTAGGTGGATGCAGCACCTGTCCCCTGCTCCAAAGTGGAGAACCGAGTGATAAACACCGCCGATCGCTTGATTCTCAAGGCTCCCTGAGCAGAAAGCTGGTGACTGTCAGTCACCGCTGCCTGCACTGCCCCCCCTCGCTCACTGGAGCGCTGGGATGTGGAGGGGGCAGAAGTGGCCGGCTCAGGCTCTCAGTGGTTCCCTGAGAAACTGAGCCAGGTGCCAGTCCAGGCATGTGGGCGGATCCCAACCATATGGTTGCAATCTTTCCCGAGCCTAGACCGGCTCTGTATCGTCAGCCGACAGCAGGCCTCGGCCCGTTGTCTGCTGAAAACGAGTCACAGGAGTGCAGAACAAACTGCACTCCTGCTTTGGCTGTACTTCTCCTTTAAATAAGAATTTGAGTTGTGGATACATAGTTACATTGGTCCAACTTCATTGTGACTATCCATATAATATACCTCGCCAAGTGCCCCGGGAAGATGGAAATCACTGATGATTGTAGATACGGCTACTCCAGTGATCTCCACTTGCTTCCGGGTCCCAGGTTGAACAACTTGCCTGCTACATTCTGAACACAGGTGGTTGGTCGTTCAGCACAGGTGCCATTCAGAGCCTGCTTTGTATTTTCTGAATGAACACAAAGTGTAGAAGTGGTGACGTTCCACTTTTGACCTTGTCCAATCAGAGAATGCTTTGCATTCATTCAGAAAATGCAAAGCATTCTCAGAACAAAGAAGAATGGCAGCACATCCAGAAGTAAAATCAGTTTTTTTTTTAATTAAAAGTCCATAAAATCAAGCGAACATGACAAACATCAATCCAAAAAAGGTGCTCAGTGGACGCGTTTCACACAGACGTGCTTACTCATTACATTTCTCAGAATGATGCCTCTGCCGAGCAGCCAATCTCCAAGCCAGACCAATGTACCTATGGATAAAATATCCTTATTTGGAATTCTTCTTGAAGTAACAGACCTATAGCAAAAAATACAAAAATTGCTCTTGCCCATTAGGAATACACAAGTCTGAGCTAAATTGGTTAAAGCTCTTTTGGAATCTCACATTTCTCCTAGCCTTGCAGTATTTCATGTATCTCACCTTTCCATATCCGGTTGTAGAGCAAAATATCTGTAAGACTATGGGTACAAGGACAGCTATTGAAAACAACATATTTAAAAAGGTGTGTTATGACAAGGCCTGGGAGCATCTGGGGATTACTGTTTACTTGTGACAGACATAAGTCTTTATTGCCCTTTCTGTTTCCTAGTGGCTTGAAGCAATATTTCTAACTTTGACCTATAAAAATAAGACCCTGAAACACATTCAGTATCTCTGCCCTAGCCTGCTAATAGAAGAGGACATGGCCTTCAGCTTTCCCCCCACAGTGAATGGGAGAGATCTGCATAACATGAACACAAACAAAATGACACATGGGAAGTTTACAGCTGAAATGTTTAAAGCGAAACACCGGTTTTGTTTTAAGGAAGCTTTCTACAAGCAATGCGAAGATTTCTAAAATTTTACTGAAGAGTCCTATTGTAAGTCAGACACAAATGTATATTAGATTGAAATGCTGCCTCTATCAATATGCTAAACTTAAAGGGGTTGTAAAGGTTCGTTTTTTATTTTCTAAATAGGTTCCTTTAAGCTAGTGCATTGTTGGTTCACTTACCTTTTCCTTCAATTTCCCTTCTAAATTTTTGTTTTCTTTGTTTTCTTTGTCTGAATTTCTCACTTCCTGTTCCTCCTCAGTAAGCTGTTCAGTAAGCTGTTCTGGCTGACTAAACACCGCTCGGTTGATGGTGTGAAGTTTACTGAGGAGAAACAGGAAGTGAGAAATTCAGACAAAGAAAACAAAGAAAAAAAACATTTAGAAAGGAAATCGAAGGAAAAGGTAAGTGAACCAACAATGCACTAGCTTAAAGGAACCTATTTAGAAAATAAAAAACGAACCTTTACACCCCCTTTAAAAACCTTTGTATAGTTTAGAATTACATGTGTTTATAGCGACAGATATACAGTATTTGCTCATTACACATGCTTTATTTTTTGCATTGCTACACAAAGGTTGGGTCTTAAAGTTGCATCCGATGATGTAAGTCCACGAGTCAGCTGATGGACTAAAAAAACATGTGCCACCTGTGTGACTGATATTTTCTTTAAACAATTTTTAAATAGAGAGTTTATTTGCCATGAATCACAGACAGCTCCCTCTAGTAGCTTATCAATCAATCCCTATATTTAAAATGTATGTAAACCCTAACATCGATCGTCTTATTTTTGCTAAAAAAATGTTTATAGTGATACTAAACCCACAACAGTAAAATCAGTCTGTATGTGCAGTAAAGCATGCTTGTTATACTCACTGTGGAACCTAAGGGGTTAAACCTCAGCACTGTGTAAAAAGGCTGTTTGATCCTGTCTTCTCTGATCCTCCCCTACTTTTACTGTCCCCAATCCATCTGCTTATGGAGACACTCTGCACATTCTCAGTTTGGTGTGTATTGGTGTGTATTGCTAGAGGTTTTTTTTTTGGGAGGTGCATGTGATCAGCACAGGGCCAATCAGCACTGTCCAGACAGAGAGACCGGGGTTATGCAGCCTCATAGGACATTCAGAGGAGAATGAAAACTCCTCCTACAAGTTTTGACCAGACACTGATAGAAGTCACAAGACTGCTATATACTGCTGATAAGAAAAGTTTTTTAGCAGTTTATATTTACTAAAATAATTGCATTTCCATGTTCTGTGTACCATGGGAGAACAGATATAGTGAATGCATGGTCCTGGGTTTAGTAACACTTTAATATACCATTGGAAGCATTTGTTATACAGTATCTGTTTTATAAGTGCAAAAAAAAAAAAATTGGATTTTGTCAGACATCCAGAGCTGTACTGTGTCATCTGCACACTTCCTGTATTATCTCAAATAGCCCTCTTAGTATTTATCTTGGGCTTCAATTATTAGCTTTAAAGTTGTAGAGATCTGTAAGTGGGACTAGGCAGGGCTGACACCATGCAGTCTACAAAAATGCTCTGTGTTGTCAGTCCACAATAGGGCTTACAGGATAGGTTCACCTTTTGGAACATGTTAAATGTTACACCTGTATTTAGGGTGTAACATGTAACATATTCAGCACTCCCCCTCACCCCTTCTTTCCTGTGACAACTTACAGGGGTTCCTCTCCCCCACAGCTGCTGTCACATTCACAGTGATCAGTGAATGAATCATAGAAAGTCCTATCTGCCATTGTAGCAGACAGATTTGTACAGTTGTAGCTTAAAGGCCTTGCGAGTGGGCTGATCAGCGTGTTCATAGTCCATCACACTACAGATCTGAAAATGACAACCCGCACAGAGATACTGGCACACAAATGTAGATCTACTAATCATGGGTGCAATGCTTTGAAAGGCTCCTCTGAAAAAAATAACAAATGCATTTCTTGCTTCAAACATATATGCATGCGTGTATTTCTGGCAGACTCAAAAAATACTTTTCTGTATTTGCAGGTTCTTTAAAGGGATAAAACATAGGACAATATGCATTTATTGCAGATATAAACTGCATATCTTTGATTTTTTATACTGTAAAAATATTGTTTAAAGTGTATGTCCACCCAAATTTTTTTTTTTTTTGAGATAGAATTGTGGGAAAAAATTACAACTTCAAAAAACTCACAATGCCACTCCATGAACGGAAGAGAAGAGAGGGCTCAGTCTGCTCCGCCTCCTCCTGCTCCTATCTCTTTGTCTGCCCCGCCCACATCACAATCCCATGTGTGCAGCCAGTGCTGTGTGCCTGAGAAAGGGGCTTGTGGGCGGGAGATTGGAACTACAGCAGCTTCAGCTAGATCATGGCTGCATACCATAAATTATGCCTGAGCCTGCAGAGACCAGCCTATGATGAGTGAGTATTTTACTGAACTCTCCACATCGCCCCCTTCTCCCCATCTGTCTCCCCCTCCCCCATCTGTCCCCCCTTCTCCACATCTGTCTCCACCACTAATCCCCTATCTGTCTCCCCCCTCCTCTCCTTCTCCCCCATCTGTCTCCCCCTTCTCCACATCTGTCTCCCCCACCTGTTCCCCCTCTCCTCCCCTATCTGTCCCCCCTTCACCACATCTGTCTCCCCCACTAATCCCCATTCTGTCTCCCCCTCCTTCCCTTCTCCCCCTCCTCCCCTTTCTAACCCCCCTTCTCCAAATCTGTCTCCCCTTCTCCCCATCTGTCTCCCTCCTTCTCCCCTTCTCCCCATCTGTCTCCCTCCTCCTCCCTTTCTCCCCATCTGTCTCCCCCTCTCCACATCTGTCTACCCTACCTGTTCCCCCTCTCCTCCCCCACCTGTTCCCCCTCTCCTCCCCTATCTGTCCCCCCTTCTCCACATCTGTCTCCCCACTAATCCCCCATCTGTCTCCCCTTCTCCCCCTTTCTCCCCTATCTATCCCCCCTTCTCCACATCTGTCTCCCCCACTAATCCCCCATCTGTCTCCCCCTCCTCCCCTATCTGTCCCTCCTTCCTCCCCTTCTCCAAATCTGTCTCCCCCACCTCCCCTATCTGTCTCCCCCCTCCTCTCCTTCTCACCCATCTGTCTCCCCCTTCTCCACATCTGTCTTCCCCACCTGTTCCCCCTCTCCTCCCCTATCTGTCCCCTCTCCCCCTATCTGTCCCCCCTTCCCCACATCTGTCTCCCCCACCTCCCCTTCTCCCCTATCTGTCCCCCCTTATCCACATCTGTCTCCCCCACTAATCCCCCATCTGTTCTCCCTCTCCTCCCCTATCTGTCCCCCCCTCCTCCCCTTCTCCCCCATCTGTCTACCCCTTCTCCACATCTGTCTCCCCCACCTGCTCCCCCTCTTCTCCCCTATCTGTCCCCCCTATCTTTTCCCTCTTCTCCACATCTGTCTTCCCCACTAATCCACGATCTGTCTCCCCCTCCTCCCCTTCTCCCCCTCCTCCCCTTCTCCAAATCTTTCTCCCCATCTGATTCCCCCCTTCTCCCCTTCTCCCCATCTGTCTCCCCCTCTCCACATCTGTCTCCTCCCCTATCTGTCCCCCCTCCCCTTATCTGTCCCCCCTTCTCCACATCTGTCTCCCCCACTAATCCCCCATCTGTCTCCCCCTCCTCCCCTATCTGTCCCCCCTTCTCCACATCTGTCTCCCCCACTAATCCCCCATCTGTTCCCCCTCTCCTCCCCTTCTCCCCCATCTGTCTCCCCCTCCTCCCCTATCTGTTTCCCCCCTCCTCCCCTATCTGTCCCCCCCTTCTCCCCCCTCCTCTCTGTCTCCCCCCTCCTCCCCTATCTGTCCCCCCTTCTCCACATCTGTCTCCCCCACTAATCCCCCATCTGTCTCCCCCGCCTCCCCTTCTCCCCCTCGTCCCCTATCTGTCCCCCCTTCTCCAAATCTGTCTCCCCACTAATCCCCCATATGTTCCCCCTCGCCTCTCCTTCTCCCCCTCCTCCCCTTCTCCCTCCCCCTTCTCCCCATCTGTCGCCCCCCCTCCTTCTCCCCATCTGTCTGTCCCCTTTTCTCCCCCATCTTCCCCTTTTCCCCCCATCTGTCTCCCCCCTCCTTCTCCTCTTACCTGAACTCTGCATTCTATAGGCAGCGCACACCTGAACTCTGCACTCTATAGGAGCTTTGCTCTCTATGCACAGCGCACACCTGCTCTCTGCACTCTCGCAGCACACATCTAAACTCTGTACTTTATATGCAGCATACACCAGAACGCGGCACTCTATATGCAGCGTACATCTGAACACTGCACTCACATGTGTGTTTGAGCTTTGGGGTGCACACCCTAATGCAACAGGCTGTGCACGCCTATGGATGTTCCCAAAGTGCTGTATCAAAGCACATTAATAGAAAGTTGTGGAAGGGAAAAGTGTGGAAGAAAAGGTGCACAAGCAGCAGGGATGACCGCAGCCTGGAGAGGATTGTCAGGAAAAGGCCATTCAAAAGTGTTGGGGACTTTCACAAGGAGTGGACTGAGGCTGGAGTCAGTGCATCAAGAGCCACCACACACAGATGGATCCTGGACATGGGTTTCAAATGTTGTATTCCTCTTGACAAACCACTCCTGAACAACAAACAACGTCAGAAGCGTCTTACCTGGGCTAAAGAAAAACAGACTTGGTCTATTGCTCAGTGGTTCAAAGTCCTCTTTTCTGATGAGAGCAAATTTTACATCTCATTTGGAAAGCAAGGAGCCAGAGTATGGAGGAAGAATGGAGAGCCACACACTGCAAGATGCTTGAAGTCCAGTGTGAAGTTTCCACAGTCTGTGTTGATTTGGGGAGCCATGTGATCTGCTGGTGTTGGTCCACTGTGCTTCATTAAGTCCAGGGTCACCGCAGCCGTCTACCAGGAGATTTTGGAGCAGTTCATGCTTCCTTCCGCAGACGAGCTCTATGGGGATGCTGACTTCATTTTCCAGCAGGACTTGGCACCTGCCCACACTGCCAAAAGCACCAAAACCTGGTTCAATGACCGTGGGATTACTGTGCTTGATTGGCCAGCAAACACGCCTGACCTGAACCCCATAGAGAATCTATGGGGCCTTGCCAAGAGAAAGATGAGAGACATGAGACCGAACAATGCAGAAGAGCTGAAGGCCGCTATTGAAGCATCCTGGTCTTCCATAACACCTCAGCAGTGCCACAGGCTGATAGCTTCCATGCCACTCCGCATTGAGGCAGCAATTGCAAAAGGGGCCCAAACCAAGTACTGAGTACATATGCATGCTTATACTTTTCTGAGATCCGATATTGTTCTATGTACAATCCTTGTTTTATTTATTGCATGTATGTAGCACACCCCCGCAGGAGCTGCTGATTTTATTTTGGGCCTTGCACGTTACCTCAGTATTCGTTGTCTAGGGGAAGAAAGTCTGTAGAAACTCCAATGTCCACACAAGATGTAAAACCTTAAGCAGTTAGGTTTTATTTTCCTTTTGCATAAACAGATGAACAATGGTAGAAGGGTGAAGGGAAGGGGTAGGTTCAGGTACACAGTACAGATCACTGGGGACAACTCCTCAACTATACAGTCATTCACCACTCTTCCTGGAGTGTGTATTGCTCACCCGGATAGGCCCCTCTCACCTGGCCTAGCAGCCGTTATGATGCACGAACAATAATTAGGACCAGTCTCTGCCACAGACCGGTTGTGGACAAATTGGATACTCCGGGATCCTCTGCCACAGGATTTAACACCCGGACTTCCAGCCGAACAGTCCAGAGCCTTTAAACCGACCCGGCACACTGTAAGGTAAACTTCAACTGTGGTGCATCCTCCAATAGAATCACCAGGCCCTCCTCAAGACACCAGCCTTCCGGTTGGTCTTTTCCAGGACAGGTCCTCCCCTGGTTTCCTCCATTGAGTTGCTTCCTCCCTCAGGACGGACAGCACAGGATCACCTTCAAGGTGCAGACCCAGTCAGCATAACTGGGCCTACTTTTTGGACCAGCATGGTTCCGAGGTCAAAAATCAGACAATACACCCCTCACGCCAGGAGGGCCGTGAGGGGACGAAGGACCTCACAAGATGGAGTCTGCCCCTTAATTACCCTTCCCCAGCATGCTCAGCGGGTAGACCACGCCCACTGAACTGTTCCCGGGGGAAGGTACCCAATACACTCTGGCTTGTCAGTCTTCTACATTGGCCTGAGGTGGTAACGCCACCTACAGGCGAACAGTGGGAAGTCTGCCCAACACAGCCATAGCCGGAACAGAGGCTAATTTAGCATCAATTATTTACATCTGAGAATAACTTTTGTCTCAGATACCCTCTAAATTGAAACATAGCGCCCAGTCATTGGGAGAAGGGCGCTACATGTAATATTCTAATTTACTGAGATTGTGGATTTGGGGTTTTCATGAGCTGTAAGCCATAATCATCACAATTATGACAAATCAAGGCTTGAACTATCTTGCTTTGCATGTAATGAATCTATCTCATATTAGTTTCACCTTTTAAGTTGCATTAGTAAAATAAAGAACTTTTGCACGATATTCTAATTTTTCGAGTTTCACCTGTATATATATATGGGGAGTGTTATGTAGCTGTGTGTGTAGTACTGAAGACTCGGTAGGCGGTAGATGGCCTGTAGGGGGCGCTCTTTGGTAATGGCTCCTCTATGGAGCGGATCTCTGGGTACCATACACCATTAATACAGAAGAAGCCCTGCATCTCAGGAGGGCGGACCGGAGGTTCAGCCCTCTCCTGTCCGCTCTCTCTCATTATCGGCTCCTAGGGGCCAGTTTTCCCGCAATCGCACTGCGCATGTGTCGGCTGGGAATCCGACGCATGCGTACTAGGGGCCGGTATTCCCGGGACCGCACTGCGCATGCGTCGGCTGGGAATCCGACGCATGCATACTAGGGGCTAGTTTTCCCGAAAATCGCACTGCGCATGTGTCGGCCGGGAATCCGACGCATGCGTACTAGGGGGCAGGTTTTCTTGGGGCTGCACTGTGCATGCGTCGGGCGGGAATCTGACGCATGTGTACTAGGGCCAGTTTTCCCACGATCGCACTTCACATGTGACAGTCGGGAATCCAACGCATGCGTACTAGGGCCAGTTTTCCCGCGATCGCACTGCGCATGCGTACTAGGGCCCGTATTCCCTGGACCACACTGCGCATGCGTCGGCCGGGAATCCGACGCATGCGTACTAGGGGGCCGGTTTTCTCGGGGCTGCACGGCGCATACGTCGGGCGGGAATCCAACGCATGCGTACTAGGGCCAGTTTTCCGCGATCGCACTGCGCATGCGTCGGTCGGGAATCCGACGCATGCGTACTAGGGCCAGTTTTCCGCGCTCGATCTGCGCATGCGTCGGCCGGGAATCGGACGCATACGTACTAGAGCGGCTCTCCCCGGCCTTCCCGTAGACAAGGCTCCCCAGCTTGGCCTAGGTCGGCCCAACATCCTCCCGCACCGCAAGTACTACAACCGGCATGATCTTCTGGACACAGCATCTACACGTGACCTCCAGACTGGGTTTCCATCCTGTAGTGTGTTGTAGTGTACGGGGTGTTGTAGTAATCAGCGTAGTGTAGTGGGTGTTCGTAGTGTAGTGGGTGTTGTAGTATAGTGGGTGTTTTAGTAATCAGTGTAGTGGACAGTGTAGTGTAGTGGGTGGTGTAGTGGTTATCAGTGTAGTTTAGTGGGTGTTGTAGTGGACAGTGTAGTATAGTGAGTATTGTAGTGTAGTGGACAGGTAGGTCAATATACTGGTCAGTATAGGAATCAGGTAGGTCAGTGTAGTGGACAGGTAGGTAAGTGTAATGGTCAGTCTAGGAATCATGTAGGTCAGTGTAGAGGTCAGTATAGGAATCAGGTAGGTCAGTGTAGTGGTCAGTGTAGGAATCAGGCTGGTAAGTACTATTGTAGGAAGGTATGGGACTCAGGGAGTGCTAAAAGTCTGTAGGTTAGGGGGCTGGGGGCACCTGATGCAAGGACGGACTCTGCTGGGGGCTCCTGATGTAAGGACGGACTCTGCTGGGGACACCTGATGTAAGGATGGACTCTGCTGGGGGCACCTGATGCAAGGACGGACTCTGCTGGGGGCACCTGATGTAAGGATGGACTCTGCTGGGGCACCTGATGCAAGGACAGACTCTGCTGGGGCCACCTTATGGCATCTGGTGGCAGGCAACGTGGCAGGTGACACGCTCAGGGGTCCCACTGATTCTGCATTATGGTGAGTTGAATGATTTCATTCTATATTACAATGTAATAATAGTAATAATGCGTTTCAATCATCCTGACACCACAACAACCATGGTGCTGGGATGATTGAAGCGCTAACACCAGGTGTTTGGAGTATCTTTATCTGCTGATTTGTTAAACTCTGGAATACACATTTCTATTGGGGTGTAGGATCTGGGCCTGCTGTCCCTCCATCCCTCTTTCCTTCTCTCTCCTTCCTTCCCTCTTCCTTTCCTTCCTTCTCTCTCTTTCCTTCCTTCTTTCTCTCTTTCTCTCTCCCTCCCCCCTCTTCCCCCCTTTCTTTCTCCATCTCTCATTCATCTCAGACTGTAACCACACCCCCTTTTGAGCCACGCCAATTTAAGCCACGCCCGCTATTCCCCGTTAACCACGCCCATTTTCATGGGCGTGGCTTACGTGAAGACAGACAGACAGAGCAGAGCACACAACGCAGAGAACACAGCACAGAGCACACAACACAGACAGAGCACACAGCACAAAGCACATAATGCAGAGCAGAGCACACAGCGTAGAGCAGAACAAACAGCGCAGAGCACACAATGCAGAGCAGAGCCCTCAGCGCAGAGCACACAGAGCACAGCACACAATGTAGACAGCAGAGCAGAGCACACAGTACAAAGCACACAACGCAGAGAAGAGCACACAACACAGAGCACACAGCACAGAGCACACAACACAGACAGAGCACACAGCACAAAGCACATAATGCAGAGCAGAGCACACAGCGTAGAGCAGAACAAACAGCGCAGAGCACACAATGCAGAGCAGAGCCCTCAGCGCAGAGCACACAGAGCACAGCATACAATGCAGACAGCAGAGCAGAGCACACAGTACAAAGCACACAACGCAGAGCAGAGCACACAACGCAGAGCACACAGCGCAGAGCAGAGCACACAGCGCAGAGCAGAACAAACAGCGCAGAGCACACAACGCATTAGAAGAACATTCATTTCAGTAACACAGAGCACACAACGCAGACAGCAGAGCAGAGCACACAACGCAGACCGCACACAACACAGAGCAGAGCACACAGCGCAGAGCACACAGCGCCGAGCAGACAGCGCAGAGCACACAACGCAGCGCAGACAGAGCAGAGCACACAGCACAGAGCACACAACGCAGAGCAGAGCACACAGTGCTGAGCACCCAAAGCAGAGCAGAGCACCCAAAGCAGAGCAGAGCACACAACGCAGACAGAGCACACAACGCAGAGCACACAGAGCAGAGCACAAAGCGCAGTGCACGCAACACAAACAGCAGAGCAGAGCAGACAGAGCACACAACGCAAAGAGCAGAGCACACAGTGCAGAGCAGAGCACACAATGCAGAACACATAGCGCAGACAGAGCACACAACGCAGAGCACACAACCCAGAGCACACAGAGCAGAGCACACAACGCAGACAGAGCAGCGCAGAGTACACAACGCAGAGCAAACAACGCAGACAGAGCAAAGCACACAACGCAGAGCAGAGCACACAGCGCAGAGCACACAGCGTAGAGCACACAACGCAGAGCAGAGCACACAGCGCAGAGCAGAGAACAACAGCGTAAAGCACACAACGCAGATCAGAGCACACAACGCAGTGCACACAGAGCAGAGCACACAATGCAGAGCACGCAAAGCATAGCACACAGAACAGAGCACACAACGCAGACAGAGCAGAGCACACATGCACAAAGAGCAGAGCACACAGCGCAGAGCACACAACTCAGACAGAGCAGCGCAGGGCACACAGCGCAGAGCAAAGCACACTTCCAAAAGGGTTCAACCATCATTGCAACATATTACTGTGCTTTATTGATGAAGTTGAGGCAAAATATCAAGGAAAAACATAGAGGAAAGCTCTCCAAAGGTGTCATCCTGTTGCATGACAACACCTCGTCACACACTGCAGGTGAAACAATGGCAAAACTGACCTCCTTAGGTTTTCAAGTGATGCCCCATCCACCCTATTTGCCCGACCTGGCTCCTTCTGACTATCATCTGTTCCCCAATCTCAAAAAACACCTAAAAGGGACAATGATTTGGGAGTGCTCCGGAGCAACTAATGCTGCAAATGAGTGGTTACACCAGCAGTTGGAAGAATTTTATTTGCAGGGACTTAAGCTGCAATACAGATGTCGCAAGTGCATTGACTTCCTGGGGGAATATGTAGAATACTGTATTAGTTACAGCTTCCTATCTCAATTTTTTTTTGGGTAAGGCTCAATACTTATCAGCACCCCCTCATAAATACCTTTTTTCCTTTTTTATAAGTGATCATATAATCTCTGCTCTCAGCTGCATATGAGCTAGGAGAAGAAAAACAGCAGCACACTGAGCTTCCCAGTGATAGATTGTGAGAGGGGGTGAGCAGAAGTCTGATCGCTGGAGGAGAGCACACTGAGTTCCCAGCACAGCTAGACAACTGACCATGATGTGTTCTCCTGCCTAGAGTGGTCAGTTTTTAATAGGAAAGCAGAGGGACTGGAAGGAACACCAGGGATATCACACATAGGAAGCAATACAAATAGTACAGGATACTTTTTTATATAAGTACATGGTACAGCAGGTGCATATCAAAAATATGAAATGCTGGGTTTACATAATCTTTAAGGGAGCTGGAAATTTGATAGTGGAAAGCTAGAATCATTCTAAGAAAGTGATTTTAAATATGTTTTTGTCCAAAATCCGGAGTTACTATTTGTATTTCTGTAAATCAATAGTTAGAAACAAGATTAAAAAAAGGCAACATCTGCAGTGCTGAATTTATTCAGAGAGGAATATTTAAGATTTTATTAGGAGGGCTCCAAATGCAAAATGTTAAATTAATGAGGACGATGCCAAAGGCCAAACATCATCGTGTTCTTTCTTTTTAATCTTATTAGTTTGTATTTTGTCTGAAGGCTCCTTCAGCTTCATCTGGCAGTCCCAGAACACCTATAAACTGCACCTGGGTATGATTGCACAAACAAGTGTAAGCTCATAATACAGAATATTATCAGTTACCTCTGTACATAGCTTTAGTATTGAGCATACCTAGGAGCTTTCGTACACAGTGTAAAATGTCAGATAATTAACCACTTCAGCCCCGGAAGTATTTACCCCCTTCCTGTCCAGGGCACTTTTTGCGATTCGGCACTGCGTCGCTTTAACTGACAATTGCGCGGTCGAGCGACGTTGCACCCAAACAAAAATGACGTCCTTTTTTCCCCACAAATAGAGCTTCCTTTTGGTGGTATTTGATCACCTCTGCGTTTTTTATTTTTTGCGCTATAAACAAAAAAATGCGACAATTTGGAAAAAAAAACTATATTTTTTTACTTTTTGCTATAATAAATATCCCCCAAAAATATATAAAAAAAAATATTTTTTTTCATCAGTTTAGGCCAATGTGTATCTTTCTACATATTTTTGGTAAAAAAAATCGCAATAAGCGTATATTGACTGGTTTGCGCAAAACTTATAGCGTCTACAAAATAGGGGATAGATTTATGGCATTTTTTTAATTCATTTTTTTGATTAGTAATGGTGGCGATCTGCGATTTTTATCGTGACTGCGACATTATGGTGGACACCTTGGACACTTATACAGCAATCGGTGCTATAAAAATGCACTGATTACTGTGTAATAGTGATGAGCCGAACACCCCCGGGTTCGGTTCGCACCAGAACCCGCGAACGGACCGAAAGTTCGCACGAACATTAGAACCCTATTAAATACAATGGATGCGAACGTTCGGATTCTAAAGTGCTAATTATAACGACTATTAGCCATGTTATTGTCCGAAACAGAGTTTGGGAACCCGGGTTCTGCACCAGGGGACATGTATCAATGCAAAAAGAAGTTTTAAAAACGGACGTTTTCCGGGAGCAGTCATTTTAATGATGCATAAAGTGAAAAAAAAAAAAGTCAAATATTCCTTTAAATATTGTACCTGGGGGGTGTCTAAAGTATGCCTGTGAAGTGCCACGTGTTTCCCGTGTTTAGAACTGTCCCTGCACAAAATAACATTTCTAAAGGAAAAAAAGCCATTTAAAACTGCTTGCGGCTTTAAAGGAGCACTAAAGCTTCCCTTTTTTTTGCTTAAAAATAACAAACATGTTATACTTACCTCCACTGTGCAGCTCGTTTTGCACACAGTGGCCCCGATCCTGGTCTTCTGGGGTCCCTCGGCGGCTGTCTTGGCTCCTCCCCGCAAGGACTCCACACCTTGATGCGAGTGAGCTCGCATGGTGTGGAGTGATTGCGGGCGCGCTCCCGTGATACAGCGGCGGCCATAGCCGCCGACTGTATCACTCGGCCCCGCCCCCCGGCGTGCCGCGTCATTGGATGTGATTGACAGCAGCGCCAGCCAATGGCTGCGCTGCTTTCAATCCATCCAGTGTAGCCAATCGGCGGCCAGGCTGAAAAACGAAGAGGATGACGGGGACGAGCATGGGACTTTCGAGGGGCCAGGTAAGAAAAACGGGGGCTCGGGGGGGGGGGGGGGGGCGGTATTGTCGAATGTTTTTTCACCTTAATGCATAGGATGCATTAAGGTGAAAAAACATGTAACTTTACTACTCCTTTAATGCAATGTCTGGTCCCGGTAATATGGATGAAAATCTTTAGGAAAAATGGCATAGCTACCCCATCAACCCCCCCCCCTTACCCCAGCCCATTACCAGCCCCTTTGGGTCTTGTATGGATATTAAGGGGAACCCCGCACACAAAATAAAAAAGGCCCTATATACTCTGAACAGCCGTGTACAGGCGGTGCATACAAGACAGGGACTGTAGGTTTGTTCTTATGTAGAATCTGTTTGTAATTTTGAACAGCTGCATTGTTTAAGTGTAGCTCCATGCCAAATTCCTTTTTTTTAGCTTTTTGGAAAACATAGGGAACGGTTATCACCCCTGTCACATTTTTTTTGCTGTCTGTGCCCCTGTTCAGAACATTTCACCTCACTTTGCGTCCCAATGACAACTGTTTTTGAAATGTGGTGTTTTTATTGAAACAAGGATTGGTGATAAAGCATCAGTAGAGAGGAGACACCTTTCTCCCATATTAATTCTTACAGGAGAGAATTTTCCTTCCAAGGGGTAGATTTCCTCTCACTTCCTGTTGTCTTCTTCCGTTTGCAAGTAGTAGTCGTTTGTAAGTTGGATGTTTGAAAGTAGGGACCTGCCGTATATACTCTGCAGAAATTGGCCCCTTAGGTGTTGGTGTTGGCACAACACTGAAAGCACTCACAGTTATTCTTGGTGGGTGCTGGAACGCCCTGCTGTCAACTATTATATCAGGAATTGTAATAACATATAATTGTTGATCAGTGGTAGTAACAATTGGGCCTTTGATGGTGGTGCTGGTGCCACAACACTGTAAGGCCTGACAGTTACTCTTGGTGGGCGCAGCAATGGGCCCTGCTGTGAATTATTAGATCAATAATTATAATTGCATGCCCCTGTTGAATAGGGGCTGAAAAATTGGGCCTTTGGTGGTGGTGGTGGTGATGGTGGTGCTGGTGCCACAACACTGTAAGGCCTGACAGTTACTCTTGGTGGGCGCAGCAATGGGCCCTGCTGTGAATTATTCGATCAATAATTATAATTGCATGCCCCTGTTTGAATAGGGGCTGAAAAATTGGGCCTTTGGTGGTGGTGGTGGTGGTGATGGTGGTGCTGGTGCCACAACACTGTAAGGCCTGACAGTTACTCTTGGTGGGCGCAGCAATGGGCCCTGCTGTGAATTATTCGATCAATAATTATAATTGCATGCCCCTGTTGAACAGGGGCTGAAAAATTGGGCCTTTGGTGGTGGTGGGGGTGGTGATGGTGGTGCTGGTGCCACAACACTGTAAGGCCTGACAGTTACTCTTGGTGGGCGCAGCAATGGGCCCTGCTGTGAATTATTAGATCAATAATTATAATTGCATGCCCCTGTTGAACAGGGGCTGAAAAATTGGGCCTTAGGCACTGGTGGCACAACACTGCAACCCCTCACAGATACTGTACTTGGAACACAGCAATGAGGCCTGTTGCAAAGTATTGCATCAAAAATTGTAATTACACGCCCCTGTTAAACAGGGGCTGAAAAATTGGGCCTTAAGCACTGGTGGCACAACACTGCAACCCCTCACAGATACTGTACTTGGAGCACAGCAATGAGGCCTGTTGCAAAGTATTGCATCAAAAATTGTAATTACACGCCCCTGTTAAACAGGGGCTGAAAAATTGGGCCTTAGCCACTGGTGGCGGCACCCATAAACCAAAATGATCTTCCAAGCTATCATCATTAATCGGATCATTGAGGAGGAGGAGGAGGATAGCTAGTCAACATAACAGCACAGGAACTCAGCATCAGCATCAGTCTTGAAGGGATGTGACATTTTAAAATCAATTAGTCTGTTATATCAGCATCAGGTGTGTGGTAGCTGGTGGTGATCCAAGACTGGTTCATCTTGATGAAAGTCAGTCGATCAACCGAGTCGGTGAACAGGCGCACCCTGTGATCCGTGACAAATCCTCCAGCAGCACTGAATGTGCGTTCTGAAAGAACGCTGGATGCAGGACAGGCCAGTAGCTCAATTGCATACTGTGCAAGCTCTGGCCAGTGATCCATCCTCAAGACCCAGTAAGCCAGAGGATTTTCGGTGGGGAAGGTGTCCAAGTCTGACCTTGCCCCTAGATATTCCTGCACCATGTATATCAGACGCTGGCGATGGTTGCTGGAACCGATCATACTTTGGGGCTGCGGACTAAAGAATTGTCTGAACGCATCGGTCAGACGGCCACCTTCCCCACCGCTCCTTCTTTGAATGCCCGGAGCCTCAGCAACTCGTTGTCCAGGACCAGGAGTTTGTAACCTCCCAGTCTCTGGGAACGCGTTGCACAGACCTTTCTGCAAGGCCTCCCGGAGTTGTCTCATCCTCTGCTCCCTCTGCGACGGTAACATAAGGTCCGCAACCTTACCCTTGTACCGTGGATCAAGGAGAGTGGCCAGCCAGTAATGGTCCCTCTCCTTGATCCGAAGAATACGAGGATCCTTCCGCAGACTTTGCAGGATCAGGGAGGCCATGCAACGTAGGTTAGCTGAGGCATTCAGTCCGGAGTCCTCTGGGTCACTAAGGACGACATGATCCGCAGCCACCTCCTCCCAGCCACGTACAAGTCCACTGGTTTCTTGGGACTGTAAATCATCCCTAAAAGACTGCTGCTGATGATGCTGAGTGCCAGCCTCCACCTCCATGCTGACACAATCCTCCTCCTCCTCCTCCTCCTCCTCCTCCTCTTCCTGTGCGATGGGTGGGACAGAAGGAACACTGTCTGGGTAAAGGGGGCCTTGAGAGGCAAGGAAGTCCTCCTCTTCCTGCCTCTGTTCTGCCTCAAGTGCCCTGTCCATTATTCCACGCAGCGTGTGCTCCAACAGGTGGACAAGAGGTACAGTGTCACTGATGCATGCACTGTCACTGCTCACCATCCTCGTGGCCTCCTCAAATGGTGCCAGGACAGTGCATGCATCCCTGATCATGCCCCACTGGCGTGGTGAAAAAAACCCGAGCTCCCCTGACCCTGTCCTGGTGCCGTAGTCGCACAGGTACTCATTGATGGCCCTCTGCTGCGTGTGCAGCCGCTGCAGCATGGCCAACGTTGAGTTCCACCTGGTGGGCTTGTCACATATAAGGCGGTTCTTGGGCAGGTTCAACTCCTTTTGCAGCTCAGCCAGGCGAGCACTGGCATTATAAGATCTGCGGAAATGCACACAGACTTTCCTGGCCTGCCTCAGGACATCCTGTAAGCCCGGGTACCTGCCCAAGAACCGCTGCACCACCAGGTTAAGGACGTGAGCCACACAGGGCACATGGGTCAGTTGTCCCTGTCGGAGGGCGGAGAGGAGGTTGGTGCCATTGTCGCAAACCACCATTCCTGGCTTAAGCTGGCGTGGCGTCAACCACCTCTCGGCCTGCCCCTGCAGAGCAGACAGGACCTCTACCCCAGTGTGGCTCCTGTCCCCCAAACACACCAGCGCAAGCACGGCATGGCATCTTTTTGCCTGCGTACTTGCGTAGCCCCTTGAACGCCTACGGAGCACCGCTGGTTCCGAGGACAAACCACAGGAAGAGGCCATGGAGGAAGAAGAAGAGGAGGGGGTGAAGGAGAGAGGTGTGTCACAACCAGTAGTAGCATTTTGGAGGCGTGGCGGTGGAACAACCTCCAACACTACTGCACCTTGTCCTGCATCCTTCCCAGCTGCCAAAAGAGTGACCCAATGGGCCGTGAAAGAAAGGTAACGTCCCTGTCCATGCCTGCTGGACCATGAGTCAGCGGTAATATGCACCTTACCGCTGACCGCCCTGTCCAGCGAGGCCAAGACATTGCCTTCCACATGCCTGTAGAGAACCGGAATCGCCTTCCGTGAGAAAAAGTGGTGTTTGGGAACCTGCCACTGAGGAACCGCACATTGCACAAACTCACGGAAGGGGGCCGAGTCTACCAACTGAAAAGGCAGCAGTTGAAGCGCTAGCAATTTAGCCAAGCTAGCATTTAACCGCTGGGCATGTGGATGGCTGGGAGTGAACTTCTTTTGACGGTCCAGCAGCTGGGGCAGGGAAATTTGCCTGCTAGAATCGGACGTTGGTGTACTGCTAGCAGAGTGCCCGCAAGTACTTGGCTGTGACACACCTAATTCTACACCTTCATTCCTCTCAGAGCAGGTTTCAGAGAGGACTGAAGGTATAGTGGGGTTGGAGATCCCAGCTGATGCGGTGCAAGAAGAGGTCAGCTTTGTTCTTTGGTGTGGGTCTTTAAGGTAGGCTTGCCAACGAGCTGCATGGCAGGTCAACATATGTCTGATCAAGCATGTGGTGCCCAAGCGGCTGATGTTTTGGCCACGCGATATACGCTTGAGACATATGTTGCAAACAGCAGCTGTGCGATCTGATGCACTCGCCTCAAAAAAGGCCCACACCAAAGAACTTTTTGAATGACGGGCAGAGGCAGCGCCCTGCACAGGCGGAGCTCTGCGGTGTGATTCCGTCGGTGTGCTGCCCATACGCTGGCCACTCAAGGGCATCCTGCCTCATTGGAGATGTGCCTCCTCCTCATCCTCCTCCTCCTCCTCTCTCCTATTAGGCACCCACGTGGAGTCAGTGACCTCATCATCCCCTCCCTCCTCATCACTGGAGCCAATCTGGCAGTATGCTGCAGCTGCTGGAGCATGACTGCCAGATTGGTGTCCTTCTTGAGCATCCCCTCTCTCTGCTCTCACGCTACTGCCTTCCTCTAGCTGGGTATCATCATCAGATCCTTCGAAACGCTGGGCATCCTCCTGGAGCTTGTACCCAACACTGTGCTCAAACAGTTCGGGGGACTCCTCAGGAGGAGGACATGGTGGGTCTAGGGAAGGATTGACTAATGAAGATAATGATACCAGAGAAGAGGACGCTTTGGCAGCTGCTTTGCCAGTACCCTGAGCCTGGGTGAGAGAGGATGAGGAGGATGAGGTGGGCTTGGTCATCCACTCTACCAAGTCTTCGGCATGATGTGGCTCAACATGTCCAGCTGCCGAAAAGAAGGACAAGCGTGTCCCATGGCCATGTGCTGATGACAATGCACCGCGTCCACGACCAGCACTGTTGCCCCCAGACACAGAGCCTGCTTGCCCTCTTTTTTTGCCTCCTGACTGTCTGCCTCTCCTTGTTTGCCTTCCAGACATTTTAATGGATGGCCTACAGGGAGATGGGAAAAACAGCAATAAGGGCTACCTTCAGGTGTATACTGTGCAGGAGGCTTAGCAACAATGACACTGACACTGTCCCCTGCCTATCCTTCTCTGTCCCTAAACACAAGGATTTGCAATATGCTTCAGCAAGATTGGTTTAGCACAGAACAGCACACTGACAGTTTCCCTCACTGTCCTTCTCTGTCCCTACAAACAAGATTTAGCACAGAATAGCACACTGATAGTTTCCACGAGTGTCCTTCTCTGTCCCTAAACTCAAGGATTTCAAATATGGTTCAGCAAAATTGGTTTAGAACAGAATAGCACACTGACACTTTCCCTCACTGTCCTACTCTGTCCCACCCTACAAACAAGATTTAGCACAGAATAGCACACTGATAGTTTCCACGAGTGTCCTTCTCTGTCCCTAAACTCAAGGATTTCAAATATGGTTCAGCAAGATTGGTTTAGCACAGAATAGCACACTGACACTTTCCCTCACTGTCCTACTCTGTCCCTACAAACAAGATTTAGCACAGAATAGCACACTGATAGTTTCCATGAGTGTCCTTCTCTGTCCCTAAACTCAAGGATTTCAAATATGGTTCAGCAAACTTGGTTTAGAACAGAATAGCACACTGACACTTTCCCTCACTGTCCTACTCTGTCCCTACAAACAAGATTTAGCACAGAATAGCACACTGATAGTTTCCACGAGTGTCCTTCTCTGTCCCTAAACTCAAGGATTTCAAATATGGTTCAGCAAAATTGGTTTAGAACAGAATAGCACACTGACACTTTCCCTCACTGACCTACTCTGTCCCTACAAACAAGATTTAGCACAGAATAGCACACTGATAGTTTCCACGAGTGTCCTTCTCTGTCCCTAAACTCAAGGATTTCAAATATGGTTCAGCAAAATTGGTTTAGAACAGAATAGCACACTGACACTTTCCCTCACTGTCCTACTCTGTCCCTACAAACAAGATTTAGCACAGAATAGCACACTGATAGTTTCCACGAGTGTCCTTCTCTGTCCCTAAACTCAAGGATTTCAAAAATGGTTCAGCAAAATTGGTTTAGAACAGAATAGCACACTGACACTTTCCCTCACTGTCCTACTCTGTCCCTACAAACAAGATTTACCACAGAATAGCACACTGACACTTTCCCTCACTGTCCTACTCTGTCCCTACAAACAAGATTTAGCACAGAATAGCACACTGATAGTTTCCACGAGTGTCCTTCTCTGTCCCTAAACTCAAGGATTTCAAATATGGTTCAGCAAAATTGGTTTAGAACAGAATAGGACACTGACACTTTCCCTCACTGTCCTACTCTGTCCCTACAAACAAGATTTAGCACAGAATAGCACACTGACACTTTCCCTCACTGTACCTCTCTGTCCCTAAACTCAAGGATTGAAAATATGGTTCAGCAAGATTGGTTTAGAACAGAATAGCACACTGTCAGTTTCACTCACTGTCCTACTCTGTCCCTACAAACAAGATTTAGCACAGAATAGCACACTGACACTTTCCCTCACTGTACCTCTCTGTCCCTACAAACAAGGTTTAGCACAGAATAACACACTGACACTCTCCCTACCTATCCTTATTTGTCCCTAAACACAAGTAATCCAGGATTAGTAAAGGAAAAAAAATGACACTGTCCCTGCCTATGCTTCTCTTTCCCTGCTCCGGAACAAACTACACAAGGCCGCCGCGCTGGCGGCCTTTTATAGTGTGGGGCGTGTACTAAACCCCCTCTGCAATAATTGGCCACAGGCATCCTGCCTGTGGCCAATCATTGCTCTCCTCGCTGCCGGCGCTGTGATTGGCCAAGCATGCGGGGTCACAGTGCATGCTTGGCCAATCACAGCGCCTGGATGACACTGCGATGGCGTAGTGCATTGTGGGCCGTTCGCGTCACTCGAATTTGGCGTGAACGGCCCAAATCGTTCGATCTTCGTCGAACGATCAAACAGCCAATATTCGAGTCGAACATATGTTCGACTCGAACACGAAGCTCATCCCTACTGTGTAAATGACACTGGCAGATAAGGGGTTAACCACTAGGGGCAAGGAATGGGTTAAGTGTGTCCTAAAGAGTGATTCTAACTGTGGGGGGGGCTGGGCTACAAGTGACACCACAGTGATCACTGCTCCCGATGACAGGTCCTGTCACTAGGCAGAACAGGGAAATGCCTTGTTTACATAGGCATCTCCCTGTTCTGCAGCTCTGTGACACAATCGCGGGCACCCGGTGGACATTGAGTCCACGGGACCCGCAGTCACACTCACGGAGGTCTCAATTTAAAGGGGACAAACAGGTAGGGTTGCCACCTGTCCGGGATTCACCCGGACAGTTCGGGTTTGGAATCATGTGTCCGGGTTTCCAACTGCCCGAAACCCGGACACATTATTCAGAATGGACTATGGCCTCCCAGCAGGGTTCCTGGCTCCAGCTGTCTAAGCTGAGAGTGTCTGTTACACTCTCTTTCACACTCTCCATAGCCAGCGCTAACAATCCCCCCCACTCGATTTGCTCCTCTTCCCCCCACCCACCCCTCTGTGTCTGCTCACACTTCAATCCCTGGCGCTGTACCTCAGAAAAGGAAAGTGGGGGCCAGAAATTTGAAGTCCAGCAGCCTCAGATACATCTGGATGAGAGGTGCTGACTGCCAAGGGGTGAGTGAGCTCACCATCCATCCCAGTCTGTGAATGTCTCCCCTCTTCTCTCTCCTACCTCTGAGTGAGTACACTAAGGTAAATCAGGGTTCTCAGAGCACCCCTTACCTCAGAGTTCCCCTTTACACCAGAGGCCACAGTGTTCCCCCTTACAGTAGAGTCCTCTCCGTGCATCAGAGTTCTTAGTGTTTACCCTTAAATCAGGGTTCCCAGAGCATCCCTTATGTTAGCGTCCCCAATAGGGATGAGCTTCGTGTTCGAGTCGAACATACGTTCGACTCAAACATCGGCTGTTCGATCGTTCGACAAAGATCGAACGATTTGGGCCGTTCGCACCAAATTCGAGTGACGCGAACGGCCCACAATGCACTACGCCATCGCAGTGTCATCCAGGCGCTGTGATTGGCCAAGCATGCACTGTGACCCCGCATGCTTGGCCAATCACAGCGCCGGCAGCGAGGAGAGCAATGATTGGCCACAGGCAGGATGCCTGTGGCCAATTATTGCTGAGGGGGTTTAGTACACGCCCCACACTATAAAAGGCCGCCAGCGCGGCGGCCTTGTGTAGTGTGTTCCGGAGCAGGGAAAGAGAAGCATAGGCAGGGACAGTGTCATTCTTTTCCTTTACTAATCCTGGATTCCTTGTGTTTAGGGACAGAGAAGGATAGGTAGGGAGAGTGTCAGTGTGTTATTCTGTGCTAAACCTTGTTTGTAGGGACAGAGAACGACAGTGAGGGAAAGTGTCAGTGTGCTATTCTGTGCTAAACCTTGTTTGTAGGGACAGAGAAGGACAGTGAGGGAAAGTGTCAGTGTGCTATTCTGTGCTAAACCTTGTTTGTAGGGACAGAGAAGGACAGTGAGGGAAACTGTCAGTGTGCTATTCTGTGCTAAACCTTGTTTGTAGGGACAGAGAAGGACAGTGAGGGAAAGTGTCAGTGTGCTATTCTGTGCTAAACCAATCTTGCTGAACCATATTTGAAATCCTTGAGTTTAGGGACAGAGAAGGACACTCGGGGAAACTGTCAGTGTGCTATTCTGTGCTAAACCTTGTTTGTAGGGACAGCGAAGGACAGTAAGGGAAAGTGTCAGTGTGCTATTCTGTGCTAAACCAATCTTGCTGAACCATATTTGAAATCCTTGAGTTTAGGGACAGAGAAGGACACTCGGGGAAACTGTCAGTGTGCTATTCTGTGCTAAACCAATCTTGCTGAACCGTATTTGAAATCCTTGAGTTTAGGGACAGAGAAGGACACTCGTGGAAACTATCAGTGTGCTATTCTGTGCTAAATCTTGTTTGTAGGGACAGAGAAGGACAGTGAGGGAAACTATCAGTGTGCTATTCTGTGCTAAACCTTGTTTGTAGGGACAGAGAAGGACAGTGAGGGAAACTATCAGTGTGCTATTCTGTGCTAAACCTTGTTTGTAGGGACAGAGAAGGACAGTGAGGGAAAGTGTCAGTGTGCTATTCTGTGCTAAACCAATCTTGCTGAACCATATTTGAAATCCTTGAGTTTAGGGACAGAGAAGGACACTCGGGGAAACTGTCAGTGTGCTATTCTGTGCTAAACCTTGTTTGTAGGGACAGAGAAGGACAGTGTGGGAAAGTGTCAGTGTGCTATTCTGTGCTAAACCAATCTCGCTGAACCATATTTGAAATCCTTGAGTTTAGGGACAGAGAAGGACACTTGTGGAAACTATCAGTGTGCTATTCTGTGCTAAATCTTGTTTGTAGGGACAGAGAAGGACAGTGAGGGAAACTATCAGTGTGCTATTCTGTGCTAAACCTTGTTTGTAGGGACAGAGAAGGACAGTGAGGGAAAGTGTCAGTGTGCTATTCTGTGCTAAACCAATCTTGCTGAACCATATTTGAAATCCTTGAGTTTAGGGACAGAGAAGGACACTCGGGGAAACTGTCAGTGTGCTATTCTGTGCTAAACCAATCTTGCTGAACCGTATTTGAAATCCTTGAGTTTAGGGACAGAGAAGGACACTCGTGGAAACTATCAGTGTGCTATTCTGTGCTAAATCTTGTTTGTAGGGACAGAGAAGGACACTCGGGGAAACTATCAGTGTGCTATTCTGTGCTAAACCTTGTTTGTAGAGACAGAGAAGGACAGTGAGGGAAACTGTCAGTGTGCTATTCTGTGCTAAACCAATCTTGCTGAAGCATATTGCAAATCCTTGTGTTTAGGGACAGAGAAGGATAGGCAGGGGACAGTGTCAGTGTCAGTGTCATTGTTGCTAAGCCTCCTGCACAGTATACACCTGAAGGTAGCCCTTATTGCTGTTTTTCCCATCTCCCTGCAGGCCATCCATTAAAATGTCTGGAAGGCAAACAAGGAGAGGCAGACAGTCAGGAGGCAAAAAAAGAGGGCAAGCAGGCTCTGTGTCTGGGGGCAACAGTGCTGGTCGTGGACGCGGTGCATTGTCATCAGCACATGGCCATGGGACACGCTTGTCCTTCTTTTCGGCAGCTGGACATGTTGAGCCACATCATGCCGAAGACTTGGTAGAGTGGATGACCAAGCCCACCTCATCCTCCTCATCCTCTCTCACCCAGGCTCAGGGTACTGGCAAAGCAGCTGCCAAAGCGTCCTCTTCTCTGGTATCAATGTCATCATTAGTCACTCCTTCCCTAGACCCACCATGTCCTCCTCCTGAGGAGTCCCCCGAACTGTTTGAGCACAGTGTTGGGTACATGCTCCAGGAGGATGCCCAGCGTTTCGAAGGATCTGATGATGATACCCAGCTAGAGGAAGGCAGTAGCGTGAGAGCAGAGAGAGGGGATGCTCAAGAAGGACACCAATCTGGCAGTCATGCTCCAGCAGCTGCAGCATACTGCCAGATTGGCTCCAGTGATGAGGAGGGAGGGGATGATGAGGTCACTGACTCCACGTGGGTGCCTAATAGGAGAGAGGAGGAGGAGGATGAGGAGGAGGCACATCTCCAACGAGGCAGGATGCCCTTGGGTGGCCAGCGTATGGGCAGCACACCGACGGAATCACACCGCAGAGCTCCGCCTGTGCAGGGCGCTGCCTCTGCCCGTCATTCAAAAAGTTCTTTGGTGTGGGCCTTTTTTGAGGCGAGTGCATCAGATCGCACAGCTGCTGTTTGCAACATATGTCTCAAGCGTATATCGCGTGGCCAAAACATCAGCTGCTTGGGCACCACATGCTTGATCAGACATATGTTGACCTGCCATGCAGCTCGTTGGCAAGCCTACCTTAAAGACCCACACCAAAGAACAAAGCGGACCTCTCCTTGCACCGCATCAGCTGGGATCTCCAACCCCACTATACCTTCAGTCCTCTCTGAAACCTGCACTGAGAGGAATGAAGGTGTAGAATTAGGTGTGTCACAGCCAAGTACTTGCGGCCACTCTGCTAGCAGTACACCGACGTCCGATTCTAGCAGGCAAATTTCCCTGCCCCAGCTGCTGGACCGTCGAAAGAAGTTCACTCCCATCCATCCACATGCCCAGCACTTGAATGCTAGCTTGGCTAAATTGCTAGCGCTTCAACTGCTGCCTTTTCAGTTGGTAGACTCGGCCCCCTTCCGTGAGTTTGTGCAATGTGCGGTTCCTCAGTGGCAGGTTCCCAAACGCCACTTTTTCTCACGGAAGGCGATTCCGGCTCTCTACAGGCATGTGGAAGGCAATGTCTTGGCCTCGCTGGACAGGGCGATCAGCGGTAAGGTGCATATTACCGCTGACTCATGGTCCAGCAGGCATGGACAGGGACGTTACCTTTCTTTCACGGCCCATTGGGTCACTCTTTTGGCAGCTGGGAAGGATGCAGGACAAGGTGCAGTAGTGTTGGAGGTTGTTCCACCGCCACGCCTCCAAAATGCTACTGCTGGTTGTGACACACCTCTCTCCTCCACCCCCTCCTCTTCTTCTTCCTCCATGGCCTCTTCCTGTGCTTTGTCCTCGGAACCAGCGGTGCTCCGTAGGCGTTCAAGGGGCTACGCAAGTACGCAGGCAAAAAGATGCCATGCCGTGCTTGCGCTGGTGTGTTTGGGGGACAGGAGCCACACTGGGGCAGAGGTCCTGTCTGCTCTGCAGGGGCAGGCCGAGAGGTGGTTGACGCCACGCCAGCTTAAGCCAGGAATGGTGGTTTGCGACAATGGCACCAACCTCCTCTCCGCCCTCCGACAGGGACAACTGACCCATGTGCCCTGTGTGGCTCACGTCCTTAACCTGGTGGTGCAGCGGTTCTTGGGCAGGTACCCGGGCTTACAGGATGTCCTGAGGCAGGCCAGGAAAGTCTGTGTGCATTTCCGCAGATCTTATAATGCCAGTGCTCGCCTGGCTGAGCTACAAAAGGAGTTGAACCTGCCCAAGAACCGCCTTATATGTGACATGCCCACCAGGTGGAACTCAACATTGGCCATGCTGCAGCGGCTGCACACGCAGCAGAGGGCCATCAATGAGTACCTGTGCGACTACGGCACCAGGACAGGGTCAGGGGAGCTCGGGTTTTTTTCACCACGCCAGTGGGGCATGATCAGGGATGCATGCACTGTCCTGGCACCATTTGAGGAGGCCACGAGGATGGTGAGCAGTGACAGTGCATGCATCAGTGACACTGTACCTCTTGTCCACCTGTTGGAGCACACGCTGCATGGAATAATGGACAGGGCACTTGAGGCAGAACAGAGGCAGGAAGAGGAGGACTTCCTTGCCTCTCAAGGCCCCCTTTACCCAGACAGTGTTCCTTCTGTCCCACCCATCGCACAGGAAGAGGAGGAGGAGGAGGAGGAGGAGGAGGAGGATTGTGTCAGCATGGAGGTGGAGGCTGGCACTCAGCATCATCAGCAGCAGTCTTTTAGGGATGATTTACAGTCCCAAGAAACCAGTGGACTTGTACGTGGCTGGGAGGAGGTGGCTGCGGATCATGTCGTCCTTAGTGACCCAGAGGACTCCGGACTGAATGCCTCAGCTAACCTACGCTGCATGGCCTCCCTGATCCTGCAAAGTCTGCGGAAGGATCCTCGTATTCTTCGGATCAAGGAGAGGGACCATTACTGGCTGGCCACTCTCCTTGATCCACGGTACAAGGGTAAGGTTGCGGACCTTATGTTACCGTTGCAGAGGGAGCAGAGGATGAGACAACTCCGGGAGGCCTTGCAGAAAGGTCTGTGCAACGCGTTCCCAGAGACTGGGAGGTTACAAACTCCTGGTCCTGGACAACGAGTTGCTGAGGCTTCAGGCAGTCAAAGAAGGAGCGGTGGGGAAGGTGGCCGTCTGACCGATGCGTTCAGACAATTCTTTAGTCCGCAGCCCCAAAGTATGATCGGTTCCAGCAACCATCGCCAGCGTCTGATATACATGGTGCAGGAATACCTAGGGGCAAGGTCAGACTTGGACACCTTCCCCACCGAAAATCCTCTGGCTTACTGGGTCTTGAGGATGGATCACTGGCCAGAGCTTGCACAGTATGCAATTGAGCTACTGGCCTGTCCTGCATCCAGCGTTCTTTCAGAACGCACATTCAGTGCTGCTGGAGGATTTGTCACGGATCACAGGGTGCGCCTGTCCACCGACTCGGTTGATCGACTGACTTTCATCAAGATGAACCAGTCTTGGATCACCACCAGCTACCACACACCTGATGCTGATATAACAGACTAATTGATTTTAAAATGTCACATCCCTTCAAGACTGATGCTGATGCTGAGTGCCTGTGCTGTTATGTTGACTGGCTATCCTCCTCCTCCTCCTCAATGATCCGATTAATGATGATAGCTTGGAAGATCATTTTGGTTTATGGGTGCCGCCACCAGTGGCTAAGGCCCAATTTTTCAGCCCCTGTTTAACAGGGGCGTGTAATTACAATTTTTGATGCAATACTTTGCAACAGGGCTCATTGCTGTGCTCCAAGTACAGTATCTGTGAGGGGTTGCAGTGTTGTGCCACCAGTGGCTAAGGCCCAATTTTTCAGCCCCTGTTTAACAGGGGCGTGTAATTACAATTTTTGATGCAATACTTTGCAACAGGGCTCATTGCTGTGCTCCAAGTACAGTATCTGTGAGGGGTTGCAGTGTTGTGCCACCAGTGCCTAAGGCCCAATTTTTCAGCCCCTGTTCAACAGGGGCATGCAATTATAATTATTGATCTAATAATTCACAGCAGGGCCCATTGCTGCGCCCACCAAGAGTAACTGTCAGGCCTTACAGTGTTGTGTCAACACCACCACCACCACCACCAAAGGCCCAATTTTTCAGCCCCTGTTCAACAGGGGCATGCAATTATAATTATTGATCTAATAATTCACAGCAGGGCCCATTGCTGCGCCCACCAAGAGTAACTGTCAGGCCTTACAGTGTTGTGTCAACACCACCACCACCACCACCACCAAAGGCCCAATTTTTCAGCCCCTGTTCAACAGGGGCATGCAATTATAATTATTGATCTAATAATTCACAGCAGGGCCCATTGCTGCGCCCACCAAGAGTAACTGTCAGGCCTTACAGTGTTGTGGCACCAGCACCACCATCAAAGGCCCAATTTTTACTACCACTGTTCAACAATTATATGTTATTACAATTCCTGATATAATAGTTGACAGCAGGGCGTTCCAGCACTCACCAAGAGTAACTGTGAGTGCTTACAGTGTTGTGCCAACACCAACACCTAAGGGGCCAATTTGTGCAGAGTATATACGGCAGGTCCCTACTTTCAAACATCCAACTTACAAACGACTCCTACTTGCAAACGGAAGAAGACAACAGGAAGTGAGAGGAAATCTACCCCTAGGAAGGAAAATTCTCTCCTGTAAGAATTAATATGGGAGAAAGGTGTCTCCTCTCTACTGATGCTTTATCACCAATCCTTGTTTCAATAAAAACACCACATTTCAAAAACAGTTGTCATTGGGACGCAAAGTGAGGTGAAATGTTCTGAACAGGGGCACAGACAGCAAAACAAATGTTACAGGGGTGATAACCCTTCCCTATGTTTTCCAAAAAGCTTAAAAATAGATTTTTTGGCTGGAGCTACACTTAAACAATGTACCTGTTCAAAATTACAAACAGATTCTATTTAAGAACAAACCTACAGTCCCTGTCTTGTTTACACCGGTCTTGTTTACACCGCCTGTATACTGCTGTTCAGAGTATATAGGGCCTTTTTTATTTTGTGTTGCGGGGTTCCCCTTAATATCCAAACAAGACCCAAAGGGGCTGGTAATGGGCTGGGGTAGGGGGGGGGGTGATGGGGTAGCTATGCCATTTTTCTTAAAGATTTTCATCCATATTACCGGGACCAGACATTACATTAAAGCCGCAAGCAGTTTTAAATGGTTTTTTTTTCCTTTAGAAATGTAATTTTGTGCAGGGACAGTTCTAAACACGGGAAACACGTGGCACTTCGCAGGCATACTTTAGACACCCCCCAGGTACGATATTTAAAGGAATATTTGACTTTTTTTTTTTTTCACTTTATGCATCATTAAAATGACTGCTCCCGAAAAACGACCGTTTTTAAAACTTCTTTTTGCATTGATACATGTCCCCTGGTGCAGAACCCGGGTTCCCAAACTCTGTTTAGGACAATAACATGGATAATAGTCGTTATAATTAGCACTTTAGAATTTGAACGTTCGCATCCATTGTATTTAATAGGGTTCTAATGTTCGTGCGAACTTTCGGTCCGTTCGCGGGTTCTGGTGCGAACCGAACCCGGGGGTGTTCGGCTCATCACTAGTCCCCAGAGTTCTCCCTTACATCAGAGTCCCCCCTTACAGATGTAAAAGGGGAACTCTGCAGATTCAGATGTAAAAGGGGAACTCTGCGGATTCAGATGTAAAGGGGGAACTCTGCGGATTCAGACGTAAAGGGGGAACTCTGCGGACTCTGATGTAAAAGGGGAACTCTGCGGACTCTGATGTAAAAGGGGAACTCTGCGGACTCTGATGTAAAAGGGGAACTCTGCGGACTCTGATGTAAAAGGGGAACTCTGCGGACTCTGATGTAAAAGGGGAACTCTGCGGACTCTGATGTAAAAGGGGAACTCTGCGGATTCAGATGTAAAAGGGGAACTCTGCGGACTCTGATGTAAAGGGGAACTCTGCGGACTCTGATGTAAAGGGGAACTCTGCTGACTCTGATGTAAAGGGGAACTCTGCAGATTCAGATATAAAAGGGGAACTCTACGGAATTCAGATATAAAAGGGGAACTCTGCGGAATTCAGATATAAAAGGGGAACTCTGCGGATTCAGATATAAAAGGGGAACTCTGCAGATTCAGATATAGAAGGGGAACTCTGCAGATTCAGATATAAAAGGGGAACTCTGCAGATTCAGATATAAAAGGGGAACTCTGCAGATTCAGATATAAAAGGGGAACTCTGCGGATTCAGATATAAAAGGGGAACTCTGCAGATTCAGATATAAAAGGGGAACTCTGCAGATTCAGATATAAAAGGGGAACTCTGCAGATTCAGATATAAAAGGGGAACTCTGCGGATTCAGATATAAAAGGGGAACTCTGCAGATTCAGATATAGAAGGGGAACTCTGCAGATTCAGATATAAAAGGGGAACTCTGCAGATTCAGATATAAAAGGGGAACTCTGCAGATTCAGATATAAAAGGGGAACTCTGCAGATTCAGATATAAAAGGGGAACTCTGTGGACTCGGATGTAAAGGGGAACTCTGCGGAATTCAGATATAAAAGGGGAACTCTGCAGATTCAGATATAAAAGGGGAACTCTGCAGATTCAGATATAAAAGGGGAACTCTGCAGATTCAGATATAAAAGGGGAACTCTGCAGATTCAGATATAAAAGGGGAACTCTGTGGACTCGGATGTAAAGGGGAACTCTGCGGAATTCAGATATAAAAGGGGAACTCTGCGGATTCAGATATAAAAGGGGAACTCTGCGGAATTCAGATATAAAAGGGGAACTCTGCGGATTCAGATATAAAAGGGGAACTCTGCGGATTCAGATATAAAAGGGGAACTCTGCAGATTCAGATATAAAAGGGGAACTCTGTTGTGGATTGATGTAAAGGGGGACTCTTGTGATTAACTTTAAATGATTAGAAATGTTATTTAATTGCAAAATATATATATAGTGTATACTATAAAAAAATTGCTGTGCGCTGCTAAAGTGTTCGGGTTTGACTTGAAGAAAAGGTGGCAACCCTACAAACAGGTACACCATATGCACAGCCATGCCATTCTGCCGATGTAAATAGTTGTGCAGCAGTCGGCAAGTGGTTAATGTGTACTTAAACCCAAAAAACTAAAAAATGATAGATTTCAGTTTACCTATCCTGAGATGTGGTCACTGCATCCATTTTTTTGTTTCCTTCATTTTTCATTGCTAATCCTGTGAACAACACACACACATAGTCTAGGGGTGTCTACGCTCACGACATTGTAGCTATAGAGGGAGCCATTTTTGTCCCCCTAGGAATAGGCCTACAAACGTTTTCTCTCTTCATCTCATGGAGGAATGGGAAATTTGTAGTTTACAGAAGATGGCTTGGAAAGTGATAAGGACACTACATTTCTGGCAAGTACAATAGGTATTTTCTGTATTTGCCTAAAATGTTTTTAGTCTGAACAATTAAAGTGGTTGTAAACCCAATCACACAACTTGCACCTACAGGTAAGCCTAGATTAAGGCTTACCCGCAGGTGCAAGAAATATCTCCTTAACCTACACGGTTAAGGAGATATTAGCTGAAAACACTGCACCGATGTCTACGGCACATGCGCGCCATAGACAACGGCGCAGGCGCACTAGCGGGCCGGCTTCATGAATGGGATCATGCCGGTTTTCTGAATGGGATCATGCCGGCCCCACAGGCATGCGTGTGACATCATCGCCGCTCCGGCCAATCACAGCGCCGGAGCGGCGATACACGGAAGACGGTCAGAGGGGACATGGCAGTGGTGGTGGAGGGGGACAAGGAGCGCTTCGGAGGCTTCGATCTGAGGTAAGTGCCACATAATGAGCTAGTATGCATAGCATACTAGCTCATTATGCCTTTTTCTTGCAGGTGTTATTTTTTATTTTTTTTGAAAAGTGGGTTTACAGCTACTTTAAAGCTAAAACAGCCACCACATCTACGGACTGGTAAGCTGCAATATTTTAAAATTTTATTCTTATGTTTGGATGCCCTTTAAATTGCACTTTTAGGTCCCTTACCTTTGGTACCTTTCATGATCAAGTGCTCTTTCTATTGTGGGGTACCAGTCATTCCTGATACAGTTCTCTAGTGACTATGATAACAGCTGATATGTACAGTATATGTATAATACGTATGTGTATTATGTACATGCAGCACATGTAGTATGTGTATTAGGTACATGCAGTACAAAAAGCTTATATTTAGCACCTTGAGAGGGGATATGATTTCAATTTACAAATACCATACTGGTGACCCCACAATAGGGATAAAACTTTTTTGCGGAAGAGAGTTTAACAAGACACGTGGTCACTCATTAAAATTAGAAGAAAAGAGGTTTAACCTTAAACGATGTAAAGGGTTCTTTACTGTAAGAGCGGCAAGGATGTGAAATTCCCTTTCCACAGGCGGTGGTCTCCGTAGGTTCATCAATGGTTTCAATAAACTATTAGAAAAGCACCTGAACGACCACAACATACAGGGATATACAATGTAATACTGACACACATAGGCGTGCGCACAGGGTGTGCCAGGTGTGCCCAGGCACACCCTAATCACCCTGTACAGCACAGATTCCCCCTACTACTCCCTTCCCCCCACAGTGCTTCCAGCTTCCCTCCTCTCCTTTCCGACCTGCTGCTGCTTCTAGCACACAGAGGGGGATGTTTTTGGATGAGCGTGGAAGGGGCCGGTAAATATGTGATTGGCACCTTCACTTTTTGGGTGAACACAGTGAGTGATCAGTAGCGTGTGTTTGAGCTTTGGGGTGCACACCCTAACACCTATGATCACACACAAAGGTTGGACTTGATGGACTTGAGTCTTTTTTAAACCTCACCTACCATCAGTGGCGGTGCGTCCATAGAGGGCGCCGGAGCGCCGCCCCCTCTCGCTCCCGCACCGCCACTGAAAGACAATACATAGATTCATGCATTGCATGAATCTGTGTATTGTCACCGCTGCCGCGCTGCCCACTATACATATGGCCGGCCTCCTGGTGAGCGCCGGCCATATGAATTAGAGCGGCGGCCGGCGGTGGGTGTAACTTGGAAGTGCCTATCAGAGCCAGCGGCTCTGATAGGCTTTCCGAATACAGCTCTCACGCTGTATTCGGCTTCCAAAAACTCCTCCCAGTTACGCACGGGGGTGCGTTCCTGGAAGAAGACTGTGTGGAGGTTTCAGCCAATAAGGTTCACCGGATCTGGTTACCGGTAACCTGATTGGCTGAAGCGACATTGAGGGCGGGAGAACACATCGAGGACGGCGCGGACCGAGGAAGGTAAGTGCAGGGCTGGGGGGGGGGGGGGGCAGGCTGCATTTGGGGGACAAACTGGCTAAATATGGGGCACAAACTGGCTGAATATGGGGGACAAACTGGCTGCATTTGGGGGGAACTGGCTGAATATGGGGGACAAACTGGCTGAATATGGGGGGAACTGGCTGAATATGGGGGACAAACTGGCTGAATATGGGGGGAACTGGCTGAATATGGGGGACAAACTGGCTGAATATGGGGGGAACTGGCTGAATATGGGGGAGAAACTGGCTGAATATGGGGGACAAACTGGCTGAATATGGGGGGAACTGGCTGTATATGGGGGACAAACTGGCTGAATATGGGGGGAACTGGCTGTATATGGGGGACAAACTGGCTGAATATGGGGGGAACTGGCTGTATATGGGGGACACGCTGGCTGCATTTGGGGGGAACTGGCTGTATATGGGGGACAAACTGGCTGTATTTGGGGGGAACTGGCTGTATATGGGGGACACGCTGGCTGCATTTGGGGGGAACTGGCTGTATATGGGGGACAAACTGGCTGCATTTGGGGGAACTGGCTGTATATGGGGGACAATCTGGCTGCATTTGGGGGGAACTGGCTGTATATGGGGGGGGGAACTGGCTGCATTTGGGGGGAACTGGCTGTATATGGGGACAAACTGGCTATATATATGGGGACACACTGGCTGTATATGGGGGCACACTGGCTGTATATGGGGGCACACTGGCTGTATATATATGGGGGCACACTGGCTGTATATGGAAACAAACTGGCTGTATTTGAGGGGGCAAACTGGTGGCGTTTGGGCACAGTGGCTGCGTTTAATGGGCACAGTGGCGGCAATTGATTTTTTTTTTTTTCAGTTTGTTTGCGCCCCCCCCAAAAATTTTGAGCACCACCTGCCACTGCCTACCATGTAACTACTATGTACCTATGTATTCTGAAAGAAAAAAAAAGAACACACATATATATACACTATATTACCAAAAGTATTGAGACGCCTGCCTTCACACGCACATGACCTTTAATGGCATCCCAGTCTTCGTCCATAGGGCTCAATAATGAGTTGGCCCAACCCTTGCAGCTATAACAGCTTCAACTCTTCTGGGAAGGCTGTCCACAAGGTTTAGGATTGTGTCTATGGGAATCTTTGACCATTCTTCCAGAATCGCATTTGTGAGATTAGGCACTGATTTGGACGATGTAAGTATATGTGATTACTGCACTATCTTAGAGGGAGAGGAGATAGCTGCTAACACTAGAACGTGACAAAATTGTATAGGTGATAATAATAAAAAGTGTAGCGCTATAAAAAATAATAACAACAGTCATACAATGAAGATGACTCCGTTAATGGCAATGAATAAAGTGAAAATATGCTAATATAAAATGCAAATAAAATTAATAATTCTGGACCACAATAAAGTGTGAGTGTGATTGTGAAAATTGTGCAATTCATACACTGAAAAATCACCAATAATATAAAGTATAGAAAAAACAATTATAAAACAAGTGAATAATGAAAGTCCATCCAAACCTAAACGTAGAAATCGCCAAACTTAGGTGTCTACAATAAAAAAGTCTATATGATGACAATGAAGGATCATTGCTGGTTGTAAGGGTCACCAAAGTTGTGCAACCATCACTAAGGAAGGAGGGTAGGTACAAGAATGTGTGGACGCTAATGCCAGGGGCAGAGAGTCAAACACACATAGAAGTAGGGAATCCACGGAAACATCATGGAAACAGCAGGCTGAGATGATCAAGGCTGAAGATCCGGCATGGAAGGTGTAACTCCAACAGACCATCGCTGGAACTCTGGAAATGTTGTGCCAATGTCTCATTAGCCACAGATGTGCATAAAAATGATTTATGAAACAAAAATGCTCCACATAATGTAGGTAAAAAAAAAAGGGTGGATTTATTTTAAAAATAAAGTACAAACACCAATGATGATGTGTACTAAATTTAAATCAATGTGATCACATGAATGAGTAAAGAGAGCGAAATGTATGGTGAGGTAGCTTAATGAAACCGACGCGTTTCATCCAAAGGGACTTCAACTGGGGTATGAGCCAGATCAAACATTGCGTATATATATATATATATATATATATATATATATATATATATATATATATATATATATATATATGAACCCTGTATTAATCATTGTGCAAACAAGATAATTGGTATGGCGCTCATATGTCTCCAGTACTGAATTGACCCTGTCATGGCCGCCGGCGTGCGTTCCACGCCTCATTGTCAGTGCTGGAAAACGATGAGACACTGAAAGTGTGTCGTCACATATGTAGAAGCCCAAGGCACCAATGACCTTTGCGAGACACTGACCAAGCCTCGTTATAAATAAAAGAATTATCATGCGGCTGTAATCTCGCAATACCACGGCCAAAATAACTGAAATAAGAGATCGAACGGACCAAATAGGACCGTGAGAGACACCAATATAAAAGAATGGCAATGGTCCATTGAGGCTATAGACTCAGACGCAACAAACAAATATCAAAGTAGTATAATGTAATGTAGCGACCTCACCTCTCACTCCCTCCTTCTCTGTCATTGTCAATGGCTCTCGTCTAGGGGACCAGGGAGGAGAGTGTGACGCACCACCAACTCACATCCTCCAGTGTGTAGAGGTGTGAGCTATACCCAATTACCTTCGGGTCTGTGCCCCTGTCCAGAGCCAAAGCTCCCTTTGAGGATGATCCTTTAACTCCCGGAAAGCCAAGTTCGACACCATAGAAAGTCCAACACTTATTTATTCTTTTAGAGCAATAAATAGTCCTTTGAGAGCAGACTGGTTAGACAACGAACAGACAAGGTGGTGAGGAAGGTCCAGGCACAAACATGAACTTGTTATTCTCCTGTTTCGGTATGCGCAAACAGGCTTGGCGCACGGTCGCTGCCACCGACCGTGAGGGTGGTCGCTGCCACTGACCGGGTGAAATAGAATTTGAGGTCTCTGCCACCGACCTGGGTTTCAGTTGGGTCGCTGCCACCGACCATGAGAACGTGGACTACCTTCTTGAGATGCGGCCCCTGTCAGGGGAGTCATCCATCTGGACGGTCACCAGAAGCCTCCGCCGTCACCAGCAAATGCTGCGCTGGATCTCCGGGAAGGTCACTTCTCTGGTCCCCCTTGCCCGAGATTCGGGTGTCAAATACCGGAGGACACCCTAGGAATCCTCCATCCCTCGCGGGACCCAGTCGAAGGAACTGGGCCCCAGGCCTCCAGAGAGTACCTCACCCCAGACTAAAGGTGTCTGGGGCGAAATCGCAGCTCCATCCCCGGGCCGAGGGTGCCCGGAGACCACCAGCACTCACACCCAGGCTGAAGGTGCCTGGACGTGGACCTTGAGCGAAAGATGTCCGCCCCTTTTATCCCCTCTCCCAGCATGCACAGCAGGTTCCCCGCCCGCTGTACTACTATTGCGAGAGGACAAAAAGGGTACAGACTTGCAATGGTGGTTCAACCCCGGCCTATGGCGGCAGCGCCACCTACAGGCCGCAGGGAACTGGACACCCTTGCATCCTCCACTGGCCTAAATTGGTCCATGAACCCTAACAATTGCTGCATCTGAGCCATTTATTACTCAGATGCCTCCCCTAAATGTATCCACCCGCTACAGTAAATTATGACAAAAATTATATTTATATACCAAGGAAAAAGAAGAAAAGAGAAGAAAAAGGGGAGAATATGACATTAGAAATGTATAAATAGAGAAACATTATGCTTGATTAATGAATCCATTAATATCCCATTCAATGTTCATGCCAAAAGGCTAATATGATTTTAATTCATAAATCCAGAGTGTTTCTAAGCGGGATACTCCCCTGACGTTGGAATCACCTCTCCAATGGGGAATCTATTTATCAATAATCTGAACCTGAGTACCTGACGAATCTTTATTATGGTGCCGTAGATAATGTTTAGGGACACTGTGGTTGGTATGACCTTTCTTAATGCTTGCTATATGTTCATTGACCCTAACTGAAAATTGTTGTATAGTACACCCTACATATTGTTTTTTGCAGGGACAAGTCAACAAATAAACAACGGTATCCATGATAGATAGAAATACGCTATTAGTAGACCTCCCTAGACAGATGCAGGATAGTAAGTTTAAAAGGTCATTCTTTACTTCATTCTCCATCCAACACAAACAAATTAAAGTGGAGTTCCACCCATTTAAAAGTCAGCAGCTACAAAAAGTGTAGCTGCTGACTTTTATTAATCAGACACTCACCTGTCCCACGGTCCAGCAATGCGGGCGCACAAAGCCCCGATCCTCTCCCCCTCCTCTCTGCGGCGCCGGCATTCTAACTGTGGGCGCCCGGCTGTGGCTTCACGGCCGGGCGCGCACTGCGCATGCGCGAGCCGCGCTGCGCGCTGTGAATGGCCGGGCAATCTTCTGGGACCTGATGTGTCCCAGGAGATTGCAGGGAGGGAGGGGGGAAAGGTGATCTTCCTTCTGGCGCCACGGCGCCAGGGGAGGAAGTGGGAGCTGGTTGCCTGTAAAATCAGGGTACCAGCTCCCCCCTAAAAAAATGACATGCCAAATGTGGCATGTCAGGGGGTCACCAGCACTTAAAGCAGAAGTTCTATTTTTGGGTGAAACTCCACTTTAAGGACATTTTTAATAGATATTGGAAAGTCCTTAAGAATGACAGATTTTTGGGTCATGTTTTACCAGCTCAAGTTGGAGTAATATACAGGGGTGCACCGTCCTTGGAAGGATGGATTGATCCTAATGTTATAGATCCCCCTAGTAGAACATAATTTTTTCATGATCTCAAGGGATATTACCCTTGTCGTAGATGTAACGGATGCTTACACAACAGCTGTGGAATTAAGAAATCTCAAACATTCGAGTCTACCGTTACCAAATGTAAATACCAGATAAAACATTTTACAACTTGTGCTGCCCGCCATGTTGTTTATTTGTTGACTTGTCCCTGCAAAAAACACATTTCTAAAATCATATTCTCCCTTTTTCTTCTCTTTTCCTCTTTTTCCTTTTTCCTTGGTATATACAGTATATGATTTTTTATCATAATTGACATTATACTAGTTTGATATTTGTTTGTTGCATCTGAGTCTATAGCCTCAATTGACCATTGCCATTTTTTTATATTGGTGTCTCTCGCGGTCCTATTTGGTCCGTTTGAGCTGTTATTTCACTTTTGTTGGCCGTGGTATCGCGAGATTACGGCCGCATGATAAATCTTTTATTCATAACAAGGCTTGGTCAGTGTCTCGCAAAGGTCACTGGTGCCTTTAGACTAAGTGAAATCGAGGCTTCGGCTACATATGTGACAATACACTTCCAGTGTCTCATCCGTTTTCCAGCACTGACAATGAGGCATGTAACGCACGCCAACGGCCATGACGGTCAATTCAGTGCTGGAGATGTATGAGCTCCATACCAATTATCTTAATTGCACAATGATTAATATAGGGTTTATATATATATGTGCAATGTTTGATCTGGCCCATACCCCAGTTGAAATCCCTTTGGATGAAACGCATCGGATTCATTGAGCCATCTCCACCATACATTGTGTTCTTTTTGCTCATTCATGTGATCACATTGATTTTAATTTTGTACACATCACCATTGGTGTTTGTACTTTAATTTTAAAATAAATCCACCCATTTTTTTGACCAACACTAAGTGGAGCATTTTTCTTTCATAAATCATTTTTATACACATCTGTGGCGGATGAGACGTTGGCACCCCATTTCCAGAGTCCCAGTGATGGTCTGTTGGAGTTACACTTTCAATGCTGCATCTTCAGCCTTGATCTTCTCAGCCTGCTGTTCCCATGATGTTTCTGTGGATTCCCTACTTCTATGGGTGTTTGACTCTCTGCCGCTGGCATTAGAGTTCACACATTCTTGTAAGAGTACCTACTCTCCTTCCTTGGTGGTGGATGCACAACTTCGGTGACACCCTACAACCAGCTATGATCCCCCATTGTCATCATATAGATTTTTTATTGTAGACATCATTTCACCCTAGTTTGACGATTTCTACGTTTGGATTTGGATGAACTTTCATTAATCACGTCTTTTATAATAGTTTATTCTATACTATATATCATTGGTGATTTTTCAGTGTATGAATTGCACAATTTTCACATTCACACCAGCACTCTGGCACTTTATTGTGGTCCAGAATTAATAATTTTATTTGCATTTTATATAAGCACATTTTTCACTTTATTCATTGGCTTTAACGGAGTCATCTTCTTTGTATGAATAAAAAAATTGGTATATATCGCGCTGACATATATCGAATAGCATTCAGCACAACACTAAGACAAGTGTAAATCAAGGCATATGTGAAAAGCAGCGCTCAAAAAATGAAAATACATATATATCCACTAGTGATGAGCCGAACACCCCCGGGTTCGGTTCGCACCAGAACCCGCGAACGGACCGAAAGTTCGTACGAACATTAGAACCCTATTAAATACAATGGATGCGAACGTTCGAATTCTAAAGTGCTAATTATAACAACTATTATGCATGTTATTGTCCTAAAAAGGGTTTGGGAACCCGTGTTCTGCACCAGGGGACATGTATCAATGCAAAAAGAAGTTTTAAAAACGGTCGTTTTTCGGGAGCAGTCATTTTAATGATGCATGAAGTGAAAAAAAAAAGTCAAATATTCCTTTAAATATCGTACCTGGGGGGTGTCTAAAGTATGCCTGTGAAGTGCCACGTGTTTCCCGTGTTTAGAACTGTCCCTGCACAAAATGACACTTCTAAAGGAAAAAAAAGCCATTTAAAACTTCTTGCGGCTTTAATGTAATGTCTGGTCCCGGTAATATGGATGAAAATCTTTAAGAAAAATGGCATAGCTACCCCATGACCCCCCCCCCCTACCCTAGCCCATTACCAGCCCCTTTGGGTCTTGTATGGATATTAAGGGGAACCCCGCACATAAAATAAAAAAGGCCCTATATACTCTGAACAGCCGTATACAGGCGGTGCATACAAGACAGGGACTGTAGGTTTGTTCTTATGTAGAATGTGTTTGTAATTTTGAACAGGTACGTTGTTGAACTGTAGCTCCAGCCCAAAAATCTATTTTTAAACTTTTTGGGAAACATAGGTAAGGGTTATCACCCCTGTAACATTTGTTTTGCTGTCTGTGCCCCTGTTCAGAACATTTCACCTCACTTTCCGTCCCAATGACAACTGTTTTTGAAATGTGGTGTTTTTCTTGAAACAAGGATTGCTGATAAAGCATCAGTACAGAGGAGACACCTTTCTCCCATATTTATTCTTACAGGAGAGAATTTTCCTTCCTAGGGGTAGATTTCCTCTCACTTCCTGTTGTCTTCTTTCGTTTGCAAGTAGGAGTCGTTTGTAAGTTGGATGTTTGAAAGTAGGGACCTGCCGTATATACTCTGCAGAAATAGGCCCCTTAGTTGTTGGTGTTGGCACAACACTGTAAGCACTCACAGTTACTCTTGGTTGGTGCTGGAACGCCCTGCTGTCAACTATTATATCAGGAATTTTAATTACATATAATTGTTGAACAGTGGTAGTAAAAATTGGGGCTTTGATGGTGGTGCTGGTGCCACAACACTGTAAGCCCTGACAGTTACTCTTGGTGGGTGCAGCAATGGGCCCTGCTGTGAATTATTAGATCAAGAATTGTAATTGCATGCCCCTGTTGAACAGGGGCTGAAAAATTGGGCTTTTCGTGGTGGTGGTGGTGGTGGTGGTGTTGCCACAACACTGTAAGCCCTCAGAGTTACTCTTGGTGGGTGCAGGAATGGGCCCTGCTGTGAATTATTAGATCAAGAATTCTAATTACATGCCCCTTTTGAACAGTGGCTGAAAAATTGGGCCTTTCGTGGTGGTGGTGGTGGTGGCGTTGCCACAACACTGTAAGCCCTCAGACTTACTCTTGGTGGGTGCAGGAATGGGCCCTGCTGTGAATTATTACATCAAGAATTGTAATTGCATGCCCCTGTTGAACAGGGGCTGAAAAATTGGGCCTTAGGCACTGGTGGCACAACACTACAACCCCTCACAGATACTGTACTTGGAGCACAGCAATGAGCCCTGTTGCAAAGTATTGCTTCAAAAATTGTAATGACACGCCCCTGTTAAACAGGGGCTGAAAAATTGGGCCTTAGGCACTGGTGGCACAACACTACAACCCCTCACAGATACTGTACTTGGAGCACAGCAATGAGCCCTATGGCAAATTATTGCTAAAAAAATTGTAAGTACACGCCCCTGTAAAACAGGGGCTGAAAAATTGGGCCTTAGCCACTGGTGGCGGCACCCATAAACAAAAATGATCTTCCAAGCTATCATCATCAATCGTATCATTGAGGACTCGGAGGAGGAGGATAGCCAGTCAACATAACAGCACAGGCACTCAGCATCAGCATCAGTCTTGAAGGGACGTGACATGTTAAAATCAATTAGTCTGTTATATCAGCATCAGGTGTGTGGTAGCTGGTGGTGATCCAAGACTGGTTCATCTTGATGAAAGTCAGTCGATCAACCGAGTCGGTGGACAGGCGCACCCTGTGATCCGTGACAAATCCTCCAGCAGCACTGAATGTGCGTTCCGAAAGAACGCTGGATGCAGGACAGGCCAGTAGCTCAATTGCATACTGTGCAAGCTCTGGCCAGTGATCCATCCTCAAGACCCAGTAAGCCAGAGGATTTTCGGTGGGGAAGGTGTCCAAGTCTGACCTTGCCCCTAGATATTCCTGCACCATGTTTATCAGACGCTGGCGATGGTTGCTGGAACCAATCATACTTTGGGGCTGCGGACTAAAGAATTGTCTGAACGCATCGGTCAGACGGCCACCTTCCCCACCGCTCCTTCTTTGACTGGCCGAAGCCTCAGCAACTCGTTGTCCTGGACCAGGAGTTTGTAACCTCCCAGTCTCTGGGAACGCGTTGCACAGACCTTTCTGCAAGGCCTCCCGGAGTTGTCTCATCCTCTGCTCCCTCTGCGACGGTAACATAAGGTCCGCAACCTTACCCTTGTACCGTGGATCAAGGAGAGTGGCCAGCCAGTAATGGTCCCTCTCCTTGATCCGAAGAATACAAGGATCCTTCCGCAGACTTTGCAGGATCAGGGAGGCCATGCAGCGTAGGTTTGCTGAGGCATTCGCTCCGGAGTCCTCTGGGTCACTAAGGACGACATGATCCGCAGTCACCTCCTCCCAGCCACGTACAAGTCCACTGGTTTCTTGGGACTGTAAATCATCCCTAAAAGACTGCTGCTGATGATGCTGAGTGCCAGCCTCCACCTCCATGCTGACACAATCCTCCTCCTCCTCCTCCTCCTCTTCCTCTTCCTGTGCGATGGGTGGGACAGAAGGAACACTGTCTGGGTAAAGGGGGCCTTGAGAGGCAAGGAAGTCCTCCTCTTCCTGCCTCTGTTCTGCCTCAAGTGCCCTGTCCATTATTCCACGCAGCGTGTGCTCCAACAGGTGGACAAGAGGTACAGTGTCACTGATGCATGCACTGTCACTGCTCACCATCCTCGTGGCCTCCTCAAATGGTGCCAGGACAGTGCATGCATCCCTGATCATGCCCCACTGGCGTGGAGAAAAAAAACCAAGCTCCCCTGACCCTGTCCTGGTGCCGTAGTCGCACAGGTACTCATTGATGGCCCTCTGCTGCGTGTGCAGCTGCTGCAGCATGGCCAACGTTGAGTTCCACCTGGTGGGCATGTCACATATAAGGCGGTTCTTGGGCAGGTTCAACTCCTTTTGCAGCTCAGCCAGGCGAGCACTGGCATTATAAGATCTGCGGAAATGCACACAGACTTTCCTGGCCTGCCTCAGGACATCCTGTAAGCCCGGGTACCTGCCCAAGAACCGCTGCACCACCAGGTTAAGGACGTGAGCCACACAGGGCACATGGGTCAGTTGTCCCTGTCGGAGGGCGGAGAGGAGGTTGGTGCCATTGTCGCAAACCACCATTCCTGGCTTAAGCTGGCGTGGCGTCAACCACCTCTCGGCCTGGCCCTGCAGAGCAGACAGGACCTCTGCCCCAGTGTGGCTTCTGTCCCCCAAACACACCAGCGCAAGCACGGCATGGCATCTTTTTGCCTGCGTACTTGCGTAGCCCCGTGAACGGCTACGGAGCACCGCTGGTTCATAGGACAAACCACAGGAAGAGGCCATGGAGGAAGAAGAAGAGGAGGGGGTGGAGGAGAGAGGTGTGTCACAACCAGTAGTAGCATTTTGGAGGCGTGGCGGTGGGACAACCTCCAACACTACTGCACCTTGTCCTGCATCCTTCCCAGCTGCCAAAAGAGTGACCCAATGGGCCGTGAAAGAAAGGTAACGTCCCTGTCCATGCCTGCTGGACCATGAGTCAGCGGTAATATGCACCTTACCGCTGACCGCCCTGTCCAGCGAGGCCAAGACATTGCCTTCCACATGCCGGTAGAGAGCCGGAATAGCCTTCCGTGAGAAAAAGTGGCGTTTGGGAACCTGCCACTGAGGAACCGCACATTGCACAAACTCACAGAAGGGGGCCGAGTCTACCAACTGAAAAGGCAGCAGTTGAAGCGCTAGCAATTTAGCCAAGCTAGCATTCAACCGCTGGGCATGTGGATGGCTGGGAGTGAACTTCTTTCGACGGTCCAGCAGCTGGGGCAGGGAAATTTGCCTGCTAGAATCGGACGTCGGTGTACTGCTAGCAGAGTGGCCGCAAGTACTTGGCTGTGACACACCTAATTCTACACCTTCATTCCTCTCAGTGCATGTTTCAGAGAGGACTGAAGTTATAGTGGGGTTGGAGATCCCAGCTGATGCGGTGCAAGGAGAGGTCCGCTTTGTTCTTTGGTGTGGGTCTTTGAGGTAGGCTTGCCAACGAGCTGCATGGCAGGTCAACATATGTCTGGTCAGGCATGTGGTACCCAAGCGGCTGATGTTTTGGCCACGCGATATACGCTTGAGACATATGTTGCAAACAGCAGCTGTGCGATCTGATGCACTAGCCTCAAAAAAGGCCCACACCAAGGAACTTTTTGAATGACGGGCAGAGGCAGAGGCAGCGCCCTGCACAGGCGGAGCTCTGCGGTGTGATTCCGTCGGTGTGCTGCCCATACGCTGGCCACCAAAGGGCATCCTGCCTCGTTGGAGATGTGCCTCCTCCTCATCCTCCTCCTCCTCCTCTCTCCTATTAGGCACCCACGTGGAGTCAGTGACCTCATCATCCCCTCCCTCCTCATCACTGGAGCCAATCTGGCAGTATGCTGCAGCTGCTGGAACATGACTGCCAGATTGGTGTCCTTCTTGAGCATCCCCTCTGTCTGCTCTCACCCTACTGCCTTCCTGTAGCTGGGTTTCATCATCAGACCCTTCGAAACGCTGGGCATCCTCCTGGAGCATGTACCCAACACTGTGCTCAAACAGTTCGGGGGACTCCTCAGGAGGAGGACATGGTGGGTCTAGGGAAGGAGTGACTGATGATGAGTCTGACATTGATACCAGGGAAGAGGACGCTTTGGCAGCTGCTTTGCCAGTACCCTGAGCCTGGGTGAGAGAGGATGAGGAGGAGGAGGAGGGCTTGGTCATCCACTCTACCAAGTCTTCGGCATGATGTGGCTCAACATGTCCAGCTGCGGACTGTCTGCCTCTCCTTGTTTGCCTTCCAGACATTCTAATAGATGGCCTGCAGGGAGATGGGAAAAAAGCAATAAGGGCTACCTTCAGGTGTCCTTCTCTGTCCCTTGAAACAAGGACTTGCACAGTGAAAGAAACTGACACTCTCCCTACCTACAGTTTTCTGTCCCTAGAAAAAATGTTTTTTTTAAGCACACTATAGCACAAGGAGAATTCACTCACTGTCCTTCCCAGTCCCTAGAAACAAGGACTTGCACAGTGAAAGAAACTGACACTCTCCCTACCTACAGTTTTCTGTCCCTAGAAAAAATGTTTTTTTTAAGCACACTATAGCACAAGGAGAATTCACTCACTGTCCTTCCCAGTCCCTAGAAACAAGGACTTGCACAGTGAAAGAAACTGACACTCTCCCTACCTACAGTTTTCTGTCCCTAGAAAAAATGTTTTTTTTAAGCACAATATAGCACAAGGAGAATTCACTCACTGTCCTTCCAGGTCCCTGGAAACAAGGACTTGCACAGTGAAAGAAACTGACACTCTCCCTACCTACAATTTTCTGTCCCTAGAAAAAATGTTTTTTTTAAGCACACTATAGCACAAGGAGAATTCACCCACTGTCCTTCCAGGTCCCTGGAAACAAGGACTTGCACAGTGAAAGAAACTGACACTCTCCCTACCTAGAGTTTTCTGTCCCTAGAAAAAATGTTTTTTTTAAGCACACTATAGCACAAGGAGCATTCACTCACTGTCCTTCCAGGTCCCTGGAAACAAGGACTTGCACAGTGAAAGAAACTGACACTCTCCCTACCTACAGTTTTCTGTCCCTAGAAAAAATGTTTTTTTTAAGCACAATATAGCACAAGGAGAATTCACTCACTGTCCTTCCAGGTCCCTAGAAACAAGGACTTGCACAGTGAAAGAAACTGACACTCTCCCTACCTACAGTTTTCTGTCCCTAGAAAAAATGTTTTTTTTAAGCACAATATAGCACAAGGAGAATTCACTCACTGTCCTTCCAGGTCCCTGGAAACAAGGACTTGCACAGTGAAAGAAACTGACACTCTCCCTACCTACAGTTTTCTGTCCCTAGAAAAAATGTTTTTTTTAAGCACAATATAGCACAAGGAGAATTCACTCACTGTCCTTCCAGGTCCCTAGAAACAAGGACTTGCACAGTGAAAGAAACTGACACTCTCCCTACCTACAGTTTTCTGTCCCTAGAAAAAATGTTTTTTTTAAGCACAATATAGCACAAGGAGAATTCACTCACTGTCCTTCCAGGTCCCTAGAAACAAGGACTTGCACAGTGAAAGAAACTGACACTCTCCCTACCTACAGTTTTCTGTCCCTAGAAAAAATGTTTTTTTTAAGCACAATATAGCACAAGGAGAATTCACTCACTGTCCTTCCAGGTCCCTGGAAACAAGGACTTGCACAGTGAAAGAAACTGACACTCTCCCTACCTACAGTTTTCTGTCCCTAGAAAAAATGTTTTTTTTAAGCACAATATAGCACAAGGAGAATTCACTCACTGTCCTTCCAGGTCCCTAGAAACAAGGACTTGCACAGTGAAAGAAACTGACACTCTCCCTACCTACAGTTTTCTGTCCCTAGAAAAAATGTTTTTTTTAAGCACACTATAGCACAAGGAGAATTCACTCACTGTCCTTCCCAGTCCCTAGAAACAAGGACTTGCACAGTGAAAGAAACTGACACTCTCCCTACCTACAGTTTTCTGTCCCTAGAAAAAATGTTTTTTTTAAGCACACTATAGCACAAGGAGAATTCACTCACTGTCCTTCCCAGTCCCTAGAAACAAGGACTTGCACAGTGAAAGAAACTGACACTCTCCCTACCTACAGTTTTCTGTCCCTAGAAAAAATGTTTTTTTTAAGCACAATATAGCACAAGGAGAATTCACTCACTGTCCTTCCAGGTCCCTGGAAACAAGGACTTGCACAGTGAAAGAAACTGACACTCTCCCTACCTACAGTTTTCTGTCCTTAGAAAAAATGTTTTTTTTAAGCACACTATAGCACAAGGAGAATTCACTCACTGTCCTTCCAGGTCCCTGGAAACAAGGACTTGCACAGTGAAAGAAACTGACACTCTCCCTACCTAGAGTTTTCTGTCCCTAGAAAAAATGTTTTTTTTAAGCACACTATAGCACAAGGAGCATTCACTCACTGTCCTTCCAGGTCCCTGGAAACAAGGACTTGCACAGTGAAAGAAACTGACACTCTCCCTACCTACAGTTTTCTGTCCCTAGAAAAAATGTTTTTTTTAAGCACAATATAGCACAAGGAGAATTCACTCACTGTCCTTCCAGGTCCCTGGAAACAAGGACTTGCACAGTGAAAGAAACTGACACTCTCCCTACCTACAGTTTTCTGTCCCTAGAAAAAATGTTTTTTTTAAGCACAATATAGCACAAGGAGAATTCACTCACTGTCCTTCCAGGTCCCTGGAAACAAGGACTTGCACAGTGAAAGAAACTGACACTCTCCCTACCTACAGTTTTCTGTCCCTAGAAAAAATGTTTTTTTTAAGCACAATATAGCACAAGGAGAATTCACTCACTGTCCTTCCAGGTCCCTAGAAACAAGGACTTGCACAGTGAAAGAAACTGACACTCTCCCTACCTACAGTTTTCTGTCCCTAGAAAAAATGTTTTTTTTAAGCACAATATAGCACAAGGAGAATTCACTCACTGTCCTTCCAGGTCCCTGGAAACAAGGACTTGCACAGTGAAAGAAACTGACACTCTCCCTACCTACAGTTTTCTGTCCCTAGAAAAAATTTTTTTTTTTTAAGCACAATATAGCACAAGGAGAATTCACTCACTGTCCTTCCAGGTCCCTAGAAACAAGGACTTGCACAGTGAAAGAAACTGACACTCTCCCTACCTACAGTTTTCTGTCCCTAGAAAAAATGTTTTTTTTAAGCACACTATAGCACAAGGAGAATTCACTCACTGTCCTTCCCAGTCCCTAGAAACAAGGACTTGCACAGTGAAAGAAACTGACACTCTCCCTACCTACAGTTTTCTGTCCCTAGAAAAAATGTTTTTTTTAAGCACACTATAGCACAAGGAGAATTCACTCACTGTCCTTCCCAGTCCCTAGAAACAAGGACTTGCACAGTGAAAGAAACTGACACTCTCCCTACCTACAGTTTTCTGTCCCTAGAAAAAATGTTTTTTTTAAGCACAATATAGCACAAGGAGAATTCACTCACTGTCCTTCCAGGTCCCTGGAAACAAGGACTTGCACAGTGAAAGAAACTGACACTCTCCCTACCTACAGTTTTCTGTCCCTAGAAAAAATGTTTTTTTTAAGCACACTATAGCACAAGGAGAATTCACTCACTGTCCTTCCAGGTCCCTGGAAACAAGGACTTGCACAGTGAAAGAAACTGACACTCTCCCTACCTAGAGTTTTCTGTCCCTAGAAAAAATGTTTTTTTTAAGCACACTATAGCACAAAGAGCATTCACTCACTGTCCTTCCAGGTCCCTGGAAACAAGGACTTGCACAGTGAAAGAAACTGACACTCTCCCTACCTACAGTTTTCTGTCCCTAGAAAAAATGTTTTTTTTAAGCACAATATAGCACAAGGAGAATTCACTCACTGTCCTTCCAGGTCCCTGGAAACAAGGACTTGCACAGTGAAAGAAACTGACACTCTCCCTACCTACAGTTTTCTGTCCCTAGAAAAAATGTTTTTTTTAAGCACAATATAGCACAAGGAGAATTCACTCACTGTCCTTCCAGGTCCCTGGAAACAAGGACTTGCACAGTGAAAGAAACTGACACTCTCCCTACCTACAGTTTTCTGTCCCTAGAAAAAATGTTTTTTTTAAGCACAATATAGCACAAGGAGAATTCACTCACTGTCCTTCCAGGTCCCTAGAAACAAGGACTTGCACAGTGAAAGAAACTGACACTCTCCCTACCTACAGTTTTCTGTCCCTAGAAAAAAAGTTTTTTTTAAGCACAATATAGCACAAGGAGAATTCACTCACTGTCCTTCCAGGTCCCTGGAAACAAGGACTTGCACAGTGAAAGAAACTGACACTCTCCCTACCTACAGTTTTCTGTCCCTAGAAAAAATGTTTTTTTTAAGCACAATATAGCACAAGGAGAATTCACTCACTGTCCTTCCAGGTCCCTAGAAACAAGGACTTGCACAGTGAAAGAAACTGACACTCTCCCTACCTACAGTTTTCTGTCCCTAGAAAAAATGTTTTTTTTAAGCACACTATAGCACAAGCACAAAACACACTGACACTCTCCCTACCTATCCTTCTCTTTCCCTAAACTAAAGGAATCCAGGTTAAGCAAGAAAGAAATAAAAGTCACTGTCCCTGCCTATGCTGCTCTATCCCTGCTCCGGAACACACTACACTAGGCCGCCGTGCTGGCGGCCTTTTATAGTGTGGGGCGTGTACTAAACACCCTCAGCAATAATTGGCCACAGGCATCCTGCCTGTGGCCAATCATTGCTCTCCTCGCTGCCGGCGCTGTGATTGGCCAAGCATGCGGGGTCACAGTGCATGCTTGGCCAATCACAGCGCCTGGATGACACTGCGATGGCGTAGTGCATTGTGGGCCGTTCGCGTCACTCGAATTTGGCGCGAACGGCCCAAATCGTTCGATCTTCGTCGAACGATCGAACAGCCGATGTTCGAGTCGAACGTATGTTCGACTCGAACACGAAGCTCATCCCTAATATCCACTTGTCCCCCGCCCACTGTCAATAGACGGCGAGCGGAGGACACTCTCGTTCTGGGAGGACGTCATATGACGTCCTCCCTTTAAAACGAGCTTTAAAACGCGCCCGCCGCGTTCACAAGGCCCCGGTGCGCATGCCCGGCGGCCGCGATTGCCGCCGGGCACCCGCGATTGCCCGGGAAACGAGCAGGAAAGTGGATCTCTGTGTGTAAACACAGAGATCCACGTCCTGTGAGGGAGAGGGGACCGATGGTGTGTCCCTTGTACATAGGGACAACCATCGGTCACCTCCCCCAGTCAGTCCCCTCCCCCCACAGTAAGAACACTTTGAGGGAACATATTTAACCCCTTCCCGCCCCCTAGTGGTTAACCCCTTCCCTGCCAATCACATTTATACAGTAATCAATGCATTTTTATAGCAGGGATCGCTGTATAAATGTGAATGATCCCAAAAATGTGTCAAAAGTGTTCGATCTGTCCGCCACAATATCGCAGTCACAATAAAAAATCGCAGATCGCCGCCATTACTAATAAAAAAATAAAAAAATAAAAATGCTATAAATCTATCCCCTATTTTGTAGACGCTATAACTTTTGCGCAAACCAATCAATACGCGCCTATTGCGATTTTTTTTTTTTTTACCAAAAATATGTAGAAGAATACGTATCGGCCTAAACTGAGGAAAATTTTATTTAAAAAAAAAAAAAAAAATGGGTATTTATTATAGCAAAAAGTAAAAAATAGTGTTTTTTTTCCAAACTGGACGCTCTTCTTTTGTTTATAGCGCAAAAAAATAAAAACCGCAGAGGTGATCAAATACCACCAAAAGAAAGCTCTATTTGTGGGAAAAAAAGGACGCAAATTTCGTTTGGGAGCCACGTCGCACGACCGCACAATTGTCATTCAAAGTGTGACAGCGCTGAAAGCTGAAAAATGGCTTGGGCAGGAAGGGGGTTTTCGTGCACAGTAGAGAAGTGGATATACAATGTAATGTACACTGTGCAATGACCACAAAAACTAATAATAATGAAAAAGAGATGTGAAATTCACACCCAAACTAAAGTCCATGTGCCATCATATAAAGGTTGTTTTAAAACATAAACATAACAGTCTTTGAATGGACGGTGAAAACACCATTTGTTCAAAATGTCTTGGCATGCTGACGCCTTAAATGAAAAGAAAGGAAGAGTTCCCTTCACTGGAACTAAGGGGAACTATGAACTGGAACAAAGGGACCAAGCCCAACCCCTGAAAAACAATCCCACACCATGATTTCCCCTGCACCAAATTATTTGGACCAGTGCACAAAGAAAGGTCCATAAAGACATGGATGAGCGAGTTTGGAGTGGCGGAACTTCACTAGCCTGCACAGGGTCCTGACCTCAACCCGATAGAGCACATTTGGGATGAATTTGCAGTGGAGGCCTTCTCTCCAACATCAGTGCCTGACCTCACAAATGCGCTTCTTGAAGAATGGTCAAACATTCCCATAGACACACTTCTAAACCTTGTGGACAGCCTTTTCAGAAGAGTTGAAGCTGTTATAACCGCAAAGGGTGGGCAAACTCAATATTGAACCCTGTGGACTAAGACTGGGATGGTAATATAGTGTGTGTGTGTGTATATATATATATATATATATATATATATATATATGTAGCGGCAGCTCCTCACACTCCCCTCTTTCTCTCTCGTCTTTCTGTTGTCTAGGGGTATCTTATAGGGGAGGGAGCGAGGACGCTACGCCTGGCTTCCACCACAGATGTTAGTGCGGTATTAGCAACAGTTTTGTATTACCTTCGGGTCAGTGCTGTGCACCTGGATCCTCCCTCCAAGAGTCACCGCGAACCATGTCTGTTAGAAATGAGCTCCATACCATTAAAGCTCAACACTCCTTTATTCTCCTTGTCTGAACACAAACAGTTGAACTCCCTTGATAGAACAGAACAGAAAAGGAGGTGTGGATGCGAACAGGCCCAGACACAATGTAAGTTGCCACTTCCATTCCTAGAAGTGTGTCCTGGTCTCCGCACGAGGGTAGATTTCCTTCCAGGCGGTCTCCGACGAGAGACTCACTTGTCACCGGCAATATGCTGCACCGGGTCTTCAAATGAGGAGCTCCCCCGGTCCATTGCGCCTTCCGGATTCGAGTACCCAATCCCTGGGCACCCTAGGATCTCCTTCCCTCGCGGAACCCAGTGTTGGGCACTGAGCTGCGGACCTCCATCTAAGTACCTCACCCCAGGCTAAAGGTGCCTGGGATGGAACTCAACCTCCGCTGTCCTCTAGGCCTAAGCCACCCAGAGGAGCGACACGACCCACCATCCGCAAGCTGAAGGTGCCTGGGACGTCGACCCCCGTGACCAAGATGGCCGGCCCCTTTATACCCTCTCCCAGCAAGCACGGCGAGTTCCCCGCCCTACCATACCACTGCCGAGGGAGGACAAAAGGAGGCACAGCACACAGCAATGATTCAACCCCAGCCCAGGGCGACAGCGCCACCTACTGGGCTGCAGGGAATTACACATCACTGATGTCTCAGCCAAATTCAAAATTACACCCGGGAAAGTACATACCCGCTACACTCTCCCCTCGGTCCTTTGACACTGGTCCCCAGTGTCTGGAGTAAACCATGCCCTAAACAGCTGACATGATTCAGTCCAGAAACAGACTAACAATTAGATATATAAAAATATAAAAACTTTGAAAAACTACCCTACTAAAACATTGTGTCTGAGCCCTGTAAAGAAAGGGAAATAAAACAAACAAGAAACAACTATTGTAACACATGACTTAGAATCACATTTAACTTTTCCCACCCATCCTGACTAAGACCCACCCCATTCTCAGTGGACTTGATGGGATGTTCTCCTTCAGAGTGAAAGAAAAAGAGGGTTGACACCTGTATTCGTGTAGTGGAAAAGAAACTTCTCCAAGAAGAAATCCCTTTTCTCCAGAGTGAGTGTATGATAAGTGTATAAACGTTGCGCAACACTGCCACCTGGTGACAGCATCGCGGTAACTGCACCCGTGGAACTTTCCTCTTTTCTTTCGGCCCTATCTACCCCAGAGTCAGTATTCTCTTTGCTGGGAAGTGAAGGACAAACAGCAACAGTTCTTCCCTTCTTTCAGGCACAAAACAACGGGCTCCAGAAAGTTCAGCAGTTTGGGAAAAAAAACCCTGTAGTCTTTCTCCCTCCTACAAGTAAAAACGAGGATGCGGTAAAACAAGTGGCTTCAAGTGCTGATCCATGGTTTCCAGATGATACTCCACATCTTCTCCTTCCTTTCTTTGGATCAAAACTTTATCCACATGGATGTGTCGTCCCAACATCCACTCTGCCTTGCAGTCTTTGAAACGTTGAGAGGCCTTTGGAGAGCATGCCAGGTACCTGCGGGCGTGAGGAACCTGAATGTGAGTCCACACAAAGTCATTGTACCAGCGTTCCCGGCACACTTCCACCTCATAGAGTAAGTCCTTCGATAAGTATGGATACTCCCATCCGTACTCCGCAGCAACCTTCTGCCCAAATAGGAGTTGTAGTCTTGCCAGAGGAGGCATGGTAGCTTTGTCCTCTTCGCCAGGCAACACTATCGAGTCCGGGTGGCGCGGGACCTTGATCACATCTGATCGGGGCATAGGGGCCCGCAGCAATAGTCTCTTTTCCCCGGCCTTCGGTACAGATGGCACCGGGGATGTAGCAGCAGACTGGGGACGGGACCTCTCGTCAGGCGCTGATGCCTCCACCCGGGGTGTGCTTTCCCCTGTTGACATGGGTGGATCTCTGATCCTGCGGGATAAAGCAAGCGGTACTTTGTCCCAGCCCTTCTCGGCAAACAAATCGTCTATTGCCACATCGTCTCCCATGTCTGAGAGCGACTCCAGGTCGGAGGTGTCACACTCCTCCGCGGGTATGTAGCCGGTTGTAGAAACGGAGCCACCACCTCCCGCGGATTCGCTAGGCCATGACTTCCCGACACCTCCGCCCACACACCAAGTCTCTCTGCCTGGCTTACCTCGGCCTTTACTTGAAGCGGGACGTCCGGAACTCTTGTCGACGGATTCATCCGGGCCGGGCGTAAGTGGGCGAGATGGTCCACCACAACCGCTGGTCGGGGCTACCATGCTGGTCTTCCTCTTTGGTGGTGGACGCTGCGAGACAGTGGTGACCGAGTCAGCATCCTCAGATTTCTCCCATTGGGGTTTTACGACCCACTCCGCGGTCGTTGCAGTGTGCGCAGGGGTGACTCTCACAGCAGTGATTCCTCCTCTTTGAGTGGTGTTGCCTGAAGCCCGGCCAGGGTAAATGGTCCTCGGCCTCTCCACCGCCGGATCCACTTCGAACAGGAACTCCCCACAGGCCTCACAGCGTCCGAACGGCTTCAACTGGTACACCAGTCCTGAACACCCCGGACAAATCACACTCAGGGCCTCAACGTCCATGCCCGAATACAGAGCGAATCGACCCCTTGGCTTTAGTCGGATCCCCGTATCCGTTACTGGAGCAGCAGCCATCAAAGTCGTGGTGGATGGATGAACTGGAATCCACGAGGTGTGTCCGAACATGGCGACCTGTTGCTGATCCATTGCACACTGCAGAGTTTTTGCGCCAACGTCCCACGTGTAGTCCTTCACACGTATTGGACTCCTCCCCTTTGCTCCAGTTCGCGAGCTTTTCTTCTTTTCTGTTTCTGAGTCACGCCCACGAACTAAGTGGTGGGGGTGTGCCTGGTGGCGCAGTGCAATAGAAGCCCCCACGTGTAGTACTTCACACGGCTGAACTTCCCCCTCTTTCCACTCTTCTGCGCGGGCCTTTCCCTTCATTGGGTCATGTCCACGACTTCGAGCAGGGATGCACTTCGGCCAATGAAGGCCTGCCTGTTCGCTTAACTCTTCCAACAGACACGTTCAATACTGTGGTGCACAAACACTATACCGGACCCGAGCCCCCACGTGTAGCGGCAGCTCCTCACACTCCCCTCTTTCTCTCTCGTCTTTCTGTTGTCTAGGGGTATCTTAGAGGGGAGGGAGCGAGGACGCTACGCCTGGCTTCCACCACAGATGTTAGTGCGGTATTAGCAACGGTTCTGTATTACCTTCGGGTCAGTGCTGTGCACCTGGATCCTCCTTCCAAGAGTCACCGTGAACCATGTCTGTTAGAAATGAGCTCCACACCATTAAAGTTCAACACTCCTTTATTCTCCTTGTCTGAACACAAACAGTTGAACTCCCTTGATAGAACAGAACAGAAAAGGAGGTGTGAATGTGAACAGGCCCAGACAAAATGTAAGTTGCCACTTCCCTTCCTAGAAGTGTGTCCTGGTCTCCGCACGAGGGTAGATTTCCTTCCAGGTGGTCTCCGACGAGAGACTCACTTGTCACCGGCAATATGCTGCACCGGGTCTTCAAATGAGGAGCTCCCCCCGGTCCATTGTGCCTTCCGGATTCGGGTACCAAATCCCTGGGCACCCTAGGATCTCCTTCCCTCGCGGAACCCAGTGTTGGGCACTGAGCTCCGGACCTCCATCTAAGTACCTCACCCCAGGCTAAAGGTGCCTGGGATGGAACTCGACCTCCGCTGTCCTCTAGGCCTAAGCCACCCAGAGGAGCGACACGACCCACCGTCCGCAAGCTGAAGGTGCCTGGGACGTCGACCCCCGTGACCAAGATGGCCGGCCCTTTTATACCCTCTCCCAGCAAGCACGGCGGGTTCCCCGCCCCACCATACCGCTGCCGAGGGAGGACAAAAAGGAGGCACAGCACACAGCAATGATTCAACCCCAGCCCAGGGCGACAGCCCACCTACTGGGCTGCAGGGAATTACACATCACTGATGTCTCAGCCAAATTCAAAATTACACCCGGGAAAGTACATACCCGCTACATATATATATATATATATACATACATACATACAATATAGTGTGTGTGTGTATATATATATATATATATATATATATACACACACACAGCATATATACAGTATATATTTATATCACAATTCAGAGCCTCTATTCTGACATACACAGCAAAATGTAGACTTGGTTCTTTGCTAGACTTTTCAATACGCAAGCTTTTATTTCACTGTCCACTCACCAGCCCCTATTTGCAGGGTTGTTTTTAGACCTCACACTGTCTAGAACAATGAAGACTGCATCTATTTTATCAAATGCAACAATGAGCTATTACCGTAGTACAATGCCACCTGATTTACTTTCATAGCTGCTTTTTACTGAACACACCAACAAACAATAGATAGAATAAATTGTTTTATGTTTCCTTAACTATAGTCTCGTAACTTCGCTCAACATCCCCTGCACTTACTCTTCCTACAGTTAATTTGCTGAACCCAGGCAAATATGTTCAGAGGGTGCCCAGAATAATGAAAATAAAATAATACATATATTTTCACAGTTTTTATATGTTTCAAAGCTTTGTGTTGACCCACTAACTCTTCTGCCCTAGGCACTGGCCTAAAATACAGCCCTGGCTATATTTTCTGAGACTAGAAGGGCACTGAAGTGCCCTTATGTCCCATTAGTGGTATGTCATGCATTTTGACCTGGGGTGGATTAATTTTTTTCACATCCATCCACCTATTGCTGACCAGTGAAGAAATGACCCCTTATCTTGTTGGTCAGTGCCCCCTTAAAGTGGATGTATACCCAATTCATGAAATTTGAGCTGGGCAAATATATCTGCAGTATTTTGTTATCTCTCTTCAAAGAGCTAAGTCCTGTAGCTCTCTCCTGAACAGTTCCTCTGTTATCAGCCAGATAACTCCTGACAAATTCGCGGACACATCAGATAAAAGCAGCCTGACATTTCTGTCCGGGGAGGTTGCTATAAATAGATTAGCAGGGAGCTGGCCCTGTTACAAAGCACCTCTAATGCCCTGTACACACGATCGGATTTCCGATGGAATAAAATCCGATGGATTTTTCCATCGGAAATCCGATGAAGCTGAGTTCCATCAGTCTTGCCTACACACCATCAGTCAAAAATCCGACCGTCCCAAACGCTGTGACGTAAAACACTCAGAAGAGCCGAGAAAAATTAAGTTCAATGCTTCTGAGCATGCGTCGACTTGATTCTGAGCATGCGTGGGTTTTTTCTCCGATTGAGTTCCCCACAGGCGATCAGAATTTGCTATAGTTTTTTTTTTTTTCCGATGGGGCCCACACACGATTGGTTTGTTCGATGAAAAAAGTCCATCTGTCTTTTTTCATCAGAAAAAACGATCATGTGTACGCGGCATACGAGTCTCTGCCCATGAGGAGAGGGGGTGTGTGCCTTTCCTCCAATCAGCAATTTTAGCTATCTTGGCTGTATGCCCAGACATCACACTCTGTGTTAAACAGGAAGAGAAGATTTCTTTACACGATCTGAACTTTCTAAACAGTATATTAATGTGAAGACAGCAGATATGGATGTAAAACTTATGCAGGGAGATTTTTTTTCATCTCAGTGTATCATCTGAGGCTGTTCACTTCACTGGGTGTATGATGGGTTTATATCCACTTTAAAGCTGAACAATGGAAAACGTAAAAATCCTTCCTTGCAGAGGGGTGCCATCCAAACTGCATTGATTATCTGCTTGTTTATCCCTGGGGGACTGTGAAAGGTACTTTTACTTACGTTGTCCTTTACTCCCACAGGTTTCACTGCACTGCTAGTCCAGACCATACAGCTTCTTCTCGCCTGTGCTCTGCAGGTCTAAGGTCCTCTGACTACATCATCATGATAGTTGCATCATAACTGAGGATGTTGAGGGATGGTCCACTGTCAGAATGAAAGAAAGCACCATTGCCAGAGGGATCAGGTAGGTACAGTTTTTTTTTGTCCCCTGGTCTAAACAAGCAGTTAACCCCTTCAGTCTGGTTGCAGAACCCAATTGAAGTAAGGACTTGTTAGTTTTCCTGAGTTCAGTTTTAAATTTGTGGCCAGTGTCATGCCCCTTAACTTGGTGATCAGGGGAAAAGAAGCACCCAATTACATTGGTGGACATTCATTTAGTGCCTCTGTCTGTATATTAGTTATTAGTAAAGGAATACCCCTTATATTGGAGGTCAAATAAGTTAACCCTTACATGGGTGAAGTGCCTCTTTAGATTGGTGGTCAGAACACTAACAGTTAAATGTAAAACTGGTGATTTGTTCATGACCATGAAGTGGTGTGTTCGGGGCTCGCTTGTTGTCGCCTAGCATCAGCTGAAAGCAGACAAGGCAAACATGAGTAGTCTGTAAAGGAATTGGCTCCCTTTTGACTAGCAAATTGACTATTAAGCAAGTAAGCTTTCACAACGTCTGTGCTAGAGAATTTGTGACTCACTATTTTGGATGGAATGGTCTGAGTATTTAAGTACATGAAAAGGTGAGTCTTTTGGATTGTAATCCACATATTAAAGCACATTAAAAGTGATAGTCCCTTTGGATTGGAAATTAGGTCTGGGGAAAAGTTAACAGCTTACCACTTGAGATCTAAATCCTGTAATATGCAAGATTTGCTGTTCTATATCTTCAACAGCAACTACATCTGGTTAGTGCGACTTTCGGTTTTTGGTGGAGGCTGCACTGGGTGTAATCATTACTTCCAGTGGAGGACCATCTTGGACACATTACCCTATTATTTTGCACAAGATTCACTTTCAGATTTTCTTATTCTTGTTTACATTTTGATGTTTTCTTAATGAACACTTCAGATGTTTGCATATTTTCTTAGCGCTGCAGATCTTTTATGTTACTTAAAACTGGAATTCGTTACACATCTCTGAGGGATAGCAGAGGCTATACAGCATGGTTTCAGTGCCCCTAGCTCAGCTGAGTTACATTGATGCCAGAATTATGCAAGCCTTGTTGGGCGGAAGATTAATCTGCTTGATAATGACCACAGACAAACAGTGTAATGCACCCCACTAACAGGATGTACCCAGAGCACATCACACCCACCTCTCTCCCATTAACCATATTAGCAAAATAACAGAGATATTATGCTACCAAGTGTAATATTGTTACCAGACCGCCATGCTGCTGTGCAGTCAGGGGCAATAAATAGATGCTGCCAGATTGGTGCCAATAGGTTTTATTTGCATACTGGTGTAGCGGCCTCACCCCCTTCACATGTTTATCGTTTGTCCGAAAGCTCTTGTCTAGGGGTACCTGGGTTTCGAGAGTGAGGTGCGCTACGGCCCATGTCCTCCCCATGGCTGTGGGTGAGGTGAAGGCCAGTATCAACATCTTCCTCGGGCCAAATGTGCATTGGGTTGCGGAACTTAGCCCTGCTATGCTGGAATCTCCCTTTGCTCCCATCAACAGAGTCCATACACCGATCACAGTCCAACTGTTAGTTTTATTTCGTAGCTCCACAACAAACAATATATGGCAGGATACGGTGGGATGAGCAGGCCGAGGCACTATCCGGATTGTAGTCCCTACACCCCCTGTGCTATGACCAGGGGTTGCAGGAGTCTTGATTAGAACAACTTCGCTGTGCTGCGGCTCCTATCAGGGGAAGATGACCCTCCAAGGGAGTTACCGGAGGCCCGTCCGTCACCGGGTTGACGCTGCTCCAGAGTCTTCAGACGGGTGACCTCCCCAGCCTCCTCACCTCAGATGCGGGTCCCCTCGCAAGGGGCACCCTGGAATCACTTCACCCTCGCGGGACCCGGTCGAAGTCACCAGGTCCCAGGCCTTCTACAAAGTACCTCACCCCAGGCTGAAGGTGCCTGGGATGGACTCCAACTCCAGCTTCATTCCGGCCAGGCCTAGGGTGCCCAGGCCGGAACCTTGAACCGCCCGCACCCAGGCCGAGGGCGCCTGGGTACGTGAAGAGATGATCCCCCAAAAGACCTCGTGGCGAGGGCGTCTCCCCCTTTTATCTCCTCCCATCGACACCACGGCGGGTTCCCCGCCCCAGCCGTACCATCTCCAGGAAGGGACAAAAAGGGTAGCACTGTGGTAGTGATTCTACCTCGAGCCTGTAGGTACCCCGCCACCCACAGGCCAAGGAGAATATTGCACCACCCAATCCTCCATGAATAACAAAAAGGGGTCTAATCCCTGACATAATTACACACCTGGGTCTCTCTACCCCCAGGTGTATCCCACTAACTTTGAAGACCCCGCTACACACTCCCCCCTGTGATTTGACGCTGGTCCCCAGCGTCAGGTGCACACCCATGTCTCCCAAGGAGTGGTGACATGAAGTGGGCCCCAGAGGCTATCCCTCAAATTTTGGATACTGTGTGTGCCAAGACCTGCTCCAGGGAAAGGGAACTATAAAACATTAAAACTTTTGTATAAAACATCTGTCATGTACACATATACAATCCCTCCCGTCACTGTCTAAGAACCACCCCATACTCAGTAGTCTTGACCGACGAATCTCCTGCAGAAGGGAAGCAAAAAAAACACATCCTAACACTCTGTGTTAACTTGGCATGAGTGGGTCCGTCAGCCGAGAGACCCACTCACTCCAATAAGTAAGTAATGCATGTGTAACATTTCAAACAACCGTTGTACAACACTGCCACCTGGTGACAGCGCTGCGGTAATGACACTTGGTGAGATCTTCATTCTTCCTGCTTTCCTACTCTGACTCTACCCCAAAAGTCTCTGCCTTTGGCACATGAAGAAAAGGGAGAAAAAAAACAACAGCTCCCAAGTCTCCAGTGAGTAAAAGAAAAGCCCAAATCAAAACAAAAGTAGGGCACAGTTCTAGGCGTCTGGGAATGTCTCTTCCAGAAAGTTTCAACAGCAACAAGATAGGAGCTCACTTCTCCTATAAGTAGAACCTTGGATCCGGCAGAAACAGGGGCTTCAGGTGCCCGTCAAACACTTCCACCGAATACTCGACATCCTCTCCTTCTTTCCTGCAGATGAGCACCTTATCGGCATGAATATGGCGCCCAAGTCTCCAATCAGCTCTGCAGTCCTTGAACTTTTTAGACACAGGCGGCGAACATGACAGGTATCGCCTGGCATGGGGTACTTTAAGCTTTTCCCATACAAACTCGTCATACCACCTTGGTCGCAGGACCTCGACTTCATACAATAAGTCCCGAGGCAAGTAGGGGTACTCCCACCCATATTCACGGGCGACTCTCTGGGAGAAAAGTCTCTGCAACCTGGCTAGAGGCGGCATCACATCTCGCTCACCTTCTCCTGGCTGCACGATGGCCTCCGGGTGCCGAGGTACCTTCACCATCTCGGGTTGCTTTGTCTTTGGTGCCCGCAACGAAGCACGCTGCATCCCCACCATCAGAGCGGGTGATGTAGTTGAATGAGGAAAGTTGATCGGAGGACTAGATTTCCTCGGGAACTCCGGGGCCTTCACCCGGAGCGTACTGTCTTCTATGGACATGGGGGAATCCTGCGGTTTACTCAGCACAGGTAGTGGGCGTCTGTCCCAGCCCTTCCGGTGAAACAGTTCGTCTATCTCTCCGTCATCCCCACAGTCTGACAATGACTCTAGGTCGGAGGTGTCATACATCTCAGCGGGAAGGTAGTCTCTAGTAGACGGAAGGCTACCCTCCCTTGCGGGCTCCACCGACTGTGGACCCCCGACACCTCCAACCAACACCACAGTCCCAGCCCCTGGCTCACCTGGACCTTCTGAAGAACTGGGATGTCCGGGACTCTCTTCTCTACCGGCGCCATCTAGGCCAGGCAAGCGGCGGGGTGAAGCTCGACCACGACCATAGGATGCCTGTACCAGGCCGACTTTCCTCTTCGGAGGTGGGAGCAGGGAGTCTGTAGTGACCGAAGCAGCGTCCTCAGATTTTCCTCTCTCAGTCTCTGATTGGGCAGTCCCATTGCCCTGGTCAGCGCGCACGGGGACCTCCGCAAAGGCCTGGATCTCTCCCTCCGGAGTGGCGGTTCCTGTGATGCAGTTGAGGCGAAGGGCCCAGGGCCTTACTGTGGATGATTCGACCTCAAAAAGAAATTCTTTGCACGCTTCAAATCGCCCGAACGGCTTCAGTTGGACCACCAGTCCCGAGCATCCGGGACAGATCACACCGAGGGCCTCCGTGTCTCTGCATAAATACAGAGCCAACTGTCCTAGGGGCCTGAGCCTTATCCCCGTGTCTGTAATGGGCACAGCAAATGCAGTCATTTTCGTGGGGTAAGGTACCGGCATCCACGGGGAGCTTGAGGCCATCCCGACCACCTGCTGTTCCATCACGCGCTCACCTCGCGCCGGAGTCTCCACGTGTATCTCCACACGTGGCCAGACTCCTCCCACGACTTGCACGTTTTCGCGGGATTCCTTCAGTCTCCTCCCACGAATTGCGCAGTCATGGGGTGCCTCGTGGCGCAGTGCATTAACAGTCCCCACATGTAGTACTTCACACGGCTGGACCTCTCCCTTTTTACGCTCCTCCGCGTGGGCCTTTCCCGACTTAGGGTCATGTCCACAACTCCGAGCAGGGATGCACTTTGGCCAATCACATGGCCGACCTGCTCGGACCTCCTCCGGGCAGCAAAGTCCAGACACAGCCGTTCCAACCCTTAGGATCAATACACATTTCATCCCGGGCTCACGAGCCCCCACGTGTAGCGGCCTCACCCCCTTCACATGTTTATCGTTTGTCCGAAAGCTCTTGTCTAGGGGTACCTGGGTTTCGAGAGTGAGGTGCGCTACGGCCCATGTCCTCCCCATGGCTGTGGGTGAGGTGAAGGCCAGTATCAACATCTTCCTCGGGCCAAATGTGCATTGGGTTGCGGAACTTAGCCCTGCTATGCTGGAATCTCCCTTTGCTCCCATCAACAGAGTCCATACACCGATCACAGTCCAACTGTTAGTTTTATTTCATAGCTCCACAACAAACAATATATGGCAGGATACGGTGGGATGAGCAGGCCGAGGCACTATCCGGATTGTAGTCCCTACACCCCCTGTGCTATGACCAGGGGTTGCAGGAGTCTTGATTAGAACAACTTCACTGCGCTGCGGCCCCTATCAGGGGAAGATGACCCTCCAAGGGAGTTACCGGAGGCCCGTCCGTCACCGGGTTGACGCTGCTCCGGAGTCTTCAGACGGGTGACCTCCCCAGCCTCCTCACCTCAGATGCGGGTCCCCTCGCAAGGGGCACCCTGGAATCACTTCACCCTCGCGGGACCCGGTCGAAGTCACCAGGTCCCAGGCCTTCTACAAAGTACCTCACCCCAGGCTGAAGGTGCCTGGGATGGACTCCAACTCCAGCTTCATTCCGGCCAGGCCTAGGGTGCCCAGGCCGGAACCTTGAACCGCCCGCACCCAGGCCGAGGGCGCCTGGGTACGTGAAGAGATGATCCCCCAAAAGACCTCGTGGCGAGGGCATCTCCCCCTTTTATCTCCTCCCATCGACACCCCGGCGGGTTCCCCGCCCCAGCCGTACCATCTCCAGGAAGGGACAAAAAGGGTAGCACTGTGGTAGTGATTCTACCTCGAGCCTGTAGGTACCCCGCCACCCACAGGCCAAGGAGAATATTGCACCACCCAATCCTCCACGAATAACAAAAAGGGGTCTAATCCCTGACATAATTACACACCTGGGTCTCTCTACCCCCAGGTGTATCTCACTAACTTTGAAGACCCCGCTACACTGGGTAACACAAGCTGCAACTAACACACAGAGCTAAATAAAACAACTTCTATGGAATCTAGTGACTCACCCTTTATCATTTGTTTATGTCTGAAGCTTCAGTCGGACAACCAAAGCTGCAAGGCCACTGCAATGTCATCGGTATAGCTAACGCATATTGCTTTGGGAATGCTTTGTTGCTTTGTCATGTATTTTGCCATAGCTGGCTGTTTAAACTAGCAAGGTGTAGTATACATTGCTGTTTGCAAGGACGGCTTAACTCGGCAGATGGCATCATTTTACAAAGACACTGATGCTTAAATTTTCCAGGGCAGTAACCTAGTTTATTTTTTTATAAAAACAAAGGGTAATAGAAAAGGTCATCATGAAAGGTGCCCGATTTCCTTGTTGCATTTCGTTATTCAGTTTATATTCTGGAGAATGCAGCAGGAGGTGCTAGAACATGCAATGATGGGCAAGCACACTCAAAACTCCCAGGTAGACAGAAACAGTTGAGGATCCTAGCAGGGAAATCTTGTTGGAGCATTTAAGACATGTAGGAAGTCACAAGGGTCACTGGGTTTTAAAACAAGGTTTTTCATTCCTACAGTTACATCAGTCAGAGCCAGATCGACAGATATCCACCAAAGTGAAGATGCCCACTCTAGAAAGCTGCTACAAGCCTGACAATACAAGGATTCATTCCAATGAACATGACTTCAATAATGTGTCTGGCTGAAAAGGATTAAAGGATTAATGAAGAATACATTCACGACAGCCAGTTAAAATTAATAATACTACTTTTAAACATTTAATATGTATTTTTATGAGTATTAAAACCAACCAATTAAAACATTATTGTGGCTGACCTCTGCATGGAGAATTTGGCTTGTTCTGCTTTGGTCCCATAAAATAAAAAAAAATAAAAAACTTTAAAAGAAGAATAAATGTGAATCTTCGTTTTTATTTTTATTTTTAGTTGGAGTTGTAATAAACAAACTGGCACACATGGGCCAGTCCCTGGGCCAGCAGGGTTAGGGGGAGCTGTTAAAGCTACAGACTTTTATAACTTTTGCTTTTATTGGTGGTCTAATTTTATTGCTTTTCCCATTTCTGTCCTCCCATAAACAGGGGATGCTGAAGACTCCTAATAATGCAGGAGAAAAAAAACAGTCTTCCCTTTCTCTTATTCATTAGCCTGTTTGGTAAAAAAATTAAAAAAAACTTGTTCTGTATATAAAGCACATTGCATTCTGCCTCCAATAATGAATTATGTTATTAGTCTTTACTAAATGAATCACATGACACAAGTGGGTGGGCTTTACAAATGGGCAGCATGTCTAAATACAGCAGTGTTTTTAGCATTGGATAGAGTAAATTGAAGGAACAGTATAAAAAAGCTGCTGGACTCAGTTTTTCTGTATGTACAGTACATTACATTATCACTGGGCTCAATGGTGTTGAGTTACTAAAATTGGAGCAAAATCCGATACAGCTGTGCATGGTAGCTGTTGTGGAAATTTTATTAAGATGTATTTAACCACTTAACGACCGCTCACTGTATATAAACGTCGGCAGAATGGCACCGACAGGCACAATCACGTAGAGCATACGTGATTGCCTTTGTATAGTTGGGGGGTCCAATCGGACCCCCCTCCTATACAGTGAGCGGTGGCTAAGTGTCCGGGAGCGTTCCGGGATGAGGGGGCAGCCATTCGTTTCCGGCCACCCCCTCGCGATCGCTCCCGGCGAATGGAAATGCCCCCTCTGTCTGTGTCAGGCAGAGGAAGCAGGAGGAAGTGATGTCATCTCTGGTGCGGCGCTCACATATACCGAGCGCCGTACAAGAGAAGACATCAGGTCAGTGCACACAACACTACACTGACACCAGGACACATAGGGACATAAATCGCCCCCCCCCAGACACCCCCAGATCACCCCCCCAGCCCCCAGTCACAGTGTCACCATTTATTTACTGATCACTGCAATCAGTGACATTTGTGACTGTAAAAGTGTCAGTACATTCAGTTTTAGGTCCAGTGTAGCCCCCTAACCCCCCTAATAAAGGTTTAACCCCCTGATCACCCCCCAGATAACCCTTTCACCCCCTATCACCACTGTCGCTAAGCGATCATTTTTCTGATCGCTGTCTTAGCGTCAGTGATGCCGATCGGCAGCCAGTAATTTTTTTTAGGTTCGCCGCATGTTTTTATAGCGTCAGGTACCCCAATATATTATCTAATAAAGGTTTAACCCCCTTGATCGCCCCCCAGGTAACCCTTTCACCCTTATCACCACTGTCGCTAAGCGATCGTTTTTCTAAACGCTGTCTTAGTGTCGGTGATGCAGATCGGTAGCCGGTAATTTTTTTTAGGTTCGCCGCAGGTTTTTATAGCGTCAGGTACCCCAATATATTATCTAATAAAGGTTTAACCCCCTTGATCGCCCCCCAGGTAACCCTTTCACCCCCTATCACCACTGTCGCTAAGCGATCGTTTTTCTAAACGCTGTCTTAGTGTCGGTGATGCAGATCGGTAGCCAGTAATTTTTTTTAGGTTCGCCGCATGTTTTTATAGAGTCAGGTACCCCAATATATTATCTAATAAAGGTTTACCCCCTTGATCGCCCCCCAGGTAACCCTTTCACCCCCTATCACCACTGTCGCTAAGCGATCGTTTTTCTAAACGCTGTCTTAGTGTCGGTGATGCAGATCGGTAGCTGGTAATTTTTTTTAGGTTCGCCGCAGGTTTTTATAGCGTCAGGTACCCCAATATATTATCTAATAAAGGTTTAACCCCCTTGATCGCCCCCCAGGTAACCCTTTCACCCCCTATCACCACTGTCGCAAAGCAATCGTTTTTCTAAACGCTGTCTTAGTGTCGGTGATGCAGATCGGTAGCCAGTAATTTTTTTTTAGGTTCGCCGCAGGTTTTTATAGCGTCAGGTACCCCCATATATTATCTAATAAAGGTTTTAACCCCCTGATTGCCCCTAGTTAACCCTTTCACCAGTGATCACCATATAAGTGTTACGGGTGACGCTGGTTAGTTAGTTTGCTTTTTATAGTGTCAGGGTGATATCAATTAGGTTTTAGCGTCAGAGAGGGTCTGCGTCACACCCCAGGCAGCGTCAGGTTAGTGCCAGTATTGCTAACACCCTCGCGTGAAGCATACACCCCCCTTAGTGGTATAGTATCTGAACAGATCAATATCTGATCTGATCAGATCTATACTAGCGTCCCCAGCAGTTTAGGGTTCCCAAAAACGCAGTGTTAGCGGGATCAGCCCAGATACCTGCTGGCACCTGCGTTTTGCCCCTCCGTCCAGCCCAGGCCACCCAAGTGCAGTATCGATCGATCACTGTCACTTACAAAACAAAAACACACATAACTGCAGCGTTCGCAGAGACAGGCCTGATCCCTGCGACTCCAGTGCTGTAGGAGGTGATTTCACCACCACAGTTAAATAAAAAAAGCATATATGCCGAAGCATTGGGGCAGCAGGAGCGGAGGAGCGATTTTGCTCCTAATGCCGCGTACATACGGTCGAAATTCCAACGGAGGCTTGCCCGTGGAAAAGTCCGACCATGTGTGTGCGGCATAACTTTTTTGCGGGAGGATGCCCCCATGCTTCGGCATATATAAATGGTGCGTGTATGCCCATCATTGGAAGTGGGTGGATGAAGGGCGGTATTCTAATGGTGGGCATACCCACCGATCAATCTCTTTTTTCGTTCAGCCAACTGGCTGCATGAAAAAAAAAGATTACAATACATGTCCAACAAGGACCAGCAACGTACTGGTATGTTGCTGGACTTTGAATGTTTATACCAGAATGATGCCTGCGGGTTTAGGTATCATCTTGGTATCATTCTTTTCAGCCTGCGGCCGGCTTTCATGTAAAAGCAATCCTAGTGGCTAATTAGCCTCTGGACTGCTTTTACAAGCAGTGAGAGGGAATGCCCCCCCCCCGGATATAAAAAGCGCCATTGGGAAATTGGGAAAGCATTTTATCACACCGATCTTGGTGTGGTCAGATGCTTTGAGGGCAGAGGAAAAATCTAGGGTCTGGAAGACACCAGTTTTTTCAAAAAAAGAGTACCTGTCACTACCTATTGCTATCATAGGGGATATTTACATTCCCTGAGATAACAATAAAAATGATAAAAAAAAAATACTTGGAAGGAACAATTTAAAAATAAAATAAAAAAGCAAAATTAATAATAAAAAAAAAAAAAAAAAAAGCACCCCTGTCCTGCCCTGCTCTTGTCCAATGGCGAACACAAGCGTCGGTCTGGCGTCATATGTAAACAGCAATTGCACCATGCATGTGAGGTATCACCGCGAAGGTCAGATCGAGGGCAGTCATTTTAGCAGTAGACCTCCTCTGTAAATCTACTGGGGTAACCTGTAAAGGCTTTTAAAGGCTTTTAAAAATGTATGTAGTTTGTTGCCAATGCGCGTTTGTGCGAAATTTTAAAGCATGTCGTGTTTGGTATCTATGTACTCGGCCTAAGATCATCTTTTTTATTTCATCAAACATTTGGGCAATATAGTGTGTTTTAGTGCATTAAAATTTAAAAAAGTGTATTTTTTAACCCAAAAAATGCGTTTGAAAAATCGCTGCGCAAATACTGTGTAGAAAAAAAAAATGCAACACCCACCATTTTAATCTGTAGGGCCTTTGCTTTAAAAATATATATAATGTTTGGGGGTTCAACATAATTTTCTTGCAAAAAAAAAATGTTTTCATGTAAACAAAAAGTGTCAAAAAGGGCTTTGTCTTCAAGTGGTTAGAAGAGTGGATGTAAGCTTCCTAATGTTGTGTGTAAAATGCCAGAACAGTTCAAAACCCCCCCAAATGACCCCATTTTGGAAAGTAGACACCCCAAGCTATATACTGAGAGGCATGTCGAGTCCATGGAATATTTTATATGTTGACACAAGTTGCGGAAAAACGACAATTTTTTTTTTTTTTTTTTGCACAAAGTTGTCACTAAATGATATATTGCTCAAACATGCCATGGATATATGTGGAATTACACCCCAAAATACATTCTGTTGCTTCTCCTGAGTACGGGGATACCACATGTGTGAGACTTTTTGGGAGCCTAGCCGCGTACGGGACCCCAAATCCAAGCACCGCCTTCAGGCTTTCTAAGGGTGTAAATTTTTGATTTCACTTCTCAGTGCCTATCACAGTTTCGGAGGCCATGGAATGCCCAGATGGCACAAAACCCCCCAAATGACCCCATTTTGGAAAGTAGACACCCCAAGCTATTTGCTGAGAGGTATTGTGAGTATTTTGCAGATCTCGCTTTTTGTCACAAAGTTTTGAAAATTGAAAAAAAATATATATATATAAAAACAAATGAGAGCTGTAAAATACTCGCCATGCCTCTCAGCAAATAGCTTGGGGTGTCTATATTCCAAAATGGGGTCATTTGGGGGGGTTTTGTGCTATTTTGGCATTTTATGGCCTTCGAAACTGTGATAGGTAGTGAGGAGTGAAATCAAAAATTTGTGCCTAGAAATCCTGAAGGCGGTGCTTGGTTTTCGGGGTCCCGTACGCGGCTAGGCTCCTAAAAAGTCCCACACATGTGGTATCCCCGTATTCAGGAGAAGCAGAAAAAATTATTTTGGGGTGTAATTCTACATATAACCATGGCATGTGTGAGCAATATATCATTTAGTGACAACTTTTTGTAATTTTTTTATTTTTTTATTTTTTTTGTCATTATTCAATCACTTGGGACAAAATATATATATATATTCATTGGGCTCAACAGGCCTCTCAGCAATTTCCTTGGGGTGTCTACTTTCTAAAATGGGGTCATTTGGGGGGGTTTTGTACTGCCCTGTCATTTTAGCACCTCAAGAAATGAGATAGGCAGTCATAAATTTAAAGCTGTGTAAATTTCAGAAAATGTACCCTAGTTTGTAAACTCTATAACTTTTGCGCAAACCAATAAATATACGCTTATTGACATTTTTTTTACTAAAAACATGTGGCTGAATACATTTTGGCCTAAATGTATGACTAAAATTGAGTTTATTCGATTTGTGTTATAACAAAAAGTAGAAAATATCATTTTTTTTCAAAATTTTCGGTCTTTTTCCGTTTATATCGCAAAAAATAAAAATCGCAGAGGCAATCAAATACCATTAAAAGAAAGCTCTATTTGTGGGAAGAAAAGGACGCAAATTTCGTTTGGGTACAACATTGCATGTCCGCACAATTTACAGTTAAAGCAGCGCAGTGCAAAATTCTGAATTTACCTCTGGTCCTCTAGCTACCAAATGGTCCGGGGCTTAAGTGGTTAATATGTATTGTTACAGTGTCTCCCAGTGTTAGTTCTCCCGCGGCCTGATCTAAACAGCGGACTGGGGCAGACTGATGCCAGTTGAGACCGTTTTGGTAGTAGAAAGCTTCTTGAGGATGCAGAGAAGTGTTTGCATGCTATGGCGTGTTCCTGCAGATAATCTCCCATCCTCAGGAATGGTAGTATAATCTGGGTATGCATTGTTCTTTGAACAATGCAGAATAAGGATTCATGCCAACGGTAAAAATGTCAGTCTTTGAATTGTTATGGTCGGGGGGAACCGTCCATGATTTCAAGGCCAGCCATGTGGCTTCCTTTGTCTTACTGGAGAGCATGGCTTACAGGTACAGGGGGCAGGAAATCATACACACTGCCCCTGCCCAGACATGCCCATACACCGCCCTAGTCATTGTTCATTTGTTGAGATTTGTATGACTCCTCCTGTTTGAAAGAATGCCTGTGCTTGATTGGCCGATTGTGAAACCATCAAGCTCTATTGTTAAGTACTCTAAATAAACAGAAAACAGGGTCTCCAGGGACAGTAGAGCTGTGGAGATAAGGATGTAAGGACGGTGGTCATGTCTATGTTACTTTGGAAGATACGGGAAACAGGGAAAAAGGCTGAAAGTGACATGGATTGCACGCAGCGTATGGTGGAATTTCCACGACATAGCCAATCAGCTTCTAACTTCAGGTTGTTCAATTAAGCTTTGACAAAAAAAACTGGAAGCTGATTGGTTTCTCTGCAGAGCTACACCAGATTTTGCAATCTCCGGTTTTGGTAAATCAACCCCAAATGGCTCTAGTTCAGCAGCTCTCCACAAACTGGGGGTGTCCCTTAGGAATAGGGGTAGGGGTCACTCAGGGTTGAGAATCCACACATATTGGACTATATATAGATATATATACAATATGGATTCAAAATTGGGTAGGGTGGGACTTTAAGTGTGCCCTAGAGGAGTATGGACAATGATGTATAACACAGTCTTAAAATAATATAGAAAAGCTTTATTTGCCATCCATGGATGGAAACATTAAAATGTATTACAATCTAAGAGAAAATACAGTCTACTGTTTCTTGAGTCCAGGGTGTGCAGGTCCTGGTATACTAGGATATCAGAGGTATGGCCTATGCGTTTCGCGGGAACTCCCGCTTCGTCAGGGCCTTAAAGGTGCACAGAAAATATCATATGAGTCTTAGGAGTATCTTTGTAAATGTAAAGTTAGCAACATTTTAAATCGGTATTAGATAAACATTAATATTACAAATACTGCATATATATATATGGATTTTTACATGAGCACCAAGTCATTGTAAAGCATCTATAGTTACTCATTGATAAAACCCAACTAAATCAATATAAAAAACTTTAACCACCTCGCGCCCGCCATACGAGTATATACGGCCGCAAGGTGGTTGTCAAATGCCGGGAGGCCGTTATTATACGGACTCCTCTATTTGGCCACTGGGGGGCGCGCGCACGTGCCCGGCGCTTCACTGCAATGCCGATGCGCGTGCCTGGCGGCCGCGATGTCCGCCAGGCACCCGCGATCGGCGGTTACAGAGACAAGGACATGGATCTGTGTGTGTAAACACACAGATCCATGTCCTGTCAGGGAGAGAGGAGACCGATGTGTGTCCCTTGTACATAGGGACACAGATCGATCTCCTCCCCCAGTCAGTCCCCTCCCCCCACAGTACAAATCACTAATAGGGAACACATTTAACCCCTTCCTTGCCCCCTAGTGTTAATCCCTTCCCTGCCAGTCACATTTATACAGTAATCAGTGCATATTTATAGCACTGTTCGCTGTATAAATGTGAATGGTCCCAAATTAGTGTCAAAAGTGTCCGATGTGTCCGCCATAATGTCGCAGTCACAAAAAAAAATCACTGATCGCTGCCATTACTAATAAAAAAAAAAATTATAAAAATGCCATAAAACTACCCCCTATTTTGTAAATGCTATAACTTTTGCGCAAACCAATCAATAAACGCTGATTGCGATTTTTTTTTTTTACCAAAAATATGTAAAAGAATACGTATCGGCCTAAACTGAGGAAAAAAATATAAAAAAAAAAAAATTGGGATATTTATTATAGCAAAGTGTAAGAAATATTGCTTTTTTTTCAAAATTGTCGCTCTATTTTTGTTTATAGTGCAAAAAATAAAAACCGCCGAGGTGATCAAATACCACCAAAAGAAAGCTCTATTTGTGCGAAAAAAAGGACGTCAATTTTGTTTGGGAGCCACGTCGCACGACCGTGCAATTGTCATTCAAAGCGTGACAGTGCTGAAAGCTGAAATTTCGCCTGGGCAGGAAGGGGGTATATGTGCCCAGTAAGGAAGTGGTTAACACAGAAATGCAGTTACATGTCATACTGCTTCATGTGCAGCGGTGTCTCACAGACGCAGAGTTGATCCAAAGGGTAAGGGAGAAGAGAGGATAATCAATCATATGTTTTAATATTTAAATCTATTTCTCATAAAGTAAGTTTATTCAGATATTAAATTTTACCTTTAGACTGTGCAGGTCATGTGTCAGGGGGAACACTGAGCCTGGGGAGCCTGTGGGGATACCCCACCGAGTAAGCCTGTAAAGGCCTGTAAAGGACATTTGCTAAATTCTGACTGAGCCCTATTGTCAGATCACCTAACAGTGTGCCAGCTGGTCCTGTGAATTTTGTGCTTCAAGCAAGCTGGAGGAGCTGAGAAGTGTGTAAATAGATTGTACAGAAGAATTTGTCCCTGAAGAGTTCTGCTAAAGTCAAGTGGGCATCCCATAATACCCTTAACCCCATCCAAGTTCAATATCCTAATAAAACAAAAAAACACAAAGCTGCAAATACTATTTCTTGACCCAAGAGTGTTGTCCATACAATGCAGACATTTGATTACGGTACATTGTTTTCTAATTTGCATGATTCTGCTTTGAATCAGACTAATCTACATGTAAATGTTCAGGAATATCAAAAAGTGATGAAGCATCAATTCTCATGATTCAATCAATTCTGCTTACAGACTATATTAAAAAGGTAACTGATTTTGCCCAGCCTCACATCATGCAAAACAAACATAACGTTTTTGGTGGAGCTGCAACATAATGGTTCATAATGCAAAATTGGAGCAAACTCTCTGAATGAAACAAGCTAATCTTATATAATAAAATGTAACTTTAAATAAATCAATTTTCTACAGTTAACTGAAAGCTAATTAAATGTATTAATGGAGTCTAACGATTGCCTTATAGTGTAACCCAAGTTTTTATAATATTGAAAAACACATGTAATCCTCTTTTAAGCAATTTTGTCATTTAAAGTTATTAAAATTAAAATTCTGTTTCAATTCCTTTTGTTTGTTTTCCAACAGTTGCAGTTGTTCATCCAGGATTTCATAAAAGCATCTTCTCCATGCTCCTGTCATTTGGTATAATTCACAACTGTGCTAGATTAAGATCAGTTTGCATTTGTAGCCAGGTGCTTGCCATTTTCCATCAGATACACATGGTGAGTACATACAGAGTGAAAAGTAGCCACCAGTAGTGATGAGCCGAACACCCGGTCCGTTCGCACCAGAACCCGCGAACAGACCGAAAGTTCGCACGAACGTTAGAACCCTATTAAATACAATGGATGCGAACGTTCGAAATCTAAAGTGCTAATTATAATGACTATTATGCATGTTATTGTCCTAAAAAGGGTTTGGGAACCCGGGTTCTGCACCAGGGGACATGTATCAATGCAAAAAGAAGTTTTAAAAACGGACAGTCATTTTAATGATGCATAAAGTGAAAAAAAAAAGTCAAATATTCCTTTAAATATCGTACCTGGGGGGTGTCTAAAGTATGCCTGTGAAGTGCCACGTGTTTCCCGTGTTTAGAACTGTCCCTGCACAAAATTACATTTCTAAATGAAAAAAAGCCATTTAAAACTGCTTGCGGCTTTAATGTAATGTCTGGTCCCGGTAATATGGATGAAAATCTTTAAGAAAAATGGCATAGCTACCCCATAACACCCCCCCCCCCCCCCCGCCCTACCCAAGCCCATTACCAGCCCCTTTGGGTCTTGTATGGATATTAAGGGGAACCCCGCACACAAAATAAAAAAGGCCCTATATACTCTGAACAGCCGTATACAGGCGGTGCATACAAGACAGGGACTGTAGGTTTGTTCTTATGTAGAATCTGTTTGTAATTTTGAACAGGTACATTGTTTAAGTGTAGCTCCAGCCAAAAAATCTATTTTTAAGCTTTTTGGAAAACATAGGGAAGGGTTATCACCCCTGTAACATTTGTTTTGCTGTCTGTGCAGTGTGCACCTGTTCAGAACAGTTCACCTCACTTTCCGTCCTAATGACAAATGTTTTTTGAAAATGTGTTTTTTTTATTGAAACAAGAATTGGTGATAAAGCATCAGTGGAGAGGAGACACTTTTTTTTCCCATATTAACTCTAACTCTTACAGGAGAGAATTTGCCTTCCTAGGGGTAGATTTCCTCTCACTTCCTGTTGTATCCTTCCGTTTGCAAGGAGGAGTCGTTTGTAAGTTGGATGTTTGAAAGTAGGGGCCTGCCGTATATACTCTGCTGAAATTTGCCTCTTACATGTTGGTGTTGCTACAACACTGTGAGCCCTCACAGTTACTCTTGGTGGGCGCATGAATGGGCTCTGCTGTGAATTATTAGATCAAGAATTGTAATTGCATGCCCCTGTTGAACAGGGGCTGAAAAATTGGGCCTTTGGTGGTGGTGGTGTTGACACAACACTGTAAGGCCTCACAGTTACTCTTGGTGGGCGCAGGAATGGGCCCTGCTGTGAATTATTAGATCAAGAATTGTAATTACATGCCCCTGTTAAACAGGGGCAGAAAAATTGGGCCTTAGGCACTGGTGCCACAACAATGCAACCCCTCACAGATACTGTACTTGGAGCACAGCAATGAGCCCTGTTGCAAAGTATTGCATCAAAAATTGTAATTACACGCCCCTGTTAAACAGGGGCTGAAAAATTGGGCCTTAGGCACTGGTGCTGGTGCCACGACACTGCAACCTCTCCCAGATACTCTAGTTGGAGTGCAGGAATGAGCCCTGCTGCAAAGCATTGCATAAAAAATTGTAATAACACGCCCCTGTTAAACAGGGGCTGAAAAATTGGGCCTTAGCCACTGGTGCTGGTGCCAAGACACTGCAACCTCTCCCAGATACTCTAGTTGGAGTGCAGGAATGAGCCCTGCTGCAAAGCATTGCATAAAAAATTGTAATTACATGCCCCTGTTAAACAGGGGCTGAAAAATTGGGCCTTAGCCACTGGTGGCGGCACCCAGAAACAAAAATGTTCTTCCAAGCTATCATCATCAATCGGATCATTGAGGAGGAGGAGGATAGTCAGTCAACATAACAGGACAGTCTTTCAGCATCAGCATCAGTCTTGAAGGGATGTGACATTTGAAAATAAATTAGTCTGTTATATCAGCTTCAGGTGTTTGGTAGCTGGTGGTGATCCAAGACTGGTTCATCTTTATGAAGGTCAGTCGATCAACCGAGTCGGTGGACAGGCGCACCCTGTGATCCGTGACAAATCCTCCAGCAGCACTGAATGTGCGTTCTGAAAGAACGCTGGATGCAGGACAGGCCAGTAGCTCAATTGCATACTGTGCAAGCTCTGGCCAGTGATCCATCCTCAAGACCCAGTAAGCCAGAAGATTTTCGGTGGGGAAGATGTCCAAGTCTGACCTAGGTATTCCTGCACCATGTATATCAGACGCTGGCGATGGTTGCTGGAACCGATCATACCTTGGGGCTGCGGACTAAAGAATTGTCTGAACGCATCGGTCAGACGGCCACCTTCCCCACCGCTCCTTCTTTGACTGACCGAAGCCTCAGCAACTCGTTGTCCAGGACCAGGAGTTTGTAACCTCCCAGTCTCTGGGAACGCGTTGCACAGACCTTTCTGCAAGGCCTCCCGGAGTTGTCTCATCCTCTGCTCCCTCTGCGACGGTAAGATAAGGTCCGCAACCTTACCCTTGTACCGTGGATCAAGGAGAGTGGCCAGCCAGTAATGGTCCCTCTCCTTGATCCGAAGAATACGAGGATCCTTCCGCAGACTTTGCAGGATCAGGGAGGCCATGCAGCATAGGTTAGCTGAGGCATTCGGTCCGGAGTCCTCTGGGTCACTAAGGACGACATGATCCGCAGCCACCTCCTCCCAGCCACGTACAAGTCCACGGGTTTCTTGGGACTGTAAATCATCCCTAAAAGACTGCTGCTGATGATGCTGAGTGCCAGGCTCCACCTCCATGCTGACACAATCCTGATCCTCCTCCTCCTCCTCTTCCTGTGCGATGGGAGGGACAGAAGGAACACTGTCTGGGTAAAGGGGGCCTTGAGAGGCAAGGAAGTCCTCCTCTTCCTGCCTCTGTTCTGCCTCAAGTGCCCTGTCCATTATTCCACGCAGCGTATGTTCCAACAGGTGGACAAGAGGTACAGTGTCACTGATGCATGCACTGTCACTGCTCACCATCCTGGTGGCCTCCTCAAATGGTGCCAGGACAGTGCATGCATCCCTGATCATGCCCCACTGGCGTGGTGAAAAAAACCTGAGCTCCCCTGACCCTGTCCTGGTGCCGTAGTCGCACAGGTACTCATTGATGGCCCTCTGCTGCGTGTGCAGCCGCTGCAGCATGGCCAACGTTGAGTTCCACCTGGTGGGCATGTCACATATAAGGCGGTTCTTGGGCAGGTTCAACTCCTTTTGCAGCTCAGCCAGGCGAGCACTGGCATTATAAGATCTGCGGAAATGCACACAGACTTTCCTGGCCTGCCTCAGGACATCCTGTAAGCCCGGGTACCTGCCCAAGAACCGCTGCACCACCAGGTTAAGGACGTGAGCCACACAGGGCACATGGGTCAGTTGTCCCTGTCGGAGGGCGGAGAGGAGGTTGGTGCCATTGTCGCAAACCACCATTCCTGGCTTAAGCTGGCGTGGCGTCAACCACCTCTCGGCCTGTCCCTGCAGAGCAGACAGAACCTCTGTCCCAGTGTGGCTCCTGTCCCCCAAACACACCAGCGCAAGCATGGCATGGCATCTTTTGGCCTGCGTACTTGCGTAGCCCCTTGAACGCCTACGGAGCACCGCTGGTTCCGAGGACAAAGCACAGGAAGAGGCCATGGAGGAAGAAGAAGAGGAGGGGGTGGAGGAGAGAGGTGTGTCACAACCAGTAGTAGCATTTTGGAGGCGTGGCGGCGGAACAACCTCCAACACTACTGCACCTTGTCCTGCATCCTTCCCAGCTGCCAAAAGAGTGACCCAATGGGCCGTGAAAGAAAGGTAACGTCCCTGTCCATGCCTGCTGTACCATGAGTTAGCGGTAATATGCACCTTACCGCTGACCGCCCTGTCCAGCGAGGCCTAGACATTGCCTTCCACATGCCGGTAGAGAGCCGGACTCGCCTTTTGTGAGAAAAAGTGGCGTTTGGGAACCTGCCACTGAGGAACCGCACATTGCACAAACTCACGGAAGGGGGCCGAGTCTACCAACTGAAAAGGCAGCAGTTGAAGCGCTAGCAATTTAGCCAAGCTAGCATTCAACCGCTGGGCATGTGGATGGCTGGGAGTGAACTTCTTTCGACGGTCCAGCAGCTGGGGCAGGGAAATTTGCCTGCTAGAATCGGACGTCGGTGTACTGCTAGCAGAGTGCCCGCAAGTACTTGGCTGTGACACACCTAATTCTACACCTTCATTCCTCTCAGTGCAGGTTTCAGAGAGGACTGAAGGTATAGTGGGGTTGGAGATCCCAGCTGATGCGGTGCAAGGAGAGGTCCGCTTTGTTCTTTGGTGTGGGTCTTTAAGGTAGGCTTGCCAACGAGCTGCATGGCAGGTCAACATATGTCTGGTCAAGCATGTGGTGCCCAAGCGGGTGATGTTTTGGCCACGCGATATACGCTTGAGACATATGTTGCAAACAGCAGCTGTGCGATCTGATGCACTCGACTCAAAAAAGGTCCACACCAAAGAACTTTTTGAATAACGGGCAGAGGCAGCGCCCTGCACAGGCGGAGCTCTGCGGTGTGATTCCGTCGGTGTGCTGCCCTTACGCTGGCCCCCCGAGGGCATCCTGCCTCGTTGGAGATGTGCCTCCTCCTCATCCTCCTCCTCCTCCTCCTCTCTCCTATTAGGCACCCACGTGGAGTCAGTGACCTCATCATCCCCTCCCTCCTCATCACTGGAGCCAATCTGGCAGTATGCTGCAGCTGCTGGAACATGACTGCCAGATTGGTGTCCTTCTTGAGCATCCCCTCTCTCTGCTCTCACGCTACTGCCTTCCTCTAGCTGGGTATCATCATCAGACCCTTCGAAACGCTAGGCATCCTCCTGGAGCATGTACCCAACACTGTGCTCAAACAGTTCGGGTGACTCCTCAGGAGGACATGGTTGGTCTAGGGAAGGAGTGACTGATGATGACATTGATACCAGGGAAGAGGACGCTTTGGCAGCTGCTTTGCCAGTACCCTGAGCCTGTGTGAGAGAGGATGAGGAGGATGAGGAGGGCTTGGTCATCCACTCTACCAAGTATTCGGCATGATGCGGCTCAACACGTCCAGCTGCCGAAAAGAAGGACAAGCGTGTCCCATGGCCACGTGCTGATGGCGATGCACCGCGTCCACGACCAGCACTGTTGTCTCTAGACACAGAGCCTGCTTGCCCTCTTTTATTGGCTCCTGACTGTCTGCCTCTCCTTGTTTGCCTTCCAGACATTCTAATGGCCTGCAGGGAGATGGGAAAACCAGCAATAAGGCCTAGCTTCAGGAGTATATTTTGCAGGAATCACACTACGCCTGCTGTAAGTGCTCCAAATGCCTGTTGGTGTAACACACCAGGAAAACACAGCAATACGGGCTAACTTCAGGTGTATAATGTGCAGGAGGCACACTCCGCCTGCTGCAAGTGCTGCAAATGCCTGTTGGTGTAACACACCAGGAAAACACAGCAATACGGGCTAACTTCAGGTGTATAATGTGCAGGAGGCACACTCCGCCCGCTGTAAGTGCTGCAAATGCCTGTTGGTGTAACACACCAGGAAAACACAGCAATACGGGCTAGCTTCAGGTGTATAATGTGCAGGAGGCACACTCCGCCCGCTGTAAGTACTGCAAATGCCTGTTGGTGTAACACACCAGGAAAACACAGCAATACGGGCTAACTTCAGGTGTATAATGTGCAGGAGGCACACTCCGCCCGCTGTAAGTGCTGCAAATGCCTGTTAGTGTAACACACCAGGAAAACACAGCAATAAGGGCTAGCTTCAGGTGTATACTGTGCAGGAGGCTTAGCAACAATGACACTGACACTGTCCCCTGCCTATCCTTCTCTCTCCCTGCACACAAGGTTTATCAAAGAATATGACACTGACACTCTCCCTGCCTATCCTTCTCTCTCCCTGCACACAAGGTTTAGCAAAGAATATGACACTGACACTGTCCCCTGTCTATCCTTCTCTCTCCCTGCACACAAGGTTTAGCAAAGAATATGACACTGACACTCTCCCTGCCTATCCTTCTCTCTCCCTGCACACAAGGTTTAGCAAAGAATATGACACTGACACTGTCCCCTGCCTATCCTTCTCTCTCCCTGCACACAAGGTTTAGCAAAGAATATGACACTGACACTGTCCCCTGCCTATCCTTCTCTCTCCCTGCACACAAGGTTTAGCAAAGAATATGACACTGACACTCTCCCTGCCTATCCTTCTCTCTCCCTGCACACAAGGTTTAGCAAAGAATATGACACTGACACTGTCCCCTGCCTATCCTTCTCTCTCCCTGCACACAAGGTTTAGCAAAGAATATGACACTGACACTCTCCCTGCCTATCCTTCTCTCTCCCTGCACACAAGAATAGCACAAAGAATATCAACACTGTCCCTGCCTATCCTTCTCTTTCCTGCGCCGGAACACACTACACAAGGCCGCCGCGCTGGCGGCCTTTTATAGTGTGGGGCGTGTGCTAAACCCCCTGAGCTATAATTGGCCACAGGCAACCTGCCTGTGGCCAATTATGGCTCTCCTAGCTGCCGGCACTGTGATTGGCCAAGCATGCGGGGTCACAGTGCATGCTTGGCCAATCACAGCGCCGGGATTGCACTGCGATGGCACAGTGTATTGTGGGCCGTTCGCGTCACTCGAATTTGGCGCGAACGGCCCCAATCGTTCGATGTTCGCTGAACGGTCGAACAGCCGATGTTCGAGTCGAACGTACGCTCCACTCGAACACCGAGCTCATCCCTAGCCACCAGCAACAAATGCATTTGGACCTCAAAAGAAGACATCATATGAGTTATTCACACATATCTATTACTACACCATAGCTGCCAATATCCAAACTATATTGAAAACTTTGATTTCTGGAGGATTGTGGTTTGTGCAAACCAGTGTAATCCAAAACCAACAAAACAAAAGGACAGCCCAAAAGAGAGAAGGGGCAGGGTAAGAGATACTTTGACAAAAGGAAAATAAAGCATAAGAGAAAGGGAGAAGAAAAAGTAAAGAGAGTAGGTGAAGGGGGATCGATTCCAATCCAGCTGAGGGCTCCAGCGCTACCCTATGGCATTTATCCCTATAGGTTCAAGAGCCAAAAATAAGACATCAAAGTGTCAGAGTTTGAGGTTCTGTACAATGTTTAGTTTTGCATTTTAAAATATAAAGTCTTCTACTAATGTGCTGTATTCAATTACTGAACTTTAAAAGTGTTTAGGAAACAATGCACATCAAAATAACTCAGCATTCATATTAAAATTGCATGAATTTGCATTATATTTCAGCTGAATTCTGGCAACTCAACTATTTACGCTAAAGTAAATATTGATAGTACATTAATAATTTAACAAAAAGTGAACAAATGTTTTACATTGTTCAGATCAAATTTCTTTTTGGCATCCTGGAGGCAGAGTAGAAATCAATTAACTTTTTAGCCATATGGATCATTATAACAAAGTTCTGTCAAGTCTAGTCCAAGTTTAGACAAGGTCAACACTCAATCATTTCAGACACCTGACACTGATAAACTGGAAAACAAATGGTTTGAAGTCATACAGAGTTTAAAAAATTATGATTCCTTAGCACATTTTAACACTCATACTTATTGGATAAAATGAGGCATTTAAACAGATGGGAAAGCATTATTTCCAATTAAATCTCAAAGTGGCATTTTCCTAGGTGCTTTGCTTTTGTCACATTCAGTGAGTTCACTGTCTTAAAGACATAGTGTATGCAAACATGATAAATAATTTCAAAGCTTTTAAAGGGGAAAGACTTCCGGTTCCGGCGCCGCATGAGGTAACTGTACCTCCTCACAGCTCCCGCACCAGGACCCAAACGCAGCTTATAAAGCCAGCCAGAGCGGCCCCTCGTAGCCATCCTCTTCACCCGGGCTACCCCCTCACTACCATGGACCGCTTCCTGGAAAAAAGCGGCGCTCGCTCGTTCGCGGCCGCGGCGGCGCCGGCGGGCAAGCCGCAAATCGAGGCCCCGGCTTCGGCCTACTCCCACGCCGCGGAAGAAGCTCAGGCAGCCGACATGGAGGTGAGCGCTCATCCCTCCCTGCAGATCATCACACCCCCTGCCACTGCATCTCAGGGTCCCTCTATGCTGTCTTCACAGCTAGCCACACCAGGGGACATTTCCAGCTCCCCACCCCCCGGGGATGCTGCTGATAGCACCCATCGAATTGCTGCTGCTGTAGCAGCTCTTCTCTCCCCCATGATCTCTGCCTCGGTGGAAAAGGCAGTCAACGCAGGCATGCAACAAATTAAAGCACAACTTGCTGAACACTCCACTAGGCTCAATGAAATGGAACACCGCCTCTCTGAGGTTGAAGATGAACTCTATCAAGCGCAAGCCACAGAACAGTCGCAGGACAAAACAAATCAGTACATCATTCAAAAATTAGAAGATTTGGAAAATAGGTCGAGAAGGAGCAACTTGCGATTTGTAGGTGTCCCCGAATCGCTTCCCTCAGCAGCTACGGCTGAATTCTGCTCAAAACGCATCCCGGAGGCTTTAGGCCTTTCAGGCCTGTTCACAGTGGAACGCGCACACCGTATGGGGTCCTTCAATCCCGAACGTAAAACACCCCGACCTATTATTGCCAAGTATCTCAATTATGCCGACAAATCCATCATTCTTCAGACATTCAGACAGTCCCCTTCTCTCCAAATAGACGGGGTAAAAATCCTAATTTTTGCGGACTACTCGATTGAAGTCACCAAGAAAAGAAAAGCTTTTCAACCGATATGTACTGAACTCTTCAAGCAACACATAAAATTTACCCTGGCCTTTCCTGCAACTCTACGACTCAAATCGCCGAAAGGGGATCAACTTTCCTTCCAGGATCCGGCGGAAGCAGAATCATTTCTCCGCTCCCTAAGGGGTGAATCTCACCCCCACACGCCCTCCAAGTCGAATTCCAGTCCACGAGCGTTGGAACAGAGAAGCCCCCGCAAGGACTCTCCAAAACGTTTTACACTTTCTGGTCCAGAACAGCGCTACCAAAACTCCCGTTGATGGACTGCCTTACACCGCCATGAACTTCCTTCCTCACCATTACAGGTCGTATGATCTTTTTTTTGTTCTGTCAACTCGAGTGTCGGGAATACACGATCTACTCATCGTGCTCTCCATTTATCCTCAATCAGGCACTGTCACCCGAGTGATCACCCAGTGATCTTCCCCACAACGGCTCTGAATCCGTGTGCCGTTCCATCCATTCCATCTTATTTTTTATTTAGTTTTTTTTTTCCCATCTTATGTGGTTCAATCAATATATTGTTTCATATGTTAAGCCTAAAACCATTCTTTTTTCTCTTTTTCCCCCTTCCAGGGTGGTAATGCGTGCGCACATGCCTACAGGCCGCACTGCACACTAGTTCATTTGTACTGTACTTGCCCTCCCTGAGTCCGCTGTGTGATTTTTTATTTTTTTTTGGCTCCCTGCCATAACTCCATTCCAGGGGTCCCTCGCACTTTATCGAGGTCCCCGGGGCGCTCAGGCACAATAGCTAGTCTTTCTTTTCCGAGACGGGTCATGTATGGGGAGCTACTTTGCACAGCGAACTCATGCGGAAAAAAGCGAAGTTCTTTATGATGCTCACGTTAATTTGTTGTTTTATTATACTTTGTTCTCTTTTCCTTTACCCCCCCTCATCCCCCCTCTCCCCACTCCACATTTCAACATGCACTCCCTACCCGAGGGCTCCACACACAGATGCTCACATCACTAACGCGCCTAACCTTTACCTCTTGATCCCTGCCTATAATCTTACAGCTACTAAAGCGCCGTCTCTACACCTTATCATCCACGATATCTTAAGGTAATCTCATGGAATGTGAGGGGTCTCCGTTCTCCTAACAAGAGAATGAAGATTCTTCGCCACCTCAAAAGGCTAAAAGCGGACATAGCATTACTTCAGGAATCCCACCTTTCGGCGTCTGACTTTAGTCGATTGCAGAAACTCTGGGTTGGAACAGTCTTGGGTTCAGAATCGGTTGGATGGAAGGCTGGGGTCCTCCTTCTATTCAACAAAAACCTCCCTTGTACTGTTCTATCCACGCATACAGACAACCAAGGCCGCTTTATCTCCTCCAGGGTCAGAATTGGGTCAAAAGAAATAGTGATTTCCAATGTATACGCCCCCAACAGTCCCACAAAGACATTTTACTCTCAGCTCTCCACTTGGCTCCTCAACACTTCTCACTTACCCCACCTAGTTGGGGGAGATTTTAATGACCTCATGCATCCTACAGACGATAGGTCCTCTCCAAAACATACCTCACCGGCGCCTGCTGGAATTGCTCCCACACTATTTGCCTCCACTATGGACTCCCTCCATCTTACAGACATCTGGCGCTTAACACACCCGGTAGACAGGGAATTCACCTTCTATTCTAATCCTCACAAGATCCTTACTAGGATCGACTATTTTTTTGGGACCGACAGTATCATCCCCCTGGTTTCAGACGCAGAGATCGGAGACATAGCCATTTCGGATCATGCCCCAATACTCCTTACCCTAGACAATCTAGACCTCCCCACCCTAACATCTGGCGCTTCCCTTCCTTCCTCCACAATAATGCTGATTTTCGCGCTTACATGGAACGAGCATGGGAGGAGTTTTCCTCCGCGAATGCTCCACATGCAGGGGACCCGAACCTTCTCTGGGATGCTGGAAAAGCATACTTGAGGGGTCGGATCATCTCATATGCCACTTCCTTTAAAAGAAACGAAATTCAAGCTGGCCAGCGACAGACTTCACCTCGCACAACGCAATCTAGCCGCCTCGATGTCACCGGCAAACAAGGCGGAGTGGTCCGCGGCTAAAACTGCCTTTGACACCTGGGCGGACACCCTGGAACTCACAAAAAAATCTCACCTAGATGCCTCCCTTCATAAATTTGGTAACAAAGCTGGCAAACTCCTATCCAGACTCTGTAAGGGGGCGCACCGCCCGACGCACATCACCTCACTGCGGGACCGCACGGGAACTACACACTCTACCCCACTTCGCATCAATAAAACCATGCTGGAATATTACACAGCCCTTTATGCACCCGATCCCATTGACCATAAAATAGCCCAAGCTTTCCTTGAAAAAATGAATCTACCAACTATCTCAACTGCCCTTCTAGATTCCCTGAATGCCCCTATCTCCCTCGTTGAAATAGAAGGCACTATACATGCTCTCCGCCCCTCTAAAGCCCCTGGCCCGGACGGCTTCACAAGTGAATTTTATAAAACTCTCCAAAATATAACTGCGCCCATGCTCCACTCGGTCTATTCCAACATCTGGGCGGGAGGTCCCTATCTACCGACAGGCAACCAGGCCATCATTAAGCTACTTTCTAAAAAGGGCAAAGATCCTCTGGATCCGGGCTCATACAGGCCTATCTCACTACTCAACCTGGATGTCAAAATCCTCTCGAAGATTGTGGCCTCCAGACTAGCAGTCATCCTCCCGGACCTCATTCACCCGGCCCAATCAGGATTCGTGAAAGGGCGGACAGCCACCCTTAACATACGTAAGGTTCTCCTGGCCCTTGAACGAGCCAAACAGGACCCTTCGGGAGATTATGCCATTATAACGTTAGACGCTGAAAAAGCTTTTGACAATGTAAGCTTTGACTGGCTTTCCCTCACTTTATCTAAAATGGGATTCACAGGCCCTTTCTGTAATCTTATCAATGCCATGTATACAGCGCCCTCAGCTAGACTTGTTGCGGCTGGACTCCTCTCAGAGGATTTCCGCCTCCATAAAGGGACCAGACAGGGTTGTCCTCTCTCCCCCCTCCTGTTCAACTTAGCCTTAGAACCTCTGTCTAGATACCTTTCCCAGATAGCCCCTTTACGAGGCATCAAAATAGGCAAAGCGGAACTTCGCACCTCACTATTCGCCGACGACGTCCTCATATTCACGGGCAACCCCAGTAACGACATGTCGACCATTAAAACTACCTTTGACGAATTTCGACTGTGCTCCGGCCTCCGTATCAATTATTCCAAGAGCGAGATTCTCCCTATAGGGACACACTCCACCCCCCCCCCTGGGCTCACCACTCTCTGTTTAAGGTTGCATCTTCTCACATCACCTACCTAGGTATAAAGGTTGGGAAATTGCCCTCTTCCATCTATCACCTCAATTACCCCCCCCTCTTCACAAAACTCTATCAGGAACTGTCGAACTGGATGGATCTTCCCCTCTCGCTCCTAGGAAGGTGTCACCTTATCAAAATGATTAGCTTCGCCAGACTGCTTTATCCTTTGCAAACCATTCCCTTGCTTTTGAAACATAAAGATATCAAACTCCTAAACTCCAAAATTTCACAGTTCATCTGGCACGGCAAAAGACCTCGGATAGCCTTTAAAAAACTACACCTTCCTAGAAGCGACGGGGGTATCGGTCTACCTCATATTAGATTGTATAATTTAGCATGTCTGTTCAGGACCAGCTTAGATTGGATAGCTCAATCATCCCAATACTCTAATTACGTCCTGGAATCCGAAATGGCTCACCCGCACTCTCTGGTGGCCCTTCTACACTGCAGATGGAAAACTGTCCCCCCACCTTATCAACACAATCTCCTGCTAAGGGACACAGCTATAGCTTGGAGAGAAATCAGAAAAACACTCAAGTTATCTCCTTTCATCTCTCCCCATTTACCAATCCAAGGCAATCCTGACTTCATCCCTGGTCTCCACTACAAAGCCTTTTCGGTCTGGCAGGCTCAAGGTCTGACACATTTCTCCTCATTGTGCGATGGCAACACTGGAAAACCACTGCCCTTTTCTACAATATCCTTGTTTTTTTCTCTGCCCCCCTCTCACGTATTTCATTATAACCAATGCATTAGCTTCTTATCTAACACGTGTAAAGACAACCTCCGGAGATTCGAAAACAGCTTTTCTGAACGTTTACTGCGAAGTGGACGTTATAAAATCGCGGACATCTACAGACCTCTCCTGCAAGAATCTTCCCCGTCTATGTCCTCCTCTTCTATTGCGAACTGGGCTAGGGATTTCCCAGTTCCAGATATAACGAAAAAAATCCTATCTGGCCTGCAGAAAACCCTTCGACTGACACCCAACGAAATTTGGAGAGAAACCCAACTCAAGATCGCACATCGGGCTTATATCCCATTTATCTCTCCTAACTCCAATAGAGATGGCGCCTCCTGCCCTCTATGCAAGGCACCCAGACCTTCTCTCTCCCACCGCTTCTGGTCCTGCTCCTTCATTTCCTCATTTTGGGATCAAGTCCTATCCTATATATTCAAAATCACTCTGCTGAAACTCCCCAAAGACCCTTTACTTCTAATATTTGGTTATTGGGACCCTATATTGTTACCCTGGTCTCTATCGCCGGCTGCAACGATCCCCTCAGGGACTACCAAACGTCCCTCCTCGAAAGACTGGATTTTACTTTGTTTGCTTCTCGCGAGGAGACTCATTCTTAGGCACTGGATCTCTCCCCAAAGCCCTTCTCTCATCCAACTCGAAAAGGACTGCCTCAACCTCTTCTACAAAGAACGACTTCTTACGGACTTTAAAGAACCCAGATCTAGAGCTCGCTTTCTCTTCAGATGGGATTCCTTCATCATAACAACCCTCTCGGCAGCGGATCAGGCAGCTCTGGAACAACTCTCTTTCTCGTACACTGACCCTTTCCCAATTGGGCTGTAAATCTTGATGACATTGCACAGTCTATATGTTCCGGATGGCCCACCAGGGCTGTTCTTTTCTCGGGACCATTCATGTAATGGAATGATCAGCACATCACTGTCTCTGGAGCTCTCTCCCCCCCCCCCCCGTTTGTTTTGAGTTTTCCCCTATTCCTGATTCTAAACATAGGGGCGCGTAGACAGATCCATCCAGTATTCCACCTTCCGGTTGCATTGCTTTTTAGGTATTTATCTAGGATGACCTGCTGTACCCTCACTAGGTGAGAATTTTGTGTATACAGCACCCTCTCTTCATATCTTCATATCTTCATATCTTCATAACTTCATAACCCCATAAGGTTAGTCTTCAAGTGTGCTAGTGTCATGTGCTACATTTTGTTTTTCCCTACCTGTTGTACCCATCTAGCTACACCGATATTCCTATGTACCATTGTTTTAAACCTGACTAACAGCCTTATGTTCTCTTATGTTCTCTTTTGTACTTGTGTACTTATCTTTACACCTGCTCAAGTGTCTTTCATTATTCCAATAAAAACTTGTTAATAAAGGGGAAAAACGTTTCTTTTTTTACTGAATGACTCTTCTAAAATATTATGACAATCATCTTATGTACCTGGGTCCCTTGCTGGCTGAATTCCTAAAGTTGTAATTCTCTTCATTTTCTAAACTGCCCTTTGAATGTGAATTAGAAAATACAGTCATTTTGTTGCATTAACCAACCTTGAGCCCACTGAACTCTTGATCACATGTGCCTTATCTCATCTTGTGCTCTCTGTACTAGTTTGATACAACCAAATGACATTGGATACCACGAAACACCACGTAGGGTGAAGTTTTTGGATTCGGGGCATCGCTGTGCGTTAGGATCGTGGCCATCTGGTCAGTTTGAAACCATCAGGAACTTTTTCATATGACATGCCTGTTTATATCTACTACTGTGGGACTATATAGATGTGGTTTTAATAAATTCAAACAGTTTTGATATGCTACACCATGAAGTGGTTTTGTTTTTACACCATTTAACATAAGAAAGGAGTGATGCCTAGATCCATGCCTGAGCAGTCCCTGGTGAATTGATGTTTGAGCGTTTTTGACCACCTATAATCTAGTGGTTCAGTTGTAAGGGTAAAGCCTCATGCACACGATCGGATTTTCCCAACGGGAGTTGTGTGATGACAGGCTGTTGGCGGTAAATCCAACCATTTGTTTGCTCCATCGGACAATTGTTGTCGGAGTTTCCGCAGACAAATGTTGGATAGCAGGGCGGAGCGACGCGCTGACGTCACCTCGTGTTACTGTTCGTATACCGAGAAGGACGGGTTTGTCTGTTTGTGCACCGACCGGCACATCAGACTTCAGGCTTTTACTGATGCAACCATTGTAAATGCGATACTTTGTTTTACTATTTAAATAAATGTAAAGGTTTTACACTATCGGAGCCTTTATGTTTTTTATGTGCCACGTGTATCCATCCACGGGTTTGAATGTCAATGAGGTGATCTAAAGAGTGGTGAGCGCACTCAGTGCGCTTTAGAACAAAGCTGTGCTTTTACTACATGCTTTCCTTGATCCTCTGTAATGGGGGATCATGGATATCTGGTAAGAAGTGATTCTTTCTAAAGTGGTGGTGGATTCAGCACGGTTTCTTTTTCCATTAGCGTTTGGAGAGGCCTTTTCATATATGGATGGACTTCATTCATTAAGCTCTGCACGGGTGGATGTCATATTTATTTAATACACACAGACTTTTTAGTCTGTTCTGGACATTGAAGGACTTTAGACACGTTTTTCATGTTTTTTCATATATGTTTTCAAGGAATTTTTCACATATTTATTTTTCACTCAATTTATATGACTCATATATGATTCCTTATTTGCTTCACATTGGTGTTTTTCATTGATTAGTTTATGATTCAAACTTTTGATTCACAGGTTTAGCGCGATTCTATTATTTATTTATTTTCATTTACTGTACCAGTGTTATACAGGAGAGTTGCTGCTACCATCACATAACCTAAGCACAATTGTTATGGTTTATATGTTTTAGTTTATATCTCATAGCGCAGTTTCTTTCCCTTTTTCCAAATGTTGGATGGCAGGCTTTAAAATTTTCAGTGAACAACGATCTGTTGTCGGATTTTCCGAGCATGTGTACACAAGTCCGTCGGACAAAAGTCCAAAGTACAAACACGCATGCTTGGAAGCAATGCTCACCAAACACAACATTAGCAGAAGGTGCCCAAAGTGTTGCGCTAAAGAGCTGAAAAACCATGTAGTGCGTAACTAAGTTCGTGTTTGTCGGCCGACAATTGTGTGCCGTTTGTATGCAAGGCAAGTATTTGGCCAATGCCCTTCGGAAATCTGATCGTGTGTACGAGGGTTAAGAGGCTTGGCTTACTGTGGTGTTGGGGGAATATCACTGTCCTTTTTAGTCAAGGTTCATTCACCTATCGGGTGCCTCTCGGGATTGATGGACGTTTGCTTTGCTTTTATGGACATTTAAGCGCTTCATTTCTTCACCTGAAAGATTATCCGTAAGCAGTGAGTATTAATGGCTACTGATGCAGTTCAAGGGTATGGACAGACACCAGTGGCGGCCTGTCCATAGGGGGCGCCCAGGCGCCGCCCCCCTCCTGAAGTCACAAAAAAAAACGGGCCCTTTAAGAGTTTTTTTTTTTTAAATGTACTTTTTTTTCACATTGGTGGTACGTCCATAGTGGGCGCAGAAGCGCCGCCCCCGCTCGCTCCTGCGCCCGTCACTCACCACAACAATACATAGGTTCATGCATTGCATGAACCTATGTATTGCTGCCGCCCACTATTCAGATGGCCGGCCCCTTGAGCGCCGGCCATCTGAATTACAGCGTCTGGTTGGTGTTTTTTTTTTTTTTCAGTTTGTTTGCGCCCCCCCAAAAAATTTGAGCACCAGCCGCCACTGGCAGACACCAGATATATGAGTGTGTATAATACTATTATAGGCGAATGAAGAATGCTTGAAGTGTCTTGAGAAGGGGAAAAAAGGGTGGCAGGGGAAAGGGGGTACTTCATGTAAGTGTATAGCCTGCTTCTATCTCACTGAAATTGGATACACAGCAAATAAGTGTTTTTACTTGACCAGCAATTGCATTGGGGGCCCACAGAGGCCATTTTATGAGTCTATCTGCCTCTAAATGCAACTGGTGACCCCCTTTCCAAATGTACTAGTTGCCTGGCTGTTATACTGAAATACTGGCTTCCATCATTTCTGAACCATTATACTTGAATAAGTTTTGGAGAATTGGAAGGTCAGAGAAGTGCTAGAAGTCCTAATTTGCATACTTTTTAAGGTCAGTGATGGAAAGATTTGATGTAAGAAGGTCAGCATAAAAACCAGGCAACTAGCAATTTTAGAAAGGAAGGTTTGAAATGTAATTTCTCCCCCCAAGAAAACAGAGATCATTGTGGGTCTTTGCCTCGTGGCACTTTCGCTGTGGCAAATGTGATTTTTGTAAGTTCATTCAACCAGGCAGAATTGTCCACTTGCCCTCAGGTGAAGATCTAACCATGTATCACTTTGTGAATTGTGACACTATTGGCATAGTGTACCTGCACACAGCAAAAATAAGCAAAACTTCTGGAGACGTATTAAAGAATACGTCACAGACATACACATAGGTGTCTCTAAGAAACCTATACCCAGACACTTTGCACAGTTTCACAACTATAAAACTGATTCTTTAAGGTTTCAGGTACTTGCTAGAATTCACCCCCCGGCAAGGGGGGTGATTTTGACCAAAAAATCATGCAAATTGTGGCTAAATGGATATACAAACTAAGGGCCACTCAACCACCAGGGTTGAATGATGCCATTAGTTATGCTCCATGTCTTTAAATATTTGATTCCAATCTATGGTAAATGTAGCCCTTTCCCTTCCCTCTTCCCTTACCATCTCTTTCTTTTCTCTACCTTAATATGAAAATGCTTTGTTTCTTTCTGTGGATTTGCCATATTGGCTGAACTTGTTAAGAAATCAATCTTTAATGTACATATTGATATGTGCTTTTTTGATATTTAGTTTATGTACCTTTTGTAAGGTATCTGTACACATATTGTAAATGTCCAGCAATAATTCATGTCTCAAACCAAGAATACATAGACCAAAAGGTAATATGTATGTGTAGCACACAGATCCCTTCCTTGCTTACCTCCGCTAGCAGGTGGGACACACCATGCCACATGCCCAGTATTCTCCTTATTGCAGAGGGTGAGCAGTGTTATATAATTTCGGTCCTGCAGTGAGTTACCTCCTTCCGTTGGGTTCTTCAACCTAGAGTGTAGGAAGAAGTCTATTCTCTCTCTCTTTCAAGAAGGCCATTGTCCAGACAGTATTGAAACCCGAATAAAGGTTTATTTTGGTTGCTTAGGAACTTGATAGGAAAGTTGGAGATAGAGAGAAATTAACTAGGAGGTAGTTTCAGGCACGCAGCACTCAAACATCAATCGTCGCCACTCAGGCCTGAGTGGGCTTTGCTCACCCGGATAGTCCCTCCAAGAGCGGTCCTAGCAGCCGGTGTGGAGCACGAAGCGTTTACTTGCAGTTTCCTAGGGATACAATTAGGACATAATCTCTAAGTCCTAAACTTCCCGGCCTAGTAATATTTTAAGTCCTTAGGTGCCAATAGGGCACATTACTAAGCTTGTGGCGGGTTATGGAATCCTTCCCTCTGATAGGTAACCAGATCTCTCCCGAGACAGTGACCTCCTTCACCGATTCCCTGGTTTCCTCACCTTCAGAGCGGGTCACCCTCACTTGGGCACCCTGGGACTCCTCTTCTAGTGTAGGCCACAGCTAAAGGTGCTGGGCCCACCTGGAACGATGCAGCCTCGGGCTAAAGGTGCCCGGGGCCTAGCACACACACATACCCCTGGCCATGAGGGCCACAGAAGGTGGGGTACGTGTCTGTTCTTCTCAGACCAAGGGGTCCTCTCCAACGCCTCATGCCTAATGGTGTCTGCCCCTTAAGTACACTCTCCCAACATGCAAAGCGCGTAGACCACGCCCACTGTACAGCTGTCGAGAGAGGACACCCAATGGTGTTGCGATACCCCCTGTGGTTCCACCTGAGTCGGAGATGACAGTGCCACCCACAGGCAACAGGGAACACTGCAGCCAGGCAATATCACGCCAGAGCAGAAGCAAGTTTTAGGAAATTAATAGTCTGAGCCCAACTATAGGCTCAGACTAACCCCTAAATTTGAACATAGCGCCCCCTAAATTGGGGGGGGGCGCTACACATGCATATATATTTTTTCTTTTTTGTTCAGATTTATACGAGTCTTCTGTTATATTTAATTTAAATTTATTAAATTCCCTTGTTAATAGGGTCATGTCGATCTGATGTCTGCTCTAATGGAAATAGCCTCGCACGTGTCTGCCCACTGTCTGTGGGAGCAAGTGCCCTGCGTGTGTACCTTTTCACACGTAGAATCTCCTGCACCTTTTGTCATCTCAGGAATCCCACAGAGGCAACACCTGGGCAGATGTTTACACATTCTTCTTTGATCCCGTTCTTAAGTGCCTTCCGGGTCGTGTCACTTCAGGCTTCTCACTTCCATCCCGCTTGGAACGCACAGCACCGATGCCTTTTTTTCCAACACCTGGCCAGTTCCGATCCTCCCCTTTCTTGCAGGCGTGGCCCAGATTCCCCTGAGCTGATAGTTATCATCTGGGGGCATCTTTGCCGCCACCCATACTTCCTCTGGGATACCTGCAAAACTGGAAGATGGATTCGGTGGAGGTACACGCCACGGCGGTGGCGTGAGCCTCATCTGGCATGTCAGTGGACAGATGAGCCCTCCCCCGTCCCTCTGGATCCTACAGAACCTATCTGGATCTGGTGACGTGGGCGGCCTCAGGGATCCCTCCTTCCTCCTCACCTGGCAATTACAGCAGACTTCCTCACACACATATATATATATATATATATATATATATATATATATACCATAGTTTATGAAGGTCTCCATTCAGCGGTCCAATTATTTGTGGAAACACTGAAAGGAGACATACACACACAGGGAACCTGGTGAGAACCTCTATGCTGGAACAAACCTTATAATGACACTACATGCCTGTTTCTTTGGTTTAATAGAAAACCCCCCTTCCTCCCCCTCTCCACTTTCTTTTTACTAACGTGTTTTCCTGAAAATAAGACCGGGTCTTATATTCATTTTGGCTACAAATAACATACTAGGACTTATTATCAGGGGATGTCTTATTTATTTATGGTATGTACAAAAACCTACATTTATTCAAATACAGTCATGTCTTCTTCTTCTGGAAAAAAATAAAAATAAATATTATGCTGTGTTATTTACCCCTTTCTTTGTTCTAAAAAAACCTGGAATAACTCCTGTTAGCTCAGGAGTCAGCATTATGAAATTCTGGTTAAAGTTCTTGTAAAATTATGTAATCCATTCTGTAAAAGGATTATATAATGTGCAGTGTGTCTCCTTGTGTAACTTATTTGTGGAAAATACCTTATCTACAGCGCCGTTGGGCGCTCATGTGACCCACCGGAGCTCTTCTTCCACACTCCGAATACTGCAGAGGGGCCGAGATCCCTGCTGACATCAGTCCCGCTCCAAGCACTGTAAAGGGAGGGACTGCTGATGTCAGCTGGGAAGAGAGGAGAATATCTTCTGGTGGGTCACATGAGCACCCAGTGGCACTGTAGATAAGGTATTTTCCACAATAAAGTTACACAAGGAGACGCACTGCACTTTATATAATCTTTTTACAGAACGAATTACATGTTTTTAGAAGGACGTTATCTAGGGCTTATTTTCGGGGTAGGGCTTATAATAATTGCAGCCATCCCCCGAAAATCATGCTAGGTCTTATTTTCAGGGTAGGGCTTATTTTCAGGGAAACAGGGTAGGTCCTTTTATGGCTCCCCCTTAAAGATAATTTCTGGGGATTGGGATTGAAACGAAAGGGCGTTTTGGCTCACACTTTTAGTTACTCAATTCACCTTCTACCAAAAGTATATATTTATACTCCTCTGAACATCTCAAACCACATACTGGTTTCCCTGTTAGTACAAGGTAAGACCATATAACATTTACAAACCTTCCTCTCGTTTTTCACCCCTTACATTACTTTGATCTATACAGTACCTACCCTCCCATCTATTTATTTTTATGTATACATATACACCTTTTTATTTTCCTTTTTTCTCCCCCACCCCCTTTTTTTTTTTGTTCTTCCCTCTCCCCTCCTTCCTTTCCTCCTCCTTTTTTTGTTTACCTCTGCTTTCTTTCTTTCTTTTTTTCTTCTTCTCTTTTTATGGGTGCTATATTGCTTGTACAAACATCAATATTATGATCACCTCACCAGTACATAGGAGTCTGCTCTGCTTTCCCAGTGAGGACGCAGAGGTTATCTCCACGGCCTCACCAGGCCTCTTCCCCATTGAACTGACTACATTATTGACATCATACAGGTGAAAGAACAATATTTAATATAATCTTGAGCTACAGGCATTGATTGAACTATTTGTCCCTTTGCTTCTTTCTAGGCTTTTTGACACATTGTTTGGCATCAAATAAATGGAATGCAACTCTAATTTGTTAGTTTTTTACTATACTGTACTGTAATGTTATCTGGGCAATTGTAAATGCCTCATAAATTTCTTAAATTCTCTGTTCTTGCAATGATTCAAGCATTTATCAATACTCACCCATGACCTTGTTAATATTTCATTGATAGACGAAGCAGGGCTCCCCGCAAAACGTGTAGGCCATTTGTCTTCATATTTTCAGTCAGGATCAGCATGTCCTGGACCAAATAACAGTTATGCCGCGTACACACGGTCGGAATTTCCGAGGAAAAAAGTCTGAGTTAGAAAGAGAACATGTTCTCTTTTTTTCCGACGGAAACAATTTCTATCGGAAATTCCGTTCGTCTGTATGGAACTCCGACAGAGAAAAAAAACACGCATGCTCAGAATCAAGTTGACGCATGCTCGGAAGCATTGAACTTAATTTTCTCGGCTCGTCGTAGTGTTGTATGTCACCGCGTTCTTGAAGGTTGGAATTTGGTTTGACAGTGTGTATGCAAGACAGCTTGAACGGAATTCCGTCTGAAAAATACGACGGAGTTTATCCCGACGGAAAATCCGACCGTGTGTACAAGGCATAACTGTGATTTTAACCTGTTATAACTGTAAAACGTTCTTATTTAACCATTAATATATGGTGAAATAAAGATGGATTATATATTTTTATTCTGTGTGTGACAGCAGGCAGGTAAAATCACCAGGTTGCATCCAGGATGGAAGGTATATATGTCCTAGATTCAGGCTTTATGCCGATTTATACCACTAGGGGGAGTGCGGGGAGTCTTGCAGGGGAAGAGTTAATGAGCCCAGCTGAAGTAAGTGGGCTCATTAGGGCCTCTACAAGAACTCCCAGCATACTAAGGGAGATGCTCCAACCTGGAACCAGATCTGTGTGGATAGTCTGGGGAGTGTGACCTCTGTGCGGTGAGCCAAAGCCTGTGTGGTTATTGCTAAGAACTTCTAAAAGCAGGGAGCTAGGGACTGGGACAGCACAAGGCTGTACCCAGTTGTTAGTTAGGGACACCAACGTGTGTAGTGAGCGGTCAAGTTGACCAGGATTTCTTTTCATGTTTCTTTTGTTTTTGCTGTATTTTTTTGTCTGTATATAGTTCAAATAAAACCACACCCTTTTGTTTTTCTCCTACCACTGTCTGCTGTGCCTGTTTTTGTGTGGTGAACCCATCCAGGGGGTCACACACACCCGCTGCTGAGCTAACCCCCTCACATGTGGTATATATCTTTATTAAACCCTACAAGGTACACACAAAGTCCAATTCCTCCATATCTTTGTTATAGATTTTTGTATCTTTTTGGGATGGTACCTATGTAGGGTCATAATTGTTCCACATCCACCCCCCACCCCTGCGCTATACTGAAATACTGGCTTCCATAATTTCTGAGCCATTACACTTGAACAAGTTTTGGAGAATAGGAAGGTCAGAGAAGAGCTAGAAGTCCTAATTTGCATACTTTTTAAGGTCAGTGATGGAAGGCTTTGATGTAAGAAGGTCAGCATAAAAACCAGGCAACTAGCATTTATAGAAAGGAAGGTTTGAAATGGCAGGCTCCACATTTCCCCAATAACAGGTGTCCTTTAAAGTTAATAATGGTAGTGATGGTGTTGTGGTGGGATGGAGTTTGACAGTAGTACAGTGAAGGAACTAGTAAATGTTTAGCTTAGCAATGTCAGGCACATCAGCTAAAAAAGGCAAAACTATGTATCAGCAAATTTCTAAATTCTAAATTCTTCTGACTGTATGATTGCAGAATTATCCAGACTGCTGAGAACAATACAATTAATTATTCATTATGGCCTGGATTCATAAATGGTTTGGTTCTTCACAGATCAAGCTGATCCAAATGGAAATGATATAGCAATTCTTTTCTTTTCAATTATTTCCATAACCTTAGGCACCACAATAGTCAGAATGGCTTTGGGTGACCTTAAAATCCTTCTGATTTACAGTCAGAAGTAGTTATTTTCCTTATTCTTATTATTTCAGGTTTCTGGCAGGTATCCAACAGCACTAAGGCTCTGCATTTTTCCAGGGAATTTCTATTTATTTTTATTTATCCACTGCCCACTAGTAGTATCCATGAAATAACATAAAAGGCTCTCTGCCTCCCAAACAATCCAAGATTCTCTGCAGCCAAGAGCTATTCCAGATTTCACCAGAAGTGTATTTTATTGATAATATCTGATACCACAACTCCTACAGTCAAGCATAATGACATTCCATTATCATATTATGTGCTGTATATTTAATATAAGATGACATTGGTCCAACAAGGGAGTGAAGCATTAGGATTATCTTGTCATTAGGTAGATTTTTATTGTGTATAATATTTACAGATTTCTCTATTCTCCATCTCTGCAATTATTTTTGTGTGATGTGTTATATATTCTTTTGAACCTACCAATTACATTTTAAGCGTTTTCCATTTCTGTCATTGTGCTTTGCTTTTTTAGTGATTTCTTTTATTGCTTTTCCACGGTATTCATATCACTTCTATTTTTTATCTAAATGTATTCTTGGCTTTGTTTTTTCCAATCTATATGTTTCTTTATGTTACTTGCTATTACTGCTGTGCACATTATGGTAGACTGAGCATACTTGTTCTAATTGCCATCAAAAAACTTCCCACTGAGCAACCATTTTAGTGCACAATGAAAACTTTACTTTATACTGAACTTCCACAAGAGTGTAACAATCATGGGGAAATGCTTAAAACGTAATTGATAGGTTCAAAAGGATATATAAGACATCAAATAAAAATAATTAGAAGAAAAATGCCTATAATAAAACATTTGTTAAACTGTAGAGATGTACAAACATTGACATTAAACAATGCTGACCTGCCAATTCATTCCAAAAATGAACAATGAAACATGCATAAGCTACAAGAGATGGTACTGCTAAACTAGTTATCCAGACAAGCTATCCCTGTAAAAAAGAGTGTAACATACTTCTGATGCCTGTGACATCAAACATCACTCTTATCTTATGAGAAATTATCCACCAGAGCTCACTTGAAAACAAACACTTCTGGGAGGTCAATATCCTAGATCGGAGAAGCTCTCATTGGTTCCTCCTGTTGACAAGTCATCACTGTCTACTGTAGCCCCGCTGTGGAGGTCAGCAGGAGGAACCAGTGAGAACTGTGGGGGGACCCAGCATATTGACATATCGGAAGTGTTTGTTTTCCATTGGGTTTCAGGGGACAGTTTTTTATAAATTAAGTGGTGTTTGGAAGCCTCGGCTTCTATAAGGGCTTTTTCTTACAGAGCTGTAGGCAGCTGTCTGCCGTAGTGGCAGACAGGACTGGTAGTTTTCTCATTCACGGAGTCATGTGAAGAAACAAAAAGCTGTGCAGGCAGAGGGTGTTGGGATTAGAAAGCTGTCACAAGTGGGGGATTGGAGGGTGCATAGGGCAGATCTGGAGTATGTTACATGTTACACCCTAAATATGAGTGTAACATGTAACATGCTCCAAAAGGTGAACCTATCCTTTACATGCTAGACTGTCTTGCTGCCTTGGGGGTCATCTTACACTGCCGAGGTGGAGAGGTGCTGCATGAGTGAGAAATTTTATTTGCCAATGTGGGGGCTGTGTTTAAGTCTCTCTTTGAAAAGCAAAAAGACTATCACCAAAAAGATGATGCCAGTCTTTGTCCCTTTAACTCACTTGTCTATGGTTAATTTCAGGCCCCAGAAGACTTTCCACGTGATCTGGAGGCAGGAAAGTCTGGGCCTACATGACTAGGAAGACTATGTGATCTGGAAGAAGATGGGAGGAGCTACTACATTCTGCTGTTACACTAACCTATGCACTGCAGAAGAATACAGGTGCTCATGTTATGGAGAAGTGACAAGTTTTCGATCAAATTAAATGAAGGGGAATGCATCTGGCATAAAAAGTGGCTTGGACGTGACAGATGGAGAAACAATGAGGGAGCCTGCCCCTATGCACCTTAGGCAGGTATGAAATTGTGGGAATCTCATGCGGAAGTTGTACATATCTTTCTGCTGCTATAAGAATGTGGAGCTAGGGGAAAACGAGTGGTGACTTTGCGCTGGCAGCGATACAACCCAGTCTGTCTTGGAGAGTGCTAAAAGTGGACTGGGCAACTGAAAATGCCATTGAGGAGCTGCCACCACAGAGAGAGCCTACATCTGTTACACACCATCCGGGGTACATTCTGGCTTCCTATGGCTGCAGTTGAGACCTGCAACAATGTCCATCAGAGAATTAAACCAGAGACATCTCTGGACTTCTGCTGGCTAAGTCCAACAATGACCCAGATAACCAGCATCCACTAGGTAGAGAGTGGAGGACAAACTTCTATAAAATACGATTTTAAAGATTTTAACGAAACTAAACATAGGCCTTTTTACCTTATAACTTTGTACTACTTGGCTTCCTTGTGACTCATTGTGACTGAGATAATAGCTTAACAAAAAAATGAATCTGAGCAGTCATTTAGAGATAAAAGTTGATTTTCTTTTTTTGTTTAGATCTGCTCATCTTGACATGCTGAGTTAAAGGAATGGCTATAGACAGTTCCCACAAGATAAAACAATATACAATGTGACTTACATTGCCAGCAATCACACAAAACAAATATTAGTGTTGAATAGAGTTAACCTTAAATGCCAGTATTCAGAATCGCAGATTTAGTCGATTTGAATACTTTTAAGTGCAAAGGAGGGGTTTGGGGTCTTTTAGACTCCTGATTCTTCCATTAAGAGTACCTAATGTGCTTTATAACCCTTGCTACTATTTGCACCATTTAAATTTATATAACATACACCACTGTAACTACCAATAACTTGTTCTTACACTTTCACTTGAAGTACAAGCTTCAGTAACCGTTAATTAATTTAGTTGCAAAGCATCTCTAATGCCTGAGTCCAGTACTGAAAACCTTATCACATCTCTAGCATGACAAGCTCCTAGGGAACAGACCCACTGATCTTTATTTATTCTTGGTAGTCTTCTGGGTAAAAGAAAATAGCCTTGGGAACTTTTTTGTCAGGCTCAGGATACACGTAGACAGTAAGATGTTTAAATCCGTACAACCACAAGGATTAAAGATGACAGCAAAATAAAAGTGGTCTTGGGGACTTATAGCTAGAATCCTGTTGTGAGCATGTAAAAATCCAAATTATTCCATATAAATTGTGACTGTTGTGATAATGTGTTAAAAATTGTTCAGGGTACTGCAAGTAATCATTACCAAGGATTAGTGATGAGCCGAACACCCCCGGGTTCGGTTCGCACCAGAACCCGCGAACGGACCGAAAGTTCGTACGAACATTAGAACCCTATTAAATACAATGGATGCGAACGTTCGAATTCTAAAGTGCTAATTATAACAACTATTATGCATGTTATTGTCCTAAAAAGGGTTTGGGAACCCGGGTTCTGCACCAGGGGACATGTATCAATGCAAAAAGAAGTTTTAAAAACGGTCGTTTTTCGGGAGCAGTCATTTTAATGATGCATAAAGTGAAAAAAAAAAAGTCAAATATTCCTTTAAATATCGTACCTGGGGGGTGTCTAAAGTATGCCTGTGAAGTGCCACGTGTTTCCCGTGTTTAGAACTGTCCCTGCACAAAATGACACTTCTAAAGGAAAAAAAAGCCATTTAAAACTGCTTGCGGCTTTAATGTAATGTCTGGTCCCGGTAATATGGATGAAAATCTTTAAGAAAAATGGCATAGCTACCCCATGACCCCCCCCCTACCCCAGCCCATTACCAGCCCCTTTGGGTCTTGTATGGATATTAAGGGGAACCCCGCACATAAAATAAAAAAGGCCCTATATACTCTGAACAGCCGTATACAGGCGGTGCATACAAGACAGGGACTGTAGGTTTGTTCTTATGTAGAATCTGTTTGTAATTTTGAACAGGTACATTGTTGAAGTGTAGCTCCAGCCCAAAAATCTATTTTTAAACTTTTTGGAAAACATAGGTAAGGGTTATCACCCCTGTAACATTTGTTTTGCTGTCTGTGCCCCTGTTCAGAACATTTCACCTCACTTTCCGTCCCAATGACAACTGTTTTTGAAATGTGGTGTTTTTCTTGAAACAAGGATTGCTGATAAAGCATCAGTACAGAGGAGACACCTTTCTCCCATATTTATTCTTACAGGAGAGAATTTTCCTTCCTAGTGGTAGATTTCCTCTCACTTCCTGTTGTCTTCTTGCGTTTGCAAGTAGGAGTCGTTTGTAAGTTGGATGTTTGAAAGTAGGGACCTGCCGTATATACTCTGCAGAAATAGGCCCCTTAGTTGTTGGTGTTGGCACAACACTGTAAGCACTCACAGTTACTCTTGGTTGGTGCTGGAACGCCCTGCTGTCAACTATTATATCAGGAATTTTAATTACATATAATTGTTGAACAGTGGTAGTAAAAATTGGGCCTTTGATGGTGGTGCTGGTGCCACAACACTGTAAGCCCTGACAGTTACTCTTGGTGGGTGCAGCAATGGGCCCTGCTGTGAATTATTAGATCAAGAATTGTAATTGCATGCCCCTGTTGAACAGGGGCTGAAAAATTGGGCCTTTCGTGGTGGTGGTGGTGGTGGTGGTGTTGCCACAACACTGTAAGCCCTCAGAGTTACTCTTGGTGGGTGCAGGAATGGGCCCTGCTGTGAATTATTAGATCAAGAATTGTAATTACATGCCCCTTTTGAACAGGGGCTGAAAAATTGGGCCTTTCGTGGTGGTGGTGGTGGCGTTGCCACAACACTGTAAGCCCTCAGAGTTACTCTTGGTGGGTGCAGCAATGGGCCCTGCTGTGAATTATTACATCAAGAATTGTAATTGCATGCCCCTGTTGAACAGGGGCTGAAAAATTGGGCCTTAGGCACTGGTGGCACAACACTACAACCCCTCACAGATACTGTACTTGGAGCACAGCAATGAGCCCTGTTGCAAAGTATTGCTTCAAAAATTGTAATGACACGCCCCTGTTAAACAGGGGCTGAAAAATTGGGCCTTAGGCACTGGTGGCACAACACTACAACCCCTCACAGATACTGTACTTGGAGCACAGCAATGAGCCCTGTTGCAAAGTATTGCTTCAAAAATTGTAATGACACGCCCCTGTTAAACAGGGGCTGAAAAATTGGGCCTTAGGCACTGGTGCCACAACACTCCAACCCCTCACAGATACTGTACTTGGAGCACAGCAATGAGCCCTATGGCAAATTATTGCTAAAAAAATTGTAATTACACGCCCCTGTAAAACAGGGGCTGAAAAATTGGGCCTTAGCCACTGGTGGCGGCACCCATAAACAAAAATGATCTTCCAAGCTATCATCATCAATCGTATCATTGAGGACTCGGAGGAGGAGGATAGCCAGTCAACATAACAGCACAGGCACTCAGCATCAGCATCAGTCTTGAAGGGATGTGACATGTTAAAATCAATTAGTCTGTTATATCAGCATCAGGTGTGTGGTAGCTGGTGGTGATCCAAGACTGGTTCATCTTGATGAAAGTCAGTCGATCAACCGAGTCGGTGGACAGGCGCACCCTGTGATCCGTGACAAATCCTCCAGCAGCACTGAATGTGCGTTCCGAAAGAACGCTGGATGCAGGACAGGCCAGTAGCTCAATTGCATACTGTGCAAGCTCTGGCCAGTGATCCATCCTCAAGACCCAGTAAGCCAGAGGATTTTCGGTGGGGAAGGTGTCCAAGTCTGACCTTGCCCCTAGATATTCCTGCACCATGTTTATCAGACGCTGGCGATGGTTGCTGGAACCGATCATACTTTGGGGCTGCGGACTAAAGAATTGTCTGAACGCATCGGTCAGACGGCCACCTTCCCCACCGCTCCTTCTTTGACTGGCCGAAGCCTCAGCAACTCGTTGTCCAGGACCAGGAGTTTGTAACCTCCCAGTCTCTGGGAACGCGTTGCACAGACCTTTCTGCAAGGCCTCCCGGAGTTGTCTCATCCTCTGCTCCCTCTGCGAAGGTAACATAAGGTCCGCAACCTTACCCTTGTACCGTGGATCAAGGAGAGTGGCCAGCCAGTAATGGTCCCTCTCCTTGATCCGAAGAATACGAGGATCCTTCCGCAGACTTTGCAGGATCAGGGAGGCCATGCAGCGTAGGTTTGCTGAGGCATTCGCTCCGGAGTCCTCTGGGTCACTAAGGACGACATGATCCGCAGCCACCTCCTCCCAGCCACGTACAAGTCCACTGGTTTCTTGGGACTGTAAATCATCCCTAAAAGACTGCTGCTGATGATGCTGAGTGCCAGCCTCCACCTCCATGCTGACACAATCCTCCTCCTCCTCCTCCTCCTCTTCCTCTTCCTGTGCGATGGGTGGGACAGAAGGAACACTGTCTGGGTAAAGGGGGCCTTGAGAGGCAAGGAAGTCCTCCTCTTCCTGCCTCTGTTCTGCCTCAAGTGCCCTGTCCATTATTCCACGCAGCGTGTGCTCCAACAGGTGGACAAGAGGTACAGTGTCACTGATGCATGCACTGTCACTGCTCACCATCCTCGTGGCCTCCTCAAATGGTGCCAGGACAGTGCATGCATCCCTGATCATGCCCCACTGGCGTGGAGAAAAAAAACCAAGCTCCCCTGACCCTGTCCTGGTGCCGTAGTCGCACAGGTACTCATTGATGGCCCTCTGCTGCGTGTGCAGCCGCTGCAGCATGGCCAACGTTGAGTTCCACCTGGTGGGCATGTCACATATAAGGCGGTTCTTGGGCAGGTTCAACTCCTTTTGCAGCTCAGCCAGGCGAGCACTGGCATTATAAGATCTGCGGAAATGCACACAGACTTTCCTGGCCTGCCTCAGGACATCCTGTAAGCCCGGGTACCTGCCCAAGAACCGCTGCACCACCAGGTTAAGGACGTGAGCCACACAGGGCACATGGGTCAGTTGTCCCTGTCGGAGGGCGGAGAGGAGGTTGGTGCCATTGTCGCAAACCACCATTCCTGGCTTAAGCTGGCGTGGCGTCAACCACCTCTCGGCCTGGCCCTGCAGAGCAGACAGGACCTCTGCCCCAGTGTGGCTTCTGTCCCCCAAACACACCAGCGCAAGCACGGCATGGCATCTTTTTGCCTGCGTACTTGCGTAGCCCCGTGAACGGCTACGGAGCACCGCTGGTTCATAGGACAAACCACAGGAAGAGGCCATGGAGGAAGAAGAAGAGGAGGGGGTGGAGGAGAGAGGTGTGTCACAACCAGTAGTAGCATTTTGGAGGCGTGGCGGTGGAACAACCTCCAACACTACTGCACCTTGTCCTGCATCCTTCCCAGCTGCCAAAAGAGTGACCCAATGGGCCGTGAAAGAAAGGTAACGTCCCTGTCCATGCCTGCTGGACCATGAGTCAGCGGTAATATGCACCTTACCGCTGACCGCCCTGTCCAGCGAGGCCAAGACATTGCCTTCCACATGCCGGTAGAGAGCCGGAATAGCCTTCCGTGAGAAAAAGTGGCGTTTGGGAACCTGCCACTGAGGAACCGCACATTGCACAAACTCACGGAAGGGGGCCGAGTCTACCAACTGAAAAGGCAGCAGTTGAAGCGCTAGCAATTTAGCCAAGCTAGCATTCAACCGCTGGGCATGTGGATGGCTGGGAGTGAACTTCTTTCGACGGTCCAGCAGCTGGGGCAGGGAAATTTGCCTGCTAGAATCGGACGTCGGTGTACTGCTAGCAGAGTGGCCGCAAGTACTTGGCTGTGACACACCTAATTCTACACCTTCATTCCTCTCAGTGCATGTTTCAGAGAGGACTGAAGTTATAGTGGGGTTGGAGATCCCAGCTGATGCGGTGCAAGGAGAGGTCCGCTTTGTTGTTTGGTGTGGGTCTTTGAGGTAGGCTTGCCAACGAGCTGCATGGCAGGTCAACATATGTCTGGTCAGGCATGTGGTACCCAAGCGGCTGATGTTTTGGCCACGCGATATACGCTTGAGACATATGTTGCAAACAGCAGCTGTGCGATCTGATGCACTAGCCTCAAAAAAGGCCCACACCAAGGAACTTTTTGAATGACGGGCAGAGGCAGCGCCCTGCACAGGCGGAGCTCTGCGGTGTGATTCCGTCGGTGTACTGCCCTTACGCTGGCCACCAAAGGGCATCCTGCCTCGTTGGAGATGTGCCTCCTCCCCATCCTCCTCCTCCTCCTCTCTCCTATTAAGCACCCACGTGGAGTCAGTGACCTCATCATCCCCTCCCTCCTCATCACTGGAGCCAATCTGGCAGTATGCTGCAGCTGCTGGAACATGACTGCCAGATTGGTGTCCTTCTTGAGCATCCCCTCTGTCTGCTCTCACGCTACTGCCTTCCTGTAGCTGGGTTTCATCATCAGACCCTTCGAAACGCTGGGCATCCTCCTGGAGCATGTACCCAACACTGTGCTCAAACAGTTCGGGGGACTCCTCAGGAGGAGGACATGGTGGGTCTAGGGAAGGAGTGACTGATGATGAGTCTGACATTGATAACAGGGAAGAGGACGCTTTGGCAGCTGCTTTGCCAGTACCCTGAGCCTGGGTGAGAGAGGATGAGGAGGAGGAGGAGGGCTTGGTCATCCACTCTACCAAGTCTTCGGCATGATGTGGCTCAACATGTCCAGCTGCCGAAAAGAAGGACAAGCGTGTCCCATGGCCATGTGCTGATGACAATGCACCGCGTCCACGACCAGCACTGTTGCCCCCAGACACAGAGCCTGCTTGCCCTCTTTTATTGCCTCCTGACTGTCTGCCTCTCCTTGTTTGCCTTCCAGACATTCTAATAGATGGCCTGCAGGGAGATGGGAAAAAAGCAATAAGGGCTACCTTCAGGTGTCCTTCTCTGTCCCTTTACTTAAGGATTTCTAAATATGGTTGAGGATGATTGCTTTTGCACAGAATAGCACAACGACAATTTCCCTGACTGTCCAAAAAACAAGGATTTCAAAGATGGTTGATGAGGAATGCTTTAGCACACTATAGCACAAGGAGAATTCCCCTCACTTTCCTTCTTTGTCCCTAGAAACAAGGACTGGCACAGTGAAAGAAACTGACACTCTCCCTACCTAGAGTTTTCTGTCCCTAGAAAAAATGTTTTTTTAAAGCACACTATAGCACAAGGAGAATTCCCCTCACTTTCCTTCTTTGTCCCTAGAAACAAGGACTGGCACAGTGAAAGAAACTGACACTCTCCCTACCTAGAGTTTTCTGTCCCTAGAAAAAATGTTTTTTTAAAGCACACTATAGCACAAGGAGAATTCCCCTCACTTTCCTTCTTTGTCCCTAGAAACAAGGACTCGCACAGTGAAAGAAACTGACACTCTCCCTACCTAGAGTTTTCTGTCCCTAGAAAAAATGTTTTTTTAAAGCACACTATAGCACAAGGAGAATTCCCCTCACTTTCCTTCTTTGTCCCTAGAAACAAGGACTGGCACAGTGAAAGAAACTGACACTCTCCCTACCTAGAGTTTTCTGTCCCTAGAAAAAATGTTTTTTTTAAAGCACACTATAGCACAAGGAGAATTCCCCTCACTTTCCTTCTTTGTCCCTAGAAACAAGGACTGGCACAGTGAAAGAAACTGACACTCTCCCTACCTAGAGTTTTCTGTCCCTAGAAAAAATGTTTTTTTAAAGCACACTATAGCACAAGGAGAATTCCCCTCACTTTCCTTCTTTGTCCCTAGAAACAAGGACTGGCACAGTGAAAGAAACTGACACTCTCCCTACCTAGAGTTTTCTGTCCCTAGAAAAAATGTTTTTTTAAAGCACACTATAGCACAAGGAGAATTCCCCTCACTTTCCTTCTTTGTCCCTAGAAACAAGGACTGGCACAGTGAAAGAAACTGACACTCTCCCTACCTAGAGTTTTCTGTCCCTAGAAAAAATGTTTTTTTAAAGCACACTATAGCACAAGGAGAATTCCCCTCACTTTCCTTCTTTGTCCCTAGAAACAAGGACTGGCACAGTGAAAGAAACTGACACTCTCCCTACCTAGAGTTTTCTGTCCCTAGAAAAAATGTTTTTTTAAAGCACACTATAGCACAAGGAGAATTCCCCTCACTTTCCTTCTTTGTCCCTAGAAACAAGGACTGGCACAGTGAAAGAAACTGACACTCTCCCTACCTAGAGTTTTCTGTCCCTAGAAAAAATGTTTTTTTAAAGCACACTATAGCACAAGGAGAATTCCCCTCACTTTCCTTCTTTGTCCCTAGAAACAAGGACTGGCACAGTGAAAGAAACTGACACTCTCCCTACCTAGAGTTTTCTGTCCCTAGAAAAAATGTTTTTTTAAAGCACACTATAGCACAAGGAGAATTCCCCTCACTTTCCTTCTTTGTCCCTAGAAACAAGGACTGGCACAGTGAAAGAAACTGACACTCTCCCTACCTAGAGTTTTCTGTCCCTAGAAAAAATGTTTTTTTAAAGCACACTATAGCACAAGGAGAATTCCCCTCACTTTCCTTCTTTGTCCCTAGAAACAAGGACTCGCACAGTGAAAGAAACTGACACTCTCCCTACCTAGAGTTTTCTGTCCCTAGAAAAAATGTTTTTTTAAAGCACACTATTGCACAAGGAGAATTCCCCTCACTTTCCTTCTTTGTCCCTAGAAACAAGGACTCGCACAGTGAAAGAAACTGACACTCTCCCTACCTAGAGTTTTCTGTCCCTAGAAATTTTTTTTTTTAAAGCACACTATAGCACAAGGAGAATTCCCCTCACTTTCCTTCTTTGTCCCTAGAAACAAGGACTGGCACAGTGAAAGAAACTGACACTCTCCCTACCTAGAGTTTTCTGTCCCTAGAAAAAATGTTTTTTTAAAGCACACTATAGCACAAGGAGAATTCCCCTCACTTTCCTTCTTTGTCCCTAGAAACAAGGACTCGCACAGTAAAAGAAACTGACACTCTCCCTACCTAGAGTTTTCTGTCCCTAGAAAAAATGTTTTTTTAAAGCACACTATTGCACAAGGAGAATTCCCCTCACTTTCCTTCTTTGTCCCTAGAAACAAGGACTCGCACAGTGAAAGAAACTGACACTCTCCCTACCTAGAGTTTTCTGTCCCTAGAAAAAATGTTTTTTTAAAGCACACTATAGCACAAGGAGAATTCCCCTCACTTTCCTTCTTTGTCCCTAGAAACAAGGACTCGCACAGTGAAAGAAACTGACACTCTCCCTACCTAGAGTTTTCTGTCCCTAGAAAAAATGTTTTTTTAAAGCACACTATAGCACAAGGAGAATTCCCCTCACTTTCCTTCTTTGTCCCTAGAAACAAGGACTGGCACAGTGAAAGAAACTGACACTCTCCCTACCTAGAGTTTTCTGTCCCTAGAAAAAATGTTTTTTTAAAGCACACTATAGCACAAGGAGAATTCCCCTCACTTTCCTTCTTTGTCCCTAGAAACAAGGACTGGCACAGTGAAAGAAACTGACACTCTCCCTACCTAGAGTTTTCTGTCCCTAGAAAAAATGTTTTTTTAAAGCACACTATAGCACAAGGAGAATTCCCCTCACTTTCCTTCTTTGTCCCTAGAAACAAGGACTCGCACAGTGAAAGAAACTGACACTCTCCCTACCTAGAGTTTTCTGTCCCTAGAAAAAATGTTTTTTTAAAGCACACTATAGCACAAGGAGAATTCCCCTCACTTTCCTTCTTTGTCCCTAGAAACAAGGACTCGCACAGTGAAAGAAACTGACACTCTCCCTACCTAGAGTTTTCTGTCCCTAGAAAAAATGTTTTTTTAAATCACACTACAGCACAAGGAGAATTCCCCTCACTTTCCTTCTTTGTTCCTAGAAACAAGGACTCGCACAGTGAAAGAAACTGACACTCTCCCTACCTAGAGTTTTCTGTCCCTAGAAAAAATGTTTTTTTAAAGCACACTATAGCACAAGGAGAATTCCCCTCACTTTCCTTCTTTGTCCCTAGAAACAAGGACTGGCACAGTGAAAGAAACTGACACTCTCCCTACCTAGAGTTTTCTGTCCCTAGAAAAAATGTTCTTTTAAATCACACTACAGCACAAGGAGAATTCCCCTCACTTTCCTTCTTTGTCTCTAGAAACAAGGACTCGCACAGTGAAAGAAACTGACACTCTCCCTACCTAGAGTTTTCTGTCCCTAGAAAAAATGTTTTTTTAAAGCACACTATAGCACAAGGAGAATTCCCCTCACTTTCCTTCTTTGTCCCTAGAAACAAGGATTCGCACAGTAAAACACACTGACACTCTCCCTACCTATCCTTCTCTTTCCCTAAACTAAAGGAATCCAGGTTAAGCAAGAAAGAAATAAATGTCACTGTCCCTGCCTATGCTTGTCTTTCCCTGCTCCGGAACACACTACACTAGGCCGCCGTGCTGGCGGCCTTTTATAGTGTGGGGCGTGTACTAAACACCCTCAGCAATAATTGGCCACAGGCATCCTGCCTGTGGCCAATCATTGCTCTCCTCGCTGCCGGCGCTGTGATTGGCCAAGCATGCGGGGTCACAGTGCATGCTTGGCCAATCACAGCGCCTGGATGACACTGCGATGGCGTAGTGCATTGTGGGCCGTTCGCGTCACTCGAATTTGGCGCGAACGGCCCAAATCGTTCGATCTTCGTCAAACGATCGAACAGCCGATGTTCGACTCGAACGTATGTTCGACTCGAACACGAAGCTCATCCCTACCAAGGATACTGCAGGTAGTCATTACCAATACTTTGACAAGACCTCCATTTCTCTATTCAGCTTCCTTACTTCAGAGAATCAAACAAGCCTCCCTATACTCAGAACAACAACAAATATATTCAAAAGCAGGCATACATTTTCTCTGCATTTAACTTGTAATAAAACAATTTTTCCAAGAAACCTGCATTTAAGTGAGCTTTACAAGAAAAAAGAAAATGCAAAGTGGAATAGTTTTAACTGGCAGTCTCTCTGATCTCCAATGAGAAAGATTTACAGACAGGCAGAGAATGTACAGTGGCTTCCTCTCCTCTGTTTTATAGAATCTAATACACAGCAAATCACTACAGAAGCTCACAGCGGGTAGAGCAGCAAGGTGTGAATGTGCTGATGTACGCCTGCAGCAAGCATCTATTTCAGAATTAACTCCTCTGAAGCCAAATAGTCTTTACAGTATTTCTGAAATATCAAGAAAAGGTCCAATATTCAGTTGGATCAATATATTCTCTGTTAAAAGCCAATCACTGATAAATGGTGAAACATTTTTTTTATTAAAGAACGACATCTCCATAGAGAGCCCAATAGGTTAACAAATGCCAGTCCGAAATAATGGCAAGCATTACAACCTTAAATAACCTTTATCTGACAATTTTTTCAGCTTTTTTCTGCTAATCCGCACATCAAGAGATTTATCATTACCTTGTTTCAAATTAGCATAATTGCATGAACCAAATCCCTCAGTAAATTAAGATACAATGACAGAATTGGTTGCTCATAGAATCTGGACCTTATACAAAGATAATGTTACGCCATTAGTAGGCTGATGTTTTTTTTTTTGTGCCATTTTTACATTAGAAGTCTATTTAAACTGTTCCTATGCTAGGGTAGGCTTATGGTGACCTCCACTTACAGAAAAGGTCATTAGAAAACTCCACAGTTTAGTACACAACATAGGAAGGCATCTATGATCCCTGCAGTCCGGGATTGAAATACTGCATTTGCAATCTGTGCTGTTGCACATGGCCCAAAACAGGAAGGGATGCAGGGGAAACCTTGAGAGCAAGACATAAGAAGGAAAGATATCCAATTAAATGCTGATCATTTTAGTTCCATGGAAGAGAGACCAAACTCAACAGATAAGTTCTGTGCCATGGAATTAGGTCCATTAATATTGGTGACATGAAAAATGGAATTGTAAGCCATAGAACATAAAAAAAGTTTATACAAGGGGTACAAATTTCATGATGGCACGGGTGTCGAAAATATTTGCACACAGACCCTCTGCATTCCTTGGCTGCAGCAAAGCATTGAGGAAGGAGAAAACGTCTATTTCAATGCTCAGCCTCCACCTGCTGTACCCACAGACCAGTCCAGCTGTAGTCCAGCCATTGCTTAAAGTAAACGATAATAGCTAGGCAGTAATCAAAGAACACAGAAATGCTTAGATTTCTATTGATCTTGGGGAAGTAAAATGTATTGATCTTGGGAAAGTAAAATTACATTAAGCCTCCTGGCCTCTTCTTGGAGCAGTACTGCTTAGGCCTCAAGCCTAGGCCTTTTGTCTGTTCCACAAGACTGTCTTACATCACAACTGTGCGACTCTATCTTGCAGCTCCCTGCTGATCTGGCACTAACAGACTCCAAGTATAGGGTGACCAGACATCCCCGGTTTCCAGCGACAGTCCCCGGATTGAGGACACTGTCCCCAGACCAAGTCTGTCCCCAGTTTTGTCCCCGGTTTGGATTTGAACAGGGGCTGGGGCCATTTCAAAGACAGTCAGAGCAGAATAAAAAAAAAAAATCTGAATTTCACACCCCTGCTCCGCCGCTCTTACTAACTTAGGGGGTGTATTTTTTCTATGATCTGTGCCCCTTTCTGATGATCATGTGCTGGTCGGAGCAGAGGGAATATTTCTTCAGTTTCGGGTGCATGCCCATTCAGCTCCGCTCGCATGTTCTTCTGCCTTGGCTCAAGTCCCGGCCAGCCACCTGCCTGTTTATCTCCTTGCCTTCCCTGGCAGAGTGATCTTCCTGCACTCCCCAACCAGTAGTAGCCGGGTCCCAGAGAGTAAGACTTGACAGGCTGTGAGGCGGGTGGCAGCTCGCTGATTTCCGGCATTTACTAGTACACGGGTACACATTGATGATCCCCTGGTTGACAGTCAGGGACGATCATTGTGGTGGTAGGGACAGCTGCAAGCACCGATTTCTCTATATAGCCTTCAGTGAAGGAGCTGACAGCCGCCTCTGTAAAAAATGTCATTGTAAAAAAATAATGAAAAATAAATTTGCAAAAAATAAATAAAAATAATATACTACTGACTACTGACACCATCCCCCACCTGTCCTACCAACACCTTCCACTGCTCCAACCCCCCCCCCCCCCCCCAAAAAAAAAAATCATTGTGAAAAAAATTAAATTATAAGAAAAAAAATACAAACAAATAAAAAACTACTGACACCATCCATTGCCCTACTGACACTGTCCACTGCCCCATACGCCACCACCGCTGTTCCCAGAAGCACTGTGGGAAAAAAATTACAATTATTTTGGGAAAAAAAATAAAAAATAAAAAATAGTAAAACATTATAGTTAAAAAAATTATAAAAAACAAAAACTACTGACACTGTCCACTACCCCCTCCCCCCTAATCGTTGTAAAAAAAAATATTACAAAAATAGATTGTAAAATTCTGACACTGTCCATTGCTCTACTGACACCATCCACTGACATACTAACACCATCCACTGCCCCCCAAAAAAGAATTTAGAAAAAAATAAATGCTAAAAAATGAAGTTGTAAAAAAAACAAAAAAAAAACTACTCACACTGTCCACTGCCGTACTGACACCATCCTGCACATACTATCCACCGCTGTACACTCTGCACTCCTCACCTGCACATTCTACCCCCCTCCATATACTCTGCACTCCTCTCCTGCACATACTACCCCCCTCCATACACTTTGCATTCCTCACCTGCACATTCTACCCCCTCCATATACTCTGCACTCCTCTCCTGCACATACTACCCCCCTCCATACACTTTGCATTCCTCACCTGCACATTCTACCCACCTCCATACATTCTGCACTGTACATTTCCTATTTAACATTACTGCATTATGCACTATGTACAGTAAGTCAGGGGTCGTCAAGCTCTGGGCCGCGGACGGGGTACCAGTTTGTGGCCTGTTTTTGAGCAGGCCGCCATCAGAGCAGGAGGTGAGCCCTGTCACAGACCGCAGTATAGTTAGCAGCCTGTGTGTCCTGTGCGTATTCCGTTATTTCTCCCGTGTGGCCGCCAAAGTTAGCCTATTAGCAAGGCAGGGGGCGGGACAGTTTCAGATTGTGACAGAGAGTGAGAGCTGTCAAACTTATATTAACAAGCGGGCGATTACCCGCTTGTCTTATTAAAGAGTCTCTAGCTCTCTGTCATGATCTGCAGCCGGCCTGCCCCCTGCCTTGCTAATAGGCTGACATTGGCGGCGGCTCGGGAGAAATTACAGAATACACACAGAACACACAGGCTGCTAACTATACCACAGTCCATGACAGGGCTCACCTCCTGCTGAAGCATGAGAGAATAGACATATGCTTCAGGGGAACCAGAGATTAAAATGGCACTGTGCAGGGAGGACTGTGATTGGAGGGGGAGGGGGAAAGGGGGGGTGCATAACTGCAGGGAGGACTGTGATTGGAGGGGGCAGGGGAAAGGGGGGTGCATGACAGCAGGGAGGACTGTGATTGGAGGGAGAGGGGGAAAGTGGGGATGCATGACTGAAGGGAGGACTGTGATGGGGGCCATGACTGCAGGGAGGACTGTGATGGGAAGCCATGACTGCAGGGAGGACTGTGATTGGAGGGGACGGGGAAAAGGGGGGGTGCATGACTGCAGGGAGGACTGTGATTGGAGGGGGAAAGGGGGGGTGCATGACTGCAGGGGGACTGTGATTGAAGGAGAGGGGGAAAGGGGGGATGCATGACTGAAGGGAAGACTGTGATGGGAGCCATGACTGCAGGGAGGACTGTGATGGGAGCCATGACTGCAGGGAGGACTGTGATGGGAGCCATGACTGCAGGGAGGACTGTGATTGAAGGGGAGGGGGGAAAGGGGGGATGCATGACTGAAGGGAAGACTGTGATGGGAGCCATGACTGCAGAGAGGACTGTGATGGGAAGCCATGACTGCAGGGAGGACTGTGATGGGGGGGAAATGACTGCAAAGGGGCACTGGGGGGAAATGACTGAAAAGGGGGACATGTTGGGTTCCTTGCAAATTCACACCTGTGTGCTGCAAGTCCTAAGTATAAACAATTATGAACAAATCAGTTTCAGAACCAAATAAACTCAAAATCATCTCTGAAGACAAGTGACAGAGCCCAAAGCTAGTAAAGGTTTCTTTTAAGATTTTTTTTAATGTCTATGCAGTTCTGATATTTACACAACCCTGCCACACAGCACAGGCCTATCTGTCAGGGCAGAAGATCTGATTTTGGTCTCTCTTTTGGTTTTCACTTCCTTCTGTTACATTCTTCATAACATAAAATACAGTCAAACTCTAGCAGAATGATTGTTAGGTGTGTAGACCTTAGAATTCAAGAGCAATGATCTTTACATCAAAGTTCCCAAATGATATACCATGAGATGCTTTAATTCACCTACAGTAATGAAAAATGAAATTACATTTTTAATTGACTGACCATCTAAAGAAAATGGCAGTTAGATGCAAATCCATTAATTTCTACTATTTCTTCCAACTTGATATTTTCACTTCATTGCTTCTGTGTTATTTTCATGATATGTATTACATTTTTCTCTGCTTTTAACAGAAACTAATCATTTGAAAGCTAGAACTGCTTGACCTACAGATGAAAGAATTGTCCTCCAAGCTTGACTTCAAAACATTCTTTGAACAAGACGGTTACAATCTTTTAAAAAAAGAATATCATTAGTTTTACACAATAAATGTTATAAAAAAAAACTAGAAAAGTACAAAAAGGCAAAGGCAAGAAGAGAACATATGACTGAAAAGAAACTGAAGGTTGCAATATTCTTGTTCTTCAAAGGTCATGCAGCAGTTAAGAGGTTAATGAGTCCAGCTTCCATAGTTGGAACAAACAGGATCTCTTATCCTTTTTCAGCAGCCTAGACTGACTTTATATTTCTGGCAGAGGAGCTGGTATGCTCCGGGATAATTAGATAACCGGCAGGACTGTGTGAAGCTTCTGATCGGGTTACTGTTAAATTCCAAAGCCCGCTGGCTCTGGGAAATGAAATTAATTATGTTTATTTAAAGGAGTCATTTAATCAATTTTTTTCTTATTTTTTCCTTCGCTCAATTGAGTTTTAGATGTAGCTTCTCCTATTATTTAATACATTTGAGAGATTTTGTTTAAGCAGTGGTGTGCAGTTTTCGAATACAAGAGGTAGGCCATCTGCCAGAAACCGGTAACAATTTATTTTTTAATGGGAGTGAGGATTCATAGATTCCCTAGACATGGATGTCTGGTGCTGTCCATAGACATAAATTCTTCCATATTGGGTAACAACCATCTTATGTTGTCAGCTTTAGGAGCAATGATTGACAGCACTGATAAAGAGTCAGCAGAAGCAGCATATATATAGAGCACAAATGGCTGTCACATGGCAAGTACTCAAACTGGTTACATGACTCACAGGATCCTCTTGTTCCGATTTTTTCCCAGCTCTTCCCAATTTTTTTCCCAACATCATCACGTCAGCACCACTCTCTTCAGGTCACTTCACTAACAGTATCATCTAAATCTTCCAGGTTGAGCGACACTAGGTGTCATTTAATTATGAAGACTGAGAACATCTGGTGGCATAAAATAAGTACTGCAGGGGACAGCTTTAGATTGAAGGTGAGTATTTTTTAATTTTCTGTGGTTTCTTTAAATTTTAGAAAATCTGCCTAGAGTTGTACTTTAGGTTTTTGTATATATATTTAAAGTAATCCCTTCATGTCAGTAATAAGGAAACTTGAAGCTGACCTATTGGTTGAAATAGAAAGACTTGTGTCTTTTTTCAACCTGACTAGCTATGTAAATATGTAACTATGACCTCTTCTTCAAAAAATTCTAACAACTTGCCTGACATGATAGCTCTCTTGCTCCAATGCTTTGTGTTACTAATCCAGAACAAATATTCAGATAAAGAATATAAAGGCTTTACTCAAAGTTTCCTGATCTGCATGCTGGTTTTGAGTAAGTGCCTCCGAAGTATTGACATCAGAGGGTCTACAGAAGAGTCAGCCAAATAGCTTTTTTAGAAGCAATTGCAGCCCCACATACTATGTAAGAAATTTAATCGAAACTGTCGTCTTCACTCCTCCCAAGACCTCCTGTTCTATAGCTTTCTAGTCACATCCTCCCTTGCTCACCACCAAGACTTATCCAGAGTTTCTCCAATCTTCTGGGACTCCCTACCACAATCTGTCCAGCTTTATCCTGCTCTGTCCACCTCTAATCCCTTCAGCGAAGCCTATCCTGTCCTCACCTAAAAACTGATCTTTTACTTTTATCCCACAAAAGTATAACCTTTTGTATCACTTGACCCTCCCTTTTAGATTGTAAGTTCTCATGTGCAGGGTCCTTCAAACTCTCCTGCCTTGAGTTGTGTTTGTCATGGATATGCAGTAGTGTTTGTCTGTCAGCTTACCTTCCTTCCCATGTGTTCATCTTAGAGGCCAGAACCCTTTCACCTGGCTTCCTTTATAATCTCCTCCCAGCCTGACTCCACCCCAGGCCCTATCACAGAACACTATATTAACCTGTGCACTGCAAGCCTGCTTTGCTGATCAACGTGTTTGTTAGGCATTGTGTGTTTGGGTTCCTGCCTGCCGTGTGCTACGTCTGTCTCTCTGTTACGTTATTGGCTTGTCCCCGACTATCCCTGTCTGCTCGTGACCCTTGACCTTCGGCTCGTTCTTTCGTTATCCTTGTCTGCTTGTGGCCCCTGACCTTCAGCTTGTTATTCGGTTCTCTCATATCTTGTGCTGCTGCTTCCCCTCTTTTCCCCTTATCCTACGGGGCGTGAGCTAGGAAACTCCAGGGGCCGCGACCTGGTCCCAGCCTGCAGCATAACATCCTCACCACTAGAGGCCCTGGAGAAGACCTGCTGGGTCTTAGACTCCGCGCCCTGGGGAATCTTGGCTCTAGCTTCCGTTAGGATCCCGGTTGTGCTCCTCTGGTCCCGCTTTCCACAACCACCCAGTTTCCTATCCGCAGAAGCCAGCCATAGGGTTCACTACCTCGCGGTGCACTCCTGTCCCCCTACGGTGTGCATCTGTCACCTGGCCACAGGTGACCTTGACAGTTTGATCAGCCATGGACCCGGCTGACATCCCGATCCCCGCGGATGATCCATTGCGGGGCATAGTCCACAGACTTGAAACCCAGGAATCGAATCAGACTCAGGTGATGCGATTCCTCCAGGATCTGACTTCTCGATTCGAGCAGCTTCAGGCCTCCTTGGGAACCCCGAATCGGCAACCTCAAGTACAACCAGCGGTGGTACCTATCGCACCAGTCGCAGCCACACACTCACTAACACTGCCAGCTCCGTTCCGTTTCTCTGGGGACTCCAAGGCCCGCAGAGGGTTCCTTAGCCAATGCACGATTCATTTTGAGCTTCAGCCTCAAAACTTTCTGTCTGATAGGGCAAAGGTAGCCTATATCATTTCCCTCCTCTCCGGTGAAGCTTTAGCCTGGGCAGCCCCTCTGTGGGAACTGAATGATCCAGTGGTTTCTAGCCTGTCTGGCTTCTTGAAACTTTTTCGGAATATCTTTGAAGAACCGGCTCGTGTCTCTTCAGCGGCCAGCGCCCTTCTACGTCTCCGCCAAGAGTCTGCTTCAGTGGGACAGTACGCCCTTAATTTCCGCATACTGTCGGCTGAGTTGAGCTGGAACAATGAGGCCTTAGTCGCAACCTTTTTGCATGGCCTGTCTGATAGAGTGAAGGATGAATTAGCAGGAAGAACCATCCCCACTGATCTGGACGGAGTTATCTCCTTGTGTAACCAGATCGATATTCGCTTTCAGGAAAGGACCCTAGAAAAGCGGCGCCAGCACTCCTTGGTCCTTAGTCAGCCTGAGCTCCCCTCTCCTCGGCCCGTGGAGCATCTCCTGCCAGCTGAGGAACCCATGCAGCTGGGCAGGACCAGGCTATCCCCAGAGGAATGTGCTAGGCGCAGAACTCTAGGCCTGTGTCTCTACTGTGGGGGCAAAGGTCATTTTCGTGACACTTGCTCTCTTTGTCCAGAAAAACGTTTGGGTCCACTTCATCTGGAAAGTGGAGTATTGGACCCAGAAATATCACCTTCCCCTTCTCGTCTTCTGCTTTCTGTGTTCCTTCATGTTGGTGCTTCTTCTCATTCGGTCTCAGCATATCTGGATTCCGGAGCCGCTGGTAATTTCATGGACTGGGAAATCGCGTCGTCCATGAGACTTACTCTTTTGCCCCTCACCACGCCATTGGTGGTCTTGGCGATTGATGGTACTGTTCTCCCAGGGGGACCTATCCGCTTCCAGACCCTCCCTGTTAAGATGTCGGTAGGGACACTCCACCAGGAGTGGATATCCTTCCTTATCTTACCCAAGGCCTCAACGCCTATAATTTTGGGTCTCCCATGGTTACAGCTCCATTCTCCTCATGTGGACTGGACTACTGGACAGATCCTGGCTTGGGGTTCCTCCTGTTCCTCGTCCTGCCTACCCAAGGTTGCCCCCTGTGAACCTGAGCCGGTCATTCATTCCAGGTCGCATAACCATTTACATTTCTCTGTCCCTAATCGCCCTTGGACGCACAGCCAGGCTAGCTTGTCTACAAGTCCTGCAGTCGCTATGTCTTGCGATGCGATTCAGGTAGTCGCTACACCTGACTCTATTCACTCGGCCTCTGTACTAGTTATGCCAGTCCAGCCCATGCCCAGTGAGCCGCCTACTTTTTCTTGTTCAGGACATTCTGCTTGTCTTTTAGCTATTCAGCTTGACTCCTGTGACATGTCACCCTCTAACCAACCTGACTTCAGGGTTCCACTGACATCTGCCCAGTTTGATGGTCCTGTGCTAGATGACCAGTTCATCTTTAAGGGTCTAGGGGACCCTCCTCAGATTTCTCTTGATCCTCTCATGCCCTTGCTTATTCCTAGAGAGCCTTTGGTCCTCAATAGATCTTCTTGTCATCTCCCTACCTCGGTTCTGGTCTCTGAGGATAATCTAAAGTACGAGGTTAGACAAGTTCTGGATTCTCGGCTCTGCAGAGGTATTCTTCAGTACCTTGTGCATTGGAGAGGTTTTGGTCCTGAGGAGGCGTCTTGGATCGCTGCATCTGATGTCGTTGCACCTTATCTGTTGAGGAGGTTTCATCTGAGATTTCCCTTTAAGCCTGGGCCCAGGCGGGGGAGGGCCCATAAGAGGGAGGGTACTGTCATGGATATGCAGTAGTGTTTGTCTGTCAGGTTACCTTCCTTCCCATGTGTTCATCTTAGAGGCCAGAACCCTTTCACCTGGCTTCCTTTATAATCTCCTCCCAGCCTGACTCCACCCCAGGCCCTATCACAGAACACTATATTAACCTGTGCACTGCAAGCCTGCTTTGCTGATCAACGTGTTTGTTAGGCATTGTGTGTTTGGGTTCCTGCCTGCCGTGTGCTACGTCTGTCTCTCTGTTACGTTATTGGCTTGTCCCCGACTATCCCTGTCTGCTCGTGACCCTTGACCTTCGGCTCGTTCTTTCGTTATCCTTGTCTGCTTGTGGCCCCTGACCTTCAGCTTGTTATTCGGTTCTCTCATATCTTGTGCTGCTGCTTCCCCTCTTTTCCCCTTATCCTACGGGGTGTGAGCTAGGAAACTCCAGGGGCCGCGACCTGGTCCCAGCCTGCAGCATAACATCCTCACCACTAGAGGCCCTGGAGAAGACCTGCTGGGTCTTAGACTCCGCGCCCTGGGGAATCTTGGCTCTAGCTTCCGTTAGGATCCCGGTTGTGCTCCTCTGGTCCCGCTTTCCACAACCACCCAGTTTCCTATCCACAGAAGCCAGCCATAGGGTTCACTACCTCGCGGTGCACTCCTGTCCCCCTACGGTGTGCATCTGTCACCTGGCCACAGGTGACCTTGACAGTGTTATAATTGTATACCTCCCTTTATTTTGTAAAGTCCTCTGCAAACTGTTGGTGCTATATAAAGCTTGTATAATAATGTCCTTTCACCTTCACAGAATAGGTTTTATGATATCCTCTACCGTGTCCTTTGGGCAGAAGTGCCAGTTGTGCATATAATCAGGTTCTTGCTGTGCAAGGTGTTGTGCTGAAATATGGTGACTATGATGAAGTGTTCAGAGCTGGGTAGACAGCTTGTGATTGTTATCACTTCATTGTGCAGGTTACCTGGGGATAGATCTGTGAAGGTATTTTGTATCATCTACTCCAACAAGCTGAAATTTTCAACTTTATTCACCTGCAAAATGGTGTTTATCAATGAAACTATGTTATCTGTTAGCTTAAATAAGTTGAAAACAACAAGTGCAATAACATGATATTTTTTAACACCACTCAAACATTATGTATAGCAATTAGATGCTATGTGCAGATTGATGTGACGATAGGTGGTATTGTCCAGACTGCCCTAACACTGGTTGGTATTAAAGGGGTGTAGCGCCCTGCTCCCAATGAGTGGGCGTTATGTGTTAAAATTATAGTTGTCTGAGCAATAGTTTGGCTCAGAAGTATTGTGTTACAAATTATACTCTGTTTCAGTTCAGCTGGTTGCATGATTTTCCTCCTGACAGTGGGTGTCGCTGTCACCACTGGTCAGGATAGGAAAGGCAACAGGCTGAATGCATTGGCTATCTCTTTCTCAGAAGTGGCTCAGGGGCGTGGTCAACCCGCTGTGCATTCTGGGAGAGGGTACTTAAGAGACAGACACCATTTTGTGGGGTCGTCGTTCGTTGGTGGTGGGCACCACCCGCCCGATCCCGACCTGAGGGCCCTCATGGCCTCAGGGAAGTGCTGCCAGTTTCTGCCTCTTGTCCACGTTGGCCTGAGGCTCCGTTACTGAGATGTAGGCCCAGGAGTTACTGGGGGCCTACTGATCCGGGGATAATCCTGTGTTGCCTTGCCTGCTGAAAGGGACCAAGCAATTGGGGACTCAATTGGAGGATGCATCCAGATCATAATCTACCTCACAGTGCTGCCAGAATGTCTGGAAGATCCTGGCACTGAGAGCTGTGTTCTTTATTCAGAAGGTAACCCAGGGAAGGGTTACACCAAGTCTGTGGCAGAGACTGTTCTAGTTTCACCAAGTCTGTGGCAGAGACTGTTCTATTTTCACAGAGTCTGTGGCAGAGACTATATGTGATCAAGCTATGCATTGGTTGCTAGGCCGGTGAGATTGGGCCTATCCATTGTTTGCTGAGTCCAGCGTGGAGACAGTTGTTCCTCTGGACCTAGGAAAATTCCTGTGATCCGCAACTACGGTACCTGAGTCCTCCCCATCTCTTCAACCCCCTCTGTTGGAAACTTTATTCAATAAAACCCTTGAAAGAGACTTTGTGTTGGTGCAAACTTCTTCTGGACAACTCTTCAAGGAGAACCCCTGAGACGAGCATACAGAGCAGTAAGGTAACGGCAGGCCCAAATCTAAACCAGCAGCTCCTACGGGGGTAGTGCTACATGGGTATGGTAAAATAAAACCCGAGTCTAACAGACTTGTACACCACTTAGCACAATCATTAAAAAAAATAGAACTCTTCCATTAAATATGTTTTTCAGCCTTAAGAAACCTTAAGGAAGAACTTCATAAAATAGTTAAAGTGGTTCTAAAGCCTTAAAGCATTTGTTATCCCAACACTTCATATTCCTGATATCTGACTGCTCTACTATGTGTCTCTTTGTATTTATGTGAAATCCCTGGTTTTCCTGCTAATCCTCTTGCTTTCCTATTAATAACTGACCACACTAACCAGGAGGACACATTGTGGTCAGTTCTCTAGCTATGCTGGTGTAGCGGGGGTCTCACTCTTTAACCCAGGACCCCGCCAAGCTGGCCGGAACAATGTACAGAGGCTTTCCAGCTTGAGTTAGGGAGAGCTGCCTGCCAGCAGCTGCAAGGGGGATTTTTAATCCCCCCTCCTTCTTCCTGTTTCACTGACTGAGTTAATGTAATGTGAGCTGACACACACAGAGTTGTGCATTCATTAGCCTTTCTTGTGCCCCTATTGGCAGGAAGAAGTAAGCCAATTTAAGGCACAGCAGCCAATCAGAGAGACTGTACTAACATGCAGGAAGCAGCTGCAATGGATTCTGGGACATGCTATTCCCTCACCAAGCGGCTCTAAAGCCTGGTATTCAGGAAGGAACTACAAAAAGCCCAGGATGCTCTGTGACAGGAAAGGAAAGACTCCATTTTGCGTCCTGAGGAAAAGTCAGTCAGCCTTGAGGGAGAGAAGAGACCAGACCTGGAGGAGAGGTTCTGTATCTCAGAAGATGTCCCCATGCGATTCAGGCCTCCACTGACAGTTGGAACATCCAGCCTGAGAGAGGGGGATCCCAGGTGTATATCGAGGTGCACCTACACCGCCAGTGAATCGTTCCAGTGTGAGGTGACCGGTCGGGTTGCCAAGAGAGCCTGTCTGTTCCGGGATGTTCGTTTGGGCCTTAATCACAGAATTTGGTGAGAGGGTATTTCTGCCCATCTGCAGGGAACAGAGACACTGCACTACAGAAGGAGTTATTTGAATGCTGTATACACACATCGCTGGTAGTCATCTTGCTGGCACTTGCATAGTTGCCAACATTGGAAAAAAAACATCTGGGACACTTTTTTGTATTGAGGCGGAGCCTTGCTATAATTAGGGGGCGGGGCATTCGTTTGTAGGCGTGTCATGCCGAAATGAAAAATGTGACGCACGAAACGCGTCGCGCCGAAAAATGGGCGTGGTTTACGCACGATAGTGGGTGTGGCTTAAATGGGCGTGGTTCAAAGGGGTGTGGCTACAGTCCGAGGTGAGAGAAAGAGAGAGAAAGAAATAGAAAGAAAGAAGCCAGATCCTACACCACAAAAGAAATGTGTAACAAAATTGGCAGATAAGTATACTCCAAAACACCTGTTGGCGCTTCAATCATCCCGACACCATGTTTGTTATGGTGTCAGGATGATTGAAGCGCATTATTTCTATTATTACATTGTAATATAAAATTAAATCATTCAACTCACCATAATGCCAAATCACTGTAAGCCCCAAGTGTGTCACCTGCCACGTCGCCTGCCACCAGATGCCACCAGGAGCCCCCAATGGAGTCCGTCCTTACATCAGCTTTACCCAGCGGAGTCCTTCCTTACATCAGGCGTACCCAGCTTTACCCAGCGGAGTCCTTCCTTACATCAGGCGTACCCAGCGGAGTCCCCCCTTACATCAGGTGTCCCCAGCGGAGTCCCCCCTTACATCAGGTGTCCCCAGCGGAGTCCCCCCTTACATCAGGAGTCCCCAGCGGAGTCCCCCCTTACATCAGGAGTCCCCAGCGGAGTCCCCCCTTACATCAGGCATCCCCAGTGGAGTCCCCCCTTACATCAGGCGTCCCCAGTGGAGTCCCCCCTTACATCAGGCGTCCCCAGCGGAGTCCCCCCTTACATCAGGTGTCCCCAGCGGAGTCCCCCCTTACATCAGGCGTCCCCAGCGGAGTCCCCCCTTACATCAGGCGTCCCCAGTGGAGTCCCCCCTTACATCAGGCGTCCCCAGTGGAGTCCCCCCTTACATCAGGCATCCCCAGTGGAGTCCCCCCTTACATCAGGCGTCCCCAGTGGAGTCCCCCCTTACATCAGGCGTCCCCAGCGGAGTCCCCCTTACATCAGGCATCCCCAGCGGAGTCCCCCCTTACATCAGGCATCCCCAGTGGAGTCCCCCCTTACATCAGGCGTCCCCAGTGGAGTCCCCCCTTACATCAGGCGTCCCCAGCGGAGTCCCCCCTTACATCAGGTGTCCCCAGCGGAGTCCCCCCTTACATCAGGCATCCCCAGTGGAGTCCCCCCTTACATCAGGCGTCCCCAGTGGAGTCCCCCCTTACATCAGGCGTCCCCAGCGGAGTCCCCCCTTACATCAGGCGTCCCCAGCGGAGTCCCCCCTTACAACAGGCGTCCCCAGCGGAGTCCCCCCTTACAACAGGCGTCCCCAGCGGAGTCCCCCCTTACATCAGGCGTCCCCAGTGGAGTCCCCCCTTACATCAGGCGTCCCCAGTGGAGTCCCCCCTTACGTCAGGCGTCCCCAGTGGAGTCCCCCCTTACGTCAGGCGTCCCCAGCGGAGTCCTTCCTTACATCAGGTGTCCTCAGCGGAGTCCCCCCTTACAACAGGCGTCCCCAGCGGAGTCCCCCCTTACATCAGGCGTCCCCAGCGGAGTCCCCCTTAACCAGGTGTCTCCTGTCTCGACCGCCATTACTGTTTCCCCTTCCCCGAGGGGGAACAAAATAGAGGCGGAGCCGACCGCGTGGCTGCACAAAAAATTAAGCTGTGGCGCCGCCCACCCCCGCCCCTTTCCATTACAGACAGACCTGCAGCGGGGCGGGGCGGGGGGGTGGCCGGCCGGCCAGCCAAAACACGGATGTAGTACAATAGAAGATAAAGCTGCTGCGGCGACGCCCACCCACGGGGAGATGCGGGGTATGGGCGGCGCCGCAGCAGCTTTATTTTCTATTGTACTACATCCTGGTTTTGGTCTTCTTTAAAATGGCGGCCGGCGGAGACATTGTCTCCGCCGGCCGTGGACCTCTAGCGGCGTCGGCCCGCGGCGGCCAAAGTCGAGGAAACCGGGAAAAAACGGATTGGCCGGGACATTGGCCGGGACAAAATAAATCCGGGAAAAGGGTTTGAATCCCGGGAATGTCCCGGCCAATCCGTGACTGTTGGCAACTATGCACTTGTAGTACCACAGGGATAAAGGGATAAGGCTATCTATTTCTGGGACATTGTATACAGACATCATGTCCTCTTACCTTGTTGAACAAAACCCTGTCTGTTTCACTTGATAAACTGGGCCAGTTGTGTTGTTTGGCCCTGCTATCCAGGAGTTTAAGTGCACCAACGAAAGTGGTTAGCTGAAGACAACAAATCTTATCTTAGCTTCAAAAGGAATGAAACTACTAGTGCCATACGGATCCGCACACACATACTCAGGGCTCTGTATATGTTTTGGGTGTGTGGGACAGTTTATCTAAGAAGTTAAGCTATTACCTGTTGATTTGTATAGAGTGTTTAAAGTTGGGCCTGTGGTGTCAGGGGAACGGGAGAGAGAAGCCTGAAACTAAGGGAATCATTCCTCTGCTCTCCTCCTGCCTGGACTCATAGAGCTAACCTGAGTAGAGGTAACCAATCCAATTTAAAGTGCTATTTTGTGCTTTGTTTGCCATTTAAGTGTGCCTCTGCTCTTGGGGACATTCTAGAGTTTGGAATCCCCTGAAAGCAGCTTGAATATAATATTGAGAGCTATATTGCCCTTAAATCTCAGTTATTGCTCTCTAGTTGATTACTTGAATATATATTGTTACTGTTCTTTTATTCTTCCACAGAAATATTGCAGTAAAGACAATTTCTGTGTTTTATCATACCGTGTGTGTTTCTCATAGGTCATTGCACTTACATTGTTGCCAGGTGTGCCCGATGGGGGACTGTTATTGGGGTTGAAAGGCAGAGTAACAGACTGAACTAACTTAAGCAGCTCCTGCGGGGGTATCACTACATTGGGAACTCAGCCTGCTCTCCTCCAATGATCAGACTTGTCCTGACATGCCCCCTGCTGCACAGCCATTCACTGGCAAGCTTAGTGTCCTGCTGCTTCGTCTCCCCCAGCTTTTATGCAGTTGAGAACAGAGGGAATGTGACCATTTATAAAAAAGGGGGGAAAAAAGGATCTCTTAGTTTCTATTTTAAACTGAATGTGTTGTTTGACAAGGTGATTGTTTACAATCACTTTAAGGTTTTTTCAGTGAACCACCCTTACATCAGACCCCTTCCTTTATCCCCACATTCACATCAGAAGTCCCCTCATTCCAATCAGAGCCCCCCTGTCCCCCCCATTCATTTAATTCTCTCCTTCACATCAGGGATCTCTCCATTCACATCAGAGTCCCCCCTTCACGAGTCACCCTGTTTACATCCGCCTTTGAAATCATGAGACCCCACCATTTACATCAGAGTCTATTTATTCACATCAGGAGTCCCTATGTTCACATCAGTGCCCCCACGTTCACATCAAATTCTAGTTCATGTTAGAGTCCCCGTGTTCACATAAAAGTCCCTGTGTTCATATGAGAGCCCCCCAGTTCACTTCAGAGCCCCCTGGTTTACATTAGAGCCTTCACATTCACATCAGAGTCCCCCAGTTAGGTGTCAGCAGGAGGAACTACTGAGTGTAGCAGGGGACACATGGGGTTGACATTTCCAGTAGTGTCTGGTTCTCCACTGAATTCAGAGAAAGATTTCTCTTCAGAAGAGCAGTGTTTGGCAGTACGGCCATGGGGTAAGTATTTACTTATTTATTTTATAGGTATAGCACTACCCCCGTAGGAGCTGCTGGTTTAGTTTTGGGCCTGCACTCTGCCTGTCAACCCCCGGAATTTGGCTCAAATCCCCTCTGGCACAAATGGACAATAATATGATTGGGGACCCCAATTGACTGTAAGGGACCTCAATGATACACACACAACAATAAGTGCAATAAAAGGTTGTTACCTTGGTGTTGTTCACCTGCCACTCAGCTGTAAAGACAGAGTCCCACACAAATGGTAGCTTAACCAATGGTGATATGTTTACTTGGTAAAATAATGAAACAATGGTTATACAATAAGCGTTCAATACATACAGCTCCCTGCATAAATCAATGGAATACCACTGGTTCAAAATACCTCTGAAATCCGACCCCAATAACGTAACCTGAGGGCCAGACTTGAGCGAGGGTATGGTGGAGAAATCTCTCAGTGCAGTAATATCAACACTGAGGCACCTCTCCACCAAGTCTCACGTAAACAGTAAAACACGGGGTGATAAAAACAATTATCATTAATATTGCAGAATCATGAGTCTATGGCTCCCCCTGGTGGACAGTTCAATGGGTTCCTGTCCTGTATCAACCACTTGCAAAGATAGAAAAGCAGATGACTGTTCCTTTAAGAGTCCATTAATCTTCGGCTAGCCATGTTGGTGCACTTAAACATTTGTAATCCAAAAGATAAGGTGAGGGAAGAAACTGCTAGTTGAAGCACACAAGCTAACAGTACAAGGGGTACTAATTTCCCCCCGGCGTTGAGTTTCTACGTGCGGAGATGCAAACGCCAGCAAGCACAAGTAAAGCTTGTGATAGTCACACTCCTGGCAGTCAATTAACTAAACTGATGGGCAAGTGCCTGTTTACCAGATGAGGCCTTGTGTTGCTGCTTTTCCTCTCAGTCCGGAGCCCTCCTTCAATGGTCCGTCTCTCGGTGACACGAGGCCCCTGGTTCTTCACCCAGCTGTTCTCTGGATAACAACGGATAAAAGGCTCTGGATGCTGCGGGCTGCAGACCGATCCTCCTCCGGTTTATCAGCGAGACTGTCCATAGGAATCCCTCTCTGGCTATGCAATCCGCTCTCAGTCCCAATAGGCCCAGGCTTCTCGGGCCTAGGCACACTCACAACAGGCCTCAACACAGGCCTCCAGCCGGCTTGAAGATGGCATCCCAAGAGAGCGTCCTATCCTGCGCGCTTGTCTTAAATAGCTCCTCCCTTCGGGCTTTGCGCGGTGCACTGCCCTATGGTAGCACAGTGGCCTTGTGGGCAATGTAGTCTCTGTGCTACTTACTGTAATGGAGTCTTTGGCTCTTGATAACTGAACCCAGGGCCGATCCGCCCTATACGCTTGCTACGCAAGCTGCGTAGGGCCCAGAGTAATTACTTGGGGCCCCGAATCTTCACCTTCACCGCCGCCGCCGCTAGAGGTCCACGGGCCGGGTGGAGACAATGTCTCCGCCGGCCGCCATTTTCATGTAGACCAAGAGGAGGGTGGCTGCCAATAGGAATTGAGTTGTGGCACCGCCCACCTCCCACCTGCTGATGTCTGTCTGTGAGTGAAATGATGTGGGAAGGGGCGGGGGGCGCTGCAGCTTAATTCCTATTGGCAGCCACTCGGCCGGCTCCTCCACTGTCCACTCTGTGTAATGGCGGCAGAGAGAGTCTCTGCTGCTGGGGCATCACACCTGATGTAAGGGGAGGCTCCACTGGGAATGCCTGATGTAGGGGGCTCCGCTGGGAATGCCTGATGTAAGGGGGGACTCCGATGGGAATGCCTGGTGTAAGGGGTCTCCGCTGGGAATGCCTGATGTAAGGGGGGGCTCCGCTGGGAAGGCCTGGTGTAAGGGGGGCTCTGCTGGGAATGCCTGGTGTAAGGGGGGCCTCCGCTGGGAATGCCTGGTGTAAGGGGGGCCTCCGCTGGGAATGCCTGGTGTAAGGGGGACTCCGCTGGGAAGGCCTGATGTAAGGGGGGGCTCCGCTGGGAATGCCTGATGTAAGGGGGGGGCTCCGCTGGGAATGCCTGATGTAAGGGGGGCTCCGCTGGGAATGCCTGGTGTAAGGGGGCCTCCGCTGGGAATGCCTGGTGTAAGGGGGGACTCCGCTGGGAATGCCTGGTGTAAGGGGGGACTCCGCTGGGAATGCCTGGTGTAAGGGGGGCCTCCGCTGGGAATGCCTGGTGTAAGGGGGCCTCCGCTGGGAAGGCCTGATGTAAGGGGGGACTCCGCTGGAAAGGCCTAGTGTAAGGAGGGTCTCCGCTGGTAAGGCCTGATGTAAGGGGGAACTCCGCTGGGAAGGCCTGGTGTAAGGGGGGACTCCGCTGGGAAGGCCTGGTGTAAAGGGGGACTCCGCTGGGAAGGCCTGGTGTAAAGGGGGACTCCGCTGGGAAGGCCTGGTGTAAAGGGGGACTCCGCTGGGAAGGCCTGGTGTAAAGGGGGACTCCGCTGGGAAGGCCTGGTGTAAGGGGGGACTCCGCTGGGAATGCCTGGTGTAAGGGGGGACTCCGCTGGGAATGCCTGGTGTAAGAAGGACCCCGCTGGGAATGCCTGGTGTAAGGGGGACTCTGCTGGGAATGCCTGGTGTAAGGAGGGACTCCGCTGGGAATGCCTGGTGTAAGGGGGACTCCGCTGGGAATGCCTGGTGTAAGGGGGGACTCCGCTGGGAATGCCTGGTGTAAGGGGGGACTCCGCTGGGAATGCCTGGTGTAAGGGGGGACTCCGCTGGGAATGCCTGGTGTAAGGAGGGACTCTACTGGGAATGCCTGGTGTAAGGAGGGACTCTACTGGGAATGCCTGGTGTAAGGAGGGACTCTACTGGGAATGCCTAGTGTAAGGAGGGACTCTACTGGGAATGGCTGATATAAGGAGGGACTCTACTGGGAATGCCTGGTGTAAGTGGGACTCCGCTGGGAATGCCTGGTGTAAGGAGGGACTCAGGGCTTCCACTGATTCTGCAATATGGTGAGTTGAATAATTTCATTCTATATTAGAATGTAATAATAGAAATAATGCGCTTCAATCATCCTGACACCATAACAACTATGGTGCCGGGATGATTGAAGCGCTAACACCAGGTGTTTGGAGTATCTTTATCTGCTGATTTTTTAAACTTTCTGGAATACACATTTCTATTGTGGTCTAGGATCTGGGCCTGCTGTCCCTCCACCCCTCTTTCTTCCTTTCACTCTTTCTTTCTTTCTCTCTTTCTTTCTCTCCCTCTCCCTCCATCCCTCATTCATCTGAGACTCTAACCACACACCCTCCAAGCCACGCCCATGTAAGCCACGCCCACTATTCCGCGTAAACCACACCCATTTTTTGCCACCATAGAGGGCCCCTTAGCAGAATTTTGCTTAGGGCCCCAGGAAGGTTAGGATCGGCACTGACTGAACCAAAACAAGTTGTAACTAACTAGCATGAAATAAACACCGAAGGGAGCCAAACTTATTCACAGCACAGACTGCAGTCATTTAAGATGATTGCAATGGTAACACCTTGCTACATAGGCAAATCTTTTTGGGTAATCTCAAAAATCTTATGGTCTCCCCTCAAACTCTGGTAAATCCATCCAGTGTTTCCTGCAATGGGTGTTGGCTGGGCAGGAATCTGTCTCCTCACTACTTACATTATCATATGCTGTGGAAATGCATAGAGAAAGGTCCCAAACACTGCACATCTAACAAAGCCAATGTGTTTCATTCCACCCACAGGGCTTAATCATGGAGGTTCATGATTAAGCCCCAGGGACGGGATGAAATGTCTCGGGGGCATGGCTTTGGATGAAGCTGGCTGAGGTTGATTTCACCTATTTACTAATGGCTTTGCTAGGTGTGCGGTGTTTGGGACCTTTCTCTATGCAAATAATTACATTTTGTGTACTTTAAAGTGGTTCTAAACCCATTACTACCACTCATACCTACAGGTAAGCCTATAATAAGGCTTACCTGTAGGTACTGTGAATATCTCCTGAACTTGCACCGTTTAGGAGATATTCACTATATCCGCATGTGCCGACGTCATTGTGCCATTTCTTAAGTAGCTGTGTCGTGATCGGCGGAACCTGCGCCCATGTGCGGAAGTGACGTCATCGCGGCTCCCGCCAATCACAGTGCCGGAGCCCGCAAATCCAGAAATAACTTCGGGAGACATGTCGCCGGTCACAGCAGTGTACAGTTACTGCTGCAACAGCATTGTTTTAAGGTAAGTAATTCATAATGACCTAGTATGCAATGCATACTAGCTCATTATGCCTTTGTCTTGCAGGTTGTTGTGTTTTTTTTTTTTTATAGAGAGTTTACAACCACTTTAATACAATTTTGAAGCTAGAGATAGTTTAAACAGTTTAGCCCATTTGACAATCTTTGTAAACTAACTTTTACATGTAAAATATAGCTTAAAACCATAATAGAGTAAACATGGGATTTGTTCCGCTGATCTGAAGAATAAAATCTTTAGTGAATTTCTTAGTGAAATAGCACTGCAAGGTAATGAACTTACCACATGCTTTGGTAAAATTACCCCCTTTTCTTGATTGTATATTTTTTATATATTTAATACTATACTCAGCGTATCTGAAATATGAAATGCATGCAGACTACATATCACCATTACCTGTGGATGTATGCAGGGCCGCTGATAGGGCAGTACAGCCAGCCCTCTTGTAGGGGGCCCGAGCTCTGTCACTTCAGAAGAGGGGCCCGGGCACCTGCAGAGCAGGAGAGCTAGCTATACTGCCTTGTGACTCCTGTGTATCACCTTGCAGCGCAGCCTGGTTTCTCCACCCTGGCAGCTAAGCAGGGGGATCGGTTCTACATACTGGCAAAGTGTTCCAATTTGAAGCAGAGGGTGACAGCTGCAGAGTCTCTGCCTGTGCCTCTCTCGGGTCCTGAAACTCCCCTTCCATCAGTCGGCAGGGTTATCTCTGGTCAGCGTGATGAATGAGCAGGAAGTTTTCTCCACCTTTTCACTGAGTCCTGACCTCTGATCCCCCTCCCTTCAGATCGTGCTCACTCTTACTGTGCTCTGTGTTCACGGTGAACTCCAGTGTTTGGATGGAGCAGTCCTTCTGCTGAAAAGGGTAAGTGGGGGTGGGGGTTGCTGCTGGAGTGAAGGGACAGTAACTTCAGGATTTCGGAGAGAAGTAAATATGGAGCCAGCCTAGAACTCAGGTAGCTGCCACTGTAGTACTGAGCTAGGAACCAGTGTACACATCTCTCCCTCCAGCTGACAGACATCGCTGCCAAAACATTTCTATACACCACCCCTAAGGCCCCCTTTATACTTCGTGTAGCTGGAACACACATTCCTGCACGTGTTTTCGTTTTTTTTTTTTGCTTGTTTTTCGCATATAGGGGAGACCATTCACTTGAATGGGTTGCCATTTGTGTGACAAACACAACATAGAGGCTCTAGAACCTTTTAAAGCATTCAGATTTGCCACATGACACAACGCAGGTCTGCTAAATGTATTCGGGGTGCCATCAACAATTAATGGCACCACAAGCGCTATGTGCATTTGCAGTGCATTTTCAAAATGCACTGAAAAACGCCCGCTACCTGTGCACTTTGTCCCACATTCAGAAAACGTCAAATGTGAATACGGCCTAATGCCTACTATACACTGCTATTTTTTTTTTCATTCAACCCCGCAGGCTGTACGAAACAAACCTGACACCTCAGTTTGGAGCCGCTGTACTAACAATCCGATGTTAGTACTGAAATCTCCCCTGTTGTTCTATTGTGTTCTGACAAGGGGATGCCCCCCACCCCACCCCACCAGAACACTGTGGTCAGTACTCTCAGCCATTGGCTGACAGCACTGATTGGGTTGACAGACCTTTTTTGGTCATGCCCCTTCAACAGAAGCCAGCTGTCATATAGTCAGACAGGGCTGTATACATGCCATTGCTGTGTAGCAATACCCCCGAAGGAGCTGCCGGTACCCCACACTTCACCGTCCCAGAATTTAAGAGTCTATGTTAGTAGTTTTGAAAAAGGTGATTGCCAGTCACTTAGTCTTTTTCTCAGTTTACTTCAGGTAGGGGATGGAGGGTTAGGGGAATTTCAGATACCTTGGTTTCTTTCAGATCACTAACACGATTCTTGAATCCAGATGAAACAGCTTTCTGCCTCTGGTTCTTGTGACTACCGGATAGGCCTCCCACACCGACCTAGCAGCCGGTATGAAGCACGGACAAAGTCTCTGCCACAGACTTGAGTGATAATGAACAAAGTCTCTGCCACAGACTTGAGTGATAACGAACAAAGTCTCTACCACAGACTTGAGTGATAAAGAACAAAGTCTCTGCCACAGACTTTAGCAATAAGTGGAAACTCCTGGATAATCCCCTGCCACAGGATTGTTAGCCAGTAGTCAGTTAGTTAGGTCAGCTGCACAGTACCTGAGCCTTTAAGCCATCCAAGTGTACTTTGAGGTAGGTTACTTTGGTGCATCCTTCAAACGAGTCACCAGGCCCTTACTGAGATACCAGCCATCAGCTCGGTCCTCTCCATTAGGGTCCTCCCCTGGAATATTCTCCGCTTGAGTGGCTTCTTCCCGCAGGACAGACAGCACAGGATCGCCTTTCGTTAAGTAGACCCCAGACAGGCTTCTGGGCCTACTTACAGCAACACAGCAGCATAGCCTTCGGCTTGGAGGGTCATGAGACGAGAACGAACCCCGGAGCACATGGCACTGCCCCTTAAATATCCTTCTCCCAGCATGCCCAGCTACAAAGAAGCTCCTGATTGGGCTGTTTTCTAGGAGAAAGAATATCCAATACACTTCAGCTGGCTGTATTCTCACACTGGCCTGTGACAACAGTGACACCTACTGGCAACAGTGGGAAATATGTACAACAGCCAAAGCTGGAACAGAACCAACAATTTGCATAATCAACTCTGAGCTACTTACAGCTCAGATAACCCCTAAATTTACACGTAGCGCCTACTTGAAAAGTAGCAGGGCACTACAGCTGCAATGCTTTACTTCAGAGCTGCAGCATTTTTCGAGCAGGCTGCAGAGTTTGACAGGCAGCACCACCTGTCAAATTTCTCATCAAGTTCAATGGGGCCGCTCTGCACCTTGAAGCCAAATAATTATTTTACAGTTGCAATGCGGTCTTGCAATGTAAAATTGCTATTCAGCAATTTAAAAAAGTAAAAAAAAACAAAAAACAGGAGTCATGAGGTGGCAGTAGCGTGGCTCTAGTATCTGCCATGGCTGCAAAGCACACCATTGCGACCATGGCATTTTAGCAACTTGATATTTCCAGGGGGGGGGCCTGTCAGGTAAGTTGTCCGGGGCCCCGTGATTTCCAACAGTGGCCCTGGATGTATGAGAGGCTAAACTTAGGTATAAAACTTTTACGATAAAAGGGATCTTTGTACCAGTAGATTAGAGTATGTGAGCAGCAGGGTACTCCTTCTATTCCAAAGGTTTAATCACAGCTGGACCTAGAAAGGACTAGTAAGGTCCCTGGATGAAAGGAGAGTGATTTGCATAAAATGTCACTAGTAAAACATATACATGCTGCTTCTATACAATTAATCTTCATGTAAGAGTTCAGCAAAACCATACTATAAAAAACAAAACTCATTGACTGTTGCTCTTTTGCTGTGTATGCTCCCTGGTAATCCTCACTGTGCTATCTTAGAGCATACAGAGAAACAATCATCCTCCAATTGTAAATCACAGCATACCAAATAGCTCATGGCACTGAAGTAGTTCTACCAGAGAATTCACTGTAGTATATTACATAGTTGGCAACATTTGCCCAAACATTTTAGGGACACTTTTTTCTGCAGAAAGCCAGTGTACACACGAAATGGACATGGTTTAAATTACCCTAAATATTGGGCGTGGCTTAAAGGGAGTGTGCATTGGCGTGCGCACAGGGTGTGCCAGGTGTGTCTGGGCACACCCTTATCACCCTATGTGATGCACATTTTCCCTGTTTGGACCCCTGATATTTCACCAAAGCAAAAAAATGTAAAACAAAATAGTAAAAAAAAAAAATTGTACAAAATAATTTAAAAAAAAATACTAACACTATCCACTGCCCTACTGACAACAATCTCTGCCCACTGATACTGTCCACTGTTCTACTGACACGCAAGTATATATACACATACACACACACATGCATGTGTGTTTTGCGCTTTGGGGTGCACATCCTAATCCAATAGGCTCTACACACCTATGGGAGTGTGGTTCAATAGTGTCTGTTTACATCCTGTCCATAGGGACACATGGACCTTCCCATCCAGTCCGCCTAAAAAACTGACAGGCAGACCTGGTCGAGCCTTATGCCGCATACACACGACCGTTTTTCATGACGTTAAAAATGCCATTTTTTTAATTGGGCATTAAAAACGATCGTGTGTAGGCTCCAGAGCATTTTTAACGACGTGAAAAATGGCCTAAAAAAAATGAGAACCTGCTCTATTTTTCACGTCATTTTTCACGTCGTTCTTTTTAACGTCGTGAAAAATGGTAGTGTGTATTCTTTTACGAGGGGAAAAACGCGCATGCTCAGAATGAAATATGAGACGGGAGCGCTCGTTCTGGTAAAACTAGCTTTTGTAATGGAGATAGCACATTCGTAACACTGTAAGTTATTGCATCGTTTAATGCAGCACATTCATTTCTTCTTTATATAATGCTACAATAATGAACTTCTTTTGCTAATGATATTCAGACAGAGTTATGACAAACTTGTTTATTAGTAATTTTTAGTGATCTCATGAATTTTAGTTTTTGTTGGAAAGCCAGATCTCCGTAATAAATTATAAATTAATTTAAAATATCTTAATTAAAAGATCAGCTTTTTTTTTTTTTTTTCTTTTGTGTGTCAAGTTACCACAACAACATTATAAATTTGTATTATTTCCCCTCAAGGAGGTTGGTGTCCCTTGTTAATTATAAAAAAATTTTTTTAAATGTCCCTGCCTACTCACTAGCAAACTCTCTTTTTGAATTAAAAACACATGGTCAAGTATTTACTGTAAATCAAAAAAACATTTATTCTGGCACATACCAAATTAAAGGGAAAGGCAGCACTGGAGACCCTGCTTGAATTTGTGCATCCTTTGGACCCCACAGCAAACATCAAAGAATAGAACACCAAAATATGTGTAGCGGGGTCTCTAAATTTAGGTGGGGTACACCTGGGTGGTAGTATGATCCAGGTGTGTAAATTATGGGAGTAATTGGACCATTTGTATTCGTGGAGGATTGGGCGGTGTAATAGTCTCCTTGGCCTGTGGGTGGCAGGTGCCCGCAGGCTCAAGGTAGATTTGCTGCCATAGTGCTGTCCTTTTTGTCCCTTCTCGGAGGTGGTACGGCGAGGGCGGGGAACCTGCCGTGACGTCAATGGAGGGGATAAAAGGGGGAGACGCCCTGGTCACGAGGTCTTGCTCTTTTGGAGTTCCTTCATCACGCGCCCAGGCACCTTAGGCCTGGGTGCGGGCGGTTCTGAATTCCGGCTCAGGTGCCCTAGGCCTGACCGGAATGGAGTTGGAGTCCATCCCAGGCACCTTCAGCCTGGGGTGAGGTACTAAACCAGGAGGCCTGGGGCTCAGTGACTTCGACTGGGTCCTGCGAGGGTGGAGAAGTCCGAGGGTCCCTGAAGAGGATGGGGCCCATGTCTGAGGCGAGGAGGCCGGGGAGGTTACCCATTCGGAGAGTCTGGAGCAGCATTAACCCGGTGACGGATGGGCCTCTGGTAACTCCCTTGGAGGGACATCTTCCCCTGACAGGGGCCACAACGCAGCAAAGGTACTTCCATCTACGTTCTCTTGAGTCGCTGGTAGAGACTCTCAAGTTCTAAGTTCTCTCTAGCCAAGGCTATAGTAACCGCTGGCTAAATCACAGTGGTTTAGCTGACAATCAGGATAGTGCCTCGACCTGCTCATTCCACCGTATCAAACTGTTATTGGGTCTCAACCAGTTGGCTACTTAAGCACTGTTTATTGTGAGTTTTGCAATAAAACAAGAGTTGGACTGTGATCGGTGTGTGGAACTCTGGTTAATGGGAGCAAAGGGAAGTGTTGGCACGGCAGGACTTAATCCTTGACTAAAACAAACAGGCCCGAGGAAAATATCTGGTACTGGCCTTCACATCACCCACAGCTATGGGGAGGACATGGGCCGTAGCGCATCTCACCCTGTCGTGTGTGATACCCCTAGACAAAAGAGATGGGGTGAGGCAGCTACATATGGATTAAAAAAAAAAAAAAAAAAAGATTAGGAGCACAATCTTGTCCCGGACTCCCAGAGGTCAGGAACAGCAGCAGGTAAGTGAGATATATGTCCCTAGTCTGTGGTACTAGAACAGTCTGTGCCTTCTGTCAGACCATCCAGAAGCAAGGCCATTATTTCTTTCTCTTCCTTGTAGCCTTCTCTCCAGCAGTCTCTGCAGCCTTCGTTAAGCGCTTCCTCTGAGGCTGTGTCTCAGGAGGAGAGCTTGTGGCAGGAGGAAGAGGAGGAGGAGGAGGGGCGACCTCTGCTAGGTCAGTGAATTGGGTTAGTTCGCCCATCAACCCAATTGATGATGATGTTGATGACCTTCAAAATTAGGTTCTCACTAAAGAGCTGTTGCCTAATGTCCATTCTGACTAGTTTGTGTGCCAGTACTGCTGCATAGCCCTCTTCAACTGAGGGGGGCTCTCTGAGGGCCGCAGTAGCCTCTCAAATAAAGGCACGTGTTTCCTCCTCCACCTGCCTAACCCTCCTGAGCATTCTTGGTTGAATTTTGAGGGAAGGCATCTGGGCTCTTGTGCTGGGCCTGGCCTCCTCCTGTGTGCCACTGGGCCCTGCCTCCTCCTGTGTGCCACTGTGACCTGCCTCCTCCTGTGTGCCACTGGGCCCTGCCTCCTCCTGGTCCACAACGTCACCCTCTTCCTGGCTCAGCTCTGGCTGTGTATAAAAAAGGTACATACTTAATATTTTTAGCTTCATCAATCACATACATTTTTCACCTCATGACATTTGCAAATTGAATGCAAAAATAAATTAAAAAGACAATGATTCTGACCCCTGCATTTTTTATTATTGTCCCCATCATTTTTGACCACTACTGTCTATTGATATTTAAAACACTTTTTTTGTTCAAGCATTAAATAGTTAGCAATAGTTTAACATCTATTTTACATCATTACTTTTATTACATATTAAATCTTGATATCAATACTATACCTGGCTCCATATGTCCAAATCCGTCTCCTCAAGGACCTCTGGTTGGTCCTCCGAAGAAGGCAGAGCTGGGTTGCAGGGAAGGCTGGAGGGTTGGCTGCAGGAAAGGCTGGAGAGACGTCTGGGGGGAAGGGTTGAAAGAGAATCCCTGACTTCCAGATGGTCATCCAGAAAGCATAATTTGCTGTAGTACCACAGATTGGGTTTATAAACTTTCTCTGCTGCAGCTCCTGACCTCTGGGATTTCAGGACCATATTCCCCTGAGTCCTATATGTGCCCCTAATGGTAGAAATGTTGGTGTTCACATCTTGGATGGTTGCTGTGGGGATGTGTCTTGACAAATTCTAGCAGGCTCTCCAGTGCTGCCTTCCTGGCTGCTTTATTTTTATTTTTAGCTGTTTTTGTTTGCCAGAGAACAGGAAGTTCCTTCCATCTGTCCAGGAACTCCCCCATAAATTCGGGACTTTTGAAAGCCTGCATGTTTGCTGAAAGTCAAAAACAACACAAAAATACTAGTGTCAGTCAAGACTCTTCAAATAATCTTTATGACCATATATAGGCCAGAATCTCATCCACTGATGAAACAAAAATCAGAAAAATGTTACGTACCTTCGTTATCACGTTCGTTGCTTACTCCTTCTTCCACACAATGAACGTAGTTACGACACATGCGTATTAGCTTTATATACACTGCGCATGCGTGAAACTCTGCACGTTTTCCCCGCCCCTGACATTCGATATAGTACTTTCCCCCGCCCCTTCTCGCTCGTCGTAGTGCTACACAACATGGCGGAGACACAGGTGGCTGAGATTACCTCAACAGAGGATGAAATTCATTAAGGAACCAAAGACCCGATCCCGGAGATATAAGGCATCCAACATGACATTCGAGGAAATGGTGGAGATGGTCGCCATTTTGAGGAGGGAGGATTATGATGCCAAGCATGGGCCGTATAAAAAGCCTAATCTTGTCAAGGCCAAAATTATGGGGAAAGTGGTTAAAACTCTTCACCATAAATTCGGGGTGTGCAGAACTAAGGAACAGCTCAGAAAACGTTGTCTGACCTCAAGTTGCGGGAGCCCGACCAATACAAAAGAATAAAGAAAGTTATAGGAAAAAGTAAGTCATTTTCATCTCTTTGAACTTCTGATTATTATTACTTGCATGTTGCTGCATGTGTTTTTCTTTAATGTAGTACAGTTAAAGATAGCAACTTTCATGTTCATGGGCACAGTAATCGGTCGTAGTAAACCTCTTTCTTACGTTCACTTAATAATACAATGTTTTTGGCTGACACAGCGTTTAAATAAATGTTACCATGCCTATTTTGGTGAGATGATTTTTTGGACATGATGGTTGAATAGATTTTTGGGGAACTATGTTTAAAAAATATAAGTGTATGCATTGTAATGTAAAGGAGAGAATGCTCAGCAGCTGGTTAAACATCTGGACTCAGTAGCACAAGTGTGGCCCAACAGAAAAACCTTTTTAGGGTGTCACACACAGGTGAAACAGTGTATATACTTGGGGGTGTTTCCATGTGTGAAACTTGATAAAAATATATATGTTCCTGTTTTGGTAAGGGATACAATCATGTGTTCAGCTTGGAACTTTGGCAAAACAGACAATTGTACCACACTTCCAAAGAATGTTTCATATTCCTCTTTCAGGCTTCAATTTTTTTGTAAATTATTATTTATTAACTAAAGTATACCTTTTCTTGCAATCTCAATAGGGCTTCAAAAATGTTCTAGACATGAGCCTAGGAACCCCACACCTCCAACAAGAGACCCACAACCACATGATGTAGAGGAACGAGAAGTAGAGGAAGTGGAAACTGGCACCACAACAGGTCAGTGTCATACACCACAGATTCAGGTAATAGATGTAGGCCTGCATATTTATAATACATGTTGTTTTTTACAATTATAGGTGCTGTTCTGCCTGAAGAGCAAGACATTTTTACAAGTCACAGTGCACAGATCCTGGTACAATAACTAATGGTCTGCTGTCGTGACCTTGAAAAAATAAAGGGAGACTTGATACAGATCAGGCAAAATACCAAGCGGGTGGAGCAAAGGCTCCAAAATATCATGGCTGTGCTTGGGCGGGTTTAATTTTTTTGGTTAAAATAACTTGGAAATTGCTTTGGTTTATAATGTTCTTTTTTTGTTTACTATTTAAAGAATTGTACATGTTGAACGTTAGAAGTTCCATTTTAGTAAAAAAAATTAAGCATGCCTGTTCATGCGTTTTACAAAAAATAATATTTTGTAACACTCAAAATTTTATACATACTTTTGTAAAAAATATTAAAAATTAAAAAAATATAATGTGCAAATAGTAAAAAGCTTTTAAACACAACAATGTGTGGCTTCTTATATCAATGTTGGCCAAAGTAAGCAAAATTATGTTTTGTGTTTACACTGACAATGATGGGTATTTAGTAATGGAAAATACACATGACACTACAAGTGCACTAGGAGAACCTAGGAGAAAGATAAAAGAAACACAACCAAAAATAAAATAAATTATTTTTTCAGCAGAAATTTTTTATTTTTTCAAATTCAAAATTAAGGTTCAACAGGCATATCAATGGCCCCCCTACCCACAAAATATTTGAGATATTGTTGCCGCACATCACGGCCGCTTTGGGGGGCCAAGCCTGGACGGCCAGCTTCCAGGGCCAACAAATGATTTTGGTCCTGTATTGAGGCCTCAGGCCCAACAAAAGTAAGATAATTTACCCTTAAGAAATTGTGAAGAACACAACATGTCATAACCACATGGTTCCATTTGTATTCCGCAAGATGGATGGAGGTCAGGAACAAGTGGAAGCGGCTGGCCATGATGCCAAAGGCATTTTCCACCACCCTTCTGGCTCTGGCCAGCCTATAATTAAACACCCTCCTCTCAGGGGTGAGGGTCCTTTGTGGAAATGGCCTCATAAGATGGGGACCCAGGCCAAACGCCTCATCCCCGACAAAAACTAATGGGAGTCCCTCCACATTCTGTGCCACAGGTGGCAAAGCCAGCTCATCAGATAGGAGCCGTTGGCCGAACTCAGTCTGAGCAAATACTCCACCATCAGACATCCGTCCATTTTTCCCCACATCCACGTATAGAAACTCGTAGTTGGCCGACACCACTGCCATCATGACGATACTGTGGAACCCCTTATAATTATAGTAATAGGATTCCAAATGGGGTGGTGGCACGACCCGGACGTGCTTGCCGTCGATGGCCCCTCCACAGTTCGGAAAGTTCCATCGCTGGGCAAACTGAGATGCCCCATTCTGCCATTCCTGTGGCGTAGAAGGGAACTGTGGAGTTAACCAAAAAAAAAATATTAATACTTTCATACATAAACATTGCAAGCAGATTAGACAAAAACATTCTTGGCCAACATCAGGATAATCTTTGTTTTTTAGATGATTTGAATCCAAAAAAAAATTACAATTACCGTATTTTTCGGACCATAAGACGCACTTTTTCCCCCAAAAAATATGGGGGAAAATGTCTATGCGTCTTATGGAGCGAATGTGCATCAGGCACCGCCCCCCCCCCCCCGCCGCCGCTGTCAACGCCCCCTGCCACTGCCGGCAATGCCCCCCGCTCAGTACTGTGTTTTGGACTAGGGGAAAAAGCCAAGCCCCCCACCCGTCTTCCCGCGGCCGCCTCCCGCACAAATGCAGCGGCGCTTGCAGGGGCGGACTGACCTGTGCTGTGTTTCACACACTGAACGCTGCAAGCCCAGCTTAGCGATGGGCGACTAGCGCCCTGTGATTGGCCGAATGGGGTCATGTGCGGACGGCCGACATGGGCGTCTGCGATTGGCCCCGGCGGTGGATGTGGAGGCAGGACTGGTCTGTGAGTGACCGTGGTGTTCCGTCAGATATGGCGACCGGAACAACTGCATGTGTGAGTCCCGCCTCTCTGCCTGGCACGCTGTGTGTCTCCTGAGGTCTCCCTCTGATCGCTCTCAGACCCTCTCCCACTCTGTCTATCAGCCCACCCCTCTGTCAGTCAGCCCACCTCTGCCAGCCAGCCCACCTCTGTCTGTCAGTCAGCCCACCTCTGTCTGTCAGTCAGCCCACCTCTGTCTGTCAGTCAGCCCACCTCTGTCAGTCAGTCAGCCCACCTCTGTCAGTCAGTCAGCCCACCTCTGTCAGTCAGTCAGCCCACCTCTGTCAGTCAGTCAGCCCACCTCTGTCAGCCAGCCCCCCTCTGTCAGCCAGCCCCCCTCTGTCAGCCAGCCCCCCTCCCCCTCTGTCAGTCAGCCCACCTCTCTCTATCAGCCTCCCCCCATCAGTCAGCCCACCTCTCTCTATCAGCCTCCCCCCATCAGTCAGCCCACCTCTCTCTATCAGCATCCCCCCGTCAGTCAGCCCACCTCTCTCTATCAGCCTCCCCCCGTCAGTCAGCCCACCTCTCTCTATCAGCATCCCCCTGTCAGTCAGCCCACCTCTCTCTATCAGCCTCCCCCCGTCAGTCAGCCCACCTCTCTCTATCAGCCTCCCCCCGTCAGTCAGCCCACCTCTCTCTATCAGCCTCCCCCCGTCAGTCAGCCCACCTCTCTCTATCAGCCTCCCCCTGTCAGTCAGATCACCTCTCTGTAAGCAGCCCCTCCCCCTCTCTATCAGCCCCCCTTTCTATAAACCCACCCCTCTCTGTCAGCGCCTCCCCCTCTCTATCAGCGCCCCCTCCCTGTCAGCACCCCCTCCCCCTCTGTCAGTCAGCACCCCCTCCCCCTCTGTCAGCCAGCCCACCTCTGTCAGCCACAGCAGGGTGCATTGTGCCAGCCACCCACTCACTGACTCACAGTAGGGAGCCAGGCCAGCCTCCCGCAGCAGGGTACACCGTGCCACCCACCTGACTCACAGCATGGAGCCAGGCCAGCCAGCCACCCACAGCAGGGTGCACCATGCCAGCCACCCACTGACCCGCAGCAGGGAGCCAGGCCAGCCACCTACAGTGACATACCCACAGCAGGGCCAGGGTGCCAGCTAGCCATCCAGGGTGACCCATCCACACCGGGAAACCAGCCAGCCACACACAGGAGCCAGCCAGCCACGGTGACCCAACCACAGCAGGGAGCCAGCCAGCCACGGTGACCCAACCACAGCAGGGAGCCAGCCAGCCATGGTGACCCAACCAGTCACAGGAGCCAGCCACAGAGGACGCCGGAGCCAGCCAGCCACAGCTACAGTACCCATAGTTAAGGTAAGAGGAGCGCTACACAGTGCCAATTTTATTTCTACTTTGTGAGAGGTTGGGGCAGGGGTGAGAGTTGTGGTACAAGGAGGGGGTCCCGTAAGGACCAGAGTGAATGAATGTATTCACTGTACACTCTGTTAGGAAGAGGCCCCCCTCCAGGTACCATTATACTCCCTTTCAGTCTCTAATGGGGCCTGGATGGGACTCTAACAGACACTGAAAGGGCCATTGTTAGAGATACCCCCCCAGGTCCCATTAGACTTCTTTTGAAGTCTCTAATAGGTCCTGGAGGGGGGTCTCTCTCTAACAGACTTTCTAGCGGACACTGTTAGAGAGAGACCCCCACCCAGGTCCCATTAGACTCTGTTGTAGTCTGCACTGATAGGGCTGCACGGGCAGGGCGGGTATTAAACAGGAGGGGGTGTGGCCTTGACAGGAAGGGATGGCTCATATTTAAATTAGGGGGTGCAAGAGTTTAGTCAGGCCTAGGGCAGCACAAAACCTAAATACATCATTGCTCCCGCTGCCGTCGCCACGTTAGTACCAGAAGTTACTACCAGAAGAGAGCAGGGGAAAGACATCCCAAGCCCTCACGAGCGCCGGGCGATCTCCCGACATGTCCTGACACTTGCTGAGAAGACAAAGCAGCCCAAGCGATGGCACAGGTAAGGCAGCAATAATGGCACAGGTCGGGCTGCAATAATGGCACAGGTCGGGCTGCATTTCTTTGGCAATGGTCAGGCTGCATTTCATAGGCACTGGTAAATATTTTAGTACACCATTTGGTTAAGAATATTTTTTTTTCTTGTTTTCCTCCTCTAAAACCTAGGTGCGTCTTATGGTCAGGTGCGTCTTATAGAGCGGAAAATACGGTATATGATTATCACTGTCACTTATCAGATTCATCGCCCCCTCTGATGAGCCATTTAATTAATTTTATGGGGGGGGGGTTGAAGATGAGTTGGGGACCTCACAAATCAAGGCTGTAGCACTCTGTCTGAATTTAAAGAAAAATAACAATCATCAGAAATTTTTAGGGGACGTTTAGGGAAAAGCACTACAATGGAGCAGACAAAAAACATTGGGAAGTGACTAGGCTAGGTGTGTATGGGCCCAGGATAGCATGCTGGAGAGGTTAGTTAGGGGAAATATGCATGTAGGCCAAAAAAGGAGCATTCAAAACTTACAGCATGCATGGGGACAAAGGGGACATTCACAGCATATTACAATCATGGTAATTAGGGACTGATGAAAGAAATATAATACATTATTAAGCATTAAATACATAGAATGTGATGTTAAAGTAGAAAACTTTTACCTTAATATAGTCCTCCTGCAAAACTTGAAGGATGGCAGAACAAGTCTCTGGTATAATGATCCCCAGAGCCTGGAGGGAGATGCCTGTTGAGAACTTGAGGTCCTGCAGGCTTCTCCCAGTCGCCAGGTATCGCAACGTGGCGATGAGCCTCTGCTCAGCAGTGATGGCTTCCTGCATAACGGTGTCCTGCCTGGTGATATAGGGGGACACCAAAGCCAACAGATGCTGAAAAACGGGGTCCGACATCCTGAGAAAATTCCTGTAGTCCTCAGGATTATTCTCCCGGATCTCCCGCAACAAAGGCATGTGACAGAATTGGTGCCGCTGGAGCAAACAATTCTTGGTCCATGAACTCCTCCACACCCTGTTCATGGACTGGAGTCGGGATAAAGCAAGAACCCCAGCTCCAACCTCAGCACGAACTCTACAACGAGTACGTAGCCGCAACATGGCTAGATAACGGTCGGCTGGTCAGAACGAACTAAAAGAACGCACGGAAGAACAGCAAGGCCTATGAAGAACGACCTGAAAAACAGTAACGAGCGGACAAGAACGCACTGAATAAACAGATACGAACTGACTACAAGCACTGAAAGACAGATACAAACCCACAAGCACAAACTGAACTCCACGAAACGATCTTAAAAGCACGAAGACTGAAAAGCGCAAATCGTCTCTCACCAAACTTTTACTAACACGCGGTAACACGAAATTAGCAAAAGCTTTCCAAAGGGTGGCGCCATTCGAACGGAACTTCCCCTTTATAGTGCCGTCGTACGCGTTGTCGTATGTGTTGTACGTTTTTTCATGAACGTGTGTATGCAAGACAGGCTTGAGAGGAAACAAGAAAAATCACATCGAGAAAAACGTTGTTTTTTTAAATGACATTAAAAACGTCCGTGTGTACACGGCATAAGTGATGGTGTCAGCAAGGAGTGACTGTGAGAAATTGGGTTTAAAACTGCACTGCCGAATTTCTCACTGTCAGGACAGTGCTACATGAAAACAGGAGATACAATCTTTGTCAGCTAACAGCATTTCTTTACTTCTATCTAAAAGTCTAAAAGATTGAAGTAAAAGAGTGCTGTTAGCTGACATGTAGCACTGTCCTGACTGTGATAAATTGGGCAGTACAGTTTTAAATCCAATTTCTCACAGTCCAGTGACTGCTGGATAAAAAAAACCTTTAACTTTAAAGTCCCTTCAGAGCCCCCTTTTACCATCAGAGCAGTCTCACCAGTGCCCATCAGTGCAGTCTCATCAGTACCCATCAGTGCAGCCTATTAGTGCAAATCAGTGCAGCCTATCAGTGCAGTCTCATCAGTGCCCATCAGTGCAGCCTATCAGTGCAGTCTCACCTGTGTCCATCAGTGCAGTCTCATCAGTGCAGTCTCATCCGTGTCCATCAGTGCAGTCTCATCAGCCCCCATCAGTGTAGCCTCATCAGTGCAGTCTCATCAGTGCCCATCAGTGCAGCCTCATCAGAGCAGTCTCATCAGAGCAGTCTCACCAGAGCAGTCTCATCAGAGCAGTCTCACCAGAGCAGTCTCATCAAGGCAGTCTCATCAGGGCAGTCTCATCAGTGCAGCCTCATCAGTGCAGCCTCATCAGAACAGTCTATTAGAGCAGTCAGTGCAGTCTCATCAATGCTGTCTCATCAGAGCAGTCAGTGCGTTCTCATCTGTGCAATCTCATCTGAACAGCCCCATCAGAGCAGTCTCATCAGAGCAGCCAGTGCAGTCTCATCAGTGCAGTCTATCAGAGCAGTCAGTGCAGTCTCATCAGAGCAGTCTATCAGAGCAGTCAGTGCAGTCTCATCAGTACATTGACCTAGTGAGAAGGACCTACCTGGTCCTGAAAATTGTGGTGTGGTCTGGGTACAAGGAAGCACAGTGCAAAACAAAGTGAAAACCCATGAGATTTTTTTTTTTCCTCCATTGCACATCACACACCTCCATATATACACATTCCAACAATACAACATCTTTTTATTTTTCTTCCTGTCACTTTTATGGGTTTTCACTTTGTTTCGCCATGTGTTGTTTTGTACCCAAACCGCATTACACATTTTTTATTCTCAGGTTCCACCACACACATCAACCACACACATTCATATTCAATATTTTTAGCTTTATATAGTTTTGTTTTCCTGTCACCCCTTTTCATATTCTCATGGGTTTGCACTTTGTTTTGCACTGTGCTTCCTTGTACCCAGACCGCACCACAATTTTCATTCCACATAGGTTTCTATCAGCTCACTGTCATGCAATTGACTTACACATACTTCCCTACATTGCTGCACTTCCTTGCTCCTCTCACTTCCTCACCATTCACTCTCACTTCACCCCTTTTGGTTGGGCTGCTTTTATCCTGTAGATTATCCTCTTGGATTATATTTTTTCATTATTGATACTTTTTTTTACAGGGCCATCTGTTTTTGATCTGGTGATGTGCCTTTGTTCTTGGCTGGCCCGGCTTCCCTCTGTCCCTCTTCACGCTGCCTGCCCCTGGCTGCCCCCCTCGTATGCTCACCCTGCCCTTCCCACATCGCGCAGGGTCATAGTTTGCGACCTCTCGTAGGCTTGGGGGTGGTCCCCTTTGCTCCGCAACTTGGTCCATGATCCACTCTGACCTCTTTTCTCTCCTGTCTGTACCCTTGAGAGGGCTTGCTCTCGGCGGCGAGGTCACTGGCTGACCGCTGGCTCAGGCTTCCGACATCCACCGTGGTACGTATCTCACAACTGTTACCAATGATGACTGAATATACATGTGTAAATCATATACACATGTGTGCGTACATATGCATACAGGTGTATATGTTTCTTTTGTTGTTGATTGTTTTTTCTGTAACAAGTTCACTAATATGCATGTATTCTATTATAGAATCTATTTTCACAAATCTTTTCTCCCCCTGAAGAAGACCGCAATTACTACAAAGGTCGAAACGAGTTGGGGTTTTGCGCATATAGTAAATGTTTACAATATTGTACAATTTTCATTGGCTATTTTTATACTCATGTATTAGATTTTATTTGATGTTTTCCTTGATTTTGGAGCTCATGTCCTTATTTCCATCAGATGTTTTTGTTCTACTTTATATGATTTTTCATTTAAATAAACGTTATACTTTTTTATAAATACCATCCTCATATTATTCTTACTCATTGCTGCAACTCAAAGCCCCTAGGGTCACCAGAAAATGATGACCCCTTTTTTACAGGAAGGTCAAACAGCGCTTCTAGAATACCAATTGATTCCACTGACAGCACAGTTCCACTCTACTGGCCCCTCGGGATGAAACTAGGATGGAAAAATTACTTCACAAGAGACATAAAGGAAAGTCTCATAGTGTAGTCATTTTATTAAGGTAAAAAATGACAACAAATGGCGATTACACTCACATGTTGCAGTGCCAATCAAGGCACCAGGTGTAATCAGCATGTGCAAGCCGACTAGTCCATGAAGGATGGCGTGTAGTCCACGTCTCTCCTAAGGACAAAGCCTGAATGGGATGTAGAATCAGGACCTGGAATGGCGAATCCTCTACTCCGACATATGTTTTGCCATGTTGGTGTCTTCAGGATAAGAAAGGTTGTGTATCATCCTAAACAAATTTGGCTCTTTTTTAGGAATGATACCCAATGGAGAAATCCTAAAATTTGAAAAGGGGGGTTAAGCAAACGGGCCAGCCACCTTGCCTTCATGAACTTCTTTGAATATTTTCTCCTCAACAACCGAAACATGACGCCTAACCGAAGGTACATTTTTACAAACAAAACAACCCGAACCATGATAAGCGGCTAGTGAGAAACCATCATGAAAATCTTCAAACAATAGGACCCCCTTCCATTGATTTGGCCATATTTAAAGCCATGGAAGCATGTTTATGAGAGTCGCCTGCGTGTCCGCTTTTGTGAAAAAGATCTCATGGGGAAGGGGCGGTTGCAGAAGAAACCTTCTTAAAACATCTGGAGGCAGGATGACTTCCCACACAAAAAACACATTCGTGTTTGTATTTACACAAATGCGGCCATTTGCACTTCCCCTCATTTAAGCGGAAACACACACCACAATGGAATCCATCAGTAGCTTGATCAGCTGGTTTCGCATATTGCTTTTGTGGCAGTAACAAAGTTAGCCAAAAGCCAACATCTTTAACCCCCCACTTCAAAGATTTATGAACAGAAAGCTTCTGCCGAAATGATTCATCATAAAAAAACACGCAACTCCATAAAAGTTTTTATAAGTCTCCAAGATGATGTCAACATGTTGAAAAAGACTGCTGCACAGCTCAAGATGCCGTTTACCTAAAATACTGGCATATATGCAGAAAGCGTGAAGCCAATTCGATAAAAATTGCACAGAATAAACTTAGATTAATCCTCAGCAAATTTTTCCACATACTTTTTATCGTATCTATTCTCTTTCGAAGAAGGATTTAAATTATTAAAGACATTATATCAATATATTCCCCATTCTTATCTTTAATTGTACTCTCAGGTATAGTAGTAGAAAGAGCAGGGGAAGAGACTGGCAAAACTTGTGGCACAGGAATAGAAGAAACCGAGGAAACCTGTTGGGTACCAGAATTTACATCCAGCCAAACTTTCTCTAAACCAGAGTCATTAGAAGGCACAGACAATTTATTCTGCCCCATTTTTTCAACTAATGCCCCGTACACACGATCGGTTTTCCCGTCAGGAAAAATTTGGATGGTTTTTCCGACAGAATTCCTGTCAAGCCTGCCTTGCATGCACACGGTCACACAAAAGTTTGGTGAACTTTTGACTGCCAAGAACGCTGTGACATAAAAGACTACGACGAGCCGAGAAAATTAAGTTCTATGCTTCCGAGCATGCGTTGATTTGTTTCCAAGCATGCGTCGGAATTTAGCACGTTGGGATTTGTACACACGATCCGAAATTCTGATCAGTTTTTTTCCTGACGGGAAAATAGAGAACCTGCTCTCTATCTTTTTCCAGCAGTTTTTCCGTTGGAAAAAGTCTGATGGAGCATACACACAGTCGGGATTCCCGACCAAAAGCTCTCATCAGACTTTTTCCAACAGGAAAACCGATCGTGTGTACGGGGCATAATAAACCCGAATTACGAGTCAAGCCACATAAAAGTTGATCATTTTGAAACTCACCAGACTGAACTGATGGAATACTCATAGCAGGAACAGAAGTAGCACCTTGCAGTTCAGGAGCAATTAGCGAGACATCATCAGGATTACCATCAGAGCTGTCAGAAGTAGTTGTAGATGTCAAATGAACCTGGGGAATTGAAGAAGCCTGATAAGATTCTGAAGGTGCTAGAGTTCATTTTGATGGAAGTACAGGAGTACTAAAGTCATTATGAACTGTCCTTTTTGCAGACATGAAACCACGCTGTTACTGCGAGAAAATCTGCCTTTTTTAACAGAAGTAGATAGTTGCTTACCCACAGGTTTCCGTGGAGGTGATGGTGACTCGATCCGGCTTACTTTCTTAATTCTTTTTCTTGATTAGGGATGGGCTATTTGTTCGAGTCGACCATGAGTTCGACTCGAACATTGCCTGTTCCCTGAACAATTTGGGGCATTCAGGCAAATTCGAAAAGCCGCGGAACACCCTTTAAAAGTCTATGGGAGAAATCAAAAGTGCTAATTTTAAAGGTTAATATGCAAGTTATTGTCATAAAAAGTGTTTGGGGGCCTGGGTCCTGCCCCAGGGGACATGTATCAATGCAATTTTTTTTTTTAAATGTCAGTTTTTTCAGGAGCAGTGCTTTTATTAATGCTTAAAGTGAAACGATAAAAGTGAAATATTCCTTTAAATTTCGTACCTGGGGGGTGTCTATAGTATGCCTGTAAAGTAGCGCATGTTTCCTGTGCTTAGAAAAGACCCTGCAGAAAATGACATTTCTAAAGGAAAAAAAGTAATTTAAAACGGATTGCGGCTATAATGAATTGTCGGGTCCAGGCAATACAGATAAAAGTAATTGAAAAAAAAACAGCATAGGTTCCCCCCTTAGTCCATTACCAGGCCATTTGGGTCAGGTATGAATATTAAGGGGAACCCCAAATCAAAATGTAAAAAATAATGGTGTGGGGTTCCCCCCAAAAAAAAAAAGTTTAAAAATTTTTAAAAACCACACAGACACAATTAGTCTTTTATTAAAAATAAAAAAAAACATTCCAGCGATGATTCATTCTCCAGCGATGCTCTCCAGCAAGGATCGAAGCACGATTTTGCCTGCACCGGCTCTCCACTCCAGCGGGAAACGACGCATGATCCTCCCTGCACCGGAGCCCCCCGGCTAATGACGCGCAAGCTGTTTGACAGTTCTTTTATAACCAAGGGCGGGGCCACCCGTGACATGGATAGGTAACCCCGTCCCCTTTAACGCGTCACGGGAGTTTCTGTGTGGTTTTGGTTTCTGTGTGGTTTTTAACATTTTTGACACTTTCTTTTGTGAAATGGTAGGGGTACAATGTACCCCGTTACCAATTCACATAGGTGGGGGCCGGAATCTGGGGGTCCCCTTTGTTGCTTCCAGATTCTGATAAGCCCCCCGCCTGCAGGCCCCCACAACCACCGGGCAAGGGTTGTGGGGATGAGGCCCTTGTCCCTATCAACATGGGGACATCCTCCCCATGTTGAGGGCATGTGGCCTGGTACGGTTCAGGAGGCAGGGCGCTCTCTTGTCCTCCCCTCTTTTACTGCGGCCTGCCAGGTTGCGTGCTCGGATAAGGGTCTGGTATTGATTTTTTGGGGGAACCCCACGCCATTTTTTTTTCATTTTGGTGCGGGGTTTATTTCACTTTTATTGCTTCACTTTAAGTATTATTAAATTCACTCCTCCCAAAAAAACGTCAGTTTTAAAAAAAAAAAATTGCATTGATGCATGTTCCCTGGGGCAGGACCCGGTCCCCAAACACATTTTATGACAATAACTTGCATATTAGCCTTTAAAATTAGCACTTTTGATTTTTCATGTTCGTGTCCCATAAACTTTAACGGTGTTCGCGTGTTCGAACAAATTTTTTGCCTATTCGCATGTTCTGCTGAAAACCGAACCGGAGGGAATTCGGCACATCCCTACTCTTGATGATACGGATAGAAGAATTGGGCATGTACCCATCTGGGGATTTAGGATATTATTAGAAGATGAAGCATAAGCAGGAGCAACAGAAAGCATCATGAAGAGGTCAGGTTTCATTCTGGAGAACTTGCTGATGACCCCTCATAGAAAATACAGAAGACCAATCTGCGCAAGCGCCATTACCAGAGCTCGGATCCATTCGGTTCACAAAAAGGGGAACGTCAGGACAGATGATGTCAGCTGAGGACACTGAAGAGAAGTAAGAGGAAAAGAAGATATGTGTATATAAGAGAAACTTGTGTGCTGCTATGTGGAAAACGAAAAAAAAAAAAAATGAAACATCAACAAACCAACAAAAAAGGGAGTGTAAGTGGAGTGACTCAGAACAATGCTGATAATGAACAGCTGCAACCACTTGAAGTGTACTCAAAACACTAAGGCTCCATGTACACAGAAGCTCAAAGACGGCCGTTTTTAAAGCAGCAGAAAAAGCTAGCTTTTATCAGCGTTTTTTTTACTAGCTTTTATTAGCGTTTTTCAGTGTAGCTTTTTTTAGCTTTAAAAAAAAAAAATTCAATGGACCAAAAAACGCTCGCGGCGAGCGTTTATGAGCGTTTTTCGGCGTTTTGCGTTTTTTTCTGCCGAAAAACGGCACTTTGAACGCAAATTTCCTGCGTTCAGAAAAAAGCCCATTAACTCCACTGCTCATTAAAGCTAAAAAACGTTATGTGTACATGAACACATAGGCTAACATAGAGTGCAGTTAATGGGCTTTTAAAAAAAACGCCAAAACGCCCATTAACTGCAGTTTATCAGCTTCTGTGTACATGGAGCCTAAAAATGCAAGTAGAAAACAGAAAGTAATGGTGAGCTTGCTCAAAGATAAGTGAATATACTACTCCTAAAGACGGCATGCAAATGCTAAAAATATTAAAAAACAAGGTGCAAAAAATAGTCCAAGTGAAAACTTAAAGATAAAAAATTAATTGCAGTTTGTAAACAAAGTGACTGATAAGTCTATAACTTGATAGAAGAAGACCAAACATCAACCCAAGGAAAATATTTATAGATTGACCGCTCACCTCCAGGAACGACCAAAAGGTCAAACAGGGCTCAACAGGTAACAGATGGGGAATCCTACTGATGCCTCTACATAAACACCCTCCAGTACCAAGCCAAGATGTGACTCCAGATATGGTCCTGAGATCAGAACATCATGCGCATACCATTGAATCTTCCCACGGATCTAAGCAGGCTCTCTCCAGTAAAGTTGCTTCTTGTATAGGCGTCACTCAGAGAGAACAAAAACATCCATAGTGCAGTATTGTCAGTAAAAGTTTAACAAGTTTATTAAAAATCTGCTTACATCAAATAAGAGAAAAATCTGCATTTTTCAAATAGAAGTGGTGAGACACTCGCCTCCTCACCACGCTTCCGCTCTCGATAGACACCGGAAGTAACATCACAAAGGTTCCACCCACTGTGACGTCACTTCCAGTGTCTATCGAGCGCGGAAGTTCGGTGAGGAGGCGAGTGTGTCACCACTCCTATTTGTAAACTGCAGATTTTTCTCTTATTTGATGTAAGCAGATTTTTTATAAACTTGTTAAACCTTTACTGGCAATACTGCACTATGGATGTTTTTGTTCTCTCTGAGTGGATCAACTTTACTGGAGTGAGCCTGCTTAGATCCGTGGGAAGATTCAGTCACCTTGTTTACAAACTACAATTTTTATTTTTTTATTTTTAAGTTTTCACTTGGACTATTTTTTGCACCTTGTTTTTTTGTATTTTTAGCATTTGCATTTGGTCTTTAGGAGTAGTATATTCACTTCTCTTTGAACAAGCGCACCATTACTTTCTGTTTTCTAAGAGGAAAAGAAGAGCCTTAAACAGAAAATGGAGGGGAAAAGAAAGATGAATGGGGGGGATAAGAAATACTTGTATGCTCAGAAGCTGACAAGGAAAACCAACGCTTCATCCAATCATCTTCTTCATGAGCGTCAGCTCTCTCCATCACATGACACAGAAGAGACTTCATGGCAGTTAACACTCTCATTCTTCTTTGTTGCTCCACCGCCGACTGCAGCTGTTAAGCACTTTAAATTATTTTTATAAGGGCTAGCGTGGGCCACATTGACATGTGACATGCTTTTAACCAATGACATTCGCTATTCATTTTTTAGAAACTGTTATCTCCTAACTGCTAATTTAACTGTTAGTCTGCCATGGACCCATAGGTGGGCGGGGCAAATTTATTTGCCCCTCCCTTCTCCCATACTAACCTTTCCTGTAACACTAATCTTCCTTGGAATTATTCCAGAGGAACATGCAGATAGAGAGGTAAGTGATGGCTTGATTTAAAACTTGTTATCAGCTTGTTAAGAATATGTAAATAGTTCCTTAGTCTGGGCGCAGGTGCATTTATAGTCAAAATGTAACCAGCAGGAATGCTCACAGTGCAGTGGGCAGGATCATTTGACAGTTAAATCCACTAGAATGCGCTAATCTGTGCATGTGCATTTAGTGTATTTACCTGAACGTGCCACATGCATGGGTAAACACTGATGCACAAGCAATCATCAGTTACACTAATACAGCTGTATACAGTGTGAGGGGGTTAGCTCGGCAGCGGGTGTGTGTGACCCCCGGGATGGGCTCCCCACACAAAAACAGGCCCAGCAAACGGAGGTTGTGGTTTTCAAAATCAAAAAGGTGCGGTTTATTTTCTATTTACAGTGACAAAACACAGCAAAGCAAAAGAAACAAACAAAATAAATCCTGGTCAACTTGACCTCTGACTAAACATACAGGTTTCCTAACTAACAACTGGGATCAGCCTAGTGCTGTCCTAGTCCCTAAGTCCCTGGTTTTAAATGTCCAAGCAAATAGCCACACAGGCTTTGTCTCACCGCACAGGGGTTCACTCTCCCTAGACAGTCCACACAGGTCTGGGTCCAGGCATGAGCAAACACCTAATGAATCTGGGAGTTCTTATAGAGGCCTAAATGAGCTGACAAGCTTCAGCTGGTCTCATCAACTCCCTGTCTGCACGACGCCCCACACTCTCCCTAGAGGTATGAGTCATCCATGAGCCCACTAGCCTCAGCTGGGCTTATACAACTCTCCACCTAGTTGTATAAGTCGGCGTAAAGCCTGAATCTGGGCGAAATATATCTACCCCCCTGGATGCAACCAGGTGACTTTACCTTCCTGCTGTCACATACCCCCCCCTCTTGTTTTAACCTCGGGGTTGGAACACCAGCAATCAGGCATTCATGTACTCGAGACAAAGCATCCACATTCCCCATTTGAACGCCAGGGCGATGCTTTACTGTGAAGTTGAATTCCTGGAGGGCCAGGAACCACCTATTCACTCTTCTATTTGTTTCCTTGCTTTGAGCCATCCACTTTAACGGAGCGTGATCCGTAACCATGTCAAAGTGCCTACCTAGCAGGTAGTACCGAAGGGAATCTAGAGCCCACTTCACCGCTAAACACTCCTTTTCAACGGTGGCGTAATTTACCTCATGGGACTTCAACTTCCTGCTGAGGTAAATGACTGGGTGCTCTTCCCCGTTCCAGACCTGGGACAATACTGCTCCTAACCCCACATCTGACGCATCACTTTGTACGACAAAGTCTTTAGAGAAGTCGGGTGAGTACAACACTGGCTGGCTACATAAGGCTTGTTTCAAGAATTGGAATGCTGCCTCAGCCTCGGGGGTCCATTTAATCATGACCGACCCTTTCCCCTTCGTCAGGTTGGTTAGGGGCACAGCCTTAGAAGCAAAGTGGGGAATGAATCGCCGATAATACCCAGCGATTCCCAGAAAGGCTCGTACCTGCTTCTTGCTGTTGGGACGTGGCCAACTCTGGATGGCCTCGACTTTGTTGAGTTGGGGTTTTATTACTCCCCTCCCAATGGTGTACCCAAGATATTTGGCCTCCTCCTGCCCAATGGTACACTTCTTGGGGTTAGCCGTAAACCCCGCTTCCCGAACAGAGTCCAGGACTGCTTGCACTTTTGGCAGATGTGAGGCCCAATCTGTGCTATGGACAATTACGTCATCCAGGTAAGCCGCAGCATACTTCCGATGGGGCCTCAGCATCTGGTCCATTTTCCGCTGGAATGTGGCCGGCGCATTCTGTAACCCGAACGGCATTCTTTTATATTGGAACGCCCCGTCTGGGGTTACAAATGCGGTTTTCTCTTTGGCCGACTTGGCCAGGGGGATTTGCCAATACCCTTTTGTGAGGTCAAGAGTCGTCATGTATCGGGCTGTTCCCAGCCGGTCGATCAACTCATCTATACGTGGCATGGGGTAGGTGTCAAATTTTATAACTTTGTTCAACTGACGAAAATCGTTACAAAATCGCCAGCTCCCATCCGGTTTAGGCACCAACACAATGGGACTAGACCAATCACTTTGGGACTCCTCTATCACCCCTAAGTTCAGCATTTTCTGTACTTCCTCCCGTATTGCCTCCCGTCGGGCCTCTGGGATCCGATAGGGTTTTAACTTCACCCTTTCACCGGGCGGGGTAATGATGTCATGCTCTACCCCAGATGTTTGTCCCGGCAGCTCAGAGAATACCTCCTTGTTGCGAAGCACAAACTCCTTAACCTCCTGTTGTTGGGGTTGTGACAAGGTGGCTGCTATTCCAACCTCAGGAATGATGCAACCAGTTTGAGCTGGTGACCAAGTGTCTGTGACTAGGGACTCTCTATCCCTCCAGGCTTTCAACAGATTAACGTGATAGATCTGTTCGGGCTTTCGCCTTCCTGGTTGTCTGACCTTGTAATTCACTTCGCTCACTTTTTCCATTATCTCATAGGGGCCTTGCCATTTGGCAAGGAATTTACTTTCAACCTTAGGGACAAGTACCAGTATCCTATCCCCCGGGGAAAAGGTACGGGTCTTGGCTCCACGGTTGTACACTCTCTGCTGTGCTAACTGCGCTTGGGCCAAATGTTCCTTCACGATGGGCATTACCTGTGCAATTCGGTCTTGCATCAGGGCGACATGCTCAATCACACTCCTGTGGGGAGAACTCTCACTTTCCCAAGTTTCCTTGGCAACATCCAACAGCCCTCTTGGGTGTCTCCCATACAGTAACTCAAAGGGGGAGAATCCCGTAGAGGATTGGGGCACCTCCCTAATAGCAAACATCAGATAAGGAAGTAGACAGTCCCAATCCTTTCCATCTCTATCCACCACTTTCTTCAACATTTGTTTTAGGGTTTTGTTGAATCTTTCAACCAGCCCATCGGTTTGGGGGTGATACACAGATGTACGTAATTGCGTCACTTTGAACAATTTACACAGCTCCTTCATAACCCGGGACATAAAGGGTGTACCTTGGTCCGTAAGCAGTTCTTTACAAATACCCACCCGGCTAAACACAAGAGATAGCTCTTTGGCTATGGTTTTGGCCGAGGTATTTCGGAGAGGGATCGCTTCTGGATAACGGGTGGCATAGTCCATTATAACTAATATGTACTGGTGCCCCCTAGCGGACTTGATTATAGGACCTACCAAATCCATGGCGATCCTCTCAAACGGGACCTCAATGATGGGTAGAGGGACCAGCGGGCTACGGAAATGTGGCATCGGGGCCGACCTCTGACACACAGGGCAGGAGGAACAATAATTTTCTATGTCCTTCATCACCCCCGGCCAATAGAATCTCTGTAATACCCTCTCTCGGGTTTTCTCTGTCCCCAGATGACCTCCAAGAATGTGCCCATGGGCCAACTCCAACACCAACTTCCTGTAAGGTTTGGGCACCACAAGCTGCTCAACGGTTTCTTCTGCCCTTTTTGCCACCCGATACAGTAGGTCCTTCTCTACGCTGAAGTATGGGTAAGTGCAGGTATTATCTGGGTTCACTAACTCGCCATCTATTTTCACTACGTTTTCCCGTGCCTTTATTAGGGCGGGGTCTTTCAACTGTTCTGTGGCAAAGTTTTCCCTGTGAACCTCAAGATCAGAAAACTCCACAGACGGTAGGTTTTCGTCTGAGGAGGTGGGCTCCTCTCCAGTTTCTTGAGTCTCCCCTGCCAATACTGATAAGGGAAATTCCGGAGAGTCCTCACCACTCTCAGGGGAGTTCTGGCTATCACATTCCTGGTACATAGGGGCACCAGTGGGGGGCTCAGGATCATCCCACAGTTCCCAGAACTTCGGAAAATCCCTTCCCACAATGGCGTCATGCGGTAACTGAGATACTAAGCCCACTGGATGAGAGAGGGTACATTTGGGGGTCTCGAAACACACTGTAGTCACTGGATACTCTCGGGTGTCCCCATGCACACAAATAACAGCTACCTTGCTATTCCCAGAGACCTCTGTTTTAACTAACTCAGCCTTTATCAGGGTCACAAGGCTACCTGAATCCAGCAATACCACAACATTTCTACCATTAACACACATTTTGCATAAATGTTTCTCAGTTCCTCGAATGGCAGTGCATGCGACTGTCGCACACAGCGACTGACGTCTGCCCGTCAGAAAGTCACACTGCATGGGTTCCTCCACAACCGGGCAATTGGCTGCAATATGTCCCGCTTGCCGGCAGCGGTAGCAAACGATCCTTCTTGCCGCCTCTTGAGCCGCTGATTTCCCAGGCTGTTCTCGCCAAACTTGGGGTAGAGCTCCCACCCTCTCACTCTCTCCACCCTCACCCCTTGGAATCCTCTTATCCGCCCCTGGGGATGGTCTGGTCTTAGGGTGGAAAGTCCGAGTGTCTCTGGAAGAGGCCGTCAGGTTCTCTGTAGCCAAGTATTTCTCCACACGATCCACAAGACCATCGGCCGTCTCTGGGTCTCCATGGCTTACCCACTTTTGGATGGCAGTAGGAAGAGCTCTCAAAAACCGATCCATTACAATGCGTTCCACAATCTTTGGTGCGGACAAAGTCTCTGGCTGTAGCCACTTTCTGCTCAGGTGAATGAGATCATACATTTGAGACCTGGGGGGTTTTCCAAGCTGGAAAGTCCAGTTATGCACACGCTGAGCCCGGACAGCCTGGGTGACACCCAGCCTTGCCAAAATTTCAGCTTTTAGCATCACATAGTCTTTTGCTTGGTTAGGCTCTAGGTCATAGTAAGCTTTCTGCGATTCACCAGTTAACAGAGGAGCCACCAGTCCAGCCCACTGCTCCTCAGGCCACTTTTCTCTTTCAGCGGTCCTTTCAAATGTGGTCAAAAATACCTCTGGATCATCCTCTCCAGTCATTTTTGTCAATAAACGACTCACCCCAAAGGACGCGGTATTAGTGGGACGGCTTTCCTCACTGGTCTGCGGACGTTGCTGCATTACTGCTTCCATCTTTTGTTGTAGTCTCTGCTCTTGCTTCTGCAACAGGTCTATGAAGCGGGCCTCAGATTGCTGCTGGGCTTGTTGCTGAGCCTCCAGACTCTGTTGCAAAGTTGCGTTTGTCTGCTGCTGGGCTGCAAGGCTCTGTTGATGAGCTTGCTGCTGGGCTGCGAAGTTCTGTTGTTGAGCTGCAAGGCTCTGTTGATGAGCTGCAAGGCTCTTTTGCAAACCTGCATTCGTCTGCTGTTGATTGGCATTTGCTAGAGCCAGCTGCTTCAGTATCTCCTCCATGCTGGCTTAAAAAAAAACTGCCACTGGTTCTCCACCAACTGTGAGGGGGTTAGCTCGGCAGCGGGTGTGTGTGACCCCCGGGATGGGCTCCCCACACAAAAACAGGCCCAGCAAACGGAGGTTTTGGTTTTCAAAATCAAAAAGGTGCGGTTTATTTTCTATTTACAGTGACAAAACACAGCAAAGCAAAAGAAACAAACAAAATAAATCCTGGTCAACTTGACCTCTGACTAAACATACAGGTTTCCTAACTAACAACTGGGATCAGCCTAGTGCTGTCCTAGTCCCTAAGTCCCTGGTTTTAAATGTCCAAGCAAATAGCCACACAGGCTTTGTCTCACCGCACAGGGGTTCACTCTCCCTAGACAGTCCACACAGGTCTGGGTCCAGGCATGAGCAAACACCTAATGAATCTGGGAGTTCTTATAGAGGCCTAAATGAGCTGACAAGCTTCAGCTGGTCTCATCAACTCCCTGTCTGCACGACGCCCCACACTCTCCCTAGAGGTATGAGTCATCCATGAGCCCACTAGCCTCAGCTGGGCTTATACAACTCTCCACCTAGTTGTATAAGTCGGCGTAAAGCCTGAATCTGGGCGAAATATATATACCCCCCTGGATGCAACCAGGTGACTTTACCTTCCTGCTGTCACAACAGACATTCATTTGTATGAGCGGCTGAACCTTCGGCTCCCTGAGTGCAGGAAAGCATCAGGGATTTTATGCTAGAGGACTTTGCAGCTTCTAGGCATCTGTGTGCATGAGAATAAAGATGCTAGTGCTGGAATTGTTTTTCTTTAAAATTTCTAGGCAATCAATACACATCGGAAATATATGTTTTAATATTATAAATAGTATATATATAAAAAAAAAAAAACTATTTAAAAAAGTTGAACTAACACTTTACACCCATTTTTTCCGAAAAGGTGAACTTACACTTTATGTAAAAATACAGCATGGCAAAATCAAAAGCTTGGCATCAACAAGATCACAAATGAGACTTTGTGAAAGATGGCAGTGTAAGTAGACAACATCCAGTTTAGTATCTTTCTATACAGCCAGTGTCATGAACATTACGAAGATATATACTTTTATTTTGTTCCATCATACGATGGTCTTGAATTTCGAATTTACACCATTACTGCTATTATGATAACCTTAAAGGTTACTCAATTTTAGATAGGATACAAAACATTCTAGTATCACTGAGTGATTTTATTCTCATCATATTTACCTTTTGAAGAGAACGAATTTGATAACATTTGATCAGTGGGTCATATACAATATCTGAATTGAGATTTTTGTTTCCATAGCAACTTGGCGTGTAATATAATGTCATTTGTGAAGAATGTTTAAAGAGAAGAAATGTCTCTGGCTTTTAAGAAGCCTTGGTGTCTATGAAACAAAAGCAGATCCCTTCCCCAGCTACAGCTGCCTGTTCTTATCAACCTGGAACGGACGCTCCATCTCATTCCCACCAAAGTCTTCCACAATTACCAGTGTTGCAAATGGATTACTCAGTGCGAAGCTGTAGTGCACATCGCTTCCAGTTTTGAATACTTTTACCTTTTGGATGCTAAATGCAATTATGCAAATTTGAATCAGAACCAGCCTTGGGTACAAAGAGACTGTTCTATACCAAAGTTCAAGTGTTTTAATATTTTTCTTGAGTTTTCCTTCAAATAAATCTATGTGAAAGAATTTGGTTGATTGTTTAATTTTGTTTAGTAGAATCCTTAGTATAGTTTACCCCCCTTCATGACCAGGCCATTTTTTGCAAAATGGCACTGCGTTACTTTAACTGACAATTGCGTGGTCGTGAGATGCTCTGTACCCAAATAAAATATATGTCCTTTTTTCCCCACAAATAGAGCTTTCTTTTGGTGGTATTTGATCACCTCTGTGTTTTTTATTTTCCGCGCTATAAATAAAAAAAGACAGATAATTAAAAAATGCTATAAAACATACCCAATAAAAAAAAAAACGAATTTCTTCATCAATTTAGGCCTGCTACATGTTTTTGTTAAAAAAAAATCCCAATAAGCGTATATTGATTGGTTAGCACAAAAGGTATAGCATCTACAAATGATGGGATATATTTCTGTAATTTATTTTTGTTTGCCTTTACTAGTAATGATGGCGATAAGCGATTTTTAGCGGGACTGAGACAATGCAGCCGACAAATCTGACATTAACCACTTCAGCCCGGGAACGATTTTCCACCTTCCTGACAGGGCCACTTTTTCCGATATAGCACTGCGTTGCTTTAACTGACAATTGCGCGGTCGTGCGACGCTGTACCCAAACAAAATTGACTTGCTTTTTCCCCCACAAATAGAGCTTTCTTTTAGTGGTATTTGATCACCTCTCCGGTTTTCAATTTTTGGCGCTATAAACAAAAAAAGAGCGATAATTTTGAAAAAAACACAATATTTTTAACTTTTTGCTATAATAAATATCCTCAATTTTTAAAAAACAAAACAAATTTCTTCCTTAGTTCTGCCTCTCCTGAGAACGATCGGGAGGTGACGGCGAACATCGGGTCCACCGGACCCACTGATTGGCTCTCGCTGTGTCCGATCACAGCAGAAGCGGGTCGCCGGCGAAGCATGCCCCCCATACACAGTGCACGAGATCACGTACAGGTACATGATTTAGTTCAGGAGGGCTGTCCTGCTGCAGTATATCTGCGTGGGGAGGTCCAGAAGGGATTAAAAGAGAATTCCATCTTTTATACCCCCCTTCCCCCAACTTTCAGAATCCATAAGTCCTTTTCCCCACCGGCTTCTGTTGTTGTTTGAATTTGAGTGCATGGTTCCATCCAGGGGCGTATGTACCGCGAGGCAAACAAGGCGTTTGCCTTGGGTGGCATTTTTCAGAAGGGTAGAGACGGCTCTTTAACCACTTCTTGTCCTTTCTGCAGTTGTACAGGGATGATATGCAGTTGCAGGCATCACCCCGTAATCGATTTTTAGAGCCTGCGTTCGACTCTCTTGTAAAAGCAATCAGAGTGGCTTTGATCGGCTGTTCGTAACAGTAAAATAGAAGCGATGACATGACATCACTTCCGGTTTACTCTGCAACCATCATTGCCAGTTTTTAGAAATCTAAAGCATTCAAAAATAACAATCTTGGTGTTTTGACCAGGATTGGCTTTGATCAGCTTTGACCAGGATTGGCTTTGATCGGCTGTTCGTAACAGTAAACCAGAAGCGATGACATGACATCACTTCCGGTTTTCTCTGAAACCATCAGTGCCAGTTTTTAGAAATCTTGAGCATTCAAAAATATCAATGTCAGTGTTTTGAATGCTTTTAAATGCAGAGGAGGGATTTGGGGTCTTATGGACCCCAGATCTCTCCATGAAGAGTACCTGTCACATGCCTATTGCTGTCACAAGGATGTTTACATTCCTTGTGACAGCAATAAAAGTGATAAAAAATTAAAACAACAGTGTAAAAAAAAAAAAAGAATTACTAATTAAAAGAACATTTTTAAGTGCCCCGTCCTCCATGCTTACGCACAAAGGCTGTCACACACGCAAGCAAACAGCAATCGTCCCACACATGTGAGATATCACCACAAATGTCAGATCATGGGCAGTAATTCTATATATGGCACTCGGACGAATCATGTCTCACGGTCTGATAAAGAAGCACCAGCTGTTCACCGTGAACAGCTGCAGTTTCCCCATCAGACCCTGAGACAAGAACGGTATACCACGGCTGGGGTGGGCCAAATTTAGATGGGGGGAGCTGAACGATTTTAGTCTTGCCTAGGGCAGCACAAAACCAAAATACATCACTGGTTCCACCCACACAGCAGCATCATTCATTCACAGGAACCTGTGAATTAAAAAATTTGCAACCAAAGAAGCTGAAGGCTGCAGTGCTTATTTAAAGGGTGACCCAAATAAATGATTAACCATAAATTTTACAGATGCCAACATTTAAAAAAAAAAATATTCTATTGACACCTTTTTTTTTGCTGTGCCTCAAGCGAGCAATTGTAGGCAAAGAATGTACTTTACTTTAAAAGGGGGTAGGAAATTCATTTTAAATGGGCGTGATTCTACAAGAGGCATATTGTTAACCTAATTGAATACTTTAAATATATACTGTATAAGAGATCTATAGATATGGGGCTAGAGCAGGGGTCTCCAAACTTTCTAAACAAAGAGTAATTTTATATCCTTCAGACTTTAGAATGGGAGGCCAGTGAGAGTAGAAAATGCCCCAGCATGGGAATAGACAATGTCTCAGGATTAGTGGTTAATGGGATTTAAAAAATTACATAGCGCCTGTGGTCAGTAGGTGGAGGAACAGTGCCCCATCATTGGTATTAGTTGGAGGAATACTGCCCCATCCTAGGTGTCAGTTATAGTGCCCAATAATTTAAATCAGTGTGTGGAACTATGCCTCATTGGTGGTGTCAGTGGAAGGAATAGTGCCTCCTAATTGGTGTCAGAGGAAGTAAAAATGCTCTTTAATTAGTGTCAGTGGGAGGAATGGTGCCTCCTTGTTGGTGTTAGTGGGAGGAATAGTGTCTTGTATCAGTGGGAGGAACATTCCTCCAAGGGACGCATACAGACAAGAAAAGGGTAGCATCCGGGCCCGTGGGCCACAGTTTGGAGACCACTGGGCTGGAGAAAAACAATAGTAAACAACAACAATAAAACACTGTAAAAACAGTAAGGCTCCATGTACACGGGACGTTTTTACAACCTCTCCTGAACGATTTAACTTGGCAGATAGTAACCCACGTTTAAAACTTCAGTTTTGCCGCATTTACATGCCGCGCTTTGCCGCGTTTGCGTTTAGAAGCGTTTCAGCGGGTTTTTTTTAATTGGGCAAAAACGAAAATTGCCTATAAACGAAATGCTGCTAAACGCGGTTTACCACGTTAAGCCACGTTTAGAAGCAATTGGCACTTGAAATGCCTCTAAACTCAGCGTATGAACTCATTTTTTTGCTTTCCAAAAAAAGCCTCTAAACTCAACTGCCTAGAAACGACTATAAACGACCCTGTGTACATGGACAGGTAAGATAAAATTGAATGAGTTCAGGGGCAGTTGAAAAAAGCATCCAACTGCCTCTGAACGTCCGTTTAGCAGCAGCAGTGTACATGGAGCCTTAAGGCCCGTACACACGGTCGGACTTTTGCCCAACAAACTTAGTTTTAAGCAAGTTGGACCAACAATCCGACCGTGTGTACGCTCCATCGGACAAACTTTTTTGAGTTTGGTTTTGTTTTCATCGGACAAAAGTTGGGTCTGCGAACGGACAAACTTTTGCCCAACAAAAGTCCTATGGAGCAAAGTCCTGCCGTGTGTACAGAAAACCATAGGACTTTAGTCCGATGGACAAAACAACCAATGTTAAAATCAACCAACAATAGCAGAAGTTGACCAAAGGGTGGCAGTAAAGATCAGAAAAGAGCAGAAAAAACAAGTGATGTTGTAAGAAGTTTTAAGAAAGTTTGCAGAAAAGTCCTGTGGTGTGTATGCTATGGGTGTTCCCGACCAACTCCGTTCGGACAAAAAACCACGGAAAAGTCCGATGGAAGTCCGACCGTGTGTACAGGGCTTTAGACTATAAACACACATCCTAAGATTTTAAGCCTGCACTCAAACTTGATATGAGTACCTTTGGTTGTTTTACAGGCTTTTTTCCTTTTAAAATGTGATTAAAAATCATGTTCCCCTGACATTTCATGCATACATTCTTTGTATTGCTTCCTTTGTATAAAATACCTGGTAATGAGAGCACATCCTTCCCAGCGTGGTCAGTTTTATGGCTGTGCTGGGAGACCGGCCTGCCTGTCCACTAATAGGCAGGCTTGTGCTGACTCGCCCCCTACACAGCCATTCACTGGGAGGATCAGTGTGCTGCTCTTTCTCCACCCCACCTTTCTAAGCACCTTATGAAGCTGAGAACAGATGTCATTTCATCACCTATAAAAAAAAGAAAGAAAAAAGTATTTATAATTTTTTTAAATATACACAAACATTTTGTCTTTCATTTCTATTTTAAACTGAATGGATTGTTTTGCAAGATGCGGGGCACAATCTCTCCTCAACAGAAGATATGGATGTCCGTCCAGAGTACCATCTTGGAGCATACAACTTCAAAATAGTGTCACATTAAGGGATATAAATAATATTTTTTTTTCTTTTTGGGGGATCCACACCTGGGGAAAAAGTGAATAGCATTCCATGACCATATTGTGGTTGCTATTTTGGACTTATTGGGTACCATATTGCAGGATCATTCTCCACTACTTTCCTTCTTGGTTCTCCTTTGCTGAGAGATTATACAGGAGGTAAACATTAGGATTGTATGATATTGTGTTTCTGGAGGAAGTGATTGGTATATATTAAGGCCCCTGAGATAGAGTGGAGCATGATTTATACATACACAGACATCAGCACGGATCCTGAGGAAGTAATTAATCTGCAAAACATGTTGATCTAAGACGACACTAATATGCAAACAATATATCCTGTGGGATGACTTGAGCTATGATATGTGTTTAATAAAATATTGATTGATGGTCACATTATATGTGTGTGGAATCATCTCTTAACTTTTGTAATAAACTGTATATTTTCTATATGGGTGTTATGTCTATTTGGTACAATTAAAGTCCCATTCCTTTCTTACCCTCTCTTTCCTCCCTGTATATGTGGTGAGTTGAGGGGATATGTGGTGTTAATAAGGGTTCACATATACTGTAAACCCAACCTACTAAAAATGTCTTTACATGTAATGTTGCATAGTAAACATTATCCTTTAATCACTATAACATTCATTTTACGTAGACTATAAAAAACCTGGTTGATCCTGCTATTCAGTGGTGATGCTTCCTTGCCTGTGTCCCCTCTGTAGCATCATGTCGTGTGGATTGACCATTGCCACCTCTACTGCACATGCTGCTGTTTTAGTGAACAAGCAAGCTGTTCACTGTTTCCTTTGTTCCATTCTAGTTTTCCCACTTGACTGTTGAGTCATACAGCATTGGTGGATGCATACTCAGCGATCAGTAACAAAACCCTCACTCTCTCCAATTCTGTGTTGATGTGTTCCTAGTCATATGCAGGGTGGATCTAACAGGGGTAAGTGATGGAGGTATCCCCTACTTATCCCCCCCCCCCATAAACACACAATATACTGTGCACAGCCTAGGTGGGGTGGGGGTGTCTACTGCTGTGATTGGCAGCACCTCCTCCAGATTCACTTAAAATAGTGAACAAAAAATTCAATCATTTAAAACTTCACCTCCATCATGTTCATAAAACCAAAATACACTGATGTTTTATTGTTCTACTTGCTTTATTGAAATTTTTATAACAGGACTTACAGCTACAAGGAATATAAAAACCACAGAAGTGGTATGGTTCAAATCTTCCACTAGTGAGAGAACATACACAACAAAGGATTTTGCAAAGGTACTTACCGTATATACTCAAGTATAAGCCGACCCGTGTATAAGCCGAGGTACCTAATGTTACCACAAAAACCTGGGAAAACTTACTGACTCGAGTATAAGCCGAGGGTCAACAATGCCCATTTGCACGCCTCACTGTGCCCATTGCAACTTCACTAAGCCCATTGCAACCTTACTGTTCCCATCCTCACTGTTCCCATCCTCATTGTTCCCATCCTCACATGTGCCCATCCTCACTGTGCCCATCCTCACTGTGCCCCTAGAATTAAAATTGAACATTGTAAATTGTAAATTGTATCTGAAGGCTGCGGCGTCCATCATTTAAAACTCGCGGTCTCTTCCTGGTCTCTTCCGTGATAGGCGGAACTGTGTCTGCTGAGAATCGCCTATCACGAACGTTCTCTCATCCTCACCCATCCCAGCAGACACTGTGTTCAGTTTCCGCCAATCACGGACGTCTGCTGGGAAACTGAGAATGAGAGAACGTTCGTGATAGGCGATTCTCAGCAGGCACAGTTCCGCCTATCACGGAAGGGACCAGGAAGAGACCGCGAGTTTTAAACGATGGACGCCGCAGCCTTCAGGTACAATTTACAATGTAAAATTTCGCTGACTCGAGTATAAGCCGAGGGGGGGACTTTCAGCCCAAAAAAAAGGGCTGAAAATCTCGGCTTATACTCGAGTATATACGGTAGTTGCTGGTGATAAAAGACAGAAGGCACTAATGCTGGAGCACTACTATCTCGTGAGGTCATCTAGGGAGTAACTGGGAAGTAGACAACCCAATTAACTTGGTTAAAGGTTGCCTTCATCTGAAAACCAGTGCAAAATAATACAATTCATCTGTTAATAGGAACGGGGGAATTGAGTGTCTAGGACTAGTAGTAGGGTAGAGAGGTGACTAAGAAGAAACCAGTTGAAAAGGAAAGTAGAAAAAAAGAAGGACGACTGGGGGATAGACAGGAAGAAGAGGGGTTGTGGTCACTCCATCGTGGCTAGTTGGAGGTTTGGGGATATCTTCCTTAATCCAATCCTGAAAAGAAGAAGAATAACAAAACATTGACCAGGAGGTCTAAGTTGTTTTTATTTACTCTTCCCTGTCAGTTTTCTGCAACAGCAAATGTTCCAAGTCCCTTATGGCATTGAGTTCAATTGCCCATTCCACACAAGGAGGTGTAGTGGTTGTTTTCCAGTAGTGGGATATGACCGTTTTGGCTGTGGCTAAAAAATGCCGAAGGACATATTTTTTTGCGGGATTTGAGTTGCCATGTGTTTACAGTAGAGGTTGAGAATTCTCAGCCAAAATGCCTGGATAGGGGGCAGTCCCACCAAATATGGAGCTTGGTGACTTTGGACGTGAGGCACCGCCAGTTTCAGAGGCTGCATAATTGAAATGGAAGACCAGAGGGGCATCTATACCCCCTAGTTATACGCTTAAACCCTTAAACCCTTTTTCCTGAGTCTTAGTTACAAGCAATAATTTGTAGGTCAGAAAAAAAAAATTCCCAATCTGCAGGGGTAATGAATACACGTTTTAAAAAGAAGATTTCTATTAAGGTTTAAAACACTTTATTGATATTTACTGTATTTTTTATTTTAATAATTAAAGTATATATTTTTTATGTGACATGTGACTACTACAGTACCAATCAGTTGTGTGCAGACAGGGGAAGGGAGTTCAGACTTCCTTATATGATGTACAGTGCCTTGAGAAAATATTGATGCCCCTTTAAATTTTCCACATTTTGTCATGTTACAACCAAAAACGTAAATGTATTTTTTTGGGATTTTATGTAATAGACCAACACAAAGTGGCACATAATTATGAAAAGTGGAAAGAAAATGATCAATGGTTTTCAAACTTTTTTACAAATAAATATCCGAAAAGTGTGGCGTGCATTTGTATTCAGCCCCCTTTACTCTAATACCTCTAACTCAAATCTAGTGGAACCAATTGCCTTCAGAAGTCACCTAATTAGTAAACAGGGTCCACCTGTGTGTAATTTAACCTCAGTATAAATACAGCTGTTCTGTGAAACCCTCAGGAGGTTTGTTAACCACTTCCTTACTGGGCGCTTAAACCCCCTTCGTACACAGACCAATTTTCAGCTTTCAGCGCTGACGCACTTTGAATGACAATTGCGCAGTCATACAACGCTGTACCCAAATTATATTTTTATAATTTTTTTCCCCACAAATAGAGCTTTCTTTTGGTAGTATTTGATCACATCTGCGGTTTTTATTTTTTGTGCTATAAACAAAAAAAGACAGAAAATTTTGAAAAAAAACACAATATTTTTTTACTTTTTGTTATAATAATATCCCAATTTTTTTTTTAACAAATGTTTTTTTTTTCAGTTTAGGCCGATACGTATTCTTCTATTTATTTTTGGTAAAAAAAAATGCAATAAGCGTATAGTAATTGGTTTGCGCAAAAGTTATAGCGCCTACAAAATAGGGGATATAATTGTGACATTTTTATTATATTTTTTGTTTTTACTAGTAATGGCGGCGATCTGCGATTTTTGTCAGACCTGCGATATTGCGGCAGACATATCGGACACTTTTGACACTATTTTGGGACCATTCACATTTAGACAGCGAACAGTGCTATAAAAATGCATTGATTACTGCATAAATGTGACTGGCAGGGAAGGGGTTAACACTAGGGGCGATCAAGGGGTTAAATATGTTCCCTATTTGTGATTCTTACTGTGTGGGGGAGGGGACTGACTGGGGAAGGTGACAGATCTGTGTCCCTATGTACAAGGGACACAGCATCGGTCTCCTCTCTCCCTGACAGGACGTGGATCTCTGTGTTTACACACAGAGATCCAAGTCCTGCCTCTGTAAAAGCTGATCGCAAGTACCTGGTGGACATCACGGCCGCCAGGCACGTGCATCGGCATCATGTGATGCGGAGCGCACAGCTGTTCCCCGCCGCGCACCCTCGGCAGCGCTCGGCGGGATGTAAACAGAGAAGGACGTCCTGGGGACGTCCACCCGGCACTTGAGAGCCGCGCTGCAGCCGTCTTTCGGCTATAGCGCGGGTCTCAAGTGGTTAAAGAACCTTAGTGAATACACAGTATCATGAAGGCCAACAAACACACCAGGCAGGTCCGGGATAAAGTTGTGGAGAAGTTTTAAGCAGGCTTAGGATAAAAAAAAATATCCCAAGCTTTGAACATCTCACCGGGCACTGGTCAATCCATCATCCGAAAACAGAAAGGAGTATGGCACAACTGCAAACCTACCAAGACATGGCCGTCCACATAAACTGACAGGCTGGGCAAGGAGAGGATTAATCAGAGAAACAGCCAAGAGGCCCATGGTAACTCTAGAGGAGCTGCAGAGAATCCTAGCTCTGGTGGGAGAATTTGTCCATAGGACAACTATTAGTCGTGCACTCCACAAATCTGGCCTTTATGGAAGAGTGGCTTCTCACCATTGTTGAAAGAAAGCCATAAGAAGTCCCATTTGCAGTTTGCAAGAAGCCATGTAGGGCATACAGCAAACATGTGGTGCTCTGGTCAGAGGAGACCAAAATTTAACTTTTTGGCCTAAAGGCAAAACACTATGTGTGGTGGAAAACTAACACTGCACATCACCCTGAATACACCATCCTCGCTGTGAAACATGGTGGTGGCATAATCATGGTGTGGGGATGCTTTTCTTCAGCAGGGACAGGGAAGCTGGTCAGAGTTGATTGATGGGAAGATGGATGGAGTCAAATACAGGGCAATCTTAGAAGAAAACCTGTTAGAGTCTGCAAAAGACTTGAGACTGGGGCAGAGGTTCATCTTCCAGCAGGACAATGACCCTAAACATACAGCCAGAGCTCCAACGGAATTTTTAAAATCAAAGCATATTCATGTGTTAGAATGGCCAATCAAAGTCCAGACCTAAATCCAATTAAGAATCTGTGGTAATACTTGAAAGTTTCTGTTTACAGATGCTCTCCATTAGGGATGAGCTTCGTGTTCGAGTCGAACTCAGGTTTGACTCGAACATTGGCTGTTCGCTCGTTCGCTGAATTTCGAACATTATGGGCCATTCACGCCAAATTCGAGTGGCACGTCACGGCCCATAATTCACTGCGTCATTGTTGGCTGATGATTGGCCAAGCATGCACTATGACCCGCATGCTTTGGCCAATCACAGCGCCGTCAGCACAGAGAGCCATAATTGGCCAAAGGAAGGGTGCCTTTGGCCAATCATGGCTCAGGAGAGTAGGTACACACCCCACACTATATAAGGCCGCCTGCGTGTCGGTCTTGTGTAGTGTGTTGCGGCGTTGTGACTTGTGAGAGTCTGAGAGAGATACAGAGAGTCAGAGTGTCATTTAATTTCAGTTAGATAGAGCAGGCAGGCGATTCAGGTAGCTGCAGTCAGTGTATTTAGTATGTATATATATATATATATATATATATATATATATATGCATCCCAGGATTTGTATATATATATATATATATATACTGTATTCAGTTTAGCTAGATCTCACTTCAGAGTGTTCCTGTTATTCTCGCTGCAGTATATTAAGTCAGTGTACTTTATACTGGGCTCAGTGTGCAGGTAAAGTTGACTGCAGACCATCCATGTTCTGTTCCTAATATTACAGACAGCAGGCAGTTGATTGAGCTAAGCTGCAGTATATTAAGTCAGTGTGCTGTATACTGGGCAGGCACATTGTACAGGTAAAGCTGACTGCAGACCATCCCTGTTCTCTTCCTAATAATATAGGCTGGCAGTTGGTTGAGCTAAGCTGCAGTATATTAAGTCAGTTTACTGTATACTGGGCTCAGTGTGCAGGTAAAGCTGACTGCAGACCATCCCAGTTCTCTTCCTAATAATACAGACAGGCAGTTGATTGAGCTAAGCTGCAGTATATTAAGTCAGTGTACTGTATACTGGGCAGGCACAGTGTGCAGCTTAAGCTGACTGCAGACCATCCCTGTTCTATTCCTAATAATATAGGCAGGCAGTTGATTGAGCTAAGCTGCAGTATATTAAGTCAGTGTACTGTATACTGGGCCGGCACAGTGTGCAGGTAAAACTGACTGCAGACCATCCCTGTTCTCTTCCTAATAATATAGGCTGGCAGTTGATTGAGCTAAGCTGCAGTATATTAAGTCAGTGTACTGTATACGGGGCTCAGTGTGCAGGTAAAACTGACTGCAGACCATCCCTGTTCTCTTCCTAATAATACAGACAGGCAGTTGATTGAGCTAAGCTGCAGTATATTAAGTCAGTGTACTGTATACTGGGCTCAGTGTGCAGGTAAAGCTGACTGCAGACCATCCCTGTTCTCTTCCTAATAATACAGACAGGCAGTTGATTGAGCTAAGCTGCAGTATATTAAGTCAGTGTACTGTATACTGGGCTCAGTGTGCAGGTAAAGCTGACTGCAGACCATCCCTGTTCTCTTCCTAATAATACAGACAGGCAGTTGATTGAGCTAAGCTGCAGTATATTAAGTCAGTGTACTGTATACTGGGCACAGTGTGCAGCTAAAGCTGACTGCAGACAATTCCTTGTGTACCTATTCCAATACATCAAATAAAGTATGTCTGGAAGGCCAACAAGGAGAGGCAGACACACACAGGCCAATAAAAGAGGGCAAGCAGGCTCTGTGTCTAGAGGCAACAGTGTTGGTCGTGGACACGGTGCATCCTTATCAGCACGTGGCCATGGGGCACGCTTGTCCTTTTTTTCGGCAGCCGCAACATGCAGAAGAGTTGGTAGAGTGGATGACCAAGCCGTCCTCATCCTCCTCCTCCTCTCTCACCCAGGCTCAGGGTACTTTGTCTGCCAAAGCAGCTGCCAAAGCGGCCTCTTCCCTCGGCTCAATGGCATCAGTCACTCCTTCCCTAGCCCCACCATGTCCTGAGGAGTCCCCAGAACTGTTTGACCACAGTGTTGGGTACATGCTGCAGGAGGATGCACAGCGTTTTGAAGGCTCTGATGATGGTACCCAGCTTGAGGAAGGCAGTAACGTGAGCCCAGAGAGAGGGGGTGCCCAAGAAGGACAGCAAACTGGCAGTCATGTTCCCCCAGCTGTAGCATGCCAGGTTTGCTCCAGTGATGAGGAGGGAGGGGATTATGAGGTCACTGACTCTACGTGGGTGCCTGATAGGAGAGAGGAGGAGGAGGAGGAGGAGGAGGTACATCTCCAACGAGGCAGGATGCCCTCCAGGGGCCAGCTTAAGGGCAGCCAACTGACTGCATCACACCGTAGAGCTCCGCATGTTCAGGGCTCTGCTGTTTCTGCACATTATTCCAAAAGTTCTTTGGTGTGGGCCTTTTTTGAGACGTGTGCAGCAGATCGCACTGTTGCTATTTGCAACATATGTCTGAAGCGTATCTCGCGTGGCCAAAACATCAGCCGTTTGGGCACCACATGTTTGACCAGACATATGTCGACCTTCCATGCAGTCCGTTGGCAAGCGTACATAAAAGACCCACACCAAAGAACAAAGCGGACCTCTCCTTGCTCCTCATCAGCTGGGATCTACAACCCCACTATACCTTCAGTCCTCTCAGAAACCTGCACTGAGAGGAATGAAGGTGTAGAATTAGGTGTGTCACTGCCAAGTACTTTCGCTCCCAGCCATCCACATGCCCAGCGGTTGAATGCTAGCTTGGCTAAATTGCTAGCACTTCAACTGCTGCCTTTTCAGTTGGTAGACTCTGCCACCTTCCGTGAGTTTGTGGAATGTGCGGTACCTCAGTGGCTGGTTCCCAAACGCCACTTTTTTTCACGGAAGGCAATCTCGGCTCTCTACCGGCATGTGGAAGGCAATGTCTTGGCCTTGCTGGACAGGGCGGTCAGCTGTAAGGTGCATATTACCGCTGACTCATGGTCCAGCAGGCATGGACAGGGACGTTACCTATCTTTCACGGCCCACTGGTGTGACTCTGCTGGCAGCTGGGAAGGATGCAGGACAGGGTGCAGTAGTGTTGGAGGTTGTCCCGCCACCACGCATCCAAAATGCTACTAGTGGTGATTCTGAAACACCTCTCTCCTCCACCCCCTTCTCTTCTTCTTCCTCCAGGGCCTCTTCCTGTGCTGATTTGTCCTCGGAACCAGCGGTGCTCCGTAGGCGTTCAAGGGGCTACGCAAGTACGCAGGCAAAAAGATGCCAAGTGGTGGTTGAGCTGGTGTGCTTGGGGGACAGGAGCCACACTGGGGCAGAGATTCTGTCAGCTCTGCAGGGACAGGCTCAGAGGTGGTTGATGCCATGCCAGCTTAAGCCAGAAATGGTGGTTTGCGACAATGGCACCAACCTCCTCTCCGCCCTCCGACAGGGACAGCTGACCCATGTGCCCTGCTTGGCTCACGTCCTTAACTTGATGATGCAGCGGTTCTTGGGCAGGTACCCGGGCTTACAGGATGTCCTGAGGCAGGCCAGGAAAGTCTGTGTGCATTTCCGCTGGTCATATAATGCCAGTGCTCAGCTGGCTGACCTCCAAAAGGAATACAACCTGCCCAAGAACCGCCTAATCTGTGACATGCCCACCAGGTGGAACTCAACGTTGGCCATGCTGCAGTGGCTGCACACGCAACAGAGAGCCATCAATGAGTACCTGTGCGACTATGGCACCAGGACAGGGTCAGGGGATCTTGTTTTTTTTTTGCCACGCCAGTGGGTCATGATCAGGGATGCATGCACTGTCCTGTCACCATTTGAGGAGGCCACGAGGATGGTGAGCAGTGACAGTGCATGCATCAGTGACACTGTCCCTCTTGTCCACCTGCTGGAGCACACGCTGCGTGGAATAATGGACAGGGCACTTGAGGCAGAACAGAGGGAGGAAGAGGAGGACTTCCTTAACTCTCAAGGCCCCCTTTATCCAGACAGTGTTCCTGCTGGCCCGCCGATCACACAGGAAGAGGAGGAGGAGGAGGATTGTGTCAGCATGGAGGTGGAGCCTAGCACTCAGCATCAGCAGCAGTCTTCAAGGGATCATTTACAGTCCCTAGAAACCCATGGACTTGTACGTGGCTGTGAGGAGGTGGCTGCGGATCATGTCATCCTTAGTGACCCAGAGGACTCCGAACCGGATGCCTCAGCAAACCTACGCTGCATGGCCTCCCTGATCCTGCAAAGCCTGCAAAAGGATCCTCGGATTTGTGGTGTCATTACTGGCTGGCAACCCTCCTTGATCAACGTTACAAGGGTAAGGTTGCGGACCTTATCCAGCTGTCGCAGAGGGAGCAGAGGATAAAACATCTTCGGGAGGCCTTGCAGAAAGGTTTGTGCAACACGTTTCCAGAGCCTGGGAGGTTACAAATTCCTGGTCCTGGACAACATGTTGCTGAGGCTTCGGTCAGTCAAAGAAGGAGCGGTGGAGAAGGTGGCAGTCTGACAGATGCGTTCAGAATTTTTTTTAGTCCGCAGCGCCAAGGTATGATCGGTTCCAGCAACCATCGCTAGCGTCTGATTTACATGGTGCAGGAATAACTAGGGGCAAGATCAGACTTGGACACCTTTACCACCGAAAATCCTCTGGGTTACTGGGTCTTGAGGATGGATCACTGGCCAGAGATTGCACAGTATGCAATTGAGCTACTGGCCTGTCCTGCATCCAGCGTTCTTTCGGAACGCACATTCAGTGCTGCTGGAGGCTTTGTAAGGGTGCGCCTGTCCACCGACTCGGTCGATCGGCTGACCTTCATAAAAATAAATCAGTCTTGGATCACCAGCTACCAAGCACCTGATGCTGATGTAACCGAATATTTTTTTTTGAATGCGAGATCCCTTCGAGACTGCCTATGCTGATGCTGAGTGACTATCCTGTTATGCCGAGTGACTATCCTCTTCCTCCTCAATGTTCATGTTAATAGCTTGAACATTTTTGGTTCTGGGCACCGCCACCAGTGGCTAAGGCCCAATTTTTCTGCCCCTGTTTAACAGGGGCGTGTACTTACAAATTTTTCTGCAATACTTTGCAGCAGGGCTCATTCCTGCGCTCCAACTAGAGTATCTTTGAGGGGTTGCAGTGTTGTGGCACCAGCACCAGTGCCTAATGCCCAATTTTTCTGCCCCTGTTTAACAGGGGTGTGTAATTACAATTTTTGCTGTAATACTTAGCAGCAGGGCTCATTCCTGTGCTCCAACTATAGTATCTGTGAGGGGTTGCAGTGTTGTGGCACCAGTGCCTAAGGCCCAATTTTTCTGCCCCTGTTCAACAGGAGCATGTAATTACAATTCTTGATCTAATATTTCACAGCAGGGCCCATTCCTGCGGCCACCAAGAGTAACTGTGAGGGGTTACAGTGATGTGGCAACATCACCACCACCACCAAAGGCCCAATTTTTCTGCCCCTGTTCAACAGGTGCATGTAATTACAATACTTGATATAATAGTTCACAGCAGGGCGTTCTAGCGCCCACCAAGAGTAACTGTGAGGGCTTACAGTGTTGTGGCAACACCAACACATAAGGCCCAAATTTCTGCAGAGTACATAAGGCAGGCCCCTACTTTCAAAAATCCGACTTTCAAACGAGTCCTACTTACAAACGGAGGGAGACAACAGGAAGTGAGAGGAAATCTACCCTTAGGAAGGGAAATTCTCTCCTGTAAAAGTTAATATGGGAAAAGGTGTCTCCTCTCCACTGATGCTTTATCACCAATCTTTGTTTCCCTAAAAACCCCAAATTTACAAAATCCAATTGTTATTGGGACAGAAAGTGAGGTGAAATCTTCTGAACAGGTGCACAGACAGCAAAACAAATGTTACAGAGGTGATAACCTTTCCCTATGTTTTCCAAAAAGCTTAAAAATAGATTTTTTGGCTGGAGCTACACTTTAAAAATGTACCAGTTCAAAATTACAAACAGATTCTACTTAAGAACAAACCTACAGTCCCTGTCTTGTTTTCACCGCCTGTATACTGCTGTTCAGAGTATATAGGGCCTGGGGAACCCACGCCTTTTTTTAATTTGGGTGCGGAGTTCCCCTTAATATCCATACAAAACACAAAATCACTGCTCCTGAAAAACGGCCTTTAAAATTCGCACTTTTGATTTCTCACGTTCGAGTCCTATAGACTTTGACGGGGTTCGAAAGTTTGTGCAAACTATCGGTCCGTTCGCATGTTCTGGATGCAAACCGAACCGGGGGGTGTTCGGCTCATCCCTACTCTGCATCCAATCTGACAGAGCTTGAGCTATTTTGCAAATACGAATGGGCAAATTTCACCCTCTAGATGTGCAAAGCTGGTAGAGACATACCCAAAAAGACTTGCAGCTGTAATTGCAGTGAAAGATGGTTCTACAATGTATTGACTCAGGGGATCTGAGTACAAATGCACGCCACACTTTTCACGTATATATTTGTAAAAAATTTTGAAAACCATTAATCATTTTCCTTACACTTCACAATTATGTGCCACTTTGTTTTGGTCTATCACATAAAATCCCAATAAATACATTTACATTTTTAGTTGTAACATGACAAAATGTGCAAAATTTCAAGGGGTATGAATACTTTTTCAAGGCACTGTATATAGCATACATCATTAGACTGGAAGATGCTTCTCCTACAGATCTTTCTCTGCAGACAGGGACGAACAGGGAAAGATCACGCAACTGCAGTAAAACACAGCACATATAAGGTACTTAAAAGCATTTTTTTAAAGATTAGCAGAAGGCATTACAGTAAAACCTTGGATTGCGAGCATAATTTGTTCCGGAAACATGCTTGTAATCCAAAGCACTTGTATATCAAAGCGAATTTCCCCATAAGAAATAATGGAAACTCAGATGATTCGTTTCGCAACCATTTATTCATAAATCAGTCCGTTTATAGTTCATATAAAAAGATTATAGCAATGTGATAGGTTATGTAACCATAAAATGTCCATCCACAAATGGAAGCCTCCACAAGGGGATTAGAAGCAAAATCCAGCAAGAGCTACAGAGTATAAAAGAGAAGAGAGGCGCCTTTAAGTGTAGCAATATGTTGCTAAATGTTGTACCTTCATTAAATGTAACCATATTGCTACACTTAGAGGCGCCTCTCTTCTCTTTTATACTCAGTTGTGACATGACGCTACTCTTATATCAAGACATCGCTTGTATATCAAGTCAAAATATATTTTAAAAGTTTGCTTGTCTTGCAAAACGCTCTCAAACCAAGTTACTCTCAAACCAAGGTTTAACTGTATGTATAAACATATTTCTAACAATGCATGGGAATAAATAGCTGTGAGTTTAATACTGTTTAAAATGTTTGTACGGGTGTTTTTGAGTGTTCTTGCAGGCATCTGAAGCTTGAGTGTTTTTTTCTATTTTTAGCCAATGGAAAGCTACTTACGAGGGGAAAAAAAAGCTCAAAAAGCTCATTTACTTTTTCAAGGTACGAGCTTCAAGCAAAACTACACCCAGGTTTAAACAAGCACAATTAACCTATGGGATTTAGTATTTTGAGCATTTTGGAGCTTCAATCTCCTTGGGGTCTCCTTGTTAAAGGGGGCTTCCAGATTCCGATAAGCTCCCCACCTGCAGACCCCCACAACCACCGGGTGAGGGTTGTGGGGATGAGGTCCTTGTCCCCATCAACATGGGGACAAGGTGCTTTGGGGTGGGGGGCGCAGAGCCCCCCTGCCCCAAAGCACCCATCCCCCCATGTTGAGGGGATGTGGCCTGGTACGGTTCAGGAGGGGGGCACTCTCTCGTCCCCCCTCTTTTCTTGCGGCCTGCCAGGTTGCGTGCTCGGATAGGAGTCTGGTTTGGATTTTTGGGGGGACCCCTATGCCATTTTTTAAAAAAATTTGGCGCAGAGTTCTCCTTAAAATCCATACCAGACCTGAAGGGTCTGGTATGGATTTTGAGGGGGACGCATATGCCATTTAGAAAAAAAAATTGGTGCAAGGTTTCCCTTAATATCCATACCAGACCTGAAGGGCCTGGTATGGAAATTTGGGGGACCCCCTCACACAAATTTTTTTTTATTTTGGTTTTGGGTTCCCCTTAATATTTTTTCAATGACCCGACAATTCATTACTGCCGCGAGTACTTTTTTTTCTTTAGAAATGTAATTTTGCTGCGGGACTGTTCTAAACACGGGAAAAATGTGCCACTTTACAGGCATACTATAGACACCCCCCAGGTATGAAATTGAAAGGAATATTTCACTTTTATTGTTTCACTTTAAGCATTATTAAAATCACTGCTCCCGAAAAAACTGCCATTTTTAAAACTTTTTTTTGCATTGATACGTGTCCCCTGGGGCAGCACACAGGTCCCCAAACACTTTTTACTATGCATATAAGCCTTTAAAATGAGCACTTTTGATTTTTCATGTTAATCTCCCATAGACTTTTAAACGGTGTTCCGCGGCTTTCGAATTTGCAGCGAACACTGCAAATTGTTTGCTAATAGAAGGGAGGGGGAGCAAGGAAGAATGCATTGCTAGGGGATGGGAAGGGGGGGTTGCCCAGGTTTCTTTTATTAAAATTTGTTTCTCTTTGCCAAAAAAGAAAAGAAAAAAGGTGGTATATATATATATATATATATATATATATATATTTTCCCCTCTCTCGCTTACCTTATTTATCTCTGTTTCCATGCAGTCCCACTTGCACCTTTCGGTTCTTCTGCCAGCATGAGCCTAACACCACATTACCAAGACCACCGCAATACCAGGTAAGGGCCAACTTTGGGAAATAGGAGGCCTGTTTCAGGAGGAATGGAAGAAGGGGGAGAGAAAATCCTCCTCAACCAATAGGTTGCAGAAGTTGTATCCACTCACGGAGGAGGATGCGGCTCCTTTATTTAACCCACCAACGGTGGATTCTGCAGTCACCAGACTGGCCAAGAAAGTGACACTTTCGAGATATCCTTGATAGATGCATTGACATGAACTTAAGAAAGTTTTACCTCATGGTAGGTGGTGCTTGTAAGCCCGCCATTGCTTTATGGTCCATAGCAAGCACTATGCAAGTGTGGGTGCAGAACTTGGAGTATGCGATCAAAAACCAGCTGCCAAAAGAAAAAAAATCATCAAGGCTCTTGATGAGATAAAACTCTTGATGGACTTTGCAGGTGAGGTAGCTATAGACATCATTTGATGGTCCTCCAGAGCCATGCTCAGCTTAGTCACAGCCAAAAGAGCATTGTGGCTAAAACCCTGGGCAGCTGACCCATCCTCAAAGCAGAATTGGCCAAAAAACTGGAGACTGCCATCTTCAGGGTTACAGGGGGAAAATCAGGTCTTCTGCCCCAAGATGGAAGGTCCAGATGCCAGAGTGGCCAACACTCCAGAGGAGCCCCAAACAGGTATCGGGATTTCGGAGGCTTTCGCCCATCCAAGGACTCCAGAAGGAGTTGGAGGGATACACAGTCAACCTACATAAGATCGTAGAGAGCTAAGGCCCCTGCTGCTCTGTCAGGGAAGGCTTCACCCACTGGTGGCACTGTTGGTCCTATGGATCGCAGTACTAGTGTCCACCAGCAGGTGTCCTCTCGCAGCCTGTATCTTTGACAGAGGATCTCACCTGCTGGTGGTAATGCCTGATCCATGGGCCGTAGTACCGGCGTCCACCAGCGGAGGTATTCCGGCAGTGTGGGGCAAGCAGTACTTCCTTCGGTCAGCTGTTATATGAGGACAATTATAGCAGTCCTATAAATACCCGGCGAGCCCTTACATGCTCGCCTTGGTATCTTTCTCCTGGAGCCCTGACCTTGTAGCCTGTATCCGGACCTTAAGCCTGTACCTGTACCTGTACCTGTACTGTCCTGTACTGTCCTGTCCTGTCCCGACCTGACCTGATCTGATCCCCGTCCTGAGCCTATCCATCCGTCCTCTCCCTGCCTTGTTTGTTCCCTATTCCCATCTGCTGCCTCCCCGTGTATGACCTTGGCCTGGCTACGTTTATGCCCCTGGAACACTCCTTTGTCAATCTCCTGATCTGCTGTGTATGACCCCAGCCTGGTTTACGTTCAAGATTCTGGTACTGCCCTTTGTTGTATATATTATTTTTTGTTTGTGGGTTTTTTGGTTAGTTTGCACTGTTTGTATTTATCTATATCACCTTCTCAATAAACCCCATTATATTTCACTCTACATGCGTTTTGGTTATCTCTGTGCAGTCCACACAGTCTGGTCAATTAATTCCCTGACAGTATACCAAGGCCTCCCTGATCAGACGTGGCTGCACAGAGAAATCCTTTTGGGTTTAGTGTGTTTTTCTAAACATGAATACCAATGAGGTTGTTTTTTATGCTCTGCTGGCATCTGAGAATAGTGAATACTGCCGCCAGGCATTGAAAGAGAGGACCAGCGATCAGCTGCTAGGGGACATTAGGTTTATTCACTCCCTGGTTGATCAGGGGTTAATGCCATTTGGGGAAGTTCAGCCTTTGATTCAAATGTGTGCTGAGCTAGCCCTGTCCTGTGTTCCAAGGGGCCGTGATGATTACACTCCCCCTTTCAGTTTTGATCAGGTGGAGTCCCTAGTATGGTTGTTTGAGGATGACTGCATCCTTTTTTGAGCACTATTTGGCCTGTTCCAAGCAGTTGCTAGAAGATTGTATTTGTGCAGTGCAGTCTCTGATTAGGCAGGGTGTGTGTAAACTGTCAAGTAATTTTGGACCAACTCTCGTTACAAGTCAAGATATTTTATTGCATATGCAAGAGAAATGGTTAAATGTATATTTTCTGCTTCAGAGATCCATTTCTGCCTGTCATAAGTTTACATGCTGCTTTTATCACCCTTAAACCTTCCCCCTTCCTGTTCGTAACGTCCTGATCACGTGTATAATTTCAACTTTTATTCTGACGTTTTAGCAGGAAGATGAGAATATCCTTTTTCAGCCAACACCTTATGACAGGAAATTTCATACAATGAACACATAAATTATTCCATGGTTCGCAGCCCATATTTGACAGATGTAAGAGTCAGCACATCTTTGCACAATAGAATATGGTCATATGACTTATTCCAGTAATTAGGGCTATTAGAGCTTATTCAGCATATTTAAGTATTAATAGAGTTATATAAAGCAAACATTTTAACTTTAGAAGATATAGTCATATTAATATGCATATTCATAGTTGACATTTAAAGTATAATTTCTAATTTCTCTAACAGCTGCTCCCTTTTATACTTATAATGTCAATAATTCAAATATCCAGGTTTTTTATTTTACCAGGTATTATCATTTAGACAAATAAGTCTTTTGAAAGGACTGTAAGTTCATCTTCATCAGGTTCCGGGTATAATTCAGTGTTGTTCTGAAAAAACATAGTCTTTGTTAGTGATGTGTCAATCAGTCTTTGAAGAATTCCTCTAATACAAGGAATGCAGCAACATCCACACAGCGTAAGGACCGTGGCTGCCATGACAACAGAGATGAGCAAACCTTTTGCAAGATCACCCCATTTACCAAACCATTTTTCAAAGAGTCCTGTTAAGGGGTTCTCTACACCAGAGTTCTCAGTTAGTTCCTGGGATAACATTTGTAGGCCTTGCAAAGCCTTGGTGATACTTCCATCAGGTGCCGTATTATTTGGAATAAAAGTGCAGCAGAAGGTGCCGAACATTTCGCATACCCCGCCCCTTTCTGCCAGCAACATATCCAATGCTATACGGTTCTGCCACGCTGTCAAAGAGGTGGCGTCCAATTGTGCTGCTATACCTTTGATAGCATCTCCGGTGTAATTCACAAACCTCTGCTGGTTGTAGTAAATGTAGTTTATCCAGTCGACATTCTTATTGGGCTGTACCCATAGGAAGAGTGAGGTGAGTCCTGCTGTTACTTGATTCTGTGCTTTAAATTCATCCGGAACTCCTCGTGGAACACCTATTGAGTCTATATATACCTGGTTGTCAAAATGATTCTGGACACTTAAGTCTCTTAAAATAGTGTTTACCTGGTAGTGTCATCAATTTATTAGTCATAGGAACAATATAAAAGGGAAGCAACAGGCGGGTAAGGGCACAACTACCCTCCCATCTAGGTGGCAGTCTGAGCCTTAGTTTCTTGTCCCCACACAGCCACCAAACATCAGCTAGTTGCCGTTTCTGTTCCTGAAACCATTTTAGTTGATACTTAATGTCTGTAGTTGATGTTGTGGTCGCACAGTATTCAGGAGATAGAGTGCCAACCTTTGTACCATCCTTATCTTTGTTAGAGAAACTAGAAAAATTTCCTGGTAATGCTTGTAGTGAAGGGGGTGTACTTTGCATTTTAGTTTTAGGGTATCTCTTTTTCTCATTTGCACATTCAGACCCAGTAATATTTTCTGAAAACAGTCTTATTATGCAAGCTAAATCTGTTTCCTCTTCAGGGAGAGGAATGGTAGCTAGTTGTGGTCTTGGGTTTGCACAAGAAATACAATCACTTAACCCCTTAGATTGAGTTGTGTATCTGACCCATTCTATCCACTCATTTTTGTCTCCAAATCCTGTTTCTATACTTAATTGTTCCTTGTAAGTAAAATCTGTTTTAAACAAAGAGGTATTAAGTTGAAACTGAGTTGGCTCGGGGGCTGGGGTGTTCTGACCAGGGGTTACAACCTAAATAGTGATTCTCCCTAGTAGGTCAGATATTGTACCATATACCAATTAGTTGTATTGTTTAGTTTACAAAATTGGAGCCATTGTTACTGTAAATCAGCGCGGGGATCCCTTGTCGTGGAATCACCTCTTTGATTAGTACTTTGGCTACTGACTGTCCATCCGTGTGCGCCATAGGAAAAGTTTCCACCCACTTTATAAACCTGTACACAATAACCAGACAGTACTTATTCTCACATTTGTTCAATTCAATAAAATCCATGCATATTGTGTGAAAGGGATAAGGGGGTTGTGGGAAATTACCCCTTAAGGCTCTTAGGGCACCTTGTGCATGGTATCTGTTACAAATCGGATATGTGAGACAAAATTTTCAGAGTAGTTTTGTAAACCCATATGTTGTGTATACCCAGTACCATCCCTCCTTTTGAGGTATGGGCCTACCCATGACTCAATAACACAGCATACGTGAATAGTGATGTAGATAAGTTAGGTTTACCTTCTGTACATGTGTATATACCATTGACCAGTGTTGACCCTGTATATAACCACTTTGATTTTCACCTGCCGGTGATGTTTTCTGCATTTCTGATAACCATGTTTCATCAATAGCTCTCTGTACCTCATCATTTACTTGGGAACTGTATATGTTTGTCATTGCTGTCCTTCAGAAGCTTCCTTTGCTGTCTTGTCTGCTAGTGCATTCCCTAGGGTAATTGGATCTGTTCCCTTTCTATGTGCCGCACATTTACAAATAGCCACTTGTGCTGGTTTTTGTACATATTCTAGAAGGGCAAGAAGATCTCTGTGTGATCGGTTTCCCATGGCAACGTAATCATACCCCTTTTTTCCATTGCTGGGCAAATATGTGTAGAGAAAGCGTATTGGCTGTCAGTATAAATATCTATTTATTTTTCCCTTCCCCTAGACTGCAGGCCCTTGACAGGGCTATAATGTCAGCTTGTTGTGCAGAATAGGAACTGGGAAAGGGTCTAGCTTCAATGACCTGGTCATGTGTTACTATAGCATAAGCCGTTTGATTTATCGTTTTTTCTACACGACCCATCAACAAAAAAGGTAATGTCAGCATCTAGAAAGGGAACATCAGTGAGATCCTTCCTAGGGAGTACCCGTTCATCAATTTTGAGCTGCACAATCATGTGGATCCCCATCACCAGGTGTTGGCATTAGTGTAGCAGGATTCAATGTAGTACACTTCTTGATTGTAACGTGTGGTTGTCCCAGAAGTGTAGTCATACATGATAAATGCCTGACTGGAGATAAATAGGAGATTCTGTCTTATAGTAATGTGAGGGGGTTAGCTCGGCAGCGGGTATGTGTGACCCCCGGGATGGGCTCCCCACCCAAAAACAGGCCCAGCAGACGGAGGTTGTGGTTTTCAAAATCAAAAAGGTGCGGTTTATTTTCTATATACAGTGACAAAAACACAGCAAGGCAAAAAAAACATAAACAAAATAAATCCTGGTCAACTTGACCTCTGACTAAACTTACAGGTTTCCTAACTAACGACTGGGATCAGCCTAGTGCTGTCCTAGTCCCTGGTTTTAAATGTCCAAGCAAAATATAGCCACACAGGCTTTCTCTCACCGCACAGGGGTTCACTCTCCCTAGACAGTCCACACAGGTCTGGTTCCAGGCATGAGCTAACATCTAATGAAGCTGGGCTTTCTTATAGAGGCCTAAATGAGCTGACAAGGTTCAGCTGGTCTCATCAACTCCCTGTCTGCACGACGCCCAGCCCTCTCCCTAGAGGTATGAGTCATCCATGAGCACACTAGCCTTATACAACTCTCCACCTAGTTGTATAAATCGGCGTAAAGCCTGAATCTGGGCGAAATATATCTACCCCCCTGGATGCAACCAGGTGACTTTACCTTCCTGCTGTCACATACCCCCCCCTCTTGTTTTAACCTCGGGGTTGGAACACCAGCAATCAGGCATTCATGTACTCGAGACAAAGCATCCACATTCCCCATTTGAACGCCAGGGCGATGCTTTACTGTGAAGTTGAATTCCTGGAGGGCCAGGAACCACCTATTCACTCTTCTATTTGTTTCCTTGTTTTGAGCCATCCACTTTAACGGAGCGTGATCCGTAACCATGTCAAAGTGCCTACCTAGCAGGTAGTACCGAAGGGAATCTAGAGCCCACTTCACCGCTAAACACTCCTTTTCAACGGTGGCGTAATTTACCTCATGGGACTTCAACTTCCTGCTGAGGTAAATGACTGGGTGCTCTTCCCCGTTCCAGACCTGGGACAATACTGCTCCTAACCCCACATCTGACGCATCACTTTGTACGACAAAGTCTCTAGAGAAGTCGGGTGAGTACAACACTGGCTGGCTACATAAGGCTTGTTTCAAGAACTGGAATGCTGCCTCAGCCTCGGGGGTCCATTTAATCATGACCGACCCTTTCCCCTTCGTTAGGTTGGTTAGGGGCACAGCCTTAGAAGCAAAGTGGGGAATGAATCGCCGATAATACCCAGCGATTCCCAGAAAGGCTCGTACCTGCTTCTTGCTGTTGGGACGTGGCCAACTCTGGATGGCCTCGACTTTGTTGAGTTGGGGTTTTATTACTCCCCTCCCAATGGTGTACCCAAGATATTTGGCCTCCTCCTGCCCAATGGTACACTTCTTGGGGTTAGCCGTAAACCCTGCTTCCCGAACAGAGTCCAGGACTGCTTGCACTTTTGGCAGATGTGAGGCCCAATCTGTGCTATGGACAATTATGTCATCCAGGTAAGCCGCAGCATACTTCCGATGGGGCCTCAGCATCTGGTCCATTTTCCGCTGGAATGTGGCCGGCGCATTCTGTAACCCGAACGGCATTCTTTTATATTGGAACGCCCCGTCTGGGGTTACAAATGCGGTTTTCTCTTTGGCCGACTTGGCCAGGGGGATTTGCCAATACCCTTTTGTGAGGTCAAGAGTCGTCATGTATCGGGCTGTTCCCAGCCGGTCGATCAACTCATCTATACGTGGCATGGGGTAGGTGTCAAATTTTGTAACTTTGTTCAACTGACGAAAATCGTTACAAAATCGCCAGCTCCCATCCGGTTTAGGCACCAACACAATGGGACTAGACCAATCACTTTGGGACTCCTCTATCACCCCTAAGTTCAGCATTTTCTGTACTTCCTCCCGTATTGCCTCCCGTCGGGCCTCTGGGATCCGATAGGGTTTTAACTTCACCCTTTCACCGGGCGGGGTAATAATGTCATGCTCTACCCCAGATGTTTGTCCCGGCAGCTCAGAGAATACCTCCTTGTTGCGAAGCACAAACTCCTTAACCTCCTGTTGTTGGGGTTGTGACAAGGTGGCTGCGATTCCAACCTCAGGAATCACGCAACCAGTTTGAGCTGGTGACCAAGTGTCTGCGACTAGGGACTCTCTATCCCTCCAGGCTTTCAACAGATTAACGTGATAGATCTGTTCGGGCTTTCGCCTTCCTGGTTGTCTGACCTTGTAATTCACTTCGCTCACTTTTTCCATTATCTCGTAGGGGCCTTGCCATTTGGCAAGGAATTTACTTTCAACCGTAGGGACAAGTACCAATATCCTATCCCCCGGGGAAAAGGTACGGGTCTTGGCTCCACGGTTGTACACTCTCTGCTGTGCCAACTGCGCTTGGGCCAAATGTTCCTTCACGATGGGCATTACCTGTGCAATTCGATCTTGCATCAGGGCGACATGCTCAATCACACTCCTGTGGGGAGAACTCTCACTTTCCCAAGTTTCCTTGGCAATATCCAACAGCCCTCTTGGGTGTCTCCCATACAGTAACTCAAAGGGGGAGAATCCCGTAGAGGATTGGGGCACCTCCCTAATAGCAAACATCAAATAAGGAAGTAAACAGTCCCAATCCCTTCCATCTCTATCCACCACTTTCTTCAACATTTGTTTTAGGGTTTTGTTGAATCTTTCAACCAGCCCATCGGTTTGGGGGTGATACACAGATGTACGCAATTGCGTCACTTTGAACAATTTACACAGCTCTTTCATAACCCGGGACATAAAGGGTGTACCTTGGTCCGTAAGCAGTTCTTTACAAATACCCACCCGGCTAAAAACAAGAGATAGCTCTTTGGCTATGGTTTTGGCCGAGGTATTTCTGAGAGGGATCGCTTCTGGATAACGGGTGGCATAGTCCATTATAACCAATATGTACTGGTGCCCCCTAGCGGACTTGATTATAGGACCTACCAAATCCATTGCGATTCTCTCAAACGGGACCTCAATGATGGGTAGAGGGACCAGCGGGCTACGGAAATGTGGCATCGGGGCCGACCTCTGACACACAGGGCAGGAGGAACAATAATTTTCTATGTCCTTCATCACCCCAGGCCAATAGAATCTCTGTAATACCCTCTCTCGGGTTTTCTCTGTCCCCAGATGACCTCCAAGAATGTGCCCATGGGCCAACTCCAACACCAACTTCCTGTAAGGTTTGGGCACCACAAGCTGCTCAACGGTTTCTTCTGCCCTTTTTGCCACCCGATACAGTAGGTCCTTCTCTACGCTGAAGTATGGGTAAGTGCCGGTATTATCTGGGTTCACTAACTCGCCATCTATTTTCGCTACGTTTTCCCGTGCCTTTATTAGGGCGGGGTCTTTCAACTGTTCTGTGGCAAAGTTTTCCCTGTGAACCTCAAGATCAGAAAACTCCACAGACGGTAGGTTTTCGTCTGAGGAGGTGGGCTCCTCTCCAGTTTCTTGAGTCTCCCCTGCCAATACTGACAAGGGAAATTCCGGAGAGTCCTCACCACTCTCAGGGGAGTTCTGGCTATCACATTCCTGGTACATAGGGGCACCAGTGGGGGGCTCAGGATCATCCCACAGTTCCCAGAACTTCGGAAAATCCCTTCCCACAATGGCGTCATGCGGTAACTGAGATACTAAGCCCACTGGATGAGAGAGGGTACCTTTGGGGGTCTCGAAACACACTGTAGTCACTGGATACTCTCGGGTGTCCCCATGCACACAAATAACGGCTACCTTGCTATTCCCAGAGACCTCTGTTTTAACTAACTCAGCCTTTATCAGGGTCACAAGGCTACCTGAATCCAGCAATACCACAACATTTCTACCATTAATACACATTTTGCATAAATGTTTCTCAGTTCCCCGAATGGCAGTGCATGCGACTGTCGCACACAGCGACTGACGTCTGCCCGTCAGAAAGTCACACTGCATGGGTTCCTCCAAAACCGGGCAATTTGCTGCAATATGTCCCGCTTGCCGGCAGCGGTAGCAAACGATCCTTCTTGCCGCCTCTTGAGCCGCTGATTTCCCAGGCTGTTCTCGCCAAACTTGGGGTAGAGCTCCCACCCTCTCACTCTCTCCACCCTTACCCCTTGGAATCATCTTATCCGCCCCTGGGGATGGTCTGGTCTTAGGGTGGAAAGTCCGAGTGTCTCTGGAAGAGGCCGTCAGGTTCTCTGTAGCCAAGTATTTCTCCACACGATCCACAAGACCATCGGCCGTCTCTGGGTCTCCATGGCTTACCCACTTTTGGATGGCAGTAGGAAGAGCTCTCAAAAACCGATCCATTACAACACGTTCCACAATCTTTGGTGCGGACAAAGTCTCTGGCTGTAGCCACTTTCTGCTCAGGTGAATGAGATCATACATTTGAGACCTGGGGGGTTTTCCAAGCTGGAAAGTCCAGTTATGCACACGCTGAGCCCGGACAGCCAGGGTGACACCCAGCCTTGCCAATATTTCAGCTTTTAGCATCACATAGTCTTTTGCTTGGTTAGGCTCTAGGTCATAGTAAGCTTTCTGCGATTCACCAGTTAACAGAGGAGCCACTAGTCCAGCCCACTGCTCCTCAGGCCACTTTTCTCTTTCAGCGGTCCTTTCAAATGTGGTCAAAAATACCTCTGGATCATCCTCTCCAGTCATTTTTGTCAATAAACGACTCACCCCAAAGGACGCGGTATTAGTGGGACGGCTTTCCTCACTGGTCTGCGGACGTTGCTGCATTACTGCTTCCATCTGTTGTTGTAGTCTCTGCTCTTGCTTCTGCAACAGGTCTATGAAGCGGGCCTCAGATTGCTGTTGGGCTTGTTGCTGAGCCTCCAGACTCTGTTGTAAAGTTGCAAGGCTCTGTTGATGAGCTTGCTGCTGGGCTGCAAGGCTCCTTTGCAAACCTGCATTTGTCTGCTGTTGATTGGCATTTGCTAGAGCCAGCTGTTTCAGTATCTCCTCCATGCTGGCTTAAAAAAAAACTGCCACTGGTTCTCCACCAACTGTGAGGGGGTTAGCTCGGCAGCGGGTATGTGTGACCCCCGGGATGGGCTCCCCACCCAAAAACAGGCCCAGCAGACGGAGGTTGTGGTTTTCAAAATCAAAAAGGTGCGGTTTATTTTCTATATACAGTGACAAAAACACAGCAAGGCAAAAAAAACATAAACAAAATAAATCCTGGTCAACTTGACCTCTGACTAAACTTACAGGTTTCCTAACTAACGACTGGGATCAGCCTAGTGCTGTCCTAGTCCCTGGTTTTAAATGTCCAAGCAAAATATAGCCACACAGGCTTTCTCTCACCGCACAGGGGTTCACTCTCCCTAGACAGTCCACACAGGTCTGGTTCCAGGCATGAGCTAACATCTAATGAAGCTGGGCTTTCTTATAGAGGCCTAAATGAGCTGACAAGGTTCAGCTGGTCTCATCAACTCCCTGTCTGCACGACGCCCAGCCCTCTCCCTAGAGGTATGAGTCATCCATGAGCACACTAGCCTTATACAACTCTCCACCTAGTTGTATAAATCGGCGTAAAGCCTGAATCTGGGCGAAATATATCTACCCCCCTGGATGCAACCAGGTGACTTTACCTTCCTGCTGTCACAGTAAGATCACCTAAATAACATGTGAGACCTTTAAGTACCAGGGGTGGAACAATACTATCAATGCAGATGACCGTATGGCCAATGAGGCTGCTACTACAGCTTGTACACAGTGGGGCAAATTAGTTAAGTAAAATGCAACTAGTTTGTGTTCGTTCTCATAAACCTGAGTGAGAGCAGAAGTCATGTACCCCTCTTTACAATCTACAGTCTGCTAAAGGGTTTCTACTGTAATTGGGTAGGCTAAGCACAGTAGAACCCACAATGAGGTGTTTCACCTTTGTAAATGCATCCTCTGCTTGCACATTCCACTGGATGGAACCTTTTGCAGACATTTGTGTACCATAGATGAGATCAGAAAGAGGCACCACCTCCGTAGCATAATTAGCTATCCATGCTCTACAAAAATTTGCCATGCCAAGAAATTACATCATTTCTTTATTTTTACGTGGTTTGGGGGCTTGAAGGATGGCCTCTTTTCGGATCTCATCTGGATGTCTGCCTTTTTGAGATATAATGTAACCCTGGTATTTCACCTTGTTTTTCAAAAGTTGTATTTTATTTTGCTAACCTTGTGACCTTGTTCTGCGAGGAAATGCATCAGAGCCAAGGTGTCAATTTTACATTGTCGCTCCAGAGGAGCCGCTACCAGAATGTCATCCACATACAAGAGAATTTGACTCCCACTGGGAGGTACAACTCGAGACAAAGCATTGAACATTTCTTGTGAGTTTTCCTTTGTACATAAGTGCAAACCAGAACTGACTGTCTGTCTTAATTAGCCCTACGTCTGTCTTTCCTTTTGATCACAAGAAATCGGGGACGTCTTTTAAGGCATCCCCTTCCCCTTTGGTCAAAAAGTGTCAGTCACTGTCTTTTGTCAAAACTTCAATCACGCAAGTTCTGGTTGTACATTCAACAAACCAGGCTAATCTGTACCTCTGATTCCCTCTGGATTTCAGTTCCTCATCTGTTAATTTGACCCAGTCTGTGATAAGTTCTCCTAGCTCATGCCATGATACCTCAGAGTTCCGCGTGACCGAAACATGAGGTACAGTATCCTGCCTGTATATTTGCAGAATAGGCTGTGGTAGGAGACAAGTAGCCATGTTATTTCCTTCCTTATCACAGTACAGGTATCTTAAGAGCACTTCAGTGTTAGTGCAACTCATTAACTGTTTCTCATAGGACCTATCAGGCCCAGTGGTCCTTTTGTAGTAGATAGTGCAATAGAGGTTCGTCTGGACCTTGTACCTTTCCTCACAGGCTCTTCAATTATTTCTGTCAGGGTTTTGGGCATCTTTAATCCCTCAGTTTGTAAATCCAAGCTGTACCAGTATCAGGGCTCATTATCCACAGCTGTGATTTGTTTTTCACACAGCCGATGGGCTTTGAGGCCCCCCTCCACTGGTACGACAGAAATATCAAGAGCATGCAACATGTCTCTACCCAACGAATTAACAGGACATTTAGTTGACATTACAATTTTACACTGAGCCTTTTTACCTGTCTGTGGATTTTCCACAGTAAGGCCTTCAGACACGGCCTCCTGGTGCATCAACCCATTTGCAGATTTTACATATACTAAACCTTTTCCCTGTACCCCTGGTGGCATATCCAGCGGGTGTATCAGGGTCCTACAAGTCCCAGTGTCACAGAGACTACTCTTTGCAACCCAGGTTATTTCTGGCTTGGCTTCAGCATGCAAACAAGTTTCAACATTACACACATCCAAAATATCAGATTCTTTCCCATCCTTCTGCTTCTCTCTCTGCAGACACACTTTTACCATACAGGAAACACTCCCCCCTCATCCTTTTCTTTACTTTCTTTTTTGGTTGGAAGTGCCCCTCAGCATGCCTCACATACTTGATTAGCTCCTAGAGTCTGCAGATCCTATGGTTAATCATGTGTTCGTTAACAAAACTTGATATAAGGACTAGCAGCCCCTTCAGGATTGCATTCTTTAGCTGTTGTTCATATGGGCTATCGTTCACTTGATCTACTTGGATTTCTATCCCAGAGTGGTTATTAAAATTCTTCTTTATCCTAACAATGAAATTATCCACTGTTTCCTCTTCTCCCCATATACACTGATTTATAATGGACCAGTCGGCTTGACGTATCCATCTATCCTCTCTCTATCTTTGCTATAAGAGCATTTCTTCTGTTTTTGAGTGCTGCATCATCCTGAGGCAACACCCCTCCCTGGTTGTTTAATCCACTCCAATCTCCCACTACATGATGCCAGTCAGGTCCCAGTACCTGTCTGGTGACCTGCTCTATTTCCCTCACATTGAGATGATAGCTAGCAACCATTCCCATGATACCATCCCTGAATGGAGCTATGTGGATCTTGGGATTGCTGTAAGGAGGGTCAGCGGGGTAACTTGTTGCATACCTCTGTCCCATCTGGTGGTGGGGACTGCAGGTCTGCAATAGGGAATTGGGAGCAGGTGGTGAAGTCAGAGGGGGCGCAGCGTCTGTCGGTGGGATTGGAGAGTCCTCTAAAGGGTGTGTAGGGGCTGTCGGGTGCATTAGGTTTGTCGCATTTTGTTCAGTCAATACTTGCTGCACTAAACTTCGGAGGACGGTCATATTATTGTCCTCCTCTTTGTCTAAAAACATAGTCTTTTTATGATTTTTTTTTATGATTTTAACCTACAGTTAGCCTCCTCAAGCCATTTCTTTGCCTGGTGAAGACCTAATTTATTCTGTTTCCTTATTTTTCTTTTCTTTTTTTTAATATATATATATATATATATATATATATATACGCATACATACATACATATATATACACATACATACATACATACATACATGCCGGCATAATTTTTATTTATTTTTTAAGCTTTCTACACAACACAGTATTACACAACAATCCTTATTTAAAAATGCATCAAAATCATACTTTGTTTTCCATGTCTTAAGGAGTTTCACATTCTCTTTGTCTAGACTACACATATACTTTGCATCATCATTCAAACCATCAGACTTTCCATGGATCATACTCATTTTAACGTGCACACGGAGTTTTTTTTGTAAGGTCTTCTCACACTGACACAATACCTGCACACAGTATCTTATCACTTCTGCAGCTACTCACAAACTTTCTAGTCGTGACATATCACTTCTAGATTATTGATCTTGTGTGCTGTTATAATACTGGTGTCTTGTCTTCTTACTTAATGTTTTATTCATTTATAGGGAGAATGAACAGAATTACAAGGCGAACGTAAATTCACCTGACTGGTCAACCCCCCCTGATCAAAACATTAATATTTCAGTAAACTGTAGGTAGCATGAACAGAATTACAAAAGAGACTTAATTTCTCTCGACTGTTGTTCCCACACTTTATCAAAACATTAATATTTGTTGATTCAACGGTATTTATAAATGCCTGTACAGGTTTTTTACACAACATACGAGGCTGACTGAGCGCAAGTGCTCGTCAAATTACCTCTATTTGTTACCTGGAAATCTATCAGGCCATACCTTTGTATCAACAGGGGTTCATGTTTTTGATGTAGGAATATTTATGTGTCCCCCACGGGAATTCCTGCAGTTTACAAGGCTGTCAGGACCTAGGTCCTTTGTCGACAAATTTCCTTTATCTGCACCCGGGTATTGGAATGGGACCATACTCCTATATCAAAGGGATTTAAACTACGGACGTATCTACTTATATTCCCTCAACTTGGATAAAGCAAAACATATACACAACAGATAAACATTCAATTAATCTCTATATTAGATGTATGTAACAAAATCCCTTAATTCATTAAATCCCTAATCACATTTAGGCCTAAAAGTATAATATAATAAATGAAAATATCTTACCTTGCCCCGAGAGCGGTCTCTTGTGCTGATCCGGTAAGTCACTGCCCGGGAGGCACTAGTTCAGTGAGCCGGCCTCTGTTAACGTCAAATTTAAGACGGAGGACTTACAGTTTTTTGCCGTACGGACATCGGTTCACTGGGTTGTTGGCTAGTGCTTTCCAGGAATTTGGACTTCCGTTTTCGAAGGACCAAAATGTCAAGTAATTTTGGACCAACTCTCGTTACAAGTCAAGATATTTTATTGCATATGCAAGAGAAATGGTTAAATGTATATTTTCTGCTTCAGAGATCCATTTCTGCCTGTCATAAGTTTACATGCTGCTTTTATCACCATTAAACCTTCCCCCTTCCTGTTCGTAACGTCCTGATCACGTGTATAATTTCAACTTTTATTCTGACGTTTTAGCAGGAAGATGAGAATATCCTTTTTCAGCCAACACCTTATGACAGGAAATTTCATACAATGAACACATAAATTATTCCATGGTTCGCAGCCCATATTTGACAGATGTAAGAGTCAGCACATCTTTGCACAATAGAATATGGTCATATGACTTATTCCAGTAATTAGGGCTATTAGAGCTTATTCAGCATATTTAAGTATTAATAGAGTTATATAAAGCAAACATTTTAACTTTAGAAGATATAGTCATATTAATATGCATATTGTGAGGGGGTTAGCTCGGCAGCGGGTGTGTGTGACCCCCGGGATGGGCTCCCCACACAAAAACAGGCCCAGCAAACGGAGGTTGTGATTTTCAAAATCAAAAAGGTGCGGTTTATTTTCTATTTACAGTGACAAAACACAGCAAAGCAAAAGAAACATAAATAAAATAAATCCTGGTCAACTTGACCTCTGACTAAACATACAGGTTTCCTAACTAACAACTGGGATCAGCCTAGTGCTGTCCTAGTCCCTAAGTCCCTGGTTTTAAATGTCCAAGCAAATAGCCACACAGGCTTTGTCTCACCGCACAGGGGTTCACTCTCCCTAGACAGTCCACACAGGTCTGGTTCCAGGCATGAGCAAACACCTAATGAATCTGGGAGTTCTTATAGAGGCCTAAATGAGCTGACAAGCTTCAGCTGGTCTCATCAACTCCCTGTCTGCACGACGCCCCACACTCTCCCTAGAGGTATGAGTCATCCATGAGCCCACTAGCCTCAGCTGGGCTTATACAACTCTCCACCTAGTTGTATAAGTCGGCGTAAAGCCTGAATCTGGGCGAAATATATCTACCCCCCTGGATGCAACCAGGTGACTTTACCTTCCTGCTGTCACATACCCCCCCCTCTTGTTTTAACCTCGGGGTTGGAACACCAGCAATCAGGCATTCATGTACTCGAGACAAAGCATCCACATTCCCCATTTGAACGCCAGGGCGATGCTTTACTGTGAAGTTGAATTCCTGGAGGGCCAGGAACCACCTATTCACTCTTCTATTTGTTTCCTTGTTTTGAGCCATCCACTTTAACGGAGCGTGATCCGTAACCATGTCAAAGTGCCTACCTAGCAGGTAGTACCGAAGGGAATCTAGAGCCCACTTCACCGCTAAACATTCCTTTTCAACGGTGGCGTAATTTACCTCATGGGACTTCAACTTCCTGCTGAGGTAAATGACTGGGTGCTCTTCCCCGTTCCAGACCTGGGACAATACTGCTCCTAACCCCACATCTGACGCATCACTTTGTACGACAAAGTCTTTAGAGAAGTCGGGTGAGTACAACACTGGCTGGCTACATAAGGCTTGTTTCAAGAATTGGAATGCTGCCTCAGCCTCGGGGGTCCATTTAATCATGACCGACCCTTTCCCCTTCGTCAGGTTGGTTAGGGGCACAGCCTTAGAAGCAAAGTGGGGAATGAATCGCCGATAATACCCAGCGATTCCCAGAAAGGCTCGTACCTGCTTCTTGCTGTTGGGACGTGGCCAACTCTGGATGGCCTCGACTTTGTTGAGTTGGGGTTTTATTACTCCCCTCCCAATGGTGTACCCAAGATATTTGGCCTCCTCCTGCCCAATGGTACACTTCTTGGGGTTAGCCGTAAACCCCGCTTCCCGAACAGAGTCCAGGACTGCTTGCACTTTTGGCAGATGTGAGGCCCAATCTGTGCTATGGACAATTACGTCATCCAGGTAAGCCGCAGCATACTTCCGATGGGGCCTCAGCATCTGGTCCATTTTCCGCTGGAATGTGGCCGGCGCATTCTGTAACCCGAACGGCATTCTTTTATATTGGAACGCCCCGTCTGGGGTTACAAATGCGGTTTTCTCTTTGGCCGACTTGGCCAGGGGGATTTGCCAATACCCTTTTGTGAGGTCAAGAGTCGTCATGTATCGGGCTGTTCCCAGCCGGTCGATCAACTCATCTATACGTGGCATGGGGTAGGTGTCAAATTTTGTAACTTTGTTCAACTGACGAAAATCGTTACAAAATCGCCAGCTCCCATCCGGTTTAGGCACCAACACAATGGGACTAGACCAATCACTTTGGGACTCCTCTATCACCCCTAAGTTCAGCATTTTCTGTACTTCCTCCCGTATTGCCTCCCGTCGGGCCTCTGGGATCCGATAGGGTTTTAACTTCACCCTTTCACCGGGCGGGGTAATGATGTCATGCTCTACCCCAGATGTTTGTCCCGGCAGCTCAGAGAATACCTCCTTGTTGCGAAGCACAAACTCCTTAACCTCCTGTTGTTGGGGTTGTGACAAGGTGGCTGCTATTCCAACCTCAGGAATCACGCAACCAGTTTGAGCTGGTGACCAAGTGTCTGCGACTAGGGACTCTCTATCCCTCCAGGCTTTCAACAGATTAACGTGATAGATCTGTTCGGGCTTTCGCCTTCCTGGTTGTCTGACCTTGTAATTCACTTCGCTCACTTTTTCCATTATCTCATAGGGGCCTTGCCATTTGGCAAGGAATTTACTTTCAACCGTAGGGACAAGTACCAGTATCCTATCCCCCGGGGAAAAGGTACGGGTCTTGGCTCCACGGTTGTACACTCTCTGCTGTGCTAACTGCGCTTGGGCCAAATGTTCCTTCACGATGGGCATTACCTGTGCAATTCGGTCTTGCATCAGGGCGACATGCTCAATCACACTCCTGTGGGGAGAACTCTCACTTTCCCAAGTTTCCTTGGCAATATCCAACAGCCCTCTTGGGTGTCTCCCATACAGTAACTCAAAGGGGGAGAATCCCGTAGAGGATTGGGGCACCTCCCTAATAGCAAACATCAGATAAGGAAGTAGACAGTCCCAATCCTTTCCATCTCTATCCACCACTTTCTTCAACATTTGTTTTAGGGTTTTGTTGAATCTTTCAACCAGCCCATCGGTTTGGGGGTGATACACAGATGTACGTAATTGCGTCACTTTGAACAATTTACACAGCTCCTTCATAACCCGGGACATAAAGGGTGTACCTTGGTCCGTAAGCAGTTCTTTACAAATACCCACCCGGCTAAACACAAGAGATAGCTCTTTGGCTATGGTTTTGGCCGAGGTATTTCGGAGAGGGATCGCTTCTGGATAACGGGTGGCATAGTCCATTATAACTAATATGTACTGGTGCCCCCTAGCGGACTTGATTATAGGCCCTACCAAATCCATGGCGATCCTCTCAAACGGGACCTCAATGATGGGTAGAGGGACCAGCGGGCTACGGAAATGTGGCATCGGGGCCGACCTCTGACACACAGGGCAGGAGGAACAATAATTTTCTATGTCCTTCATCACCCCCGGCCAATAGAATCTCTGTAATATCCTCTCTCGGGTTTTCTCTGTCCCCAGATGACCTCCAAGAATGTGCCCATGGGCCAACTCCAACACCAACTTCCTGTAAGGTTTGGGCACCACAAGCTGCTCAACGGTTCCTTCTGCCCTTTTTGCCACCCGATACAGTAGGTCCTTCTCTACGCTGAAGTATGGGTAAGTGCAGGTATTATCTGGGTTCACTAACTCGCCATCTATTTTCACTACGTTTTCCCGTGCCTTTATTAGGGCGGGGTCTTTCAACTGTTCTGTGGCAAAGTTTTCCCTGTGAACCTCAAGATCAGAAAACTCCACAGACGGTAGGTTTTCGTCTGAGGAGGTGGGCTCCTCTCCAGTTTCTTGAGTCTCCCCTGCCAATACTGATAAGGGAAATTCCGGAGAGTCCTCACCACTCTCAGGGGAGTTCTGGCTATCACATTCCTGGTACATAGGGGCACCAGTGGGGGGCTCAGGATCATCCCACAGTTCCCAGAACTTCGGAAAATCCCTTCCCACAATGGCGTCATGCGGTAACTGAGATACTAAGCCCACTGGATGAGAGAGGGTACCTTTGGGGGTCTCGAAACACACTGTAGTCACTGGATACTCTCGGGTGTCCCCATGCACACAAATAACAGCTACCTTGCTATTCCCAAAGACCTCTGTTTTAACTAACTCAGCCTTTATCAGGGTCACAAGGCTACCTGAATCCAGCAATACCACAACATTTCTACCATTAACACACATTTTGCATAAATGTTTCTCAGTTCCTCGAATGGCAGTGCATGCGACTGTCGCACACAGCGACTGACGTCTGCCCGTCAGAAAGTCACACTGCATGGGTTCCTCCACAACCGGGCAATTGGCTGCAATATGTCCCGCTTGCCGGCAGCGGTAGCAAACGATCCTTCTTGCCGCCTCTTGAGCCGCTGATTTCCCAGGCTGTTCTCGCCAAACTTGGGGTAGAGCTCCCACCCTCTCACTCTCTCCACCCTCACCCCTTGGAATCCTCTTATCCGCCCCTGGGGATGGTCTGGTCTTAGGGTGGAAAGTCCGAGTGTCTCTGGAAGAGGCCGTCAGGTTCTCTGTAGCCAAGTATTTCTCCACACGATCCACAAGACCATCGGCCATCTCTGGGTCTCCATGGCTTACCCACTTTTGGATGGCAGTAGGAAGAGCTCTCAAAAACCGATCCATTACAACACGTTCCACAATCTTTGGTGCGGACAAAGTCTCTGGCTGTAGCCACGTTCTGCTCAGGTGAATGAGATCATACATTTGAGACCTGGGGGGTTTTCCAAGCTGGAAAGTCCAGTTATGCACACGCTGAGCCCGGACAGCCAGGGTGACACCCAGCCTTGCCAATATTTCAGCTTTTAGCATCACATAGTCTTTTGCTTGGTCAGGCTCTAGGTCATAGTAAGCCTTCTGCGATTCACCAGTTAACAGAGGAGCCACCAGTCCAGCCCACTGCTCCTCAGGCCACTTTTCTCTTTCAGCAGTCCTTTCAAATGTGGTCAAAAATACCTCTGGATCATCCTCTCCAGTCATTTTTGTCAATAAACGACTCACCCCAAAGGACGCGGTATTAGTGGGACGGCTTTCCTCACTGGTCTGCGGACGTTGCTGCATTACTGCTTCCATTTGTTGTAGTCTCTGCTCTTGCTTCTGTAACAGGTCTATGAAGCGGGCCTCAGATTGCTGCTGGGCTTGTTGCTGAGCTTCCAGACTCTGTTGGTGAGCTTGCTGCTGGGCTGCAAGGCTCTGTTGATGAGCTTGCTGCTGGGCTGCGAAGCTCTGTTGTTGAGCTGCAAGGCTCTGTTGTTGAGCTGCAAGGCTCTTTTGCAAACCTGCATTTGTCTGCTGTTGATTGGCATTTGCTAGAGCCAGCTGCTTCAGTATCTCCTCCATGCTGGCTTAACAAAAAACTGCCACTGGTTCTCCACCAACTGTGAGGGGGTTAGCTCGGCAGCGGGTGTGTGTGACCCCCGGGATGGGCTCCCCACACAAAAACAGGCCCAGCAAACGGAGGTTGTGGTTTTCAAAATCAAAAAGGTGAGGTTTATTTTCTATTTACAGTGACAAAACACAGCAAAGCAAAAGAAACATAAATAAAATAAATCCTGGTCAACTTGACCTCTGACTAAACATACAGGTTTCCTAACTAACAACTGGGATCAGCCTAGTGCTGTCCTAGTCCCTAAGTCCCTGGTTTTAAATGTCCAAGCAAATAGCCACACAGGCTTTGTCTCACCGCACAGGGGTTCACTCTCCCTAGACAGTCCACACAGGTCTGGTTCCAGGCATGAGCAAACACCTAATGAATCTGGGAGTTCTTATAGAGGCCTAAATGAGCTGACAAGCTTCAGCTGGTCTCATCAACTCCCTGTCTGCACGACGCCCCACACTCTCCCTAGAGGTATGAGTCATCCATGAGCCCACTAGCCTCAGCTGGGCTTATACAACTCTCCACCTAGTTGTATAAGTCGGCGTAAAGCCTGAATCTGGGCGAAATATATCTACCCCCCTGGATGCAACCAGGTGACTTTACCTTCCTGCTGTCACAATATTCATAGTTGACATTTAAAGTATAATTTCTAATTTCTCTAACATAAACCAACTTTTGTTCAGCCTGTGCTTCAGGCCTGGTCTGATCTCCTGTATCTAGCTAAACCACAACAACCCAACCCTGCCATTAGTCACCTGCCTTCCCACTAATCTATCTCCCCGTCACCCCTGGCAACCTCAGCTACAGCTCAGTATACTCTGCTTCCCACCAAGTACTATTACCCAGTCTCCACTTGCTGCACTTATCCTGCCTTCAATCCACCTGCCTCTTCCCTTCCTCCTGTAACCAGTCCACAAAAACCTCCTCCAGCCACTATCCCTGTATCTCTGCCGCATTCCAGTCCTTCCTCTTATTCAATTCCATCCTTTGCATACATCCCCCGTTATCTACAAATCTGCAGTGACTAAGCCCAAAAAGAAGTGGAAGTACTTTCCGACCCACACAATCTTACCAGCAACCCAACCTACCTCCACACCAACCAATCTGCTCCAGCCTGCAGCTCCAGAGCCAGCCCTCCAGCCTGTAGTTCCAGAGCCAGTCGTCCAGCCTGCAGTTCCAGAGCCAGGCTTTCAGCCTGCAGTTCCAGAGTCAGCCTTTCAACCTGCAGTTCCAGAGTCAGCCTTTCAACCTGCAGTTCCAGAGTCAGCCTTTCAACCTGCAGTTCCAGAGCCAGCCTTTCAACCTGCAGTTCCAGAGCCAGCCTTTCAACCTGCAGTTCCAGAGCCAGCCTTCCAGTCTTCAGTTCCAGAGCCAGCCTTCCAGCCTGCAGTTCCAGAGCCAGCCTTCCAGCCTGCAGTTCCAGAGCCAGCCTTCCAGCCTGCAGTTCCAGAGCCAGCCTTCCAGCCTGCAGTTCCAGAGCCAGCCTTCCAGCCTGCAGTTCCAGGGCCAGCCTTCCAGCCTGCAGTTCAAGAGCCAGCCTTCCAGCCTGTAGTTCCAGGGCCAGCCTTCCAGCCTGTAGTTCTAGGGCCAGCCTTCCAACCTGCAGTTCCAGAGCCAGCTTTCCAGCCTGCAGTTCCAGAGCCAGCCTTCCAGTCTGCAGTTCCAGAGCCAGCCTTCCAGCCTGCAGCTCCAGAGCCAGCCTTCCAGCCTGCAGTTCCAGATCCAGCCTGCCAGCTTGAAGTTCCAGTGCCAGCCTGCCAGCTTAAAGTTCCTGTGCCAGCCTGCCAGCTTGAATTTCCAGTGCCAGCCTGCCAGCTTGAGGTTCCTGTGCCAGCCTGCCAGCTTGAGGTTCCTGTGCCAGCCTGCCAGCTTGAAGTTCCTGTGCCAGCCTGCCAGCTTGAAGTTCCTGTGCCAGCCTGCCATCTTGAAGTTCCTGTGCCAGCCTGCCAGCTTGAAATTCCTGTGCCTGTCTTCCAAACAGAAGTCCTGATGATGGTGTCCCAGTCGGTAGATCCGGTGTCCCAGTGGGTAGATCCGTTGTCCCAGTCGGAAGATCCGGTGTCCCAGTCGGAAGATCCGGTATCCCAGTCGGAAGATCTGGTGTCCCAGTCGGAAGATCCGGTGTCCCAGTCGGAAGATTCAGTGACCCCGCCGGAAGATTCGGTGCATGAGACCCCGCCTGAAGATCCGGTGCCCGTTTCCCGGCCTGTGGTCATGGTGCCCGTTTCCCGGCCTGAGGTTGTGGTGCCCGTTTCCCAGCCTGAGATTGTGGTGTCCATTTCCCGGCCTGAGGTTGTGGTGTCCGCTGTGGTGCCCGTTTCCCGGCTTGAGGTTGTGGTGCCCGTTTCCCGGCTTGAGGTTATGATGCCCGTTTCTCAGTCTGTGGAGTCTACTGCCCAGCCTGAGATGTTCCTGTCTGCTGCCCAGCCTGAGATGTTCCTGTCTGCTGCCCAGCCTGAGATGTTCCTGTCTGCTGCCCAGCCTGAGATTTTTCTGTCCGCTGCCCAGCCTGAGATGTTCCTGTCTGCTGCCCAGCCTGAGATGTTCCTGTCTGCTGCCCAGCTCAATGACCCAGAGCCTGCTGCCCAGCTGGTCTGCCCGGATGTGCCTGCTTTCCACTTGGACGTGCCCCTGGTCCAGCCTAAAGTGCCTGATGACCAGGCTGAAGTACCCTTATCCTTGGTGCTACCCAATGCCCTAGATTATGGACAATCAAGACTGGTTGGAGCGTCCAGAGGCCACTCCTTTAGGGGGGGTACTGTCAGGGAAGGCTTCACCCACTGGTGGCGCTGTTGGTCCTATGGATCGCAGTACTAGTGTCCACCAGAAGGTGTCCTCTCGCAGCCTGTATCTTTGACAGAGGATCTCACCTGCTGGTGGTAATGCCTGATCCATGGGCCGTAGTACCGGCGTCCACCAGCGGGGGTATTCCGGCAGTGTGGGGCAAGCAGTACTTCCTTCGGTCAGCTGTTACATGAGGACAATTATAGCAGTCCTATAAATACCCGGCGAGCCCTTACATGCTCGCCTTGGTATCTTCCTCCTGGAGCCCTGACCTTGTAGCCTGTATCCGGACCTTAAGCCTGTACCTGTACCTGTACCTGTACCTGTACTGTCCTGTACTGTCCTGTCCCGTCCCGACCTGATCTAATCTGATCGCCGTCCTGAGCCTATCCATCCGTCCTCTCCCTGCCTTGTTTGTTCCCTATTCCCATCTGCTGCCTCCCCGTGTATGACCTTGGCCTGGCTAAGTTTATGCCCCTGGAACACTCCTTTGTCAGTCTCCTGATCTGCTGTGTATGACCCCGGCCTGGCTTACGTTCAAGATTCTGGTACTGCCCTTTGTTGTATATATTATTTGTTGTTTGTGGGTTGTTTGGTTAGTTTGCACTGTTTGTATTTATCTATATCACCTTCTCAATAAACCCCATTATATTTCACTCTACATGCGTTTTGGGTATCTCTGTGCAGTCCACACAGTCTGGTCAATTAATTCCCTGACATGCTCCCTCAGATACCCAGAAGCCCTTTTAACGCCAGGAGGTAGTTGGAGCCAGGCAGATCAAAGTGACCCAGTTCTGGCAAGACCACTGCCAAAAAACGGCACATTCAGTCCACAGTGGTGCAAGGCCAATATTGGCTGTTCAACCGGCAGCCTCCAGAACGACCTCAAGAGGCTGAATCAATTTATCCGGATAGACAGACTCAAGATGGAGTCTCTCCATATCATAATCCAGGTTATTCAACCAGGAGACTGGAGGATTTCAGTGGACTTGCAGGATGCCTACCAGCATGTCCTGATCCTTCAGTCAAACCAGCAGTTCCTCAGATATGCATTGGGGGACAGGCAATACCAGAGCCAGCTGGAGCCTACAGAGAATATGGTCTACCTAGGGGCCGAATTCAATACTCAGGCGGACACAGTTTCTTTGCCACTTCAGAAACTCCCCAAAATCAAGAAAAAGTTCCAGCAGGCATTGGCTGCACCAGTGATGTCAGCATCCCAGTGCATGAGACTTCTCGAGACGATGGCTTCATGTATGCTGATGATCCTCTGGGCTCACTGGAAACTCAAAGTTTTCCAACAAAGCTTCCTGATGCAGTGGAAGAGAGTTTGTCTAGCCCAGCCGATCACGATCATAAGCCAGAGGCGCCAGAGTCTCTGGTGGTAGACAAAACTAGAAACACTAAACAGCATCATCCATTAGGGCCGCAGCCATGGATCATTGTTAACACAGATGCCAGCGCAGCAGGGTGGGGCGCCACCTGTGAACAACTCAAGATGCAGGGCAGAGGGGAAATTCCCACTTAGGACCTAGTTTCCAATTTTCTGTAACTTTGAGCAGCATTCATGGCGTTGGCCACCTTGCTGCCTCACATACAGGGTCGCCCAGTTTTGCGCCATCTGGACAACACGACAGCAGTGTCCTACATACAGCAGCAAGGCAGGACACATAGACAATTCCTCTTGAGAGAGGTGGAACCGATCATGACATTGACACAACAATATCTCCCAGATTTGAGGGCCATATATCTTTCAGGCTGTCAGGACCTGGAAGCGGATCGCCTATCAAACAGATCATCCACGAGTGGGGGTGTCCGCAACTGAATCTATTTGCCTCATCAACCAACTGCAAGGTGAGCCGGTTCCTCTCACGCTACCCTCATCCATTAGCGCAGGGGATGGACGCCTTGACCTATCCTTGGGTTGTGCAACTGGCCTATGCCTTCCCTCCAATTTATTTAATCCTGAAATTCCCAAGGAGATTGTTGACAGAGAATTTGACAGTCATTGCAGTATTACCTTACTGGCCTCACAGACCATGGTTCCCTCTGGCAATGGATCTCAGCATGTGCCCACCTATCAGTCTGCTGGTGACTCCTCCTCTGAGTCCTCTCCTGTCGAAAAGGAGATATCCTTCAATCGCAACCATCACGATTGGCCTTAGCGGCCTGGAGATTGAAAGGCAGGAGTTACAAGAGTTAGGATGTTCTCCAGAGGTTATTAGAACTTTACAGAGTTCCAGAAAGGTGTCAAACAATGCCACCTACTCCAGAATATGGAATAGGTGCAGACCCTAGTGAGTCAGTGACCAAAATGTATCTCAAATCCTGTCTTTCCTGCAATCTGGATTAGATTTGGGGCTCAGCCTAAATTCGCCTAAGGTGCAAATTTCAGTCATCTCAGCTTTTACCCAAAAGAAATGGGCAGCAAACCTGCTGGTGGAACGCTTCATGAGAGCGGTATTTAAACTATGCCCTCCCAAGAGAAATGGGTTCCCTCAATGGGACCTGGCAGTATTCCTTAATTTTATAGCAAACCCTCCTTGTGCTCCAACAGAAGACTGTTCATTATGAGATATCACCTTAAAATTGGCTTAAAAAATAGCCATAACTTCAGGGGCAAGGGTGTCGGAACTCCAAGAATTACGGGCAGCCAGACCTTAATCCATGTTCTTCCCAGACAGGGTTGTGCTGAGACCATTTTGTCCCAAAAGTGGCATCAATAGTTCATCTCTCCAGTGAATGGGTGCTTCCAGCCTGCCCTACGGAATCAGCTGCTGATCTGCACGAGTTAGACATTTCAAAAGTCCTTAAAGTCTATCTCCAAGCTACTTCTACAATTAAACGTTCTGACAGACTTTTCCTCATACCTACCGGGAAAGAGGCCTCAGCCAGAACCATAGTAAAAACTATTCACCGGGCATATTGAGCAGCCGGGAAGGATCTGGGGGTGGTTAGAGCTCACTCAAAGCAGGGCAATGTCTTCTTCTTGGGCGGCACGGGCAGGAGTGTGTCTGGAGACAGGCTACAAATAGCTAGCTGGTCATCACATCATACGTTCTTAAAACACTACAGGGTGGATCAAGCAGCGCTTACTACAGTAGAGTTTGGGAGGAAAACTATCCAAGCTTCTATGTCTATTGTCAAATAAAGACTAAGTTTGCAGCATTAAACCCTCCCTCTCAAAAGCTCATTATGTATCAAATGTATGCTGCCATGTTGGCGTCAGGAAAATGGAAAATTGTTTTAAATACTTACCGTAATTTTCCTTTCCTGACGCTTATACATATCAGCATACAAACCCTCCCTCTGATCTTTGTGCTTTATACGGAGAATGGGGGAGGTAGCTCTCAGTCAGACTTTTATAGAGCTAAACGGGTCCTGTGGGTGGATATAGGGGCGGAGCTATATCATATGTATGCTGCCATGTATTGGCGTCAGGAAAAAAAATTACGGTAAGTATTTAATACAATTTTCCATTTTACAGTTCTCTATAAATCTTTATTGAAAACAAATGTGTGTTTTTGTGCATTAATATATGGTGCTGGCAGAGTCAAAGATGATTGACACTATCTTTCATTGTGCTCTGACAGCATCTGCATCCAAGGCTGTTTTTTACTTTACAAGCATTAGCAATCACATTCAATGGGGCTGATTTGCTAGAACTGAAGAGTGCAAAATCTGGTGCAGTTGCTGTGCTCAACAGATTTCCTTCTGCCCCAGTTTTCATGAGCTCTGTTTTATATTTCCTTTCTGATAAATCTTAAAGGGAGAACCTTAGGAACCTTGGCCTGAATAGTGACTGGACTTGAGTTTACAGTATAAAGACACACAGCATTTCTTTTTGTTCACGCTACACCCATTGCTGCAAAAAAAAATCTCAACATCTCTCCTTGGACACAGAGAACTATTCTAGAGCCTTCATAGGTATGAACAATGTTGCATTTACAAATCCCAGGGCCCTGTCTAGCCTAACTTACAGTCCCTTTACCAGGAAATATCAAAAAAGATTTTAGCTAAAAATACATTAAAATCATTATTAGCAGACACAAAATTCCTGCTAAATCTGAAACATAAAACTGTATTGAGTTAATAAAGAAATCTCTGTGTGTGAATGAGGTCTTGGGGCTTACTCACATGGTTACTGTGGCCTGTACAGTGTGAATCAGAGATTTGTTTATGTGGTTGGAGCTGCCTGGAGCTTTGTGCCGATGGCTTATGTTATCCTATGGGGACGCAGCAGCTGTATGAACAAAGCCAAAGGTCCTAATTTGACAGGCATGTGGGAGCAGGTGTATGGCTCTGAACACAGACAGTGTGCATTCAAGGCCACCCACCCACATCTGCCAAATTAGGACGTGTGTTTGAACAGCTGCTGCGTCCCCCATAGAGTAACAGGTGGTTCAGGCCACTTGAACAAACCACTTATTCACAAATCAGTACCTGTGTGAATGAGACCGTAGGGGTCATTCACATGTGGGGTTGGAGGGGCAGTAACACCCTGTGGTTGAGCTGTACTTTTACCAACTACCAACCACTACCCTCTTTAGTTGCAGAGGCAGCAATTGGGGTGCACATGCAAAGTATCATGGTCGTGGCAGGAATTATACTGACAAGAATTATACACCCAGTTTACCAATGCTCTGCAAGTGCCCTGCAACTGTGTGTGTTGCATGCAGCTGCAGAGTGTTAGTGCAGGGCTGAAGGGGTTAAAGCAGGCAGTGAGGATGTAATACAACGCCTCCTTGCCACCTGTCAAATACTCTCTGAAGAATGATCTGAATGTGCATTTTTCAGAGAGCAAAGCTACTGCGAATGAAACCTTAATAATTTTCTTTTTACAATTTGTAACAGCCCTAAGGGGGGCTTTGGTGAAATATCAGAGGTCTAAACAGATTACTGATGTCTCACTTTTGAGGCAGAGAGAGGGACTGAGGACATAAATTCCTCAATCCCTTTCTCTACAGCCTCAGCTGCACTGAAGAGAGAATGAATAAGAAGTACTCTGTTCAGACAGCGGCCCCCTGTTCATTCACAAACCGAAGCAGAACAAACACAGTTTACTGTGCTTTAGTTATGAATGAACACAGGAGCAATCAGTATCGACAACTCATTGTATTCATTCATTCAGGAAAGGGCCAGTAAATGTCCCTTTCCCGCCAAGCTTACGCATATATGCATCCTCGGCTTTCAGGGATTATACCGGGATGATGCCCACAGCTGCAGGCATCATCCTGGTACCATTTTTTAGAGCGGGCGATCGGCTTTCCAGGGATAACAGCCGATGCGGCTAAAAGCCACTCGGTTGTTATCCCGGGGGAGCGGGAGGGGACATCCCCCCCTCCCGACGCCTCCTGACGCTCTTACCGGGCCTCCCGTCCCACCGGGAGACCCGATCCGTGATGTGCCACTTCCGGCGCTTAGAGACAGACTGGAACGAAGCCGTAAACGGCTTTGTTCCAGTCTCCTGAATGTAAACACGGAAGCGACGTCACTTCCGGTTTACTCGGCTGCCAATGGTGCCGGATTTTAAAAAATATACAGTATTCAGAATCGCCGTTTTCCGCGGTCTGAATACTTTGAAGTGCAAAGAAGGGATTGGAGGTCATTTAGACCCCCGATCCCTCCATAAAGAGTACCTGTCACCACCTATTACTGTCACAAGGGATGTTTACATTCCTTGTGACAGCAATAAAAGTGATCACTTTTTTTTTTTAAAGCACAATTTAATAATATAATAATAAATAAAATAAATAATAAAATAAATAAAAAAAAATTAAATCGCCCCCGTCCCCGCATGCTCGCGCAGCAAAGAAAACTCATACGGAAGTCACGCCTGCATACGTAAGCGATGTTCAAATCACAAATGTGAGGTATCGCCGCGATCGTCAGAGCGAGAGCAATAATTCAAACACTGTTTGGTATCTATTTACTTGGCATAACATCATCTTTCACATTATACAAAAAAATTGGGCTAACTTTACTGTTTCGTTTTTTTTTAATTAATGAAAAAAAAAAATCCCAAAAAGTTGAGTTTAAAAACACCGCTGCATAAATACCGTGTGACATAAAATATTGCAACAATCACCATTTTATTCTCTAGATTCTCTGCTAAAAAATATATATATGATGTTTGGGTGTTCTAAGATATTTTCTAGCAAAAAATACGCATTTAAACACCAAATGTCAGTAATAGGCTTAGGCATGAAAGGGATATGATCCCCTTGTGCCCAGCAGCAACTGCAGCCACTGGGACTGGGAGAGAGAGGAAGAGAAGTCAGGAGCGCTGCTGGGGGAAGATGGGGGGGCACACAGGGGGATTAGACCAGTGGGCTACTTTTGTAGTAATCAAGGAGGAGATCCCCATAGTAACTGGGTCTTCTGGAGAAGCTGTGTGATATTAGGCTTCTGCCCAGTTGCACGTATGCCATTTCTGGCAGCAGAGAGCCATATACCTGGTTTTAGGTCGCTTGCCCAACTACCTCTGCCTCATCTGGTGTGGCCTCTCTGAGCTGCTGAGGGAAGGAAGCAGAGAAACGTCTCTTCTCGAGTGTGTCCAGGGCAGAAAGGACTATGGTGGTCAATGCAACTGGAGTACCTAAGATCAACATGTGTGGGCTGGAAAAATCCCACTACAGCCTCACAACGAACAGGGATAAAACAGCATGCAGCTGTACAAAATTAAAAGGCATGTTCACTTATGCTAGAAGTTTGGTGAACAAAATGGTACAACTGAAATTACTTATCCATGAGGAGGATTTTGACTTTGTGGGAGTAGCGATAGCACACATGACTGGCTTGCGACTGTCCAGGGGTACTCCCTGTACCAAAGGGACAGGGTATGTAGAAGAGGGGGGGGGGGGTGCATGTACGTCAGGAGAGATGTGCTGGTGAACATGAGGGAGGACCTCAGGTATGAGGAATGATTGGAAGCATTGAATTTATTTTCCTTGGAAAAGACACACTTAAGAGGGTATATGATAGCAATATATACATATCTTAATGGTGTTTCCAACATTGGGAGGAAACTATTCAGTGTCAGGTCACTCAAAACATGTGGCCACCCAATCAATGGATGAGAAGCGGTTCAACCTTCAATGGTGTAGAGGGTTATTTACTGTTATGCCGCGTACAAATGATCGGACATTCCGACAACAAAACTGTGGATTTTTTTCCGACGGATGTTGGCTCAAACTTGTCTTGCATACACACGGTCACACAAATGTTGTCGGAAATTGCGAACGTCAAGAACGCGGTGGCGAGCCGAGAAAAATGAAGTTCAATAGCCAGTGCGGCTCTTCTGCTTGATTCGGAGCATGCGTGGAATTTTGTGCGTCAGAATTGTGTACACACGCTCGGAATTTCCGACAATAAGTTTTGTTGTCGGAAAATTTGAGAACCAGCTCTCAAACACTTGTTGTCGGAAATTCCGACAGCAAATGTCCGATGGAGCATACACACGGTCGGATTTTCCGACAAAAAGCTCACATCGAACATTTGTTGTCGGAAATTCCGACCGTGTGTACGCGGCATTAGGGTAGTAAGGATATGCAACTCCCTAATCTGTGGTTTCAGCGGGAAGTGTCAATAACTTAAAAAAACTTTTAGATGGGCGTCTTGCTGAACACAAAGTACAGGGATGTGGGCAGTGGTAGGGACATACACACACCCACATAGGTTGAAATAGATGGACTGGAGTCTTTATTCAATCTTACCAACTATGAAACTATGAACCCAGTGTGCTTTGGGAATAGTAGTTAAAGGGACCTGCACCTGCATCTGAGCAATGTAAGTAAATGGGTACTCTGTTACATCATCATAGCCAATAATTTGAAGTTGAGCTAGCCAAAAGCTAAACACACTGCTGAAATGGGTGTTTATAAACTGTTTTATGTCAGTAAATATAAATAATACTGTCAACCCGTTTTGGGAATTCACATATCCCTGCCCATGAGTGACAACACTATTCATACATTGCAGTTTCCTGCACCATTTCCATATCTTCACCTTGCTCACTGAGCTACATCTAAGGCAGGCCATACATGGTCGAATTTCAAAAGAATTTTCTTTTGAAAATCAGAAAATTTGTGTGTTTTGTGATCCGATTGTGCTACCATTGATTTCGAAATTCGACCAACCGAACCTTCAATTTCACCTCATGTTCCTACAGAAAAGAATTTTCGTGTCTGGGAATCTTCTTTTCTTTCCGGGAATTTTCTTTTCTTGCACATGTGCATTTTTTTTCGATTACATTTCTCGCACGATTCTACCATCATTGATTAGAAAATTGTTTGTTTTTCCAAAAAATTCCAACATGTCCGATTATTAAAATTCAATGGCCGCTCGAAAAACGGCTGTTGCTGCAGCCCACTAATGGTGCGAATACGAACGAAAATTCTTAGATAAGATTTTCAAAAGAAAAATCTTTCAAAATTCGACCCATGTATGGCCTGCCTAAGTTATATTACACTCATATGTTTAGTCCTATGATTTTTGAGTGTATACAAAGACAAAACTTGCTTGTTATAAATAGAGTAGAGGATAGTTTAACCCCCCACTGTTGTTTTTTTTTCCATTGTGTCCAGCTAGGGAAATTTCTCTTCACTTTCTGTCCTAGAGATACAAACAGGAAAGAAAACTCTCAAATGTGAATTTATTTGGGAGCTGGGCAATGGGGGTTATTGGTGGGTACCACATCCCTATTTAGAGATACATTTTGAAGAAGACAATTTTGAAGAAGACAGTGGGACTTTAAAGGTACCAAGATAATGTGAAGCCAAATATTAAAAAAGAAGTATAAATTTTATTGGTAGACAAAGTTTCTTTAAAACAATATTACATGTTCAAAAAAGCATACTAATTGTATATCATGTGCAACCACTTCTTACTCTACATGTTTCGCTTGGAGAGCTTCTTCAGGAGATGTTTAAGTTGAGGTAAACTCCACCTTCTTGATTTATTTAATTTTTTTAAACAAAACACTAGAGATCTAATTGTGTGTGGTCTTCTACCACAACCAGTACAAATAAAACTCTGTAACTAATTATTTATGTTATTTCTGCTTTTAGAAATGTATGCTCTCTCTGTGGTTGCACATATGTCCCTCCCTCCTATTCAAGGCTCATATCTAGGAATCAGTAATAAACCTATGGTGATTTAAAGCATTTGGTAGGCACTCATTTTCAGCTTGTCATATATTTGTAAAAAAACATATATGTAAAAATTGTTCTGTAACAGTGATATGTAATTATTTGATATTGTATCATAATTAATTTATAAGTACAAGATTTTTCACAACTGTTGTTTCTTTCTTAATATATAAAAAAACTTCTTGCAACACTATCAAAATCTCCTGAGGAAGCTCTCCGAGCGAAACATGTAGAGTAAGAAGTGGTTGCACGTGATATACAATTAGTATGCTTTTTGGAACATTTATTATTGTTTTAACGAAACTTTGTCTACCAATATATACTCATACTTTTTTTAATATTTGGCTTCACATTATCTTGGTACCTTTAAAGTCCCACTGTCTTCTTCAAAATGTATCTCAAATGTGAATGGAATTCCCATCTTAACAAATGTCCCAACTCTCCCCAAATTTTCCCTCATGTGGGACGACATGGCAACATGGTGACGACGCAAACATTTTGGATTTCTCAGTGGTTTCAGTGACAATGGTCACCCGTGGCAAAGTAGGGCTCCAAGCTGTCCCCATTCTATCCAAAATGAAAAAAAATCCTATACATTCACTCTAGGTATAAAATTTATTTTATTCACCCACTTCAACTCCGGTAGGTTTTACCCCCTTAATGACTAGAGCACTTTTTTTCAATTTGGCACTTTGCTGCTTTAACTGGTAATTGTGCGATCATGCAGTGCTGTACCCAAACAAAATTTGCGTCTTTTTTTTCCCCACAAATAGAGCTTTCTTTTGGTGATATTTGATCACCACTGGGATTGAAATTTTTGCAATATAAACAAAAAAACACCAAACATTTTGGAAAAAATTATATTTTCTAATTTTTGTTATAATAAAAATCCAATGAACTCAATTTTAGTCATACATTTAGGCCAAAATTTATTCAGCCACGCCTTGGGTACTATGGAACATTAATTGAAATTTACGCAGCTTTTAGTTTATGACTACCTATCTAATTTCTTGAGGTGCTAAAATGGCAGGACATTACAACCCCCCCCCCCCCCAAATTACCCCTTTTTGAAAAGTAGACACCCCAAGGAATTTGCTGAGAGGCATGTTGAGCCCATTGAATATTTCATTTTTTTTGCCACAAATGATTGAAAAATGAAAAAAAAAAAATGTACACAAAGTTGTCACTAAATGATATATTGCTAACATGCCATGGGTATATGTGAAATTACACCTCAAAATACATTCTTCTGCTTCTCCCGAGTACAGGGATACCACATGTGCGAGACTTCTTGGCAGCCTAGCCGCGTACAGGACCCTGAAAACCAATCAGTGCCTTCAGGCTTTCTAATGGCGTAAATTGTTGATTTCACTCCTCACTACCTATCACAGTTCCGGAGGCCCTGAAATGCCAAAATAGCACAAACCTCCCCCCCCCCCTTCCAAATATCCCCTTTTTGGAAAGTAGAGACTCCAAGCTATTTTCTAAGAGGCATGTTGAGCCCATGGAATATTTTATGTTTTGCCACAAGTTTCTGGAAAATGGCAAAAATTATTATTATTTTTTTATACAAAGTTGTCACTAAATAATATATTGCTCACACGTGCCAGGGGAATATGTGAAATTACACCCCATTCTGTTGTATGGGGATACCACATGTGTGAGACTTTTTGGCAGCCTAGCTGCGTACAGGACCCCGAAAACCAATCACCGTCTTCAGGCTTTCTAAGGGCGTAAATTTCTGATTTCACACCTCACTACCTATCACTGTTTCAGAGGCCATGAAATGCCAAGATAGCACAAAACTCGCTCAAATGACCCCCAAGGTATTTACTAAGAGGCAAGTTGAGTATTTTGCAGATCTCACTTTTTGTCACAAAGTTTTGAAGATTGAAAAAAAAAAAAATTTCCTCTTCTTTCTTCATTTTCCAAAACAAATGAGAGCTGCAAAATACTCACCATGCCTCTTAGCAAATACCTTGGGGTATCTACTTTCCAAAAAGGGGTAATTTGGGGGGGGGGTGGTTTGTGCTAACTTGGTATTTCATTTCCTCCGAAACTGTGATAGGTAGAGAGGAGTGAAATCAACAATTTACGCCCTTGGAAAGCCTGAAGTGGGTGTTGCAATCTTTTTTTCTTCACACAGTATTTGCGCAGAGATTTTCGAAACACTTTTTTGGGGAAAAAAAAACACTTTTTCGAATTTTAATGCACAAAAAAACACTATAATGCCCAAATGTTTGGTAAAAAAAAGAGATGATCTTATGCTGAGTACATAGATACCAAACATGACATGCTTTAAAATTGCGCACACCCGTGCAGCAGTGACAAACTGCATACATTTTATAAAGCCTTTAAAAGCCTTTACAGGTTTTCAGATTTACAGCGAGGTCTACTGCTAGAATTACTGCCCTCAATCTGGCATTTGCGGCATAATCTCACATGCATGGTGCAATTGCTGTTTACATACAACACGAGACCGGTGCTTGCATTCGCTTTTGCGTGCAAACACAGGGGAACAGGGGTGGTTTAATTTTATTTTTTTGCTATTTTATTTCATTTTGATATAATAATGATAGTAATAGGTAGTGACAGGTACTCTTTTTTGAAAAACGTGGGGTCTATTAGACTCTAGATCTCTCCTCTGCCCTTAAAGCATCTGACCACACCAAGATCGGTGTGATAAGATGCTTTCCCAATGGCGCTGTTTATATTCGGCAAAACCGAATTCATGAAATGCTCGTAGCTTCCAGTTTTTGTAGGCAATAGAGATGATTGGAGCCGTTCTGGTCTCCGATCAGCTCTATGGTCAGCTGGCAGAACCCCCGGCTGCATGCTCGGGTTCCCCGGTGGGACAGGAGAGCCAGAGAAAACCATGGAAGGCAGCGGGAGGGGGGAGAACATTCTTTCCCACTGTTTGTCAAAACAGTCTAGCGGGTAATTAGCCACTAGGATTGCTTTTACATGAAAGCCGACCTCCGTTACAAAAAACATACCAAATATAAACCTGCAGGCATCATTCTGCTATAACCACTCAAAGTACAGCAACATACCAGTACGTTGCTGGTACTTGTTGGGCATATATTGTAATGTTCTTTTTTTCATGCAGCCTGTGGGCTGAACGAAAAAGAGAACCTAACAGATTACTCCATTAACATCGATTCATCGGTGGTATGCCCACCATTAGAATACCGCCCATGGGCTGAACGAAAAAAAAAGAACCTAGCAGATTCCTCCATTCACATTGATCGATGTGGTTGAAGAAATCTCTGCCAAGAACAGGCATACATGCATCGTTCTTTCTTTCGTTCAGCCCATGGGCTGAACAAAAAAAAGAACCTAACAGATTGATCCTGCTAATGCCGCGTTTTTGGGAACAATATACTAAGGGGGACGCTAGTATAAATCTCATAATATCAAAGATATTGATCCATTCAGATACTATTCTAGTAATGGAGGTATATGATGTGCGCATGTGTGTTAGTGCCACTGGCAATCAAAGGGTTAAAATCTGACGCTATCTGGGATTGCAGCTAACTGACACTGATGCTAACTGATGCTAACTAGTTAACTAGTATCACCAGTGACACTAATACAGTGATCAGAAAAAAGATCTGTACACTATACTAATGCCACTGTGACAGTTAGTGAAAGGGTTAACTGGGGGTGATTAAGGGGTTAAACCTTTAATAAGAACTATATGGCGGGTAACCTGAACCTATCTGAAACTACTGCTAACTGCCCTAACGCTGTTTAGCGTCACAAGTGACACCAATACAGTGATCCGTAAGAAATATGATCACTTTATTTGGTGATACTGTGACAGGGGGTGAAAGGGTTAACTGGGTGGTGATCAAGGGTTAAACTTTTATTACCCCAAACCTATCTGGGTACCCCAAGCCTATATGGGACTAACACTAACTGCCCTAATGCTGTTTAGCGTCACAAGTGACACCAATACAGTGATCAGTAAAAAATATGATCACTGTATTTTGGTGAAACTGTGACAGGGAGTGAAAGAGTTAACTGGGTGGGGGGATCAGGGGGTCATCAAAGGGTTAAGTATGCCTATGTGTAATGGTGTCAGTGTAGTGCTTGGTGTATTAGCTCTGAGATGCTTCTCTCCTGCACGCTGGAACCGAAAGAGATCTACTGTATGAGGGGAAATTGCATCACTTCCTGTCCCTGTGTTTACATTACATAGAAACAGGAAGATCTGTGAATCACCAGAACCGATCAGTAGGTCCAGGCCATGAATCATTGGCTGGGACCTGACAAGCAATTGGTTCTGGTTGTAATAAGATTGCCGCAGGGACTGCGGGAGCAAGTCACGTACGTATATGTGACTTTGCGCAGTTTGGCCGCCCTGCCGCAGTATATATGCGGTGGGCGGTCCGGAACTGGTTAAAGTGGTTCTAAAGTAGGGTTGCCACCTGTCCAGGATTCACCCGGACAGTTCGGGTTTGGAATCATGTGTCTGGGTTTCAGACTACCTGAAACACAGACACATTATTCAGACTGGACAATGGCTTCCCAGCAGGGTTGCTGGCTGCAGTTGTCTAAGCTGAGGGTGTCTGTTACACTCTTTCACACTGCCCAAAGCCAGCACTAACAAGCCCCCCCCCCACACACACAGATGGGAGAGGAGAGAGGGCTCAATCTGCACCTCCTACCCCCACCCCTACCCCTCTGTGTCTGCCCACACTCCAATCCCCAGCGCTGTGCCTCAGAAAAGGAACATGGGGGCTGGAAATTTGAAGTCCAGCACCCTCAGATACATCTGGATGAGAGGTGCTGACTGCCAAGGGGTGAGTGAGCTCACCATCCATCCCTGTCTGTGACTGAAATCTCCCCCTTTATCTTCTGCCTCTGAGTAAGTACACTAAGGCAAACAAGGGTTCTCAGAGCACCCCTTACATCAGAGTTCCCCTTTACACCAGAGGACTCAGTGTTCCCCCTTTAAATCAGAGTCCTTTCCGTACATCAGAGTTCTCAGTGTTCCCTCTTAAATCCAGGTTCCCAGAGCATCCCTTATGTTAGAGGCCCCAAAGTTCTCCCTTACATCAGAGTAGTGAAAGGGAACTCTGTGGACTCTGATGTAAAGGGGGACTCTTGTTATTACCTTCATATGATTAGAAATTGTATTTAATAGCAAAATATATGTATAGTTTATACTATAAAATAAATTGCTGTGCGCCGCTAAAGTGTTCAGGTTTAACTTGAAAAGGTGGCAACCCTATTCTAAAGGCTGAAGGTTTGAAGGGTTGAATGCATTTTCTGCATTAGAGCTGCACGATAAATTGTCAAGAATTGCTATCGTGATTTTTTCCCTGTTGCGATCTTGACAAAGGGTTTCCTGATCTCCCCGATCTTTGGTATGCAGAGAATTTTCTCTCTGCTATCAGCTGTCAAAAGTCAAAGTCTGGGCAGTCTGCTAAGTCTGGGCAGTCTGCCAAGTTTTAAAACATTCTATCAGTGGAATGTTAAGTCTAAACATTGTATCAATTTGTCTTTTACATCAAAGGAATAGACTTCTGTATGTAAATTAGGAACATTTAACCACTTAAACACCAAACCTTTTTCTGACAGTTGTTTATTTTCAAGTTAAAATAATATTATTATTTTTTTGCTAGAAAATTACTTTTAGAACCCCCAAATATCACATATATATATTTTAGTAGAGACCCTAGAGAATAAAATGGTGGTTGTTGCAATATTTTATGTCTCGCTGTTTTTTTAAAAAAAAATTACTTTAATGAATAAAAAAAAAAAAGCTAACCAGTAAAGTTAGCCCAAATTTTTTTTGTATAATGTGAAAGATTTTACGCTGCGAGAATCGTGAGAGAACCGTGATCTTTATTCTAATCAAAAAAAGTGTGATTCTCATTTTGACCAGAATCGTGCAGCTCTACTCTGCATTAAGGTAAAAAACCTTCTGAGTGTACCTCTCCCTCCCCAGCCCCTCACTTACCTGACCCCTCCTCAGGCTCAGAGACAGCAGCTGGGCCAATCACAGCCAATGAGGAGAGAGTGGAGGATGGGGCAATGGACACACAGAGTTCAGCTTGGAAGCAAGCCTGCGCGAGTGCCTCCATAGGAAGCAGCTTGCTATGGTGGTTACTTGGCAGGAGGAGCACTGGTAAAGGACCCAAAAGGAGGAGGATCAGGCTACTCTGTGCAAAACCATTGCACAGAGCAGGTAAGTATTATTAGCAGGTTATTGAATAATGCGCTTGGAAGCTTGTTGGATGCACAGAATACTTTACTTTCATGGAGGATGTCTTTATCATGTATTACGGGAGATAGGAAAATACAATTACATAGAGAGAGGATAGACAAAAAAACCTGTCATATCATAGAAAACATGTACTATACACTATAATACTACAGCGCCACCTGTTGCATAGATAGGTATAAAGCATACAGTTTATATTGTTCAGTTTATATAAGCAACTTTACATTACATGTTGTTGTTCTTCCAACAAGTATAACATATTTGTTATTAAAAATATATATATATTTTTACAATCACTTTAATCTAAAACCAGTGCTGTTTTCCTGTTGGTCTCCTTCTTTTTGTAAATGAACAAATAGCATTAGACAAGAAGCTTCTGGGTACATAGTGCAGACCTATGATTTACATTTCTGCGTCGTGCCCAAGTGGTGAGCTTACCTAATATCTCTTTGCTCTGTCTCGCATCTGTTTACTGGCTGAAGCTGCCAACCCCTTGTGGAACAGAAAGTAACAAGGATTGATTGTGGTTTGCACAAAGAGACCGAGATACTCAAGTTCCACTGTAACTGGATAATGTCTTCAGACAAAGAGAATCGTTTATTTCCAGCGCCTACCAGCCAAAATCTAAGACATGACAGAAAAGCTAAATGGACTCTCTCCCTTGTGTCTGTTAATGAAAAAAAGCTTTAGTGCAAAATATTTACTAAACATGAATTCTTATTCATCATGTCTTAATAGGATGCCTCTTTTGCAAAATAATTAGCAGAAGTGCACTTTCCAGAAAATGTACAATGGCAGCTAATTAAATGAGACATTTTATCTAACCTAGTTTGTCATGTAGCAGACCCTATACATTCCTCTAAGTGTCTTGGTAAGAAGCACAGCCAGAATATTAATGAATGTTATTATCAAACTAATTGAAGTTTATTGAATCTGTACATAATACAAAGGTAATGTTGACATTTCTGTTTGCCCATTGGCATGCCAATCTTTAAATAATTATATATTTTTTTAAGAATCTAAACCTGTGATGGCACACGGGCCTGTTCAGGTACAGGAACTTTTGTTCACCTCATTTCGTTCCTGCTCTAAAGCAATAAGAGTAAAACTGGCCATATACAGTATTCAAATGTTGTAGTCATGCAGAAATGTACTAGTCATGTAGAAATAATCCAACCACTTACAATGAGTTCTGCATGCTTGTATACTATGAGCATGCAGACACCAAACCAGCAACAGTAAGATAATCAGTGGCAACAAAGGCATCTGGATGAAAAAAAAATCCAATACAATCAATAAACTTCCATCTTGACAGTAATTGCTGACAATATACAAGATACATAGACACTGGTGCCAAAGTGGTAATTATTTAGGTGGTATTAAACCCAAAGGCAAACATTTATTATATTGCATATACAGTTGAACCTTGGTTTACGAGTAACGTGGTTAATGAGCATGGTTAATGAGCGTTTTGAATAACGAGCAACTTTATTTTTTAAATTCTGACACGGTTTGCGAGTGTTGTCTCGCAAAACAAGCAGAATTCAAGCTAACAGGGTGTGCAGTGCCGCATTTGGCCAGAGGTGCGGTAGCGCCGGTGACACTCGGAACGGTTCAGAGCTGTTCCAAAATACTCAGAAACACTTGGAATCACTCAAAAATACTCTGTTCCCGAGTGTTTCCGAAACTTTCTGAGGGTTTCCGAGATCAGCCGAGCTGTATTACCAGCATTTTTTCATTACATTTATTTTTTGTGGCCTTAATGCATTTATTTATTCGCTTTATTTAAATAGGTTTCTGGTTCCTCTGTCTCCAAGGCAGGTGCATCCTTTCTCTGGAATCTGTGGGATATAATTAAGTGTTTAATTTAATTAATTTATATCCCGCCCCAAAATTGCTTTGATTGGCGAATGGATTTTTTACTCCCTATTTAAACACTTTTTCTGTTTTCATACATTTAGCTATGAGTAAGCATCTCACGATGTGAAACGCGTTAGCCATTTGTTCCCCTGTTGTCCACTTTTCATTTTGACTGCATGACTTTGAATTATTTTGGATTATTTTGATTTTACATAATAAAGACGCCTTTGATAGAGTGCGGCAGTCCAGGACTTTTTTATTTTTCTATGGACCTGAGCAGAGCCAGCACCTGTCGGTTTGAGTAGGGCGAGAGCTTCAAAAGGGATCATGAGCTTGGAGAGCGGTAATCTTCTTTCTACTATCAGCCGAGCTGTCCCCGAGTATTTCCGAGGCTCTCCAGTGCTCCCCCCACCTCTGGCCACATGCGGTATTGCATGCCATAGAAGTCAATGCAGAACAAATTATCTTAGTTTCCATTGACTTCTATGGGGAAACTCGCTTTGATATGCGAGTGCTTTGGATTACAAGCATTCTCCTGGAGCTGATTATGCTCGTAATCCAAGGTTCCACTGCATTGGTGATCCCACCAATAAGTCTGTAGTTTTTTTAATGAAGCAAGCTGTCCTGCAGATGTAGCTGTTAGGCTCGATTCACATCTATGCATGTTGTTTTCCAGCCTATATGAAGTGCTTTTTGCTTTGCTTTTTGTATTTTTGAACGCACGATTTTGCAGCGTTTTTGCTGTGATTTGTGTTTTGCGCTTTTTATGTTATGGTTTTTTTTTTGGCAAAGTTGTGGTTGGCAGAATAACCATTTAAGGACCGCCGCACGACGATGTACGTAGACAGAATGGCACGGACAGGCACAAGGGCGTACAGGTACATCCCCTTTAAGAACCCATCCGTGGGTCGCGCGCGCGCCACCGCCGGAGCGCTCGTGACTTGGTCCGAAGCTCCATGACCACGCTCGCGCGACCCACGGACCCAATCGCCGCCGGTGTCCCATGGTCGGGTCACAGATTTGAAGAACGGGGAGAGGTAAGTGTAAACAAACCTTTCCCCGTTCTTCCTAGTGGCATGTCAGTGATCGTCTGTTCCCTGTCATAGGGAACGACGATCAGTGACGTCGAACGCTAAGCCACACCCTCCTACAGTAAGAATCACTCATTAGGTCACACTTAACCCCTACAGCGCCACCCAGAGTTTAACCTCTTCACTGCCTGTGTAATTTTCACAGTAATTAGTGCATTTTTATAGCACTGATCGTTGTAAAAATGACAATGGTCCCAAAAATGTGTCAAAAGTGTCCGATGTGTCGGCCATAATGTCGCAGTCACGATAAAAAATCGCTGATCGCCGCCATTACTAGTAAAAAAAAAATATTAATAAAACTAATAAAACTAATCTTACTAATAAAACAAAACAAAAAATATTAATAAAACTAATAAAACGACCCCCTATTTTGTAGACGCTGTAACATTGGGGGATGTTTAGCTCAGTGATAGGTGCATTGTAGGTGAGTTCACAGCCAACAGGAACTAAGGTTTAAGGGCGCGGTAGCCCACTTTTATTGAAAGAAACAGAAAGTAAAGTTCAAACATGTATTTGGTTTCCCACACGGGTTCTTCTCCCAAAAACATTAACACATGAAAATGCCAATCCACCTGGCTCTTAAGGCTCGCTCAGCCTTGGGCGCAGTTCCTTGCTGCACAGGCCCACTCCTGGCCTCTAGGAAGGGCTCTCCTGACACTCCAGGCTTCCACACTCCTCCAAGACTTACAGTCCCCTCTGGTCCCCAAGACTCTCTTCCAGTTGTCTCAGCTACAGTCTCCCCGACTCTCTTAGGTGGCCCAACCCTCTCAGTCTACTGACCTGGAACCTTTCCCACATGAAGAAACGTCTTAAGGATGTTGCCTGAGTTCTTTTTCAGTAGCACACTTCCTTCCAGCAACTGCTGTAACACCAACTCCTTTCCCACACACCCTGAGCTATGTTCAGCTCTGCCTTATAACGAGTGTGTGCACCTGGCCACACACTCAACCTGCAGAGCTCCTAGAAAACCCGGACACATGACTGAAGACTCCATCCCTCCCAATGCACTTTGAAGTCTTCAAGTTTCCAGCCCCAATCCAGACTTACAAAATCCAGAGAAAAGTTAAAGCATAGTTTTCTCTGCTCAGCAATCTTTTGTTGGAACTTCTCAAATAGCTTCTTTGAGAGTCCTGTGTCCATTTCAAACACATTTCTTCTAAGCCAGGGGCTCTCACCCTCACATATCCCCCCCCTATGTTTCGATCCGGAGGGAGGAACACCAGCACACGTCATCAGGGTTTGGACACCTCTGTGCCGGCTGTCAGCCGCGTAGGCCCAACCCTTTTTTCGGGTGCGCTTCCAGCCAAGTCCTTCCTTAACTCTCCATAGGATCCTACTGAAGAAAGAAAGAAAGGTCTTCTGGACGCAGCACTCCGGTTAAAAAGCCTTTATTCCAAAAAAAGGTTCAGGAAACCAAAAACACTCTGCACAACACAACAAACTGGTCACGTCTTGCTGACGCGTTTCACACTATTAAAAGTGCTTACTCATATGAGTAAGCACTTTTAATAGTGTGAAACGCGTCAGCCAGACGTGACCAGTTTGTTGTGTTGTGCAGAGTGTTTTTGGTTTCCTGAACCTTTTTTTGGAATAAAGGCTTTTTAACCGGAGTGCTGCGTCCAGAAGACCTTTCTTTCTTTCTTCAATTGCATTTGCATTTGCCTGCACCCTCGGTTGCTGGGAGGAGGTAATTCCAGGGACTTCCACACCTGAGCGGCTTCCTTTCTCCTGTCTCCTCCATAGGATCCTACTCGTTTTTATTCTACGCTTTCTCCCTCTTCTGGGGTTCCTGGGCTTATTTGCTTTTCTCTGGGGAACTCTGCCTTCCCTAATACCCTCACTTTCTTGATATAGGGGACCTGTTCCTAATACTTTGCCTGATGGGGAACCACCTTTTCCTTCACCGATACCAGTTTTTCCCATCACAACAGTTTTTTTTGGTTTAACAACTTTTCTGAGGTTACCCACGGCAACTAAACCCTTGTTATCAGTAACAACCAGTAACATACCACAAATTCTGATGTTGCCACTTCCAATACCATCAGTGGTTCCCCTCACAGTGTCTCCGGGTACTTTAATTTGTACCTTTGTGCGAATGACATGAAAAATCTCTGCTACTGCCACGTCTATTTCGGGCCCTTCCTTCACGTGAGGTCTAGTGGGTGAGGCAGTGTCCGTGCCCTCTACTGACGACTGCTCAGCCGCACTTTGGACCACATCAGCAGAACTTTTCCTAGTCACAGCATCAGGCGGAGAGACCTCTGATGTTTTCAAACGTTCTCCTGAGCGCCTTCCATCCAAACCGGTAACTGGAAGCACCCTCTCAGAGAACCTTGAGACCATTTGCCACACTGCTAATATGGTACCAACCAGTTCCTCTCATGATTAACATCAAGCATAGCTTGTACTACTTGGCTCCACCTACTGGTACTATGCAGTACCACCTTGTCCGACCACGGTGGAGACACCCAGGTGTACAGCAAATGTGTTTTTTGGACTTCAAGAATTTTCAACAACACATTTGTCATCTTAATGCGATCCACATCTACATGCAAGACCTTTCTAGGGACTTTTCCATTATCAATGACGTGGAGGGGCTCATCCACTGAAGCTGGAAAGGTAGGGACATATACAGTGACCTCCACTTCACTTGCAGTATCGGTCTCCACAGCTTGGTGCTCAACTGGAGCGCTGTCAGATGTGCGTCTCACATTTACCCTCTCTGTCCCAGCATCAGCGAGCCGCTGTAGGTCATACGTCACATTGCCATTTTTGCACTCACTATTTTCCAGCGGTTGGGCTGCATATAACCCAACTGCCATGCATGCGCCCTTAACCGGTCCTTCTGATTGGAGGGGGCCAATCTCTGCCGGGGCCAACACGCCCTTGGCCACTGGCCACCCTGCAATCCCTCCATTGGGCATAGCAGGTGTCATGTCCACATCTGTGTTACGTAACCTAGCCTTATCCAGCATGGCTAGCAATTGTTTGGCCCAGCTGTCCCAGTCAGTGGTACTTCCCTGACAGGTATCCTGAAGTAGTGCATCACCTGTTCCAAGAGGCACCAAAGGAACCTGGGACTCATTACCCAATACTGTACATTTGTCATCTCTATACGCATCACATTTTACAAGCACAGTTTCACTTATGTCACATTGGGACAATGCTTCGTCACAAAACGCAGGGTGCAATACACTATTTTGACCAGATTGTTCTGGTGGCGCTACCATCACATCCAGCTTTATACTACCAGCTTTACCAGGGTGAACAACTTGTTCACCAATCTGGTCACATACCAGGCGGGTGGTCTGCACCCACACATTCTCATTGTGTGGTGCAGTCACTCCTTGTTCCCCCAGAGTAGTGCCAGAGCGGTCCTGGACAACCTCCAGTTCCAACACGGAGATCCCTAGAGGTTTCCACAGACAACCCTGCAGCTCTGCCTCTGGTGGTCATGGAAGACATCCTACTTACAACCTTTTTAGTAAACTCATTACCAACATTATTCTCAAACATGACATTTCCAGAAATACATTTCTCAACCTTTAGAGGATCATCATGACACTTAGACATAGCTGTAGCTATTGTGGGTGGCCCTTTACCCACTTGAGCAGCTCCACAGCTGACCTGGGAAACCCTCTGCTCCAACACTGTGGGCTCCTGGGAGGTTTCCCCGGGCAACCCTGCAGCACCTGTCTCTGTCACTAGGGAACATGGTATATGGATTTCTTTGGTCACCCCTAGTACAGCTCTTCCAGCACTGTGCTGGATTCCACCAGGTACATACAGAGTCCCCATGTCCTTTTTAGTCTTTAGTCCTGCTGCCAGTTGGGCTTTACTCTGTGCCTCCCCCCTACTCTGGGTAGCACACTGTAGCAAGTCCACCTGTACTGCGGATCTCCCCGCTGAACACACTTTAATTTCATTGGGTTCTGTCCCATAAACTGCAACAGTCTTACCAATTCCTGTAGCCGTTGTCATAGCCTTCATTTGAGTGCGTTGTCTCTCATCTGTGGTGTCTCCACAGGCTGACTCTTCCATGTGGTCATGGAGCAACACTGCAGCCTTTCCGGACCCACCAACACCCCCTGCATGTAACACAGGATCCCTGTTGCTAGGGGTAACAGCAGACCAGCACTCCAAAGATGGTTGGCTACACCTCCTGGTGAATACAGACTGTTGTGCCCTTCTTTCTGGGCTGACCACTTCACATAAGCGGCCATAATACACATCTTTATATTCCTCATGCTCATTGGTACCCCCTGCAGTCCACACAGACTTCTTGCCACTGTTGCCAGGGGTGACAACCGATATGCTTGCAGAAAACGCAGGGCTGGTACACCGATGCACACTCATGCTCTCCCGAGCCACAGCTCGACTGGTGCTTTGTTGTCGCAGTAATGCGTCTCCCGTTGCTATGGGCGATGATCTCTCTTTGCTGGAGCCCATGATGCGATGGAACTCTCCTCTGAGAAGGATTTCCTCTTTAAACTTGCAGTAGTCATCCTGGTCCCCATCCATCAAATGGTAAACCGACCGGAACTCTATCTGTAACAAGGTTTGCAGCAATTTTGGCCACCGATTCCTAGGCCATTTTCTCCTTACAGCGACTTTTTCAAATTTTTCCAGGAAGTCCCCAACCTCCTCTGTGGGCAGCATGGGCTGCATGTAATCAGAGGCCAAGATCATAGCCCCTTGAACTGCATCCGACTCTTTAGTCTGGTTCCGCTTGAACCACTCATTCACGGTCTCATACACCACTGGCCCCTTTTGACTGGCCCTCCTAGGCGTAGACATCTTCTCAGGCCACGCTGAGCTCACTTCCCCTTGAACTTGATTTAATATGAACTTCTTGTGTTTTGACTGCCTCATCTTTGCAGTCACATGCACAGCAGTTTGTTACACAGTTCACAGTAGTAAAAAGAAAAAATTCTCACAGGTGCACTACCTGCATGCAACAGTCCATCAAATAAACTTCTGCGCAATGCAGTTCGCCTGGCTGCCACACACAGCTAGCAGCAGTTCACTGCAGAGAAAAAAAAATTGACTTTTCCTTTACAGGTACACCACCTGCAACACGCAATGCCTTTTGCCTGGCTGCACATCCACAGACAGCCAACAGTTCCTGACTTGAACTCACTATGGAGCAAGGACCCGGATTCCACCGTCTTGTGCCCGCTGAATCCACCACTGTAACATTGGGGGATGTTTAGCTCAGTGATAGGTGCATTGTAGGTGAGTTCACAGCCAACAGGAACTAAGGTTTAAGGGCGCGGTAGCCCACTTTTATTGAAAGAAACAGAAAGTAAAGTTCAAACATGTATTTGGTTTCCCACACGGGTTCTTCTCCCAAAAACATTAACACATGAAAATGCCAATCCACCTGGCTCTTAAGGCTCGCTCAGCCTTGGGCGCAGTTCCTTGCTGCACAGGCCCACTCCTGGCCTCTAGGAAGGGCTCTCCTGACACTCCAGGCTTCCACACTCCTCCAAGACTTACAGTCCCCTCTGGTCCCCAAGACTCTCTTCCAGTTGTCTCAGCTACAGTCTCCCCGACTCTCTCAGCTGGCCCAACCCTCTCAGTCTACTGACCTGGAACCTTTCCCACATGAAGAAACGTCTTAAGGATGTTGCCTGAGTTCTTTTTCAGTAGCACACTTCCTTCCAGCAACTGCTGTAACACCAACTCCTTTCCCACACACCCTGAGCTATGTTCAGCTCTGCCTTATAACGAGTGTGTGCACCTGGCCACACACTCAACCTGCAGAGCTCCTAGAAAACCCGGACACATGACTGAAGACTCCATCCCTCCCAATGCACTTTGAAGTCTTCAAGTTTCCAGCCCCAATCCAGACTTACAAAATCCAGAGAAAAGTTAAAGCATAGTTTTCTCTGCTCAGCAATCTTTTGCTGGAACTTCTCAAATAGCTTCTTTGAGAGTCCTGTGTCCATTTCAAACACATTTCTTCTAAGCCAGGGGCTCTCACCCTCACATATCCCCCCCCCTATGTTTCGATCCGGAGGGAGGAACACCAGCACACGTCATCAGGGTTTGGACACCTCTGTGCCGGCTGTCAGCCGCGTAGGCCCAACCCTTTTTTCGGGTGCGCTTCCAGCCAAGTCCTTCCTTAACTCTCCATAGGATCCTACTGAAGAAAGAAAGAAAGGTCTTCTGGACGCAGCACTCCGGTTAAAAAGCCTTTATTCCAAAAAAAGGTTCAGGAAACCAAAAACACTCTGCACAACACAACAAACTGGTCACGTCTGGCTGACGCGTTTCACACTATTAAAAGTGCTTACTCATATGAGTTTGTTGTGTTGTGCAGAGTGTTTTTGGTTTCCTGAACCTTTTTTTGGAATAAAGGCTTTTTAACCGGAGTGCTGCGTCCAGAAGACCTTTCTTTCTTTCTTCAATTGCATTTGCATTTGCCTGCACCCTCGGTTGCTGGGAGGAGGTAATTCCAGGGACTTCCACACCTGAGCGGCTTCCTTTCTCCTGTCTCCTCCATAGGATCCTACTCGTTTTTATTCTACGCTTTCTCCCTCTTCTGGGGTTCCTGGGCTTATTTGCTTTTCTCTGGGGAACTCCAGCCCCAATCCAGACTTACAAAATCCAGAGAAAAGTTAAAGCATAGTTTTCTCTGCTCAGCAATCTTTTGCTGGAACTTCTCAAATAGCTTCTTTGAGAGTCCTGTGTCCATTTCAAACACATTTCTTCTAAGCCAGGGGCTCTCACCCTCACAACGCTATAACTTTTGCGCAAACCAATCAATAGACGCTTATTGCAATTTTTTTTACCAAAAATATGTAGAAGAATATGAATCGGCCTAAACTGAGGGAAAAAAACTTTTTTTTTATATATTTCTTAGGGATATTTATTATAGCAAAAAGTAAAAAATATGTCATTTTTTTCAAAACTGTCGCTATATTTTTGTTTATAGCTCAAAAAATAAAAACCGCAGAGGTGATCAAATACCACCAAAAGAAAGCTCTATTTGTGGGAAAAAATGTTGTTTGAGAGCCACGATCGTGCAATTGTCAGTTAAAGCGACGCAGTGCCGAATCGCAAAAAGGGGCCTGATCCTTTAGGAACAAAATGGTCCGGGGTTAAGTGGTTAAAAAAAAGCAAATCCTGGAAAAATTTGGGTAAAAACACACTACATCATTTTCTGAAGCTTCTCCATTAAAGTCTATTAAACCCAAAGTGCAAAAAAAAACAGTGTTCTGCTTTTAAAAAAAGTCCCTGTTCCTTTCCAAAAAGCAGTGGCGCAAAAATGCATTAATGTGAACGTGTTACATAGGAACTTATGCTAAAAATAATGCCCTGCGTTTCTGCAAAATGCATGGTGTGAATGGAGTCTTAAAGTGGTTCTTAAGTCAGAAGGTTTATTATAAAAATTCTTCTGTGTGTAGCAGCCCCCCTCAGCCCTACCACTAATACTTACTCTCGATCCAGCGATGTTGCATTAGAGACTCGGCTGTTCGGGACTCCCCTCCTGATGTCTGAGACACACAGCGGGCTCCATTTGCTCCCGCTGCTGTCAATCAAAGTTAGTGAGCCAATGAAGAGAGAGAGGGTGACGGCCTGAGCCGCAGCTCCGTGTCTGAATAAACACTGAGCTGCGGCTCGGCTCGGGTGCCCCCACAGCAAGCTGCTTGCTGTGGGGGCACTCGGCAGGAGGAAGGGGCCAGGAATTCCGGTGAGGGACCCAAGAAGAGGAGGATCTAGGCTGCTCTGTGCAAAAATCACTGCAAAGAGCAGGTAAGTATTGTATAGCCATGTTTGTTATTTTTATAGAAAAACAAAAAAACAAAACAAGGCTTTAGAATCACTTTAAGTGATCTGGTAACCAAGGACTACAGTGCACTATGAAGTTTTACCGCCGCCAAACCACAAATGTAAATGAGCCCTTACTGTCCTGAGCCCCCATAAGACTGTTTTTGCACTGGTACGCTGCTGTTTACCTGCACCACGGGTGCAGCGCGGAGCACCTATGGCTTTCCTGATAGTTAGCTGAACTTTGCCATAGACTTCTATTACATCTTGCGGGTGTGGTGCATGCAGTACTTTCTTTTAGTGCACACAGCCTGCAAATCACCGCAATGCAGTGGTGTGAACCGGGCAAATAGGAAGACAAGGCATTTTGTCTTGTCATGCGGTGGGACTGCTCTGGAATAGCTGCCCAACTCAGTCCAACCGCACGTGGCGTGAATGGACCCTTTGCATTGGATTTTGAAATTAATAGAATTTCCCAAATGAAAATCACATTGATGTTAGAATTCTGTTTAGTAGAGAACTACTTCTTCAATTGTTTTTCGTCACTGCAGTCAAAAATGTTTCTTGGTTTGGCCCTGTTAACTATTAGAAAAATAAACAAATGTTCCAAAATTTACGTTTTTGAAATACATTCTACCCATGTATGGCCAGCTTCAGAGCTCATGTAGATAGATGGATGTTTTATGCATTTATTAGGAGCACAATTTAAATGCATGTGTTCAAACACAAACAGACAACACTGGGAATGCTTTCCCTGCAGTGTGAACAGATCTCAATAGCTGCTTACAAAGAAATGCAAAGTCAAATGCAGCCTCAAGATGGTCATCTGCACTACAATGACACAAGCCTGCTACTACTTTAGTCTCTTTTGGACAGAGAAACTAATATAGTAGCTGACTCTTTTTCTTGTTAAAAAATATAGTGACTGACTTGTGTTGTTGTGGGTTTGTGTTTTTGTAGTCAGAAACTACTACTATCATTTTTTTATTATTATTATTATTATTTTTTTATATAAAGGAAGCCTGGGGCCCTCTTTGGCAGGGGGCCTGGGGCAATTTCCCCCTTTGCCCCATTAAAAATTTGGCACTGACTGTAGTCTCTCTCCACTGAATAGCTGGTGGCTGGGCTCAGTCTTTCCTTTCAGTACAATGATGGGGGTTGTGCACTGTCAGTCATAATTAATTAAGTATTGTTCTCTGTGTGAGAAGTGTGAGCAGACAGCAGTGAGGGGGAGAGGGGCAAGCTATTGACCACGCTAGCTCAACAACCACTGCATAGATTTGAACTGGACCAAGTGCCACGTGCACTGGGTTGGCTGGGGGATTTATCAAGGATATTCAACTTCTGGCGATACTTCTTTAAAGTGTTACTAAAGCTACAACAGTAAAATAAGTCTGTATATCAGTGTTAATTTAGTCGACTAAAATGACTAAAACATTTTAGTCGACTAAATGAATACTTTTTTAGTCGACTAAAATACGACTAAAACTAAAACAATTGAGATGACTAAAATACAACTAAAACTTAAATGGCATTTTAGTCAAAAGACTAAAATGGGGCTAAAACTAAAATGGCATTTTAGTCCTAAGACTAAGACTAAAACTAAATTAAAATTTGACTTCAAAATGAACGCTGGTCTATAGTGCATGTTCATACCTCAATAAGATAAATAATACGATATTAGATTTTTCATTCCAGCAGTATATAATGAGTTTGGAAATTGTAGAGAAATGTTAACTAATGCATTACAATTTAATTACACTCATTAGATTTTAGACGACTAAAATTAGTTTTAGTCGACTAAAATGTACTGGAGATTTAGTCGACTAAATACGACTAAAACTAAAACAATTGCAGAAGACTAAAATGGGACTAAAACTAAAATGCCATTTTAGTCCCAAGACTAAGACTAAAACTAAATCGAAATTTGCTGCCAAAATTAACACTGCTGTATATGCAGTAAAGCATGCTTGTTATAATCACTGTGGAACCAAAGGGGTTAATCCTCTGCATTGTGTAAAAAGGCAGTTTGATCCTATGTTTTTTGATCCTCCCCTTCTTATATTTTCCCCAATCCATCTCCTGATAAGACAGAGCTTTTGGAGTCACTCTGCACATGCTCAGTTTGATGTGTATTGCTAAAAATTGTTTTATCTTGGCAGGGTGAATGTGATCAGCACAGGGCCAATCAGTACTGTCCAGACAGAGTGTCAGGGGTCATGCAGCCTCATAGGACAGTCAGAGTCAAGTGAAAACTCTCTACAAGCTTTGACCAGACACTGATTGAAGTCACAAGACTGCTATATACTGCTGATGAGAAAAGGTATTAAGCCGTTTATATTTACTAAAATAATTGCATTACATGTTCTGTGTACTGTGGGAGACCAGATATAGTGAATGCAGGCTCCTGGGTTTAGTAACATTTTAATATCATCACATGGGCGATTTAGCTCTGTGTTGGAAGGATACTTTGCTTGCGTGAAAAAGTAATATTATAAAATTGCTGCTCATATAATTTAAAACCCTATTGATAAGAATAATACCTTGCTGGCTATTCATAATAATCCTTCCAGATCTCATACTGCTTCTAAAATGCTAGTAAGAGAAAAAAATGTATCTTTTTCTTTGTAGAATAAGGACATGACAAGGCAAATTTGAGGAAATTACAAGGCCTGCAGGGATTGATTTGAATTATTTTAAGGTCAGGAGAAAAAAAAGATTTTAAAGCAACCCTTTCTTTTGCCGATTTTTAAAGAAACCGCTACCAAATTTTAAATATTCAGTGTGTAAACAACTTACCTGTTTATATTTGATGAACAAATATAATCTTCTCTGTCCCAAGAGACCTGGCTTTTTCTACACTGGGTGCTGCAATCTTGCCTCTTGCACAGTATAAAGAAGTTTATTCTTTATTTTATCAAAATTCCAATCATATTACACCGTTACATTTCAAGTATATAAAAAACAGGTCTATATTCTTGTTTAAACATTTAAAGAGTCCCAATTTAACCCTCTAGTCCCCCCCTCCACCGCCCTTTATTGCCCCCCCCTCTCTACCTCTTGATTTCTATTCTTTCAGTTGACAATTTTTTCTTCCCTCCTCTTCTATTCCCGTTGTACCTCTAGACTCTTATATTTTCCGCATAACTCCATGTTTTCTTAAATTCTTTCCAGCATTCCCATTTATCTTTAAATCCTGTTTTTTCCTCCTCTATACTATACTTCAGCGCTTCCATGCTATGCGTCTCTTCCACCGAGTCAATCCACTCCCACACTGATGGGCTTTCTACCTCTTGCCATTTTTTTGGAATCAGCCTTTTAGCCGCATTTAACAGATGTGGGATCTGTTTGACCCCTTCCTCCCCTCCGTGGAATAGAACTATCCATGGGTCTTTTTTTATCTCCTTCTTGGTAATTTCTTTTCTCAAACCCAGGATTTTCTCCTAGTATTTTTTAATTTTGGGACAGTCCCACCACAAGTGGGCCATTGTTCCTGTTGTTCTGCAGCCTCGCCAGCAGTCCGCCGTCTGTCCCACTTGGAATTTACTTAACTTATCTGGTGTAGCATACCAGCCTGTAATACACTTGTAGTTCATTTCTGCGGTCCTGGTGTCTATGGCGGAAGAGTGGGTCAATTTTATAATTTTTCCTATAGTGATTTTATCCCTTTGTGTTCCCATTTTTTGATGAATGGAGGCATCTCCAGTCTGTCCACTCTCAGCAGCAGTTTATAGAGCTTTGATATAATGCCTTTTGGGCTGTCTACTGTACATAGCCGTTCCAACGGCGTAAGATCCTCCCCTGACCTAATTGGCTGGGCATAGGCGTACGCAGCCTATTGCATTAGGGTGTGCACCTCAAAGCTCCAACACATATGTGAGTGTGACATATTTTTCCAGCCTCTTCCCCACTATCCATCCTGAAACAATGGAGGGGAGGGGGGAGCAAGGGGGACCCGGGCAGCAGAAAGAAGATGAACAGGGACAGGAGGGGTGGCGGTGGTGGCATATATACCGATCCCCTGTATTTTTGCTCCTGTGGCAGCTGAATGGCAGGGAGAGGAGGATAAGCCTACTTTCAGCTCATGCAGGAGGAAAATACAGATCAGTTCCACTAAATTCCACCCCCGCTGAACCTCCTGTCCAGATTCTGGGGGTCGGCATGGAAGGATCGCGGTTTACCTGTCACCTGCCCATGTTCGGAAGGTAGATCGCGATTGACAGGTTGCCAACCTTAGGATTAGGGTGTGCCCAGGCACACTTGGCACACCCCTTGCGCACGCCTATGTGGCTGGGGTAAGTTTTGGACAAAGTGGCACAACTGGCGATACCGCCACTAATCCAGTACCATTATTCCTCATTGTGTTTTAACTCCTGAAATGGTGTTATTTTTCCTCTTTTTATTATATCTCTTAACTGTGCTTTATCTTTTTTTATCCAATTCCCTCCCACAATTTTTTTTCCCGGTGCAAAATACTCATTTTCTTTTAAGTCTATAAGGGGTGAATTATAATCCCTATCTATTTGTTTATGCAACCTATCCCATATTTTAAATGCATTCCGTGTCAAGACGTGAGTGTTATCGTCTAGTGCTCTATACTGAGGGGGGTTCCATATTATACTTCCCAATTGTGTCTTTGCCAGTGCATTTTAAATTTTTACCCATCTTTTTTCCTGTTTATCTTTGGCCCACTCCCCCACCCGAGACAGCACCACCGCGTTATAATATTTTTTAATGTTGGGGACAGCCAGCCCTCCATGTTTCTTATCCTGTTTTAATACCAAGAAGGAGAGTCTATGTTTTTTATTCTTCCATATAAAATTCATTAGCAAAGTTTTTAACACTCTGAAATATGGTTGAGGTACTGCCACTGGTACCATCTGGAATTTATACAAGATCTTTGATAGAAGGACCATCTTCAGGATGTTAATTCGTCCTATCCATGATATTGGTCCATTTATATTTTCTAATTTACGTTTTTATTTCGTCTAATAGAGGAATGTACTTTATCTTATATATTTTCTTTATTGAGTTAGCGAGTTTTATTCCTAAATACTTAATTTCCTTCTGCCACGGAAAATTAAATCTCTTAAGCGCCGTTCTTCTAATTTACTAATGTTGGCATTTAGGATCTCGGTCTTAGTTATATTAATTTTAAAGTTTGATATCTCGCCATACTGTTTGAGGATTTTAAGTAAATTCGGTAATGTAGTCCTGGGGTTGACAATATAAAACAAAACATCATCTGCAAAGGCTGAGAGTTTGTGTTCATCCTCTTCCACCTTAGTACCCTTAACATCGGGGTTGTTTCGGACCGTAGCAAGGAGGGGTTCTAGGGACAGCACAAACAGGAGGGGGGACAGGGGGCAGCCTTGTCTCGTCCCATTTTTCATCTCAAAAGCAGAAGATAACATGCCGTTTATTTTTATCCTGCCAGTAGGGTGATGGTATAGTGTTTTAATCCACTGAATCATCCTAGGCCCAATTCCCATAATTTCCAAGGTTTGTATCATGAGTCCCCAGTCTACCCTGTCAAATGCCTTTTCTGCATCTATTGACAGGAGTAGAGCCGTGGGGACCCATTCTCTTTTATGTCCTGGAGGAGGAGTAATGCTCTCACCCCATTATCCCTCCCCTCCCTTCCTGGGATGAATCCCACCTGGTCCGGATGGACCAGTGTGGGCATCAGCCCCTTCATTCGTTCTGCTAGGACTTTCGCATACAATTTTATATCTGCATTAAGCAACGAAATGGGCCTGTATCCGGAAGAGAGCATGCCATCCTTCCCTTCCTTCAGAATTACTGTTATTGTAGCTGCTAATGCCTCCCTGCCCATTTCATATTCAGCCCCCAGTCCATTCATATATTGACACAGCCTGGGGATCAGGATCTCCCTGCATTTTTTAAAGTAGAACGTTTTAAACCCATCAGGGCCGGGACTTTTTCCCGCAGCTGAGTCCTTCAACGCTCTACTTATTTCCTCTTCCGTTATAGGTTTATCTAATATCAATCTTTCATTGTTTCTATGAAATTTCTAGTTTTTTTCTTTTGTACCATTTTTGCTAGGTGTTTACTAGATTTATTTCCCCACCTGTACCTTTCTTTTGCTATCCTATTTAGTCTCTTGTTCCATAAGTTCTTTAAGCTCATCTCTTTTAATTACTAATTTATGATATAGCTCTTGTTGTTGCCCCTGTTGTTTTTTATGTTCTTGCTCGGCTTTGAATATTTCTCCGATCAAAGTATTAAGTTTCCTACTTCTCTATTTTTTCTTCCTTGCCCCTTCCAAAATCAAAATCCCCCTAATATAGGCTTTATGTGCCTCCCATAGTGTCGTTTACCAAAATATATTGTTCTAGTTCTCTTTTCACCCTTTCTAGTCCTTCCCCATCCCGGAGTAATTCTTCATTTAGTCGCCAGGTGTAGGGTTGTCTTTGATACCCGGGGACATTTATTTTCATGCTTACGGGGGCATGGTCCGAAAGTGACAAAATTTCTATGCTCGATTCTATGACCCTTTCCAGCAGTCTATGGTCTACCATAATGTAGTCTATCCTAGAGTATGTCCCGTGTACAGGGGAGTAAAATGTATAGTCCTGTAATTTTGGGTGCATTATCCTCCAAATGTCAACCATCTGATTACTGTGCATTTTTTGTTTTATCTTTTTCAGCTGTACGTTATTTGTCCCCTGCACCTGGGACGTACTATCTACTGCTAGGTCCATACAAAAGTTCATATCTTCCATCAAGGTCACATGTCCCGCCCTGAAATCCTTCAGTTTTCCCAAGATTTAATTGAAATATTTAATGGAGTTCACATTGGGGGCATAGATGTTTGCTAAAGTACATTCCATTTCACCTACCGTATATACTCGAGTATAAGCCGACTCGAGTATAAGCCGAGGTACCTAATGTTGCCCAAAAAAACTGGGAAACCTTACTGACTCGAGTATAAGCCGATGCCCCACTGTTCCCTAGCTCGCTGTTCCCTGTAAATAGAAATTTTTACATTGTAAATATTACCTGTAAAGAAGTTGCGGCTGCGGCGTCCATCGCTCGAATTCCGCGGCGTCCATCGTTCAAAATTCCGCGGTCTCTTCCTGTTCCTTACTTGATAGGCGAGTCTCAGCAGACACTCTCCGCTTATCACGATCATTCTCTCATCCTTAGTTTTCCCAGCAGACACTGTGTTGGGTGTTCCGCCAATCACAGACGTCTGCTGGAAAACAGGTAATATTTACAATGTAAAAATTTCTATGACTCAAGTATAAGCCGAGGGGGGGACTTTCAGCCCCAAAAAAAGGGCTGAAAATCTCGGCTTATACTCGAGTATATACGGTAATTTACCTTTTAGGAAGAGAAATCTTCCTTCCATATCCGTCATCCTAGCCTCCAATGTGAACCGCATTTCCTTGGCGAATCCTATTGCCACCCCCTCGCTCTCTTTGAGATAGTGTCCCCGTAGTACCATGTCGGGTAATTAGGAGAAGATAATTTTACATTTGATTCCAGGGTCAGATGGGTCTCCTGTAGGAAGACTACATCCGCTCTATACTGTTTAAGCTCTTTTAAAATCTTATGCCTCTTGGTAGAAATATTTAATTCTCTGACGTTTATAGGTCATAAAGTTTATTGCTGTCATCTCATCTTTTTTTCCCCCTTTTTCCGTGCTGTTTACGTTTTACATGTCTGCTGCAGGGTTTTGCCTTTCTTTCTTGCAAAATGAATGAGTTAGCATCCCCCCCATCCCCCCTCTACAGATCCCCTCTCCCTCCCCTTATAATCCCCCTCCCCCATCTCCCCCTCCCTCCCCCTTCCCCCCCATTGGCCCATTTCTGGCCTCAGAACCATTAGTGGTCCTGTCCACCTTTCTCCCCACTTGGTTCTCTTATTTTAAAGGTGCGGCTCTGATCATGCCGCTCGGGCCTCCCTCCCAGTCCACATGGAATATGGGGGGTAAGGCAGCCCGAAGATGCTACACGAAGCCCCGGTCAGCCAATCTCAGATCCCCTTCTCTCATCCCTCCCCCCCCTCCCGCCTCCTCCCCAAACCCCCCGAAAGATACTCGCCAAAGCTTATTCTATAATCCTGTCGTCTTTTTGCATATATATCAGCCTAATTCATAATGTCCTTTGTTTTATATCTCAATTTTCTTTCTATGTCCATCCTGGCAGGTCTGGAACCTGCAGGTCTAATTTGTTACAGAATCCTGCTAATTCTTCCGGAAACCTTAGTCTTGCTGATTTTCCTTCTTTCTGGCCTATGAGACAGGCCGGGAACCCCCAGTTATATTATTTAATATTCTGTATCCGCATTTGCTCCAAGAGGGGTTTCAGGAGTCGCTGCCTTGCCAATGTTTCTTGTGCCAAGTCTGTGAAGATTTGTAACTCACTCCCTTGGAATTGAGTAGGAGGTTTTCACCTAGTTTCATCCAAATTTCTGCTTTAACTTCATAATACCGAAACCTCACTATTATATCTCTCGGCCAATCAGCCTCCCCGTTCTTTGGTTTTCCGACACGGTGTACTCACTCTATTTTAAGGGGGTCCTCTGCTCCTTTGTCCAACAGAGGATTAAATATTGTATTCATGATTTTCCTCAGATCTTCTTCTCTTTCCTCTGGGAGTGAGCGGATTCTCAGATTTTGTCTTCTATTTCGATCCTCTTGGTCTTCTAATCGATAAAGTATATTTCTCTGGGTTTGTTGCGATATTTTGACTTGCTCCTTTAATTTGCTTAATTCCTGGTCCTGTTTATCTGCTCCCTCTTCCGTCACTTCAACCCTTGTCAGGAGATGTCCTAAGTCAGTTCTTAATGTGTTGATTTCTGCCTTTATTGCGTTTTCCAGTCTCATTAGCATCTCATTCATTTCTCCCTTTGTTGGAATTTGTGCATCTGCCCATTGCTCATTCGCTCTACTAATTTCGAATTTACTTTCTGTTGTTAAATCGTCTTTAGATTGATCTGATACACCTCCTCCTTTTACTGTGCTCCCTTTTTTCTCTGTTTTCTTATCTGTTTTATCTTGCTGTTGTTTACCTAGTCCTGGGCTTCTTGGACTTGCCTCCTGGGTCATATACTGTTTAATCATGCTATTTGCTGCACTGTTTTTGGGGGTTTTGGGGACTAGGGATGAGCTTCGTGTTCGAGTCAAACATACGTTCGACTCGAACATCGGCTGTTCGATCGTTCGACGAAGATCGAACGATTTGGGCCGTTCGCGCCAAATTCGAGTGACGCGAACGGCCCACAATGCACTACGCCATCGCAGTGTCATCCAGGCACTGTGATTGGCCAAGCATGCACTGTGACCCCGCATGCTTGGCCAATCACAGCGCCGGCAGCGAGGAGAGCAATGATTGGCCACAGGCAGGATGCCTGTGGCCAATTATTGCTGAGGGTGTTTAGTACACGCCCCACACTATAAAAGGCCGCCAGCACGGCGGCCTAGTGTAGTGTGTTCCGGAGCAGGGAAAGAGCAGCATAGGCAGGGACAGTGACATTTATTTCTTTCTTGCTTAACCTGGATTCCTTTAGTTTAGGGAAAGAGAAGGATAGGTAGGGAGAGTGTCAGTGTGTTTTACTGTTCGAGTCCTTGTTTCTAGGGACAGGGAAGGACAGTGAGTGAATTCTCCTTGTGCTATAGTGTGCTTTAAAAAAACATTTTTTCTAGGGACAGAAAACTCTAGGTAGGGAGAGTGTCAGTTTCTTTCACTGTGCAAGTCCTTGTTTCTAGGGACAGGGAAGGACAGTGAGTGAATTCTCCTTGTGCTATAGTGTGCTTTAAAAAAACATTTTTTCTAGGGACAGAAAACTCTAGGTAGGGAGAGTGTCAGTTTCTTTCACTGTGCAAGTCCTTGTTTCTAGGGACAGGGAAGGACAGTGAGTGAATTCTCCTTGTGCTATAGTGTGCTTTAAAAAAACATTTTTTCTAGGGACAGAAAACTCTAGGTAGGGAGAGTGTCAGTTTCTTTCACTGTGCAAGTCCTTGTTTCTAGGGACAGGGAAGGACAGTGAGTGAATTCTCCTTGTGCTATAGTGTGCTTTAAAAAAACATTTTTTCTAGGGACAGAAAACTCTAGGTAGGGAGAGTGTCAGTTTCTTTCACTGTGCAAGTCCTTGTTTCTAGGGACAGGGAAGGACAGTGAGTGAATTCTCCTTGTGCTATAGTGTGCTTTAAAAAAACATTTTTTCTAGGGACAGAAAACTCTAGGTAGGGAGAGTGTCAGTTTCTTTCACTGTGCAAGTCCTTGTTTCTAGGGACAGGGAAGGACAGTGAGTGAATTCTCCTTGTGCTATAGTGTGCTTTAAAAAAACATTTTTTCTAGGGACAGAAAACTCTAGGTAGGGAGAGTGTCAGTTTATTTCACTGTGCAAGTCCTTGTTTCTAGGGACAGGGAAGGACAGTGAGTGAATTCTCCTTGTGCTATAGTGTGCTTTAAAAAAACATTTTTTCTAGGGACAGAAAACTCTAGGTAGGGAGAGTGTCAGTTTCTTTCACTGTGCAAGTCCTTGTTTCTAGGGACAGGGAAGGACAGTGAGTGAATTCTCCTTGTGCTATAGTGTGCTTTAAAAAAACATTTTTTCTAGGGACAGAAAACTCTAGGTAGGGAGAGTGTCAGTTTCTTTCACTGTGCAAGTCCTTGTTTCTAGGGACAGGGAAGGACAGTGAGTGAATTCTCCTTGTGCTATAGTGTGCTTTAAAAAAACATTTTTTCTAGGGACAGAAAACTCTAGGTAGGGAGAGTGTCAGTTTCTTTCACTGTGCAAGTCCTTGTTTCTAGGGACAGGGAAGGACAGTGAGTGAATTCTCCTTGTGCTATAGTGTGCTTTAAAAAAACATTTTTTCTAGGGACAGAAAACTCTAGGTAGGGAGAGTGTCAGTTTCTTTCACTGTGCAAGTCCTTGTTTCTAGGGACAGGGAAGGACAGTGAGTGAATTCTCCTTGTGCTATAGTGTGCTTTAAAAAAACATTTTTTCTAGGGACAGAAAACTCTAGGTAGGGAGAGTGTCAGTTTCTTTCACTGTGCAAGTCCTTGTTTCTAGGGACAGGGAAGGACAGTGAGTGAATTCTCCTTGTGCTATAGTGTGCTTTAAAAAAACATTTTTTCTAGGGACAGAAAACTCTAGGTAGGGAGAGTGTCAGTTTCTTTCACTGTGCAAGTCCTTGTTTCTAGGGACAGGGAAGGACAGTGAGTGAATTCTCCTTGTGCTATAGTGTGCTTTAACCACTTCCCTACCCAGCCATAGTAATATGACGTCCACAGATGGGATCTCCCATCCTGGGTGGACGTCATATGACGTCCTCTGCTTTGTAGGGGAATATCTGAATGATGCCTGCAGCTAGAGGCATCATTCAGATATCCTTTTGTTCTGCCAGCGATTCTCTGCACCATAAGAACGATCATAGCGGCGGTTCCACCGCTTGATCGTTCTTATAGGCGGCGGGAGGGGGCACCCCCCCTCCCGCCGCCATCCAGTGCTTCGCCGGCTCTCCCAGGTACCGTTGTGTTCCTTAGGACACAGCAGTTCCCTGATGGGGGTAAATGAGTGGCGGCGGAGCAGCAGCGGCGGGCAGCGGAGCGGCTTACCGGCTCCCATATGCAGAGCTGCAGCAGCGGCGTGCGCAGCGCGGCGATCTGGGATCCGGTGTGTCCCTCTGGACACACCGATTCAAGTAATGTGGCGGCGGGCGGCGGAGATTCCGGTATAAACTTACCGGAATTGATGATGCAGAGCTGCGCAGCGGCGTGCACGGCGTCCGCGCGCCCCCCGGGGGCGCGCAGCGCGGCGATCGGGGCTGAGGTTTTTCCCTTGGATACAGCCCAGCCTCGATCAGGGTAAAGAGCCAATGAAATTGGCTCTTTACCACGTGACCGGCTGTGTCCAATCACAGCAGGTCACTAAATGTAAACAAAACACACAATTGTGTGTAACTCACTGTTGCCTGGTTCTCCTCTTCACACACCTGTGAGGAGGAGATCAGCTAACAGTGAGTTACACATATGTTATACACATATACATATGTACTACTGTGCCCAGATTGCCCCCCCTAAATAAAGAGTACCTGTCATCTAGTACCTGCCACCAGATCACCAGCCACCCACCTGTCCATCAGGAGTACCTGTCCATCAGGAGTACCCGCCACCTCACCTGAGTACCCGCCACCTCAGAGTACCCGCCACCAGTCCATCAGGAGTACCTGTCCATCAGGAGTAACTGTCCATCAGGAGTACCCGCCACCTCACCTGAGTACCCGCCACCTCAGAGTACCCGCCACCAGTCCATCAGGAGTACCTGTCCATCAGGAGTACCTGTCCATCAGCAGTACCCGCCACCTCACCTGAGTACCCGCCACCTCAGAGTACCCGCCACCAGTCCATCAGGAGTACCTGTCCATCAGGAGTACCCGCCACCTCACCTGAGTACCCGCCACCTCAGAGTACCCGCCACCAGTCCATCAGGAGTACCTGTCCATCAGGAGTACCTGTCCATCAGGAGTACCCGCCACCTCACCTGAGTACCCGCCACCAGTCCATCAGGAGTAACTGTCTATCAGCAGTACCCGCCACCTCACCTGAGTACCCGCCACCTCAGAGTACCCGCCACCAGTCCATCAGGAGTACCTGTCCATCAGGAGTACCTGTCCATCAGCAGTACCCGCCACCTCACCTGAGTACCCTTCCACCTCAGAGTACCCGCCACCAGTCCATCAGGAGTACCTGTCCATCAGGAGTACCCGCCACCTCACCTGAGTACCCGCCACCTCAGAGTACCCGCCACCAGTCCATCAGGAGTACCTGTCCATCAGGAGTACCTGTCCATCAGCAGTACCCGCCACCTCACCTGAGTACCCGCCACCTCAGAGTACCCGCCACCAGTCCATCAGGAGTACCTGTCCATCAGGAGTACCCGCCACCTCACCTGAGTACCCGCCACCTCAGAGTACCCGCCACCAGTCCATCAGGAGTACCTGTCCATCAGGAGTACCTGTCCATCAGCAGTACCCGCCACCTCAGAGTACCCGCCACCAGTCCATCAGGAGTACCTGTCCATCAGGAGTACCCGCCACCTCACCTGAGTACCCGCCACCAGTCCATCAGGAGTACCTGTCCATCAGCAGTACCCGCCACCTCACCTGAGTACCCGCCACCTCAGAGTACCCGCCACCAGTCCATCAGAAGTACCTGTCCATCAGGAGTACCTGTCATTCAGGTGTACCCGCCACCTCACCAGGAGTACCCGCCACCTCACCAGGAGTACCCGCCACCAGTCCATCAGGAGTACCCGTCCATCAGGAGTACCCACCACCTCACCAGAGTACCCGCCACCTCACCAGAGTACCCACCACCAATCCATCAGGAGTACCTGTCCATTAGAGTACCCGCCACCTCACCAGAGAACCTGCCACCAGAGTACCTGCCACCTCACCAGCGTACCCACTATGTCCAGAAAGGTGTACACCCCAGAAGAAGCATATCAAATACTCAGTCTGACCGATGAGAGCAACGGGGAGCTCTCACCGCTCAGTTCTGATTCCGATTCTGGTTCGGAATATGAACCCCCCGAAGGCAGCACATCCGGATCCGAATTAGAGGAGGACACAGTCCGTCCAAAAAGAAGACGGTCTGAACACCAGGCAGCGACCAGCAGTGCCAACGGCGGTAGACCCCAGGAGGCGAGGTCCAGTGCAAGCGCTGCTAGACCCCAGGAGGAAAGGCCCAGTGCAAGCGCTGCTAGACCCCAGGAGGAAAGGCCCAGTGCAAGTACACGCCAAAGAAGTAGGACCCGAACCCAGCTTCCAGATGGCTTGGCAAACCCATTGTGGCTGCCTTCTACCTCAGGGTCAGCCACGATCCCCCCTTTTACAGCACAGCCAGGTGTGCAGGTCAACACTGAGGGTTTTTCCAAACTTGATTTTTTTAATTTATTTTTCCCTGATGAATTGGTTCAAGGCATTGTGGAGCAAACTAATCTTTTTGCTCAACAATTCATTGAAAACAACCCCAGCTCCAGCTATGCCCGCCCTTTTGAATGGAGACCCCTAACAGTGGTGGAGCTTAGATTGTTTTTAGGCCTAACGTTTAACACGGGGCTTACAAAAAAAAATGAAATGAATAGGTATTGGTCGAAGAAACCCATCCACCATATGCCAATTTTTACATCGGCCATGTCCAGGTCCCGATACGAACTTATAATGCGGTTCCTGCATTTCAGTGACAACTCACAGTGCCCCCCCCCCGAGATCACCCAAACTTTGACAAATTATATAAAATTCGCCCCCTAATTAATTTTTTTTCCAAGAAGTTTGCCGAACTTTATGTCCCTGACCAAAACATTTCTGTGGACGAATCCCTGGTGCATTTCACAGGCCGGCTGGGAATCAAGCAATATATCCCCAGTAAGCGGGCGAGGTACGGCTTGAAGCTCAACAAGCTCTGTGAAAGCGCCACTGGTTATGTGCACTCATTCCGCATGTACGAAGGCAAAGATTCCCAGCTCGAGCCCCCTGAGTGTCCATCGTACATGGGAATAAGTGGAAAAATTGTTTGGGAGTTGGTATTTCCACTCCTCCAAAAGGGGTATCATATTTATATGGACAACTATTATACCAGCCTGCCCCTTCTCCGCCACCTCTACCTAAAAAAAACTCTGGCGTGTGGTACAACAAGAATAAACAGAAAGGGCTTCCCACAGCGTCTTGTCACCACAACCATTCAAAAGGGGGAATCGGCAAGCTTGAGGAACGAGGAAGTGTTGGCTGTGAAGTGGAGGGATAGGAAAGATGTGTACATCATGTCCACCATCCACGATGACACCTCGGTGGAACTTCACAGAAGACGCAGTACCGTTCGCAAGCCTTCCTGCATCAATGAGTACAATAAATTCATGGGGGGTGTGGATTTAAATGATCAAATGTTGCAGCCCTATCTTTCAACCCGAAAATCCCTCTTCTGGTATAAAAAAATCGCAATTTACTTTTTTCATTTGGCCCTGTTAAATTCTTTCATAGTCTACCAAAAATCCACACATAGACCCACCACCTTCATGAGATTTATTGAAGACATTGTCACTGCCCTGATCTACCAACAAACATCCCCCCCAGAAAGCATTCACTCAGATTGTGTCAGCAGACTACATGAGCGCCATTTTTCAGACCATATTCCACCATCACGATCCGGAAGACGACGGCAAAAAAAATGTCGGGTGTGCACCAGAAGAGGAATTAGGAAAGACACCAGCTTCCATTGTCCCGACTGTCCCTCCCAACCTGGCCTTTGCATCGGAAAATGCTTCAAGCGATATCACACTCTCGAAAACTATTAGCCCATATTTCTAATACTGCCATTTCCCCGTTTTCAATATGTCCTGAATATTTCCCTGCCTCAACCAACCATATCATTGTCTTCCATGTGAACTGACCCTGGCCTGTTTCTCGACTATGTCTCTGCCTACCGTCTGCATTGTTTATCCGCCATGTTTCTGCCTTTCACGTGAACTGACCCTGGACTGTATGGATTATGCCTCTGCCTACCGTTTATTTCTGCCTTTTACCTGCACTGACCTCGGCCTGTTGACCATGTTTTTGCCTGCCCCCTTGGACTGATCTTTCACCCTGCTACACAGGGGTCTCACATATGTGAGGGGCTCCAGAATAGTGTTCTGAGTTCAGAAAACCAGTTTTTGGTTTTCTGTGTTCCCAGAACAGGGTCTGGTTGTCCGGAGGCTTCAAAGCGATTTGGGTGGGAGAAGCCTCTACCCCTGTCCCCATTCTTTCCTGACCGTTGCCCTAAGCTTGATGGTCCTGCCTGCTCCCTGGACAAATACTCTGGCTGTGCTGACCATACCTCTGCCTGCTGCATGTACTAACTATGGACAGTATTCCTGCCTGCTGCATGGACGATCCTTTGTTCCTTTTGCTACTGCTGACCACATCCCTGCCTGCTATCTGGACCAATGCTTTGGCTGTGCTGACATCATCTCTACCTGTACTGACTATTCCTGCCTGCTGCCTGTTTTGCTGTCGCTGTCCACGTTCCTGCCTGCTGCCTGGACCGATGCTCTCCTCTTTGGACCACTGCACTACTAAAACCGCAGGTAATCTTTTCTTTACCCTTTTTCTCAGAAGAATGTATTTTGGTTTATAATTGGTATGTACAGTACATGCTATGTTTTAGAAATATGAAGGGCCTTCAACAATGTGATAGGTTGTCAGGAATTTATGTGTGTAATTTATGCTCCTAGAACACATGACGGTGCTACTTAGATGTTAGGCCTCTGTATTTGGCCAGGCTGTGTAAAAGTCTCACACATTTGGTATCGCCATACTCAGGAGGAGTAGCAGAATGTATTTTGGGGTGTCACTTTTGCTATGTACATGCTATGTGTTGGTAATATCTTATAAATTGACAACTTTGTATAAAAAAAATGCGTTTTCATTTTTTTCCCACATATTCCAAAAACTTCTGGAAAAAAATGAACCGTTCAAAAGACTCATTATGCCTCATAGATTATACGTTGGGGTGTTAGCTTTCCAAAATGGGGTCATTTTATGGGAGTTTCCATTGTCCTGGTGCTCCAGGGTCTTCAAAACTGTAATAGGTGGTTGAGAAATGAGATGTGTAATTTATGCTCCTAGAATGCCTGAAGGTGCTATTTCAATGTTGGGCCTCTGTATTTGGCCAGGCTGTGTAAAAGTCTCACACATTTGGTATCGCCATACTCAGGAGGAGTAGCAGAATGTATTTTGGGGTGTCATTCTTGCTATGTACATGCTATGTGTTGGTAATATCTTATAAATGGACAACTTTGTATAAAAAAAATGCGGTTTCATTTTTTTCCCACATATTCCAAAAACTTCTGGAAAAAAATGAACCGTTCAAAAGACTCATTATGCCTCATAGATTATACGTTGGGGTGTTAGCTTTCCAAAATGGGGTCATTTTATGGGCGTTTCCATTGTCCTGGTGCTCCAGGGCCTTCAAAACTGTAATAGGTGGTTGAGAAATGAGATGTGTAATTTATGCTCCTAGAATGCCTAAAGGGGCTATTTCAATGTTGGGCCTCTGTATTTGGCCAGGCTGTGTAAAAGTCTCACACATTTGGTATCGCCATACTCAGGAGGAGTAGCAGAATGTATTTTGGGGTGTAATTTTTGCTATGTACATGCTATGTGTTGGTAATATCTTATAAATGGACAACTTTGTATAAAAAAAATGCGTTTTCATTTTTTTCCCACATATTCCAAAAACTTCTGGAAAAAAATGAACCGTTCAAAAGACTCATTATGCCTCATAGATTATACGTTGGGGTGTTAGCTTTCCAAAATGGGGTCATTTTATGGGAGTTTCCATTGTCCTGGTGCTCCAGGGTTTTCAAAACTGTAATAGGTGGTTGAGAAATGAGATGTGTAATTTATGCTCCTAGAATGCCTGAAGGTGCTATTTCAATGTTGGGCCTCTGTATTTGGCCAGGCTGTGTAAAGGTCTCACACATTTGGTATCGCCATACTCAGGAGGAGTAGCAGAATGTATTTTGGGGTGTCATTCTTGCTATGTACATGCTATGTGTTGGTAATATCTTATAAATGGACAACTTTGTATAAAAAAAATGCGGTTTCATTTTTTTCCCACATATTCCAAAAACTTCTGGAAAAAAATGAACCGTTCAAAAGACTCATTATGCCTCATAGATTATACGTTGGGGTGTTAGCTTTCCAAAATGGGGTCATTTTATGGGCGTTTCTATTGTCCTGGTGCTCCAGGGCCTTCAAAACTGTAATAGGTGGTTGAGAAATGAGATGTGTAATTTATGCTCCTAGAATGCCTAAAGGGGCTATTTCAATGTTGGGCCTCTGTATTTGGCCAGGCTGTGTAAAAGTCTCACACATTTGGTATCGCCATACTCAGGAGGAGTAGCAGAATGTATTTTGGGGTGTAATTTTTGCTATGTACATGCTATGTGTTGGTAATATCTTATAAATGGACAACTTTGTATAAAAAAAATGCGTTTTCATTTTTTTCCCACATATTCCAAAAACTTCTGGAAAAAAATGAACCGTTCAAAAGACTCATTATGCCTCATAGATTATACGTTGGGGTGTTAGCTTTCCAAAATGGGGTCATTTTATGGGCATTTCCATTGTCCTGGTGCTCCAGGGTCTTCAAAACTGTAATAGGTGGTTGAGAAATGAGATGTGCAATTTATGCTCCTAGAATGCCTGAAGGTGCTATTTCAATGTTGGGCCTCTGTATTTGGACAGGCTGTGTAAAAGTCTCACACATTTGGTATCACCATACTCAGGAGGAGTAGCAGAATGTATTTTGGGGTGTCATTGCAAGTATGCATGTGCTGTGTGAGAGAAATAACTTGTTATTATGACAATTTTGTGCAAAAAAATAAAAATTTAAAAAAATTAAAAAAATTTCCCAAGAATTGTGGGAAAAAAGTACAACTTCAAAAAACTCACAATGACTCTTACTAAATACATTGGAATGTCTGCTTTCCAAAAAGGGGTAATTTGGGGGGTAGTTGTACTTTCCTGGCTTGTTAGGGTCTCAAGAAATGAAATAGGCCTTCAGTACATCAGGTGTGATCAGATGTGATAATTTTTCAATGATTTGCACCATAGCTTGTAGACTCTATACCTTTCACAGAGACCAAATAATATACACTTTTTTGGTTATTTTTACTAAAGATATGTAGCAGTATACATTTTGGCCCAATTTTATGAAGAAAAATTACTTATTTGCAAAATTTTACAATAAAAACAAAAAAAAAGTGTTTTTTTTTTAAAAAATCTAAATTTTTTCGCTTATATTGCAAAAAATAAAAAACCTAGCGGTGATTAAATACCACCAAAAGAAAGCTCTGTTTGTGAGAAAAAAAATGATAAAAATTTGGTTTGGGTACAGTGTAGCATGACTGAGTAATTGTCATTCAAAGTGTGAGAGCGCTGAAAGCTACAAATTGGTCTGGTAAGGAAGGGTGTATAAAAGCCCTGTATTGAAGTGGTTAAAAAAACATTTTTTCTAGGGACAGAAAACTCTAGGTAGGGAGAGTGTCAGTTTCTTTCACTGTGCAAGTCCTTGTTTCTAGGGACAGGGAAGGACAGTGAGTGAATTCTCCTTGTGCTATAGTGTGCTTTAAAAAAACATTTTTTCTAGGGACAGAAAACTCTAGGTAGGGAGAGTGTCAGTTTCTTTCACTGTGCAAGTCCTTGTTTCTAGGGACAGGGAAGGACAGTGAGTGAATTCTCCTTGTGCTATAGTGTGCTTTAAAAAATCATTTTTTCTAGGGACAGAAAACTCTAGGTAGGGAGAGTGTCAGTTTCTTTCACTGTGCAAGTCCTTGTTTCTAGGGACAGGGAAGGACAGTGAGTGAATTCTCCTTGTGCTATAGTGTGCTTTAAAAAAAATTTTTTCTAGGGACAGAAAACTCTAGGTAGGGAGAGTGTCAGTTTCTTTCACTGTGCAAGTCCTTGTTTCTAGGGACAGGGAAGGACAGTGAGTGAATTCTCCTTGTGCTATAGTGTGCTTTAAAAAAACATTTTTTCTAGGGACAGAAAACTCTAGGTAGGGAGAGTGTCAGTTTCTTTCACTGTGCAAGTCCTTGTTTCTAGGGACAGGGAAGGACAGTGAGTGAATTCTCCTTGTGCTATAGTGTGCTTTAAAAAAACATTTTTTCTAGGGACAGAAAACTCTAGGTAGGGAGAGTGTCAGTTTCTTTCACTGTGCAAGTCCTTGTTTCTAGGGACAGGGAAGGACAGTGAGTGAATTCTCCTTGTGCTATAGTGTGCTTTAAAAAAACATTTTTTCTAGGGACAGAAAACTCTAGGTAGGGAGAGTGTCAGTTTCTTTCACTGTGCAAGTCCTTGTTTCTAGGGACAGGGAAGGACAGTGAGTGAATTCTCCTTGTGCTATAGTGTGCTTTAAAAAAACATTTTTTCTAGGGACAGAAAACTCTAGGTAGGGAGAGTGTCAGTTTCTTTCACTGTGCAAGTCCTTGTTTCTAGGGACAGGGAAGGACAGTGAGTGAATTTTCCTTGTGCTATAGTGTGCTTTAAAAAAACATTTTTTCTAGGGACAGAAAACTCTAGGTAGGGAGAGTGTCAGTTTATTTCACTGTGCAAGTCCTTGTTTCTAGGGACAGGGAAGGACAGTGAGTGAATTCTCCTTGTGCTATAGTGTGCTTTAAAAAAACATTTTTTCTAGGGACAGAAAACTCTAGGTAGGGAGAGTGTCAGTTTCTTTCACTGTGCAAGTCCTTGTTTCTAGGGACAGGGAAGGACAGTGAGTGAATTCTCCTTGTGCTATAGTGTGCTTTAAAAAAACATTTTTTCTAGGGACAGAAAACTCTAGGTAGGGAGAGTGTCAGTTTCTTTCACTGTGCAAGTCCTTGTTTCTAGGGACAGGGAAGGACAGTGAGTGAATTCTCCTTGTGCTATAGTGTGCTTTAAAAAATCATTTTTTCTAGGGACAGAAAACTCTAGGTAGGGAGAGTGTCAGTTTCTTTCACTGTGCAAGTCCTTGTTTCTAGGGACAGGGAAGGACAGTGAGTGAATTCTCCTTGTGCTATAGTGTGCTTTAAAAAAACATTTTTTCTAGGGACAGAAAACTCTAGGTAGGGAGAGTGTCAGTTTCTTTCACTGTGCAAGTCCTTGTTTCTAGGGACAGGGAAGGACAGTGAGTGAATTCTCCTTGTGCTATAGTGTGCTTTAAAAAAACATTTTTTCTAGGGACAGAAAACTCTAGGTAGGGAGAGTGTCAGTTTCTTTCACTGTGCAAGTCCTTGTTTCTAGGGACAGGGAAGGACAGTGAGTGAATTCTCCTTGTGCTATAGTGTGCTTTAAAAAAACATTTTTTCTAGGGACAGAAAACTCTAGGTAGGGAGAGTGTCAGTTTCTTTCACTGTGCAAGTCCTTGTTTCTAGGGACAGGGAAGGACAGTGAGTGAATTCTCCTTGTGCTATAGTGTGCTTTAAAAAAACATTTTTTCTAGGGATAGAAAACTCTAGGTAGGGAGAGTGTCAGTTTCTTTCACTGTGCAAGTCCTTGTTTCTAGGGACAGGGAAGGACAGTGAGTGAATTCTCCTTGTGCTATAGTGTGCTTTAAAAAAACATTTTTTCTAGGGACAGAAAACTCTAGGTAGGGAGAGTGTCAGTTTCTTTCACTGTGCAAGTCCTTGTTTCTAGGGACAGGGAAGGACAGTGAGTGAATTCTCCTTGTGCTATAGTGTGCTTTAAAAAAACATTTTTTCTAGGGACAGAAAACTCTAGGTAGGGAGAGTGTCAGTTTCTTTCACTGTGCAAGTCCTTGTTTCTAGGGACAGGGAAGGACAGTGAGTGAATTCTCCTTGTGCTATAGTGTGCTTTAAAAAAACATTTTTTCTAGGGACAGAAAACTCTAGGTAGGGAGAGTGTCAGTTTCTTTCACTGTGCAAGTCCTTGTTTCTAGGGACAGGGAAGGACAGTGAGTGAATTCTCCTTGTGCTATAGTGTGCTTTAAAAAAACATTTTTTCTAGGGACAGAAAACTCTAGGTAGGGAGAGTGTCAGTTTCTTTCACTGTGCAAGTCCTTGTTTCTAGGGACAGGGAAGGACAGTGAGTGAATTCTCCTTGTGCTATAGTGTGCTTTAAAAAAACATTTTTTCTAGGGACAGAAAACTCTAGGTAGGGAGAGTGTCAGTTTCTTTCACTGTGCGAGTCCTTGTTTCTAGGGACAAAGAAGGAAAGTGAGGGGAATTCTCCTTGTGCTATAGTGTGCTAAAGCATTCCTCATCAACCATCTTTGAAATCCTTGTTTTTTGGACAGTCAGGGAAATTGTCGTTGTGCTATTCTGTGCAAAAGCAATCATCCTCAACCATATTTAGAAATCCTTAAGTAAAGGGACAGAGAAGGACACCTGAAGGTAGCCCTTATTGCTTTTTTCCCATCTCCCTGCAGGCCATCTATTAGAATGTCTGGAAGGCAAACAAGGAGAGGCAGACAGTCAGGAGGCAATAAAAGAGGGCAAGCAGGCTCTGTGTCTGGGGGCAACAGTGCTGGTCGTGGACGCGGTGCATTGTCATCAGCACATGGCCATGGGACACGCTTGTCCTTCTTTTCGGCAGCTGGACATGTTGAGCCACATCATGCCGAAGACTTGGTAGAGTGGATGACCAAGCCCTCCTCCTCCTCCTCATCCTCTCTCACCCAGGCTCAGGGTACTGGCAAAGCAGCTGCCAAAGCGTCCTCTTCCCTGGTATCAATGTCAGACTCATCATCAGTCACTCCTTCCCTAGACCCACCATGTCCTCCTCCTGAGGAGTCCCCCGAACTGTTTGAGCACAGTGTTGGGTACATGCTCCAAGAGGATGCCCAGCGTTTCGAAGGGTCTGATGATGAAACCCAGCTACAGGAAGGCAGTAGGGTGAGAGCAGACAGAGGGGATGCTCAAGAAGGACACCAATCTGGCAGTCATGTTCCAGCAGCTGCAGCATACTGCCAGATTGGCTCCAGTGATGAGGAGGGAGGGGATGATGAGGTCACTGACTCCACGTGGGTGCCTAATAGGAGAGAGGAGGAGGAGGAGGATGAGGAGGAGGCACATCTCCAACGAGGCAGGATGCCCTTTGGTGGCCAGCGTAAGGGCAGTACACCGACGGAATCACACCGCAGAGCTCCGCCTGTGCAGGGCGCTGCCTCTGCCCGTCATTCAAAAAGTTCCTTGGTGTGGGCCTTTTTTGAGGCTAGTGCATCAGATCGCACAGCTGCTGTTTGCAACATATGTCTCAAGCGTATATCGCGTGGCCAAAACATCAGCTGCTTGGGTACCACATGCCTGACCAGACATATGTTGACCTGCCATGCAGCTCGTTGGCAAGCCTACCTCAAAGACCCACACCAAAGAACAAAGCGGACCTCTCCTTGCACCGCATCAGCTGGGATCTCCAACCCCACTATAACTTCAGTCCTCTCTGAAACATGCACTGAGAGGAATGAAGGTGTAGAATTAGGTGTGTCACAGCCAAGTACTTGCGGCCACTCTGCTAGCAGTACACCGACGTCCGATTCTAGCAGGCAAATTTCCCTGCCCCAGCTGCTGGACCGTCGAAAGAAGTTCACTCCCAGCCATCCACATGCCCAGCGGTTGAATGCTAGCTTGGCTAAATTGCTAGCGCTTCAACTGCTGCCTTTTCAGTTGGTAGACTCGGCCCCCTTCCGTGAGTTTGTGCAATGTGCGGTTCCTCAGTGGCAGGTTCCCAAACGCCACTTTTTCTCACGGAAGGCTATTCCGGCTCTCTACCGGCATGTGGAAGGCAATGTCTTGGCCTCGCTGGACAGGGCGGTCAGCGGTAAGGTGCATATTACCGCTGACTCATGGTCCAGCAGGCATGGACAGGGACGTTACCTTTCTTTCACGGCCCATTGGGTCACTCTTTTGGCAGCTGGGAAGGATGCAGGACAAGGTGCAGTAGTGTTGGAGGTTGTCCCACCGCCACGCCTCCAAAATGCTACTACTGGTTGTGACACACCTCTCTCCTCCACCCCCTCCTCTTCTTCTTCCTCCATGGCCTCTTCCTGTGGTTTGTCCTATGAACCAGCGGTGCTCCGTAGCCGTTCACGGGGCTACGCAAGTACGCAGGCAAAAAGATGCCATGCCGTGCTTGCGCTGGTGTGTTTGGGGGACAGAAGCCACACTGGGGCAGAGGTCCTGTCTGCTCTGCAGGGCCAGGCCGAGAGGTGGTTGACGCCACGCCAGCTTAAGCCAGGAATGGTGGTTTGCGACAATGGCACCAACCTCCTCTCCGCCCTTCGACAGGGACAACTGACCCATGTGCCCTGTGTGGCTCACGTCCTTAACCTGGTGGTGCAGCGGTTCTTGGGCAGGTACCCGGGCTTACAGGATGTCCTGAGGCAGGCCAGGAAAGTCTGTGTGCATTTCCGCAGATCTTATAATGCCAGTGCTCGCCTGGCTGAGCTGCAAAAGGAGTTGAACCTGCCCAAGAACCGCCTTATATGTGACATGCCCACCAGGTGGAACTCAACGTTGGCCATGCTGCAGCGGCTGCACACGCAGCAGAGGGCCATCAATGAGTACCTGTGCGACTACGGCACCAGGACAGGGTCAGGGGAGCTTGTTTTTTTTTCTCCACGCCAGTGGGGCATGATCAGGGATGCATGCACTGTCCTGGCACCATTTGAGGAGGCCACGAGGATGGTGAGCAGTGACAGTGCATGCATCAGTGACACTGTACCTCTTGTCCACCTGTTGGAGCACACGCTGCGTGGAATAATGGACAGGGCACTTGAGGCAGAACAGAGGCAGGAAGAGGAGGACTTCCTTGCCTCTCAAGGCCCCCTTTACCCAGACAGTGTTCCTTCTGTCCCACGCATCGCACAGGAAGAGGAGGAGGAGGAGGAGGAGGATTGTGTCAGCATGGAGGTGGAGGCTGGCACTCAGCATCATCAGCAGCAGTCTTTTAGGGATGATTTACAGTCCCAAGAAACCAGTGGACTTGTACGTGGCTGGGAGGAGGTGACTGCGGATCATGTCGTCCTTAGTGACCCAGAGGACTCCGGACCGAATGCCTCAGCAAACCTACGCTGCATGGCCTCCCTGATCCTGCAAAGTCTGCGGAAGGATCCTCGTATTCTTCGGATCAAGGAGAGGGACCATTACTGGCTGGCCACTCTCCTTGATCCACGGTACAAGGGTAAGGTTGCGGACCTTATGTTACCGTCGCAGAGGGAGCAGAGGATGAGACAACTCCGGGAGGCCTTGCAGAAAGGTCTGTGCAACGCGTTCCCAGAGACTGGGAGGTTACAAACTCCTGGTCCTGGACAACGAGTTGCTGAGGCTTCGGCCAGTCAAAGAAGGAGCGGTGGGGAAGGTGGCCGTCTGACCGATGCGTTCAGACAATTCTTTAGTCCGCAGCCCCAAAGTATGATCGGTTCCAGCAACCATCGCCAGCGTCTGATAAACATGGTGCAGGAATATCTAGGGGCAAGGTCAGACTTGGACACCTTCCCCACCGAAAATCCTCTGGCTTACTGGGTCTTGAGGATGGATCACTGGCCAGAGCTTGCACAGTATGCAATTGAGCTACTGGCCTGTCCTGCATCCAGCGTTCTTTCGGAAACGCACATTCAGTGCTGCTGGAGGATTTGTCACGGATCACAGGGTGCGCCTGTCCACCGACTCGGTTGATCGACTGACTTTCATCAAGATGAACCAGTCTTGGATCACCACCAGCTACCACACACCTGATGCTGATATAACAGACTAATTGATTTTAACATGTCACATCCCTTCAAGACTGATGCTGATGCTGAGTGCCTGTGCTGTTATGTTGACTGGCTATCCTCCTCCTCCGAGTCCTCAATGATACGATTGATGATGATAGCTTGGAAGATCATTTTTGTTTATGGGTGCCGCCACCAGTGGCTAAGGCCCAATTTTTCAGCCCCTGTTTTACAGGGGCGTGTAATTACAATTTTTTTAGCAATAATTTGCCATAGGGCTCATTGCTGTGCTCCAAGTACAGTATCTGTGAGGGGTTGGAGTGTTGTGGCACCAGTGCCTAAGGCCCAATTTTTCAGCCCCTGTTTAACAGGGGCGTGTCATTACAATTTTTGAAGCAATACTTTGCAACAGGGCTCATTGCTGTGCTCCAAGTACAGTATCTGTGAGGGGTTGTAGTGTTGTACCACCAGTGCCTAAGGCCCAATTTTTCAGCCCCTGTTTAACAGGGGCGTGTCATTACAATTTTTGAAGCAATACTTTGCAACAGGGCTCATTGCTGTGCTCCAAGTACAGTATCTGTGAGGGGTTGTAGTGTTGTGCCACCAGTGCCTAAGGCCCAATTTTTCAGCCCCTGTTCAACAGGGGCATGCAATTACAATTCTTGATGTAATAATTCACAGCAGGGCCCATTGCTGCACCCACCAAGAGTAACTCTGAGGGCTTACAGTGTTGTGGCAACGCCACCACCACCACCACCACGAAAGGCCCAATTTTTCAGCCCCTGTTCAAAAGGGGCATGTAATTACAATTCTTGATCTAATAATTCACAGCAGGGCCCATTCCTGCACCCACCAAGAGTAACTCTGAGGGCTTACAGTGTTGTGGCAATACCACCACCACCACCACCACCACGAAAGGCCCAATTTTTCAGCCCCTGTTCAACAGGGGCATGCAATTACAATTCTTGATCTAATAATTCACAGCAGGGCCCATTGCTGCACCCACCAAGAGTAACTGTCAGGGCTTACAGTGTTGTGGCACCAGCACCACCATCAAAGCCCCAATTTTTACTACCACTGTTCAACAATTATATGTAATTAAAATTCCTGATATAATAGTTGACAGCAGGGCGTTCCAGCACCAACCAAGAGTAACTGTGAGTGCTTACAGTGTTGTGCCAACACCAACAACTAAGGGGCCTATTTCTGCAGAGTATATACGGCAGGTCCCTACTTTCAAACATCCAACTTACAAACGACTCCTACTTGCAAACGCAAGAAGACAACAGGAAGTGAGAGGAAATCTACCCCTAGGAAGGAAAATTCTCTCCTGTAAGAATAAATATGGGAGAAAGGTGTCTCCTCTGTACTGATGCTTTATCAGCAATCCTTGTTTCAAGAAAAACACCACATTTCAAAAACAGTTGACATTGGGACGGAAAGTGAGGTGAAATGTTCTGAACAGGGGCACAGACAGCAAAACAAATGTTACAGGGGTGATAACCCTTACCTATGTTTTCCAAAAAGTTTAAAAATAGATTTTTGGGCTGGAGCTACACTTCAACAATGTACCTGTTCAAAATTACAAACAGATTCTACATAAGAACAAACCTACAGTCCCTGTCTTGTATGCACCGCCTGTATACGGCTGTTCAGAGTATATAGGGCCTTTTTTATTTTATGTGCGGGGTTCCCCTTAATATCCATACAAGACCCAAAGGGGCTGGTAATGGGCTGGGGTAGGGGGGGGGGTCATGGGGTAGCTATGCCATTTTTCTTAAAGATTTTCATCCATATTACCGGGACCAGACATTACATTAAAGCCGCAAGCAGTTTTAAATGGCTTTTTTTTCCTTTAGAAGTGTCATTTTGTGCAGGGACAGTTCTAAACACGGGAAACACGTGGCACTTCACAGGCATACTTTAGACACCCCCCAGGTACGATATTTAAAGGAATATTTGACTTTTTTTTTTTCACTTTATGCATCATTAAAATGACTGCTCCCGAAAAACGACCGTTTTTAAAACTTCTTTTTGCATTGATACATGTCCCCTGGTGCAGAACCCGGGTTCCCAAACCCTTTTTAGGACAATAACATGCATAATAGTTGTTATAATTAGCACTTTAGAATTCGAACGTTCGCATCCATTGTATTTAATAGGGTTCTAATGTTCGTACGAACTTTCGGTCCGTTCGCGGGTTCTGGTGCGAACCGAACCCGGGGGTGTTCGGCTCATCACTATTGGGGACCGCACCATTCATGGTTTTACTCGTAGTCCTGCTCATGTTGTTTTTGTTAGCCGCTCTTATTCGCTTCCCCAGTTTTGAAATTTTTTGGTTACTTTTACACTGCGGGTATTTGCCCCCCCCCCCAAAAAAAGGGACAGAAAGAAACAACGGTATGTACAGGTCTACAGTCCAGCCCACTTTCAGACTGGTCAATGTATGAGTGGCTGCTATGTTCTCCTTTACGTAAACGTTTCAGCGGTTCAATTTTTGCAAATAGTTCCAGGTTCTTCCTTTCTTTCTTTCATTTTCAAATGTTCTTACAGTCCACTGTTAAAAATGCAGATGCTCACTCTTACAAACAGATAGGTGTATATATAGCCGATTCATGCGCCGTTCTAGTACGATTCTATTTCCACAGGCAGGCTGGTGCTCAAAAGTCAGATGTGTGACCCAAGAGGGGAATACTCCTGTGGGTATGTGTAGAGATCAGAGTATAAACTGATCGTTGTGTAGTTTGCACAGAAATGCTGAGGCAAGGGGGGGCTGTTTCGCCGTCTGAAAAAGGAAAGTATACCCGCAAACAGACAGGCAGATCCATATGTAGGTAAGCAGGGATACTAGCCGCCTTTTTATTTTTTATTTTTCTTCAAATAATCTTACAATCCGCTTGCAAAGAAATGCAAATCTCCCAAGATTGCCAGTTAAGGTACTCCCTTGGATGTAAGGGGGGGACAAGTATGCCAACTGGCATATGTGGTTTGCACGGTATTACTGGGGGTAGGAGGCCCATCTCACAAGCTGGCAAATTATATGGCTCGGCTTCTATGGGGAGAGAAGAGTGTGCAGACCAATGGACAGACAGGAATAGGTGTAAGTAAGCAGGGATGCAGGCTGCAGGTATGCGATGATAGACACCTGTGTATGCACACAGGTGGACAGTCCGGCCAGCACTCAATCTAGTCACTCTAGTCAATGTATATGCAGACAACCATGTATGCCATCAAGTGGTCTATTCAGCATTTTAAAGTTTGTAAAGAGTTCAATTCAGATCTTTCATACATTCTTATAATCAGCTAGACTAATACAGATCCCGAAGTTGTATGCGGGTAATTGCGCTGTCTCAATAGTCCTTCTCGGCTCTGAGTGCTATGTGCGTTTACCAGACAGTCCAATATTAGTCCTCACCTATATATGTTTGGACGAGCTCGCAGTATAGGAGGGTACTTGCTTACCACAGTCTTTATTGATTTAACCGTTATGTACTTATATATGCTTTCCGCGGCAAGCTGGTTCCCATTTAAACAGTTAAGGGGTATATCTATTACCTTGAGACTCATCCACCTTAAAACACTGTTTGTATGCAATTTTATAACAGTTTATAACAGTTCAGCCCGGGAAGTTAAACATCCAGTCAGAGAGAGAGAGTGGTCCCTTCTGCATAGTACGCCCTCTGCTCGTAGGCTTAAGATTTTACCAGGCTGAATCATTAACTGACATCCATATGAGGTCACTTAAGTAACTGCTTAAAACGTAATTTCGCATACCTGCATGTGGACCTTTGCAACCTTCGTCCGCTAACAAGAGTATCTTTTAAGTCCGCGTTACCTTACACTCTTCTTGGAGTTGCCGTCCAGAGAGACACTCTCACCTACGGTAACTTCACACTCGGGATCCTATGGCTTCCATGTTGTAGTTTATAGGGCTGGGAGCTGGCTCTCCGAGCGAGGCATCGAGGGGCTGGGCATTTCGGCAGTGCAGGGTTCAAGCCTCCAACCTTCGCCTGTAGTCCGGTATCTCATTTAATGTGGCGAACTCAGCCGAAAGTAGTTTTCGCAGGTTTTGAGATGGGAACGAGGGACACCTATTAGCAAAGGTATGTAGGCATAGGACACACACCCTGCCACACCCCCTAAAAGGAGAATAATACACAAAAAAAGATCAGTTAAACCTACAGGTGCTTTTTTTTACCACTACTATTCCTTTATACTGGCTTTCAGATTTACAAATGCAGCAATTTCAAATATTGGATGAAAGATTTAGCACTGGAAAACACTTTTTGAAAGATTAAAAGTGCATTTTTTATACAACTATAAAGATTAGACCAACATGAGGGACAAATGAGGAGGAAAGAGGGACAGAGGGACTTTGTTCCAAATCAGGGACAGTTGGGAGCTATGCATAAACAGCTACTTTGCTTAGCCTCCGAGTCTCTCACTGTGAAGTCCAGTGTAAGCATTGGTACACAGACAAACAGCTGGAGGGATCTCTGGGCTGGTATCACAGCTGAGAGGCTGGAGTAGTCCCAGGGCTGGTACCACAGGTAGGTGGCTAGAGATGCAGTGTGAGCCCACTTGAAGTGCAGTACAGTAATACCTTGGATTACGAGCATAATTTGTTCTAGAAGCATGCTTGTAATCCAAAGCACTGGTATATCAAAGCGAGTTTCCCCAAAAGAAATAATGGAAACTCATATGATTAGTTTCACAACCACTGCTGGTGTATGCAGTACTGTATGTGGCCAGAGGAAAGGGGGGCGCTGGTGACGCTCGGAGACGCTCTGGAACTATTGACACTTTCGGGTGCTCCGACGCACGTTACGCCCGCCCCACCCAGCTGGGAGTGTCTCCGAGCGTCTCAGAGTTCTCCAGTGCCCCCGGACCTCTGGCCATATACGGTAATATATACACCAGCGGCTTGAGTCCTGCTTGTCTTGCGAGACAGCGCTCGCAAATCATTTTGCCAGCAGATAAAACTCACTTTCTTCTTTGTAAGCGTCAGTGTTGCTGTAGTAGGTTGTAAACATCACACAGATGCTTCACTTCACAGGCACTGTCAGGGCATCCCTCAAACATGTTATTAAATGGAATTTTGAATTGTAATGTATAATAATTACTAAAAATGATTGCTCCCTGACAAAAATAACTTTTAAAATAATGTTCTCAAGGGCATAGTCCAGCTCCATGTGCCATTTGTTTGCCCATTAACCTAGCAAATGGCCATTAAAAGAGAAGTTTATACTTATCTAGGTAAATGCAGCATTGATCCGATGCTGCATCTGTCCCCGGCGCCTCTGCACTGAGAACCGAGCAATCGAACACCTCCAATCGCTCGGTTTTCAGAGCTCCGTGAGCAGAGAGCTGTAGTCTGTCAGCCACAGCTCTCTGCTCTGCTCCCTCCTCGCTCATAGGAGCGCTGAGCTGTGGAGGGATGGAGCGGCCGTCTCAGGCTCTCAGCAGCTTGCTGAGAGGCTGAACGGGGTGTCAGTCCAGGCACCTGGTGGATCCAGACTTTATTGTGGTGATGACGCGGTGCCTGGACTGACATCTGTGATGTCAGCAGAGAGACTTCAGCCCGCTCTCTGCTGAATACGGGTCACAGGAGTGCAAAATGAATTGCACTCCTGTGATGCACAGGAGAAGTCCAGCCAAAGTCCAGCCAAACGAGCTTTGGCTAGACTTCTCCTTTAATGTTTTTTAACTTTCAACTCGCATTGACACCAATAGGTCTGGGATTCAGCACCTGAACTTTAGTAATGTTTATAGAACATGCCCTAAATCATACTCCATGTTCACCTAATCTCATCTCTATTCCTGAAGACCTTAGTAAAATGTTATGTGGCGCCCTGCTCCTGTTGACCAGGCGCTATTATCTAAATTTAGTGGGATGTCTGAACTGTAGTTAGTTCAGATTCCATGTTTTGGCTAAATTGTTCCAGCTTTGGGTGAGTTGAGTGTATTTCCCACGGTTACCAGCAGGTGTCGCTGCCACCTCTGGTTCGTGTTGGAAGGTACAACAAGCCGAGGCGTATTGGGTGCTTTTTCCCAGAGGCAACCTAGTGGGAGGTTGATACCGCTGGGCATGCTGGGTGAGGGTACTTAAGGGGCGGATGCCATTTTTGGAGAGGCTCTCTCACCTCATGGCCACCCTGGCCGGAGGTATGTGACAACTCCTCTTCTGCCTCGGGGCCTGCTAGGCCGAGACTTTCGTTACTGAAGGTAGGCCCAGAAGCGGTCTGGGGCCTACCGATTCGAGGGTGATCCTGTGCTGTCTGTCCTGCGGGAAGAAACCAAGCAATTGCAGGAACCAGGGGAGGACTCATCTTGGAGAAAACGCAGCGGAATGCTGGTATCTCGAGAGGAGCCTGGGGCCTTAATTGGAGGATGCATCCCAACCAGTTTGCCTCACAGTATTGCCGGGTCGGCTTAAAGGACTTTCTTATACTGTGCAGTTGTGCTTGAACTTTGGAAATTCTGATTACCAAGTCTGTGGCAGAGACTTTAATTTTGTCCTTGCATCATCCCTGCTGCTAGGCTGGTGAGAGGGGCCTATCCGGGTGAGCAAGATCCAGTGACAGTAAGTATACCTGTCTCCAGGATCTCAAGTTTCTCAGTGATCTGCACCATGTACCTGAACTCCCCCTAATCCTCCATCCCTCATTCTGCTAACGTTGTGATTATTAAAAAAGCATTGGAAAAGACTCAGTGACTGGCGACCGTGTTTTATGCAACTTTTAACCCTAGACTTTGAGCCAACACGGAGAACAGTGGGGTAACGGCAGACCAAAACTAACCAGCAGCTCCTGCGGGGGCAGTGCTACAGTTATACCATGCTTTTCTGACCCTGCAGCCTGGCACAGTAATGGACACTTTTAGAAATGCAAGTGTTCTATACTTACCTGCAGATTAGACATGCCCTCCTAACCCAATTCAAAGTACACCCGGTGAGATGGCAAAAAATCCCCCCCTCCAACGGTTAATTAAGTCAGGAATTTCCAAAGGCCTTATTTCAGAATTATATACGCAGATTAGCAGTGGTTCTATAATGGGAGAGAGTGTGGGAAAAAATAAACAAAAATGGGAGGAGGACATAGGCCCTATAACAACTGAACAATGGGAACGGATATTGGAACTAGGGACATCGGTGTCACTCTCCCCATCACAGAGAGTATCCCATCTATTTTTAGTGCACAGAGTTTATTAGTGCCCAATCCGGATGGGCGGGGCCAACTACACATCAGCGCCATGCAAACCACGCCTACTGGGTGAAGTTCGCAACTGCCGCGTCAGCTCGGTGTTGCGTGCTACGTCAGCATGAGTGACTAGGGGTGATCGCGCCTGCGTGCCCCTATCTGGCGGCGAGCGTACCACACATTTGCCTGCCTTGTAACTCACACATGGCGTTGGGGGCCAAGCTTGCTGGGTCCTTCTGGGGTATATATTGGTGGTCACTGGTCAGTCATGGCTGGGATTTCTCTGCCACTTCAATCCCATTTCACATGTGGTAGCTTCACTAGCTACAGGTGAGTTCAAATTCCTTCATTGATTGATGTCAATCAGGCATTTTTCTTTCCCCACTTTTGATCACATAGTGCTAGCATGCTGTGCTATACATCCTTTCACAGTTTTAATTTTACCCATAGGGTCCATTCATTTAGATTATTACACACTTTTTTCACTCTCCCCACTGTCCCAGAGTTTCCTAGTCCATTACAGCATTGAGCCAGATTGGTTCATATGCATACTAGGGATGAGCCGAACACCCCCCTGTTCGGTTCGCACCAGAACCTGCGAACGGACCGAAAGTTTGTTCAAACTTTAGAACCCTATTAAATACAATAGACGCGAACGTTCGAAATCAAAAGTGCTAATTATAACGGCTAATATGCAAGTTATTGTCCTAAAAATGGTTTGGGGACCGACCCGGATCCTGCCCCAGGGGACATGTATCAATGCAAAAATAAGTTTTTTCGGGTGCAGTCATTTTAATGATGCATAAAGTGGAAAAAAAAAAGTTAAATATTCCTATAAAGCGGAGGTGCAGGGAAAAAAAAAAGTCAGCAGCTACTAACAGTGTAGCTGCTGACTTTGAATAAGGACACTTACCTGTCCTACTCGCCCGCGATGTGGGTCCTGCCACGGCGATCGATCGCTGCTGGCAGGCTCCCGGCTCCTCCATCCTGAGTAGGGGAAACAGGCAGTGAAGCCGTAAGGCTTCACTGCCCGTTTCCTACTGCGCATGCGCCACTCGCACGGCGCTTTGTGAATGGGCGGCTTACCTCCTGGGATACACACCACAGTTCCCAGAAGGCAGCGCGGCCCATTCACAAGAAGAGGAAGCGGAAGGAGACCCACCGCGGACGGAGAAGAGGAACATTAGAGGCAGATTAGGGGACTTCCGCATAGCAACAGGCATTTAGGGTGAGTATAATTTTTATTTTTTTCTATTAATTTTTTATTTTTTTTAGGATTTTTAGTGTAACGATTTTTTTAGAGTGGACCTCCACTTTAAATATCGTACCTGGGGGGTGTCTAAGGTATGCCTGTGAAGTGGCACGTGTTTCCCGTGTTTAGATCTGTCCCTGCACAAAATGACATTTCTAAAGGAAAAAAAGTCATTTAAAGCTGCTTGCGGCTTTAATGTAATGTTTGGTCCCGGCAATATGGATGAAAATCATTGATAAAAATGGCATGGGTACCCCCCACCCAAGCCCACTACCAGCCCCTTTGGATCTTGTATGGATATTAAGGGGAACCCCACACCCAAAATAAAAAAAGGCCCTATATACTCTGAACAGCAGTATACAGGCGGTGCAAGACAGGGACTGTAGGTTTGTTCTTAAGTAGAATCTGTTTGTAATTTGGAACAGGTACATTTTTAAGTGTAGCTCCAGCCAAAAAATCTATTTTAAGCTTTTTGGAGAACATAGGGAAGGGTTATCACCCCTGTAACATTTGTTTTGCTGTCTGTGCACCCGTTCAGAACATTTCTCCTCACTTTCCATCCCAATGACAAATGTTTTTGGAAAATTTGGGATTTTTATGGAAACAAGGATTGGTGATAAAGCATCAGTAGAGAGGAGACATCTTTTTCCCATAATAAATCTTACAGGAGAGAATTTTCCTTCCTAGGGGTAGATTTCCTCTCACTTCCTGTTGTATCCTTCCGTTTGCAAGGAGGAGTCGTTTGTAAGTTGGATGTTTGAAAGTAGGGGCCTGCCGTATATACTCAGCTGAAATTTGCCCCTTACATGTTGGTGTTGCCACAACACTGTGAGCCCTCACAGTTACTCTTGGTGGGCGCATGAATGGGCCCTGCTGTGAATTATTAGATCAAGAATTGTAATTGCATGCCCCTGTTGAACAGGGGCTGAAAAATTGGGCCTTTGGTGGTGGTGGTGGTGTTGACACAACACTGTAAGGCCTCACAGTTAGTCTTGGTGGGTGCAGGAATGGGCCCTGCTGTCAATTATTAGATCAAGAATTGTAATTACATGCCCCTGTTAAACAGGGGCAGAAAAATTGGGCCTTAGGCACTGGTGCCACAACACTGCAACCCCTCACAGATACTGTACTTGGAGCACAGCAATGAGCCCTGTTGCAAAGTATTGCATCAAAAATTGTAATTACACGCCCCTGTTAAACAGGGGCTGAAAAATTGGGCCTTAGCCACTGGTGCTGGTGCCACGACACTGCAACCTCTCCCAGATACTCTAGTTGGAGTGCAGGAATGAGCCCTGCTGCAAAGCATTGCATAAAAAATTGTAATAACACGCCCCTGTTAAACAGGGCTGAAAAATTGGGCCTTAGCCACTGGTGGCGGCACCCAGAAACAAAAATGTTCTTCCAAGCTATCATCGTCAATCGGATCATTGAGGAGGAGGAGGATAGTCAGTCAACATAACAGGACAGTCTCTCAGCATCAGCATCAGTCTTGAAGGGATGTGACATTTGAAAATAAATTAGTCTGTTATATCAGCTTCAGGCGTTTGGTAGCTGGTGGTGATCCAAGACTGGTTCATCTTTATGAAGGTCAGTCGATCAACAGAGTCGCTGGACAGGCGCACCCTGTGATCCGTGACAAATCCTCCAGCAGCACTGAATGTGCGTTCTGAAAGAACGCTGGATGCAGGACAGGCCAGTAGCTCAATTGCATACTGTGCAAGCTCTGGCCAGTGATCCATCCTCAAGACCCAGTAAGCCAGAGGATTTTCGGTGGGGAAGGTGTCCAAGTCTGACCTTGCCCCTAGGTATTCCTGCACCATGTATATCAGACGCTGGCGATGGTTGCTGGAACCGATCATACCTTGGGGCTGCGGACTAAAGAATTGTCTGAACGCATCGGTCAGACGGCCACCTTCCCCACCGCTCCTTCTTTGACTGACCGAAGCCTCAGCAACTCGTTGTCCAGGACCAGGAGTTTGTAACCTCCCAGTCTCTGGGAACGCGTTGCACAGACCTTTCTGCAAGGCCTCCCGGAGTTGTCTCATCCTCTGCTCCCTCTGCGACGGTAAGATAAGGTCCGCAACCTTACCCTTGTACCGTGGATCAAGGAGAGTGGCCAGCCAGTAATGGTCCCTCTCCTTGATCCGAAGAATACGAGGATCCTTCCGCAGACTTTGCAGGATCAGGGAGGCCATGCAGCGTAGGTTAGCTGAGGCATTCGGTCCGGAGTCCTCTGGGTCACTAAGGACGACATGATCCGCAGCCACCTCCTCCCAGCCACGTACAAGTCCACTGGTTTCTTGGGACTGTAAATCATCCCTAAAAGACTGCTGCTGATGATGCTGAGTGCCAGGCTCCACCTCCATGCTGACACAATCCTCCTCCTCCTCCTCCTCTTCTTCCTGTGCGATGGGTGGGACAGAAGGAACACTGTCTGGGTAAAGGGGGCCTTGAGAGGCAAGGAAGTCCTCCTCTTCCTGCCTCTGTTCTGCCTCAAGTGCCCTGTCCATTATTCCACGCAGCGTATGTTCCAACAGGTGGACAAGAGGTACAGTGTCACTGATGCATGCACTGTCACTGCTCACCCTCCTCGTGGCCTCCTCAAATGGTGCCAGGACAGTGCATGCATCCCTGATCATGCCCCACTGGCGTGGTGAAAAAAACCCGAGCTCCCCTGACCCTGTCCTGGTGCCGTAGTCGCACAGGTACTCATTGATAGCCCTCTGCTGCGTGTGCAGCCGCTGCAGCATGGCCAACGTTGAGTTCCACCTGGTGGGCATGTCACATATAAGGCGGTTCTTGGGCAGGTTCAACTCCTTTTGCAGCTCAGCCAGGCGAGCACTGGCATTATAAGATCTGCGGAAATGCACACAGACTTTCCTGGCCTGCCTCAGGACATCCTGTAAGCCCGGGTACCTGCCCAAGAACCGCTGCACCACCAGGTTAAGGACGTGAGCCACACAGGGCACATGGGTCAGTTGTCCCTGCCGGAGAGCGGAGAGGAGGTTGGTGCCATTGTCGCAAACTACCATTCCTGGCTTAAGCTGGCGTGGCGTCAACCACCTCTCGGCCTGCCCCTGCAGAGCAGACAGAACCTCTGCCCCAGTGTGGCTCCTGTCCCCCAAACACACCAGCGCAAGCACTGCATGGCATCTTTTTGCCTGCGTACTTGCGTAGCCCCTTGAACGCCTACGGAGCACCGCTGGTTCCGAGGACAAAGCACAGGAAGAGGCCATGGAGGAAGAAGAAGAGGAGGGGGTGGAGGACAGAGGTGTGTTACAACCAGTAGTAGCATTTTGGAGGCGTGGCGGTGGAACAACCTCCAACACTACTGCACCTTGTCCTGCATCCTTCCCAGCTGCCAAAAGAGTGACCCAATGGACCGTGAAAGAAAGGTAACGTCCCTGTCCATGCCTGCTGGACCATGAGTCAGCGGTAATATGCACCTTACCACTGACCGCCCTGTCCAGCGAGGCCAAGACATTGCCTTCCACATGCCGGTAGAGAGCCGGAATCGCCTTCCGTGAGAAAAAGTGGCGTTTGGGAACCTGCCACTGAGGAACCGCACATTGCACAAACTCACGGAAGGGGGCCGAGTCTACCAACTGAAAAGGCAGCAGTTGAAGCGCTAGCAATTTAGCCAAGCTAGCATTCAACCGCTGGGCATGTGGAAGGCTGGGAGTGAACTTCTTTCGACGGTCCAGCAGCTGGGGCAGGGAAATTTGCCTGCTAGAATCGGACGTCGGTGTACTGCTAGCAGAGTGCCCGCAAGTACTTGGCTGTGACACACCTAATTCTACACCTTCATTCCTCTCAGAGCAGGTTTCAGAGAGGACTGAAGGTAAAGTGGGGTTGGAGATCCCAGCTGATGCGGTGCAAGAAGAGTTCCGCTTTGTTCTTTGGTGTGGGTCTTTAAGGTAGGCTTGCCAACGAGCTGCATGGCAGGTCAACATATGTCTGGTCAAGCATGTGGTGCCCAAGCGGGTGATGTTTTGGCCACGCGACATACGCTTGAGACATATGTTGCAAACAGCAGCTGTGCGATCTGATGCACTCGACTCAAAAAAGGCCCACACCAAAGAACTTTTTGAATAACGGGCAGAGGCAGCGCCCTGCACAGGCGGAGCTCTGCGGTGTGATTCCGTCGGTGTGCTGCCCTTACGCTGGCCCCCCGAGGGCATCCTGCCTCGTTGGAGATGTGCCCCCTCCTCATCCTCCTCCACCTCCTCCTCCTCTCTCCTATTAGGCACCCACGTGGAGTCAGTGACCTCATCATCCCCTCCCTCCTCATTACTGGAGCCAATCTGGCAGTATGCTGCAGCTGTTGGAACATGACTGCCAGATTGGTGTCCTTCTTGAGCATCCCCTCTCTCTGCTCTCACGCTACTGCCTTCCTCTAGCTGGGTATCATCATCAGACCCTTCGAAACGCTGGGCATCCTCCTGGAGCATGTACCCAACACTGTGCTCAAACAGTTCGGGGGACTCCTCAGGAGGACATGGTTGGTCTAGGGAAGGAGTGACTGATGATGACATTGATACCAGGGAAGAGGACGCTTTGGCAGCTGCTTTGCCAGTACCCTGAGCCTGGGTGAGAGAGGATGAGGAGGATGAGGAGGGCTTGGTCATCCACTCTACCAAGTCTTCGGTATGATGCGGCTCAACACGTCCAGCTGCCGAAAAGAAGGACAAGCGTGTCCCATGGCCACGTGCTGATGGCGATGCACCGCGTCCACGACCAGCACTGTTGTCTCTAGACACAGAGCCTGCTTGCCCTCTTTTATTGGCTCCTGACTGTCTGCCTCTCCTTGTTTGCCTTCCAGACATTCTAATGGCCTGCAGGGAAATGGGAAAACCAGCAATAAGGCCTAGCTTCAGGAGTATATTTTGCAGGAATCACACTACGCCTGCTGTAGGTGCTGCAAATGCCTGTTGGTGTAACACACCAGGAAAAAGCAGCAATACAGGCTAAGTTCAGGTGTAATATGATCAGGAGGCACACTCCGCCCGCTGTAAGTGCCGCAAAATCCTGTTGGTGTAACACACCAGGAAAAAGAAGCAATACAGGCTAAGTTCAGGTGTAATATGATCAGGAGGCACACTCCGCCCGCTGTAAGTGCCGCAAAATCCTGTTGGTGTAACACACCAGGAAAAAGCAGCAATACAGGCTAAGTTCAGGTGTAATATGATCAGGAGGCACACTCCACCCGCTATAAGTGCCGCAAATGTCTGTTGGTGTAACACACCAGGAAAAAGCAGCAATACAGGCTAACTTCAGGTGTAATATGGTCAGGAGGCACACTCCGCCCGCTGTAAGTGCCGCAAAATCCTGTTGGTGTAACACACCAGGAAAAAGCAGCAATACAGGCTAAGTTCAGGTGTAATATGGTCAAGAGGCACACTCCGCCCACTGTAAGTGCCGCAAAATCCTGTTGGTGTAACACACTAGGAAAAAGCAGCAATACAGGCTAAATTCAGGTGTAATATAATCAGGAGGCACACTCCGCCCGCTGTAAGTGCCGAAAATGTCTGTTGGTGTAACACACCAGGAAAAAGCAGCAATACAGGCTAACTTCAGGTGTAATATGATCAGGAGGCACACTCCGCCCGCTGTAAGTTGCCCGCAAAATCCTGTTGGTGTAACACACCAGGAAAAAGCAGCAATACAGGCTAAGTTCAGGTGTAATATGATCAGGAGGCACACTCCGCCCGCTGTAAGTGACGCAAAATCCTGTTGGTGTAACACACCAGGAAAAAGCAGCAATACAGGCTAAGTTCAGGTGTAATATGATCAGGAGGCACACTCCGCCCGCTGTAAGTGCCGCAAAATCCTGTTGGTGTAACACACCAGGAAAAAGCAGCAATACAGGCTAAGTTCAGGTGTAATATGATCAGGAGGCACACTCCGCCCGCTGTAAGTGCCGCAAAATCCTGTTGGTGTAACACACCAGGAAAAAGCAGCAATACGCAGGTGTAATATGATCAGGAGGCACACTCCGCCCACTGTTAGTGCCGCAAAATCCTGTTGGTGTAACACACCAGGAAAAAGCAGCAATACAGGCTAACTTCAGGTGTAATATGATCAGGAGGCACACTCCGCTTGCTGTAAGTGCCGCAAATGCCTGTTGGTGTAACACACCAGGAAAAAGCAGCAATACGGGCTAACTTCAGGTGTATAATGTGCAGGAGGCTTAGCAACAATGACACTGACACTGTCCCCTGCCTATCCTTCTCTCTCCCTGCACACAAGGTTTATCAAAGTATATGACACTGACACTCTCCCTGCCTATCCTTCTCTCTCCCTGCACACAAGATTTAGCAAAGAATATGACACTGACACTGTCCCCTGCCTATCCTTCTCTCTCCCTGCACACAAGGTTTATCAAAGTATATGACACTGACACTCTCCCTGCATATCCTTCTCTCTCCCTACACACAAGGTTTAGCAAAGAATATGACACTGACACTCTCCCTGCCTATCCTTCTCTGTCCCTACACACAAGGTTTAGCAAAGAATAGATTTGACACTGTCCCTGCCTATCCTTCACTTTCCCTGCTCCGGAACACACAACACGAGGCCGCCGCGCTGGTGGCCTTTTATAGTGTGGGGCATGTACTAAACCTCCTGAGCTATAATTGGCCACAGGCATCCTGCCTGTGGCCAATCATTGCTCTCCTCGCTGCCGGCGCTGTGATTGGCCAAGCATGCAGGGTCACAGTGCATGCTTGGCGAATCACAGCGCTGGGATTACACTGCGATGGCACAGTGTATTGTGGGCCGTTCGCGTCACTCGAATTTGGCGCGAACGGCCCAAATAGTTCGTTGTTCGCCGAACGCGCGAACAGCCGATGTTCGAGTCGAACCTATGTTCGACTCGAACACCGAGCTCATCCCTAGTCTCTGGGAACGTGTTGCACAGACCTTTCTGCAAGGCCTCCCAAAGATGCCTCATCCTTTGCTCCCCCTGCGACAGCAAGATAAGGTCTGCAACCTTACCCTTGTAACGTGGATCAAGGAGGGTTGCCAGCCAGTAATGATCCCTCTCCTTGATCGCACGAATACGAGGATCCTTCCACAGGCTTTGCAGGATCAGGGAGGCCATGCAGCGTAGGTTTGCTGAGGCATTCGGTGCGGAGTCCTCTGGGTCACTGAGGACGACATGATCCGCAGCCACCTCCTCCCAGCCACGTACAAGTCCATGGGTGTCTTGGGACTGTAATTGATCCCTTGAAGACTGCTGCTGATGCTGAGTGCTAGTCTCCACCTCCATTCTGACACAATCCTCCTCCTCCTCCTCCTCTTCCTGTGTGATAGCCGGGCCAGCAGGAACACTGTCTGGATAAAGGGGGCCTTGAGAGGTAAGGAAGTCCTCCTCTTCCTGCCTCTGTTCTGCCTCAAGTGCCCTGTCCATTATTCCACGCAGCGTGTGCGCCAACAGGTGGACAAGAGGGACAGCATCACTGATGCATGCACTATCACTGCTCACCATCCTCGTGGCCCCCTCAAATGGTGCCAGGACAGTGCATGCATCCCTGATCATGGCCCACTGGCGTGGGGAAAAATTACAAGCTCCCCTGACACTGTCCTGGAGCCATATTGCAACAGATACTCATTGATGGCCCTCTGCTGCATGTGCAGCCGCTGCAGCATGGCCAACATAGAGTTCCACCTGGTGGGCATGTCACAGATTAGACGGTTCTTGGGCAGGTTGTAATCCTTTTGCAAGTCAGACAGCCGAGCACTGGCATTATATGACCGGCGGAAATGCCCACAGAGTTTCCTGGCCTGCTTCAGGACCTCCTGTAAGCCCGGGTACCTGCCCAAAAACCGCTGCACCACCAAGTTAAGGACGTGAGCCAAACAGGGCACATGGGTCAGTTGTCCCTGTCGGAGGGCGGAGAGGAGGTTGGTGCCATTGTCGGAAACCACCTTTCCTGGCTTAAGCTGGCGTGGCGTCAACCACCTCTGAGCCCGCCCCTGCAGAGCTGACAAAATCTCTGCCCCAGTGTGGCTCCTGTCCCCCAAGCACACCAGCTCAAGCACTACATGGCATCTTTTTGCCTGCGTACTTGCGTAGCCCCTTGAACGCCTACGGGGCACCACTGGTTCCGAGGACAAATCAGCAGAGGAAGAGGCCATGGAGGAATTAGAAGAGGAGGGGGTGGAGGAGAGAGGTGTGTCAGAATCACCATTAGTAACATTTTGGAGGCGTGGTGGCGGAACAACCTCCAACACTACTGCACCTTGTCCTGCATCCTTCCCAGCTGCCAGCAGAGTCACCCAATGCGCCGTAAAAGATAGGTAACGTCCCTGTCCATGCCTGCTGGACCATAAGTCATCGGTAATATGCACCTTTCTGCTGACCGCTCTGTCCAGCGAGGTCAAGACATTGCCTTCCACATGCTGGTAGAGAGCCGGAATCGCCTTCTGTGAGAAAAAGTGGTGTTTGGGAACCTGCCACTGAGGAACCGCACATTCCACAAACTCACGGAAGGGGGCAGAGTCTACCAACTGAAAAGGCAGAAGTTGAAGTGCTAGCAATTTAGCCAAGCTAGCATTCAACCGCTGGGCATGTGGATGGCTGGGAGCGAACTTATTTTGGCGGTGCAGCAGCTGGGGCAGGGAAATTTCCCTGGTACAATCGGACGTCGGTGTACCGATAGCAGATTGCCCGCAAGTACTTGGCTGTGACGCACCTAATTCTACACCTTCATTCCTCTCAGTGCAGGTTTCTGAGAGGACTGAAGGTATAGTGGGGTTGGATATCCCAGCTGATGAGGAGCAAGGAGAGGTCCGCTTTGTTCTTTGGTGTGGGTCTTTTAGGTAAGCTTGCCAACAGACTGCATGGCAGGTCGACATATGTCTGGTCAAGCACGTGGTGCCAAAGTGGCTGATGTTTTGGCCACGTAAGCTACGCTTTAGACATATGTTGCAAATGGCAACGGTGCGATCTGCTGCAGACGTCTGAAAAAAGGCCCACACCAAATAACTTTTTGAATAACATGCAGAGCTCTGCGGTGTGATGCAGTCAGTGTGCTGCCCTTAAGCTGGCTCCCCGAGGGCATCCTCCCTCGTTGGAGATGTGCCTTCTCCTCCTCCTCCTCTCTCCTATCAGGCACCCACATGGAGTCAGTGACCTCATCATCCCCTCCCTCCTCATCACTGGAGACAATCTGGCAGTATGCTGCAGCTGGGGGAACATGACTGCCAGATAGCTGACCTTGTTGGACACCCCCTCTCTCTGGGCTCACGTTAATACCCCCTCTCTCTGAGCTCACGTTACTGCCTTCCTCCAGCTGGGTTCCATCATCTGAGCCTTCAAAACGCTGGGCATCCTCCTGGAGCATGTACCCAACACTGTGCTCAAACAGTTCAGGGGACTCCTCTGGAGGACATGGTGTGGCTAGGGAAGGAGTGACTGATGCCATTGAGCCAAAGGGAAAAGGCAGCTTTGGCAGCTGCTTTGCCAGACAAAGTACCCTGAGCCTGGGTGAGAGAGGATGAGGAGGAGGAGGACAGCTTGGTCATCCACTCTACCAAGTCTTGGGCATGTTGCGACTCAACATGGCCAGCTGCCGAAAAGAAGGACAAGCGTGTCCCACGGCCACGTGCTGATGAGGATGCACCGTGTCCCCGACAAGCAGCACTGTTGCCTCTAGACACAGAGCCTGCTTGCCCTCTTTTATTGCCTTGTGACTACCTGCCTCTCATTGTTTGCCTTCCAGACATACTAATGGCCTTCAGTGAGATGTAGCTGCACAAAGGTGGGATGTATATAAATATATATATATATATATATACACAGTATATATATATTTGTCTGTACTGATAATGCAGCTATCAGAATCAACTGCCTGCTGTGGTGTTAGTATGAGAAAAGCAGCAATTGTTTTCAGTTAGTTTTAGGTGAAAACTGTGCAGAGGACACAGTACACTGAAAATACTTGCAGCTCTCTGCGTGTGGTTCTATTATGAGAACACCATTATAATAGTCACTAACTGTATTCAGGTAAGCTTTAGGTGAACGCTATGCAAAGCACACAGTACACTAAGTTAAACACTGACTTTCTTTTGATGGGTTGGAAGTCGGTCTCACCGCCTACCACCACCTCTTGGGTAGCACACATGGGGAATACTCTTATAATGGAAAAGTACATATACCAGCACAGGGGAAGCCCGGGCAGGTTTGAGAGAATTTGGTCCCAATGGCTTGATACCCCTGGCCTGAGCCCCAGGGAGCTGGTGATGTCCCGACTTTTGCAGTGAATTTGAAACCAAGCGGCCAAGGATTAATATGCTTATATATGCAAGATTGTGGTGCTGTTCTTATGTGATCTTATATGTTGTTTTACAGTTCGCCAGCAGAGGGAAACCTTTCCTATTTTTTGTACAATGGAAACTGTTGTGATCTATCTGGTGTTCAATAAAAACCTTTTTGATTAAAAAAAAAAAAAACACTGACTTTCTGCAGCTAGCACAATCACCTGCCTGCCCTTCACAGAATAGAGACTAACTGTATTCAGGTGAGCTTTAGGTGAACGCTATGCAAAGCACACAGTAGTACACTAAGTAAAACACTGACTGCAGCTAGCACAATCACCTGCCTGTCTGTCACAGTATAGATACTAACTGTATTCAGGTGAGCTTTAGGTGAACGCTATACAAAGCACACAGTAGTACACCAAGTGAAACACTGACTGTCTGCAGCTAGCACAATCACCTGCCTGCATGTCACAGTATGGAGACTAACTGTATTCAGGTGAGCTGTAGGTGAACGCTATGCAAAGCGGACAGTAGTACACTAAGTGAAACACTGACTGTCTGCAGCTAGCACAATCACCTGCCTGCCTGTCACAGTATAGAGACTAACTGTATTCAGGTGAGTTTTAGGTGAACGCTATGCAAAGCACACAGTAGTACACTAAGTGAAACACTGACTGTCTGCAGCTAGCACAATCACCTGCCTGCCCTTCACAGTATAGAGACTAACTGTATTCAGGTGAGCTTCAGGTGAACGCTATGCAAAGCACACAGTAGTACACTAAGTGAAACACTGACTGTCTGCAGCTAGCACAATCACCTGCCTGCATGTCACAGTATAGAGACTAACTGTATTCAGGTGAGCTTTAGGTGAACGCTATGCAAATGTCAGGTAAATAGGCGCATTCCTGTGCATAATGGTGCAGGGTTGGCAAACCTGCATAGGCAAAGGCACTGTCAGGGAACCAACAGCAGGAGAAGGACTTTAGGATCCAGCATCTCTGGCAGGAGAAGGACTTTAGGACCCAGTATCTCTACCAGCAGGTCACATGGGCCTATATAAGGAAGTCTGCTAGTGTCTGCATTTGCTGGTTTATCTTCAGCTCCCCCTGTGTTCCTGTATCCTGAATCACCTGTTGATCTGATCTCCTGTGTACCGACCCGGCTTGTTCTGACCCGCTCTTCCTGATCCTCTAGCTCGACTCTTGGCTTGCACCTGACCTCCTTCTGCCTGCTCCCTGCATCCGACCCCGGCTTGTCTATTGAACTCTGCATATCCCGCTCCCTGTACTAAGACTCGGCTCACCCCTGGCCATTCTGATTACGGACTGTCTTCCTGTGAATGATCCTTGGTCTGGCTCCCGGCTCAGCTTTCCAGTTGCTCCACTGGTCTCTGTCTCCTGGACCTTCCAAGCACGTCTGTCTTCAGCTACCAGGCACCCGTGCTTCTGTGGGCACTACACCTGCTGTGTCATCTTCAGTGGTATGCTGCACTTGGCCGCAAGGGGAGCCCTCCCAGCATCTCGGCCTCCTACCAAGTTCCTGACAACAAAGCACACAGTACACTAAGTGAAACACTGACTGTCTGCAGCTAGCACAATCACCTGCCTGCCTGTCACAGTATAGCGACTAACAGGAACGGATCTAGCTAAACTCAATACAGTGTATAAATATATATACAACACCTAGGATGCATATATATCCTCTACACACTGTAACTGCAGCTAACTGACTCGCCTGCCTGCTCTATCTAACCCAATATAAATGACACTGTCTGTCTCTGTAAACTCTCTCTTTTCACAACTCCAACACACTACACAAGGCCGCTTATATAGTGTGGGGCGTGTACTAAACCCCCTGAGCCATAATTGGCCAAAGACACCCTGGCTTTGGCCAATTACGGCTCTCTGTTCAGACGGCGCTGTGATTGGCCAAGCATGCGGGTCATAGTGCATGCTTGGCCAATCAACAGCCAGCAATGCACTGCAATGCCTCAGTGAATTATGGGCTGTGACGCGCCACTCAAATTTGGCGCGAACGGCCCATGATGTTCGATCTTCGTCGAACGATCGAACAGCCGATGTTCGAGTCGAACATGGGTTCGACTCGAACTCGAAGCTCATCCCTAATGCATACATCCTTTTATTATATTATATACTCTATACTTACTCTGCTGTATAGCATTAATTGATATATATATACAATCTCGTGTCTGCTGGCCTTTACTATGGATGTTGGGTCACACACTTCACTTATCATTATGGATATTCCCTTTACTTCTATTTCATTGTCCCCCAGATTCCAAGTCCATACTTACACTGAATAAAAATTAAAGGAAAAATATTGCGCTAGTCTCAAAGTAAAAAATGTGAACAAAGAATTAAAAATAATAGAACTGCTACATAAAATGTGACTAAAATTATATGCATGTGAATAAGGATGTAGTGCTAAATTTCAAGAGAGACCAAGGGAAATTGGACCTCAAAATAAACATAAATGTGAATGAAGGACAATATAGTGAGTCCACAAAATGTCCATAGAATATCCGTGATAGGAAGAAACTGAAACCACACGTGAAACAATATGGGTCATCGCATAACTTTTGGAGGGGAAGAGAGGTAGAATACTCTTACCGGAACCGGTGGATCTGCAGATTAGGCAGATCGTATGGGCATGATAAATCTCAGTGGCAGTTCCCTTCTGCTTGTCTGAAGGCTGGATCAAATGAATCCCAGATGGCAACTCTCCAGCAGGCTCCCCGACTTGAAAGGAAACTGGATTAGACAACGATCCCCGTGGTCCTCAGATAGCACAGGAACAGCCTCCAATCCGGAAGTTCTTTCCGGAATTACAATCGCAATACGGAGAAAACTCAACTCAATCGACCAACCATGAAAAAGAAAATGAGGGGAATGCTCCTATAGTGCAGGTCAATGCAGGTTTATTAAGAAACCAACAAAGTAAAAGTGATCACATACAGGTAAAAAACATTAAAAGGGCGGTGAGTGGAGTGGTGTACCAAGCCCGACGCGTTTCGCACTAGAGTACTTCAACAGGGGCATCAACCAACTCCTTCCACCACCAAAATATTTATAATAAAACACTCATGATCTAACTGAATTCTAACCAATCAGAGAGATTATTGATAACAGCATACGATTGGAAAGAAAACCCACCTGATCAAAAGTGGGCGGTCTTCTCCAATGTAAAACCAATCACAATCGCTCAAAAGTAACAACCTCCCAGGAAGCGAAAAATGATGGTTGATGCCCCTGTTGAAGTACTCTAGAACGAAACACGTCGGGCTTGGTACACCACTCCACTCACCGCCCTTTTAATGTTTTTTACCTGTCTGTGATCACTTTTATTTTGTTGGTTTCAGAAAGGGAAAATGTGCTGAGTTTGTATTATTGTTCAATAATTCAGCAGTAAATTGAAACCCCTTGTCTTTTGTTTAGGTGTTGTATGTTTTGTGAACTTGTTGGTCGTTTTTTTAGCAACAGTACATGATGATTTTTATTTTTATAAAATTTTTATTTTTCAATAACTTAGAAACAAATTTTAAGTGCATCTCTAGCTAAATTCTTTTTTGAGTTTTGACTCTATTCAATTGTACCTTAGGGGAAAACTTCAGTCCCTTGCTCAAAGTTTCTAGTTCATCCTTATTTAAAACAGAGCTACTGAGATTTAGTGGCGAAGCTAGACCTTCTTTCACCCGGGGCAAAGACTCAGTTCAGTGCCATTTATTTTTCTGATAACCTCCCATTCTCTATTCTGATATAGTCTTCATTCGGATAGGGCCTCCATTGCCCATTCTGATAAACCTCCCATTCCCTATTCTGATAAAACCCTTATTCCCTATTTTAATAAACCCCCCATTCTGAGAAACCCCTCTCTTCCCTATTTTGATAAAACCTCTATCCCCCTTTCTGATAAGGCCTCCGTTCCCCATTCTGATAAAGCCCCCATTCCCTATTCTGATAAAATCACCACTCCTTACCCCCCATTCCTAATTCTGATAATCTCCCCTTTCCCCATTCTAATAAATCCCCCATTCTGATAACCCCCCGTCCTATTTCCCATTCTGATAAACCCCCAATTTTTATTCTAATAACCCCCTCGTTCCCTATTCTGATAAAATAACCATTCCTAATCCCCCCCCATTCCCAATTCTGATAAACCTTGCCATTCCCCATTTCTGGTAACCGCTCCCCATTTCCCATTCTAGTAATGCCCTCATTCTGATAACCCCCCCATTCTGATAATCTCCCTTTCCCCATTCTGATTAACCCACATTCTCCATTCTGATGAAGCCCCCATTCTGGTAACCCCCCGCCCATTCCCCATTCTGATAAAATCACCACTCCTAATGCCCCCATTCCCATTTCTGATAAAGCCCCCACTTCCCAGCCAGCCTGCAACAAACTGATTCTGATAATCTCCCCTTTCCCCATTCTGATAAACCCCCCAATAAATTAATAAAGGTTTGCAAGGAGGGAATGTCCCCATTCCAGATAAGGATAACGTTGTCAATATATCTTTTGTAAAAAGAAATAGCATGCCACTGTGTGCTATATTTCACATAATTTTCCCACCTTGCCATAAATAAATTTGCAAGGCGTGGCACGAACTTCGCGCCCATTGCCACACCCCTGGTTTGTAGGTAGAATTTCCTATCAAACCAAAAATAATTATTCGTCATGGCAAAAGCAATCAAGCTTTCTGTATTTGTGGAATATAATCCACCTGTTGTAGAAAGAAATACACAGCTTCTAGGCCATCTTCATGTGAGATATTAGTGTATTGTATGGGGATGTGACATCACTAAAAAAAACACCCTCTTGTATATCAAGCTGTTGGAGATCTTTAATCGCTTGTTTAGTGTCCTTGATATACCTGTTGATTTTGACAAGTGGTTTGAGAAAGTGATCCACATGATGTATTTATTGGCGTATAACACTCACTTTTTTACCCTGAAAATAGAGGGTAAACTGTGCCTGAGTGTTATACGCAGGGGGCTGTGGAAAGTTTTTTTCCTGAAACTTCCCTCTTAAAGTTAGGGTGCATGTTATACGCCTGTGCGTGTTATACGCCGATAAATAAGGTATTCACCTACTCTAGATACGCAAGAGTTAATGCTGCTAATTATCGGTCTCCCTGGAAATTTAGATATGTTTTTGTGTATTTTCAGCAAATAGTATATGACTGGAATTCTGGGGGAGCTGGGGACCAGATATTCTTTCTCTTTTTTATTTAGTATCCCTTAATTATATCCCCATCTAATTTTCTCTGTTAATCCCTTTGTTAAAATTCAGAGTGGGGTCTTAATTCAAAAGAGTGTATGTACTTGTATCACTAAGAATGTACTGCATTACCTCCAGATAATCGTGTTTATCCAATAACACTATTCCCCCACCTTTATCCACTGGGCAGATAATTAAATCTTTTCTTTCTATTAGACTTTTGATGCCTTTGGAGATAGATATGTCTGCATATGACCTTTTAATAGATAAACGTTCAATGTCTTTTAAAACCATTTATTTGAAGATCATAATATGTAGATTGGAACCACTTGAGGGATTGAACAAAGAGCCAATTTTTTTAATCAGTATGTCCACAAATAGAAGAGGTATGGGTATTTCTCAAGAAGGGGTGCTGCATAAAATGTTTAAGGGAAATTTGTCATGTAAATCGATGCAAATCAATAAAAGTTTGGAATCTATTCAATTGTACCTTAGGAGCAAACTTTAGTGCCTTGCTCAAAGTTTCTAGTTCATCCTTATTCAAAACAGAGCTACTGAGATTTAGTGGCAAAGCTAGACCTTCTTCCACCTGAGGGAAAGACTCAGTTCAGCGCCTCCCAATTTCTATTCGGATAAAGCCTCCATTCGGATAGGGCCTAAATTCCCCATTCTGATAAACTAGTTTCCCTATTCTGATAAACCTCCCATTCCCTATTCTGATTAAACCCCCTATTCCCTATTTTGGTAAAACCTCCATTCCCAATTCTGATAAAGTCCCCATTCCCCATTATGATAATCTCCCCTTTCCCCATTCTAATAACCCCCAAACAAGATCATAAAAAACCCATATGCCAATGTCCCATAGATAACAAACCACACCCGCTCTGGAAATATATTGGCTTTAGAACAAACTTTTGAAGAAATTTGGGGTTTGCTTTAAATGATGTGCTTCCACAAAACACTATGCTAAAGACTGTAAGGCTACTATTAAGTGCATAGAATGCAACAGTGATGATCACATGCATCGTCCATTCAAAGACAGTCCCACTCTATTCACAGATAATCCTTGCAAAGCATGACGAGGAGAGCACAGAGCAAACAGTGCCCCATAATCATTTTCTCTACATGTCAGATGTCTGTGGAGAAGGACCGACTAATCCTGTGCCAAAATATGCTTAGTTTGTGTATACTCCAAGGGTCAACCTGAAAAGGCTGCAAGACTGTATATGATTCTAGATGATCAAAGTAACAGATCTCCTGGAAGATCAAAGCTTTTTGACCTGTACAACATAACAGGAGATGCCTTACCATTAAGGGTGCGACGGATCAAAAAACTCACGGTTCGCATCTTTCCTGGGAACAGAGTCATGGATCGGATCATTTTTTGGATCAGCAAAAAAAAAAAACAAGACAAATCTTGTTACACCCACCGGAGTTTTAGATTTCACAGTTATTTTCAACACAAAACGGAGCTTATATGCTTAAATACAGTATTTGGAAATCCGACAGACTGTTTAGATGTTAATTTTAAAAGCAGCAGCAAACCTGCTGACCTTACATGTGACAGAACACCTCTGATTTTCACATTTAACATTTAAACAGTCCGTCTGATTTACAAATACCGTATTTAAGCATATAAGCTCCGTTTTGTGTTGAAAATAACAGTGAAATCTAAAACTCCAGTGGGTGTAACAAGATGTCCGCTTGCCTCCTTCTCACTCTAGCATTACTGTGCAGGAGTGTGGGGGTAGCAAGATGGCGGCGACGAAACATCACTTCCGGAGCAATCTGTGATGGGGAGCCAAATGTGACGAGACAGCCGCCCCCGCCGGGTGGACCAAGATGGCCTTTGCTCCGGGAGCTAGGCCAAAGCCACGGCCTTTCCTATGGCTGATGCAGGACCGGGAGGCCCGCGAATCGCGTGTGTGCCGACCCAAAGGTGTTGATCTGTATGCATCACGGATCAATGAGGATCCGTTGCACCCCTACTTACCATACACCCCGAGTACCTGTAAAATGTCAAGTAGGAGAGCCCCTGGTCTTGTAGTACCCACTCCCATCGAGTGCAGCCAGATTCAAACCAACAGAGAGAAGATCCTTACTCCTGCAGCTGCCTTTTACCACTTTCACTTGGGGGCATAGCTAACCACATACCAGCTCTTGACAGAGATGCAGATTTTCTCCTGCTTCTTGGCAGAGACATCCCAAGGGTACACAAAGCTAGCCAACAACTCAACAGGTCACATGATGCAGCATATGCCTGACGCCAGGACCTAGGCTGGGTCATCAATGTCAGGAGGTCTTTCCACATTCTGCTAATTGGTTGCATTATCTGTTTCGAACTCTGCCCACATCACTACCATGTGAAAGAAAGACTTTGCAGTAAAGGCATGTGTTGCGGAACTCCAAAGTCCGCTGGGAAATCCTTGAAGCTGAGGAAGTACTGACTTATCCAAGGCAACCTGTTACCCCCCCCCCCCAGTAACTGGACGACACACAGTTCTGTGAGTAAATCAACCCTTTATTTTTCCCCAGCTGGCTTTTTATATCATTTCCCATGCAAGGGGTTTCTTAACTCATTTTCCAGGGGCATTCCCTTCAACAACTAACAGATGACAGTGATTTAATTACCTGGAACTATTTCTAACAACCTGGGATGCGTGAGACGTTTGTCTCCGCATATTTACCCAGACACATTACTAGGAGTGTAATTACATCCCGTAGCAGATAATAGGTGGTCATTAACACACTGTCAATAGATGAATGGAACACTACCTCAGACCCCCAATTAACCCAATTTACTTATTCAGACATCAGTAGACATTCTGTCTCTGCATTTCCTGGAATGAATCTTTGCTGTCACCTTTGAAGTGATCCAAACCATTTCTCAGTTTCAGTATTTTGCTACACTGCTCCCCCTTACCCACAAGCCGGCATACACAGTCTGATCCTTAACGGATCGGCTTGGGGATGTCCGGAGAGTACTCACGGATCACTTTTCCAGTTCAGTTTGCCGCGATAATCCGTCAGCATTGCCGTTCTGTTTCCCGGGGCGGTAGTGGATAGTAAAGTCATACGGTTTTAATGCCAGACTCCAGAGCAACAACCGGGCATTGTCCCCTGCCACTCGATTTAGCCATACCAAGGGGTTGTGGTCTGTGAGTAGGGTGAACTGTTGTCCGTACAAGTAGGGCTGAAGCTTCTTTAAGGCCCACACTACAGCCAGACATTCTTTTTCTATGGCGGCATAGCTCACTTCCCTGGGGAGAAGCTTCCTGCTCAAGTAAACTACGGGGTGTTCTCCGCCATCTGCTCCAACCTGGCTCAATAACGCGCCCAATCCAAACATTGAAGCATCTGTGTGAACAAGAAATCGTTTAGATGGATTGGGAGCAGCTAGTACCGGACTATTAACCAGGGCCTGTTTGAGCTGTTGAAATGCCTGTTCACACTCTGGGGCCCATTCTACTTGGCGGGGTAGGTTTTTTTTTGTAAGGTCAGCGAGGGGTTTGGCCAGGGTGCTGTAGTTCGGGACAAATTTGCGGTAGTAGCCAGCCATTCCGAGGAATGCTAAAACCTGTGTTTTGGTACGGGGGGTTGGCCACTGGGCCACTGCCTCGACTTTGGCGGGTTCGGGCTATTGTTTCCCACACCCAACCCGGTGTCCCAAGTACTGTACTTCCGCCATCCCAATATGACATTTACTCGGTTTGAGGGTTAGGCCGGCCTCTTTGATTCGGTCTAGCACCGCTCCTACATGGCCCAGATGCTCCTCCCAGGTCTCACTAAAAATCGCGATGTCATCCAAGTATGCACATGCATAATCCTGGAAGCCATCAAGCAGCCGGTCTACCATCCGTTGGAACGTGGCTGGGGCATTTTTCATCCCAAAGGGCATGACCTTAAACTGGTACAGGCCAAATGGGGTGACAAAGGCCGACTTGAGAATGGCATCTGGGGCAAGGGGAATTTGCCAATAGCCCTTACATAGGTCGATGGTCGTGAGGTATTGCCCTCTGGCCATTCGATCTAAGAGCTCATCTATCCCGGGCATTGGGTACGCGTCTGATACTGTTTTGTCATTGAGTCGCCGGTAGTCTACACAGAAGCGGGTAGTTCCATCCCGCTTTGGTACCAAGACCACCGGAGAAGCCCAAGGACTATCCGACGGCTCTATGACCCCGAGACGGATCATCTCTTGTATCTCCTGTCTCATGTGCTCCCTAACAGCCTCAGGTATTCTATAGGGCGTCTGTCTGAGGGGTGGTTGTTCCGAGGTGTCTACTTGGTGCATTGCCAGCCAAGTGCATCCAGGGATGTTTGAGACAGTTGCTCCCTTCGTGACTAGCAATTGTCGTGCCTGGATGCGCTCTTGGGGGCTTAACCGTTCCCCCAGCTGAACTTCATCTAAAGTGCCCAGCATCTCATCCTCCCCCAGAAGGTCTGGTAAAGGAAGACTTTCGAACTCGTCGAAGGCGGGCGTGCATATGGCAGCCACCTCCTCTATTCTCTCATAGTACGGTTTGAGCATGTTCACGTGTAGCATGCGTCCACCCCCATTTCCAGAGCAAGGACCTATCACGTAAGTGGTATCGCATCTCTTCTCCACCACTTGGTATGGGCCCTGCCAGGCGGCCTGTAGCCTGTCGTGGCGAACAGGTTTTAAAATCAAAACCTTTTGGCCAATCTGAAAGCTACGTCCTCTGGCGCCCCTGTCATACCATTGGCGCTGGCGAGTCTGCGCCGCCTGAAGGTTAGTACGCACCTTTTGAGTCAGTTCCTCCAAGCGGTCACGGAACTCCAACACATAGGGTATAACAGGGGTACCATCCTCCCCTTCTGCTCCTTCCCAGTGTTCCCGGATTAAATCTAGGGGTCCCCGTACTTTTCGTCCGAAAAGTAGTTAGAAGGGGGAGAATCCTGTAGATTCCTGTGGCACCTCCCTGTAAGCAAACAGAAGGTGGGGCAGGAATCTTTCCCAGTCCCGACTCGTGTCCGTGAAAGTCCGGAGCATTTGTTTTAACGTGCCATTGAACCTTTCACATAGGCCATTTGTCTGGGGGTGATAGGGGGAACTCATAATTGACTTGATGCCACACAGTCTCCACAGCTGCTGGGTGACTTCCGCAGTGAAGTGAGTGCCCTGGTCCGAGACTATCTCCCTGTGAAAGCCTATCCGAGAGAAGACCCGCATCAGCGCCTCAGCCACGGTCTCCGCGTGTATATTGGTCAGAGCTACCACCTCGGGATACCGTGTTGCATAGTCCACTATTGTCAGAATGTACTTTTTGCCGGAGGGGCTGGGTTTGGCGAGGGGTCCTACAATATCTACGGCTACCCGTTTGAACGGCTCCTCTATAATGGGTAGGGGTTGTAATTTGGCCTTGTGGCGATCCTCCCGTTTCCCTACCGGTTGACAGGTGTCACACGTTTGACAATACTGTCTAACATCTTTGGAGATGTCAGGCCAAAAGAAGGTGTGGGTAAGCCGGTATCTTGTGTGGCTGACCCCTAAGTGTCCGGACAGGGGAATATCGTGAGCTATCTGCAATAATTCTCTCCTGTATTTCTGAGGGACCACTAATTGTCGGGTTTGGACCGGTAAGGATCCGGCTGCGACTCTCTCGGAGTCGCGGTACAATAGCCCCTGGTGCCAGGAATATTTCTCTCCCTCTAATCCAGCTTGCGACTGGGTTACTTTGTCCCTATAGATCTGTAACGTGGGGTCGCTACGGGTTTCCTGCCCAAATGCTGCGGGGGTATCCCAGGGAAGGGGTTTAACAGTTCGGGGAAGTGTTCTTACCAGAGCCTCAGAGGGTGCGCTGTTTTCCGTGGTGTGGGCCTGGGATCGGGTGGTAACGGGGTAGATCTCGTTGGTAACCGGGGCTGATGCAAAAGCAGAAGTCAACTGGCCGAGATCGTTCCCCAGCAGGACATCAGCGGGAAGCTCCTGGATCAACCCCACCTTAATTAATCCGGAGCCGGCACCCCAGTTCAGGTGTACTCTTGCCGTGGGTAGCCTGTGTACTGCTCCCTCTGCAACACGCACGGCTACGGAACTCCCGGTGTGGTCGGCCTCTGGAACCAGGTGACGTTTGACCAGTGTGAGGGTGGCACCGGAATCTTGTAGACCTTGAGCAGTCTTCCCGTTCAGCTGTACTGACTGGCGATGGTGTTGCCTGTTGTCGGTAGCCGCCTGTACTGGGTCAGCCTCATGTAGGATACTCCAGTGTTTCTCCAATTCTTCCACTCCGCGGTTGACCGGGGCCGCTTCTGTGTGATAGCAATGAGCGGCAGCCCGTGCTGGAGGGGGTGGCCCTGGTCGAATCCATGCAGCTTGGTCCTGGTTCTGAGTGCAGTCTCTCTGACAGTGCCCAAATTGCTTGCATGAATGGCACTGCACTCCCTTGCGCCCGAGGTATCGATTTGCAGGGGGGTTAGGGAGAGCCCTTTGACAAAGTCGTGATGACGAAACGCGTCAGAACGTGATCCTACAGCAATCGCAAGTGACGAGTGACGCTGTGCGTTCCAAGGAACTAGCCAGAGAAACCGGAAGTGACATCAGGCGAACTGCTGGTCGGTAAGCCGAGATAGACACACGGTGGGACAAACAAATCCTTTCTTTGGCAATATTTGACTCCAGTCATACAAACATCAAGTTTCTGGATCAAAAAGGAACCCGTGCTGTCACAGGCTCTCAGACATATTAGTGTGTCTGAACATACTGGAATAAGCTTAATTTAAAGAGATATATGAATATATATTTTTAACAAGAGATAAATAAATCGTTTCAAAACTGGACTATACTATGTGGAGTTTTTCCTCTCTCCCCATATTGGTACTCCTGGAGAAAAACTGAGTATCTCTATTAGGGATGAGCTCGGTGTTCGAGTCGAACCGTTCGGCGAACATCGAACGATTTGAGGCGTTCGCGCCAAATTCGAGTGACGCGAACGGCCCACAATACACTGTGCCATCGCAGTGCAATCCCGGCGCTGTGATTGGCCAAGCATGCACTGTGACCCTGCATGCTTGGCCAATCACAGCGCCGGCAGCTAGGAGAGCCATAATTGGCCACAGGAAGGTTGCCTGTGGCCAATTATAGCTCAGGGGGTTTAGCACACGCCCCACACTATAAAAGGCCGCCAGCGCGGCGGCCTTGTGTAGTGTGTTCCGGCGCAGGGAAAGAGTTACATAGGCAGGGACAGTGTCAGTGCTATTTGTACCTCAAACTTGTGTGTAGGGAGAGAGAAGGATAGGCAGGGAAAGTGTCAGTGTCATATTCTTTGCTAAACCTTGTGTGCAGGGAGAGAGAAGGATAGGCAGGGAGAGTGTCAGTGTCATATTCTTTGCTAAACCTTGTGTGCAGGGAGAGAGAAGGATAGGTAGGGGACAGTGTCAGTGTCACATTCTTTGCTAAACCTTGTGTGCAGGGAGAGAGAAGGATAGGCAGGGAGAGTGTCAGTGTCATATACTTTGATAAACCTTGTGTGCAGGGTGAGAGAAGGATAGGCAGGGGACAGTGTCAGTGTCATATTCTTTGCTAAACCTTGTGTGCAGGGAGAGAGAAGGATAGGCAGGGGACAGTGTCAGTGTCACATTCTTTGCTAAACCTTGTGCGCAGGGAGAGAGAAGGATAGGCAGGGGACAGTGTCAGTGTCATTGTTGCTAAGCCTCCTGCACATTATACACCTGAAGTTAGCCCGTATTGCTGCTTTTTCCTGGTGTGTTACACCAACAGGCATTTGCAGCACTTACAGCGGGCGGAGTGTGCCTCCTGATCATATTACACCTGAAGTTAGCCTGTATTGCTGCTTTTTCCTGGTGTGTTACACCAACAGGAATTTGCGGCACTTACAGCGGGCGGAGTGTGCCTCCTGATCATATTACACCTGAAGTTAGCCTGTATTGCTGCTTTTTCCTGGTGTGTTACACCAACAGGCATTTGCGGCACTTACAGCGGGCGGAGTGTGCCTCCTGATCATATTACACCTGAAGTTAGCCTGTATTGCTGCTTTTTCCTGGTGTGTTACACCAACAGGCATTTGCAGCACTTACAGCGGGCGGAGTGTGCCTCCTGATCATATTACACCTGAAGTTAGCCTGTATTGCTGCTTTTTCCTGGTGTGTTACACCAACAGGCATTTGCGGCACTTACAGCGGGCGGAGTGTGCCTCCTGATCATATTACACATGAAGTTAGCCTGTATTGCTGCTTTTTCCTGGTGTGTTACACCAACAGGCATTTGCGGCACTTACAGTGGGCGGAGTGTGCCTCCTGATCATATTACACCTGAAGTTAGCCTGTATTGCTGCTTTTTCCTGGTGTGTTACACCAACAGGCATTTGCAGCACCTACAGTAGGCGTAGTGTGATTCCTGCAAAATATACTCCTGAAGCTAGGCCTTATTGCTGGTTTTCCCATTTCCCTGCAGGCCATTAGAATGTCTGGAAGGCAAACAAGGAGAGGCAGACAGTCAGGAGCCAATAAAAGAGGGCAAGCAGGCTCTGTGTCTAGAGACAACAGTGCTGGTCGTGGACGCGGTGAATCGCCATCAGCACGTGGCCATGGGACACGCTTGTCCTTCTTTTCGGCAGCTGGACGTGTTGGGCCGCATCATGCCGAAGACTTGGTAGAGTGGATGACCAAGCCCTCCTCATCCTCCTCATCCTCTCTAACCCAGGCTCAGGGTACTGGCAAAGCAGCTGGCAAAGCGTCCTCTTCCCTGGTATCAATGTCATCATCAGTCACTCCTTCCCTAGACCAACCATGTCCTCCTGAGGAGTCCCCCGAACTGTTTGAGCACAGTGTTGGGTACATGCTCCAGGAGGATGCCCAGCGTTTCGATGGGTCTGATGATGATACCCAGCTAGAGGAAGGCAGTAGCGTGAGAGCAGAGAGAGGGGATGCTCAAGAAGGACACCAATCTGGCAGTCATGTTCCAGCAGCTGCAGCATACTGCCAGATTGGCTCCAGTGATGAGAAGGGAGGGGATGATGAGGTCACTGACTCCACGTGGGTGCCTAATAAGAGAGAGGAGGATGAGGAGGAGGCACATCTCCAACGAGGCAGGATGCCCTCGGGGGACCAGCGTAAGGGCAGCACACCGACGGAATCACACCGCAGAGCTCCGCCTGTGCAGGGCGCTGCCTCTGCCCGTTATTCAAAAAGTTCTTTGGTGTGGGCCTTTTTTGAGTTGAGTGCATCAGATCGCACAGCTGCTGTTTGCAATATATGTCTCAAGCGTATATCGCGTGGCCAAAACATCACCCGCTTGGGCACCACATGCTTGACCAGACATATGTTGACCTGCCATGCAGCTCATTGGCAAGCCTACCTTAAAGACCCACACCAAAGAACAAAGCCGACCTCTCCTTGCACCGCATCAGCTGGGATCTCCAACCCCACTATACCTTCAGTCCTCTCTGAAACCTGCACTGAGAGGAATGAAGGTGTAGAATTAGGTGTGTCACAGCCAAGTACTTGCGGGCACTCTGCTAGCAGTACACCGACGTCCGATTCTAGCAGGCAAATTTCCCTGCCCCAGCTGCTGGACCGTCGAAAGAAGTTCACTCCCAGCCATCCACATGCCCAGCGGTTGAATGCTAGCTTGGCTAAATTGCTAGCGCTTCAACTGCTGCCTTTTCAGTTGGTAGACTCGGCCCCCTTCCGTGAGTTTGTGCAATGTGCGGTTCCTCAGTGGCAGGTTCCCAAACGCCACTTTTTCTCACGGAAGGCGATTCCGGCTCTCTACCGGCATGTGGAAGGCAATGTCTTGGCCTCGCTGGACAGGGCGGTCAGCGGTAAGGTGCATATTACCGCTGACTCATGGTCCAGCAGGCATGGACAGGGACGTTACCTTTCTTTCACGGCCCATTGGGTCACTCTTTTGGTAGCTGGGAAGGATGCAGGACAAGGTGCAGTAGTGTTGGAGGTTGTTCCACCGCCACGCCTCCAAAATGCTACTACTGGTTGTGACACACCTCTGTCCTCCACCCCCTCCTCTTCTTCTTCCTCCATGGCCTCTTCCTGTGCTTTGTCCTCGGAACCAGCGGTGCTCCGTAGGCGTTCAAGGGGCTACGCAATTACGCAGGCAAAAAGATGCCATGCCGTACTTGCGCTGGTGTGTTTGTGGGACAGGAGCCACACTGGGGCAGAGGTTCTGTCTGCTCTGCAGGGGCAGGCCGAGAGGTGGTTGATGCCACGCCAGCTTAAGCCAGGAATGGTAGTTTGCGACAATGGAACCAACCTGCTCTCCGCTCTCCGACAGGGACAACTGACCCATGTGCCCTGTGTGGCTCACGTCCTTAACCTGGTGGTGCAGCGGTTCTTGGGCAGGTACCCGGGCTTAAAGGATGTCCTGAGGCAGGCCAGGAAAGTCTGTGTGCATTTCCGCAGATCTTATAATGCCAGTGCTCACCTGGCTGAGCTGCAAAAGGAGTTGAACCTGCCCAAGAACCGCCTTATATGTGACATGCCCACCAGGTGGAACTCAACGTTGGCCATGCTGCAGCGGCTGCACACGCAGCAGAGGGCCATCAATGAGTACCTGTGCGACTACGGCACCAGGACAGGGTCAGGGGAGCTCGGGTTTTTTTCACCACGCCAGTGGGGCATGATCAGGGATGCATGCACTGTCCTGGCACCATTTGAGGAGGCCACGAGGATGGTGATCAGTGACAGTGCATGCATCAGTGACACTGTACCTCTTGTCCACCTGTTGGAACATACGCTGCGTGGAATAATGGACAGGGCACTTGAGGCAGAACAGAGGCAGGAAGAGGAGGACTTCCTTGCCTCTCAAGGCCCCCTTTACCCAGACAGTGTTCCTTCTGTCCCACCCATTGCGCAGGAAGAAGAGGAGGAGGAGGAGGAGGATTGTGTCAGCATGGAGGTGGAGCCTGGCACTCAGCATCATCAGCAGCAGTGTTTTAGGGATGATTTACAGTCCCAAGAAACCAGTGGACTTGTACGTGGCTGGGAGGAGGTGGCTGCGGATCATGTCGTCCTTAGTGACCCAGAGGACTCCGGACCGAATGCCTCAGCTAACCTACGCTGCATGGCCTCCCTGATCCTGCAAAGTCTGCGGAAGGATCCTCGTATTCTTCAGATCAAGGAGAGGGACCATTACTGGCTGGCCACTCTCCTTGATCCACGGTACAAGGTTGCGGACCTTATCTTACCGTCGCAGAGGGAGCAGAGGATGAGACAACTCCGGGAGGCCTTGCAGAAAGGTCTGTGCAACGCGTTCCCAGAGACTACTGGGAGGTTACAAACTCCTGGTCCTGGACAACGAGTTGCTGAGGCTTCGGTCAGTCAAAGAAGGAGCGGTGGGGAAGGTGGCCGTCTGACCGATGCGTTCAGACAATTCTTTAGTCCGCAGCCCCAAGGTATGATCGGTTCCAGCAACCATCGCCAGCGATATACATGGTGCAGGAATACCTAGGGGCAAGGTCAAACTTGGACACCTTCCCCACCGAAAATCCTCTGGCTTACTGGGTCTTGAGGATGGATCACTGGCCAGAGCTTGCACAGTATGCAATTGAGCTACTGGCCTGTCCTGCATCCAGCGTTCTTTCAGAACGCACATTCAGTGCTGCTGGAGGATTTGTCACGGATCACAGGGTGCGCCTGTCCACCGACTCTGTTGATCGACTGACCTTCATAAAGATGACCCAGTCTTGGATCACCACCAGCTACCAAACACCTGAAGCTGATATAACAGACTAATTTATTTTCAAATGTCACATCCCTTCAAGACTGATGCTGATGCTGAGAGACTGTCCTGTTATGTTGACTGACTGTCCTCCTCCTCCTCAATGATCCGATTCATGATGATAGCTTGGAAGAACATTTTTGCTTCTGGGTGCCGCCACCAGTGGCTAAGGCCCAATTTTTCAGCCCCTGTTTAACAGGGGCATGTAATTAAAAAAATGTATGCAATGCTTTGCAGCATGGCTCATTCCTGCACTCCAACTAGAGTATCTGGGAGAGGTTGCAGTGTCGTGGCACCAGCACCAGTGGCTAAGGCCCAATTTTTCAGCCCCTGTTTAACAGGGGCGTGTAATTACAATTTTTGATGCAATACTTTGCAACAGGGCTCATTGCTGTGCTCCAAGTACAGTATCTGTGAGGGGTTGCAGTGTTGTGGCACCAGTGCCTAAGGCCCAATTTTTCTGCCCCTGTTTAACAGGGGCATGTAACTACAATTCTTGATCTAATAATTCACAGCAGGGCCCATTCCTGCGCCCACCAAGAGTAACTGTGAGGCCTTACAGTGTTGTGTCAACACCACCACCACCACCACCACCAAAGGCCCAATTTTTCAGCCCCTGTTCAACAGGGGCATGTAATTACAATTCTTGATCTAATAATTCACAGCAGGGCCCATTCCTGCACCCACCAAGAGTAACTGTGAGGCCTTACAGTGTTGTGTCAACACCACCACCACCACCACCAAAGGCCCAATTTTTCAGCCCCTGTTCAACAGGGGCATGCAATTACAATTCTTGATATAATAATTCACAGCAGGGCCCATTCCTGCGCCCACCAAGAGTAACTGTGAGGCCTTACAGTGTTGTGTCAACACCACCACCACCACCACCAAAGGCCCAATTTTTCAGCCCCTGTTCAACAGGGGCATGCAATTACAATTCTTGATCTAATAATTCACAGCAGGGCCCATTCCTGCTCCCACCAAGAGTAACTGTGAGGCCTTACAGTGTTGTGTCAACACCACCACCACCACCACCAAAGGCCCAATTTTTCAACCCCTGTTCAACAGGGGCATGCAATTACAATTCTTGATCTAATAATTCACAGCAGGGCCCATTCATGCGCCCACCAAGAGTAACTGTGAGGGCTCACAGTGTTGTGGCAACACCAACATGTAAGGGGCAAATTTCAGCTGAGTATATACGGCAGGCCCCTACTTTCAAACATCCAACTTACAAACGACTCCTCCTTGCAAACGGAAGGATACAACAGGAAGTGAGAGGAAATCTACCCCTAGGAAGGCAAATTCTCTCCTGTAAGAGTTAATATGGGAAAAAAGTGTCTCCTCTCCACTGATGATTTATCACCAATTCTTGTTTCAATAAAAACCCCAAATTTTCAAAAAACATTTGTCATTAGGACGGAAAGTGAGGTGAACTGTTCTGAACAGGTGCACACTGCACAGACAGCAAAACAAATGTTACAGGGGTGATAACCCTTCCCTATGTTTTCCAAAAAGCTTAAAAATAGATTTCTTGGCTGGAGCTACACTTAAACAATGTACCTGTTCAAAATTACAAACAGATTCTACATAAGAACAAACCTACAGTCCCTGTCTTGTATGCACTGCCTGTATACGGCTGTTCAGAGTATATAGGGCCTTTTTTATTTTGTGTGCGGGGTTCCCCTTAATATCCATACAAGACCCAAAGGGGCTGGTAATGGGCTGGAGTGGGGGGGGGGGGGGGTGATGGGGTAGCTATGCCATTTTTCTTAAAGATTTTCATCCATATTACCGGGACCAGACATTACATTAAAGCCGCAAGCAGTTTTAAATGGCTTTTTTTCCTTTAGAAATGTAATTTTGTGCAGGGACAGTTCTAAACACGGGAAACACGTGGTACTTCACAGGCATACTTTAGACACCCCCCAGGTACGATATTTAAAGGAATATTTGACTTTTTTTTCACTTTATGCATCATTAAAATGACTGCTCCCGAAAAACGGCCGTTTTTAAAACTTTTTTTTGGATTGATACATGTCCCCTGGTGCAGAACCCGGGTTCCCAAACCCTTTTTAGGACAATAACATGCATAATAGTCGTTATAATTAGCACTTTAGATTTCGAACGTTCGCATCCATTGTATTTAATAGGGTTCGAAAGTTCGTGCGAACTTTCGGTCCGTTCGCGGGTTCTGGTGCGAACCGAACCCGGGGGTGTTCGGCTCATCACTAATCTCTATAAAAAGGACGCCCACAGAAGGACGCTCTCGATCTCCTGCTTAGATTTTCGTATGAGGCCTGCTAACTTCTGAAGTCTGGTGAGTGCAATCCCTAAGGGGAGTCTTTTCTCATACACCTGTCTACATGTGATCTGGAGGAAGGTGCACATTCCGCAGACAACATTTAAGAATACTTGACAAGTGAAACGAATAGAACTCTGCTTTGTGACACAATATACAGACTGGGTGATTGCATACACCATTGTCTCTAGGGACAAAGGGAACCTTATCAAATTTAGTTTTGATAGGAGCGCCGCATATGACAATTAGAGTAATTCACATTTGTGTTATATATTCAATTTTTGTCATTTTTGAAATACATGTTTATTTTTTAATGTGGCTGCTGACCGTTCACAGATATTCATGAGTAGAATCTGATATTTGTATATTTTATTCCGATCTAAGAGGTTGATTCAAATTTTGATTGTAAACTCATAGCGCTGAGTTAAAAGAAAATTAGTTATCAGTTGCGCCTTAATACTTTTTTCTTTTTCTTGTGTTTATATTGGGTTAGGGATTAGCCCGGGTTGTTCTGTAGCTGGGGGCCCTGGGTTATGGTTCAGTGGTCTGGTGCTTGGTCGGAAGCTAGTCTGTGATGGCCGGCGGGCATCTTGATATTCGTCAGCTTGCCTGGCCGCTTCCTAAAGAGTGGTAGGTTTGCGATCCCTTACCCACTCCTGTACCTCTGGGTTTAGTCCATTAAAGAATTGCTCCAGTAAAATCAGCTGGGTGATCGCGTCTGCTGTGGTTTCCTAACTGGCTTGCAGCCAAGCTAGGGCTGCCCTCTGCATTCGGCAAGCCCATTCGGTGTGGGAGTCCTTCTCCTGTTTCTTTGTGTCCCGGAAGCGTCTCCTGTATGCTTCTGGGGTGATGGCATACCTTGCCAAAATAACTTCCTTTACCCAGCTATAGCTTGCGATTTCCTCCTCTGGCACGGCTCTGTAGGCTTATGTTGCACGGCCTGACAGTTTACAGCTAAGATCCGTACCCAGTCTGTCTGGGGTACTTGGTACAGCTTGCATTGCCGTTCAAAATCTTGCAGGAAGCTATCGATCTCTTCCTCTGCTTCCACAAACTTTTTAAAGGCATCATGGGGTACTTTTAGTTTTGTCTCTGGTGCCGGTGTCGTCGTTAGCAGTCTCTTAGAGGCACGCTGTTCCGCTAGCCGGAGTTGGGTCTCCCGTTCTTCTCTCGCCGTGATAAAGGCATCCACTTGGGCTAACGTTGCCTGTACCAGCTAGGTGGAGGGGTTTTCTGCATAAAACGCTAGCCTGCGTTTCACTTCTTGGTCAAACTCAGTCTCCATGGCTTCTGTAGCCATACTGTGTGCCCGATCTCCCTCGGTCAGTTCTGCAATCAGCTCGGCTTTGGTTTTATTGCTGGCGATCTTCCCTCTTGCTTCCAGCAAATCCTTTAACGTCGCTCGTTTTAATCCAGCATAGTTTGTCTCCATTCACACTTCCATTCGTGTAACCGAATTTGCATGAACGCTGCTTCCTCTTGCTGCAAGGCTTTAATCCCACCGCTGCCAACTAGTGTTGCGGAACTCCAAAGTCCGCTGGGAAATCCTTGAAGCTGAGGAAGTACTGACTTATCCAAGGCAACCTGTTACCCCCCCAGTAACTGGACGACACACAGTTCTGGGAGTAAATCAACCCTTTATTTTGCCCCAGCTGGCTTTTTATATCATTTCCCATGCAAGGGGTTTCTTAACTCATTTTCCAGGGGCATTCCCTTCAACAACTAACAGATGACAGTGATTTAATTACCTGGAACTATTTCTAACAACCTGGGATGCGTGAGACGTTTGTCTCTGCATATTTACCCATAACAATGAAACCGTGCCAGACACATTACTAGGAGTGTAATTACATCCCGTAGCAGATAATAGGTGGTCATTAACACACTGACAATAGATGAATGGAACACTACCTCAGACCCCCAATTAACCCAATTTACTTATTCAGACATCAGTAGACATTCTGTCTCTGCATTTCCTGGAATGAATCTTTGCTGTCACCTTTGAAGTGATCCAAACCATTTCTCAGTTTCAGTATTTTGCTACAGCATGCAACAGTTCTTCACATAAGGCCCTTCATTTCTGGGATGGTAATGACAGCACTACAGTGTTCAATGTAACAACTAAAGACAATGAGCTGGCACTCACCATGGAAAATAAGGCATTCCAAAAAAACTGTGTGAAAGGAGTTCTATCAGGACAATTCCAATAGCTTGGTGGCAACACTACTATTTCATGTCAAAGAAAGAAACTACCAAAATTATATTCAGCATGCAAAAGCAAGATTTACTTCTTTACAACGTACCCTGAACAGAAAACCTGAGATGAAAAAACACTTTGTTGACTTTATGCAGAAGGCGTTTGCAAGAGATCATGCTAATCCTGCACCACCTCTTAGGGAAGGGAAGGAATGTTGGTACTTCCCATGCTTTAGTGTGTACCATCTTCGCAAGCCCAATCAGATCAGGGTGGTCTTCGACTTAAGTGCTTGATATGACAGTGTTTCCCTCAACGATCTCCTTCTCACTGGTTCTAATCTAAACAACATTATATTTTCTGACCCTGCTTAGTTGGGGGGGGGGGCATCGCACTCCCAGAGGTGAGCCTGTACCCATTGGGGGGGACCACGAGTGAGGCGATTCGTTGGTGGTCTGGAAGCTCTATATAGGATTTCACAATTACATGTAGTTGTTCATCTATCAACATCCATTTGTGGAATTTGCACTGTTTTAATATGGACTTTTTTTTCACTTTATTGTATGGACATTTAATTATGCACTTTATATGTCGTTTGATTCAATGATTTTGATATTTGTTTATATTTCATGAATCAGACTATTCTAAATGTATGTCAGTATCAGACAAGAAGAATGCATCAGAAGACAAGAAGAATGCATCAGAAAAATCTCCATTCCCAATCAATGGCAAGATGTGCCTACGGACCTCACCCCCGCTGATCATAGCACTCATGCAGTACCAGCCTCCACTTTTTTGAACATTTCATGGTCATCTTGAACAATGAACCCATCACAATTCCCACTGACTCTACATTTGAACTGGTTAATCCTGAGTCTGATAAGGAAATCAGAGCTAATATTACACTCAACACCTAATGTTCATAGGCAACAGTGGAAACAGGTTCATAACCTTGCCAAGGTCTTCTGGAGTTGTTAAAAGAAGGAGTACCTTTGCAACCTTCAAGGTCTTGGCAAATGGCAAACCCAACCTACAAGTTGTTGACAGTCTTCTTGAAAGAAAAGCATGCCCATTGCAACCATTGGCCTATGGGTCTCATTACAAAGACTACAGCAAGTAATGATGGAAAGGTTGGAAAAGTAAAAATCAAGGTAATTCAGGAAGGATCAGAGCGACTCTACTTGAGGCCTATCAGTGAACTGGTACTTCTTTTGCCAAAGGATTAGTGTTCATCCTCTAAACCAAATCAACAACTTGATTCAAAAGGGAGGCAAGAAGGACTGGTGTATGTTGCTGCCTTCCCCTCTGATGATACACTCAACTATCTTCTGTGCCATCTTGCAGACACCAGTAGTGACTTTCAAGTTTTACAGTAAAGTTTTACGGTCCTTGATGATGCCCTGGAGGAGGGGCAAAATGCGTTGACATAATTTCCGGTCAACTTTAGAACCAGTGACGCTGCTTCCGGTTCTCGTGGAAAGCACACTGTTGTGAACCCGGAACACACTGACGCTCGTTTATCATTGAAGTCCTGTGAGTTTTTCAAATAACTGCGCCATGTTAATTTGTTCCTAAGCGGTACTCCACAAGATTGTCTTTTCCTTTTCTCCCTCACATGGCTCCCCGATCTCTGTCGTGACCATTGAGCCAACTATTGAACCTCATCGATCATTACCGGACCTAGATGTTGGGTGACCTTTATTTTCTTTCTCTCTGTGTCAGAACCACTGATTCATACTGAACATTATTTTTGATGATTGTCATTTTTAGAACTGTGGGTCTTAAAGGGGCTAATCACCTGGTTGTTACCAGTCCTATGTTCAGTTAACTTTGTTAGCACAGCTTATTTGTGTTTTTTGTTTGTTATTTTCATTAGTGGAATCATTAGTGGCAACACTTAGTTCCACATACATAGCACGGTTTGGTGCCATCAGTGCACCATTTTTGTAGTATCATCAAGTGCCATTATCCCGAAAGGAATTGATTGTCGTTATTCACATCATTCTTGTGTTGAGCACTTGTAATTATATTCGCTAGCGCTGCATTATATATATTATTTTTTACGTTTTACAGTATGTTTGCTTTCTTATTCTTTTGCTCTCCTCTTTCTTCTCTTTCATAGTTCATAGTGGTTCATGGTTTATAGTGTTTGGATTTGATTATCTCTTTAATATTTGAAATCATAGATTTCGACAGGGAGTATTATGTTACGCATGCATTGTTTTTTGCCTTTACATAACTTTGTCCCTTTCTCCCTTTGTAGCTAGGAGATGCTCTGTATAGCTAGTCCCACCCTCTTTTCAGTGTGTCTTTAGTTTCTGTTCTGAGCACATGCAATTGCTGGAGCTAGACATACTAGGATTTTTTTTTTTTTACCTCTTATGTTAATTTGTGAAGATCTGCACAAGTTTTAGACTAAAGAATTCTACAATATGTAATTTGGATCGAGTCACTGTCTGCTAAATCTACTGAGACTGTAAGTTGCAGCTATCTTGTCACAACTGGATCAGTTATAGATATCACACTTTAGTGCTTAGATTGCAGAGGCAAAAAAAATTCAGTGATATGAGAGGAGGGAGTAAATAAATATTTGGAGCAACCTTCTAGAAAGGTTTTACCTCCCAGCCTTTGCCTAGAGAGGATGCCAATGTGAGTTGTCTTTTCCTCTTCAGCCTTCCTACATTATATGAGTCAATATGCTATTGTATTCTCGCCCTACACCTTCTCCTTCTGTTACCTTAGAGACAGATGTAGAGATTCATGTAATGAAACAAATCTTGCAGCTCACAATGCTTTATTAGTCCTACAAAAATAATTTGTATTTTGTGGAAATAGAAATTGGAGAACCTACAAAACCTGGTTACGATGATCGACTTAAACTTTTTCAATTATCTACTGATGCAATGGTGTTGTAGTTGTTACTCTCTGCTGATCAGAGCTCTCCTTCTTTAAATAAAGTGTGCAATATGTTTTACAACCAGCAGCTGACATGTCTGTATCTAAAAGTAAAGATCTGACAGCTGAATGAGACATTGCGACAAATGTGTTGTTTGCTGCTGGCTGTAAATGATGGATGTATTGTAGCATTTTCTCTACCACAGCACATTGTGATTGGAGTTTATATATTGGAACAGACTCGAATAAAAAACAGACTAGCAGTAAAAAAATTGCTGACTAAAGAAATGGGTATGTAGTGAAAAAAGTAAAAACTAAAAATAGAGCAAATATAGGGCAGTTTTACGACACAAACATTAAAGGGGTTGTAAAGGTTCACTTTTTATTTTCTAAATAGGTTCCTTTAAGCTAGTGCATTGTTGGTTCACTTACCTTTTCCTTAGATTTCCCTTCTAAATATTTTTTTTCTTTGTTTTCTTTGTCTGAATTTCTGACTTCCTGTTCCTCCTCAGTAAGCTGTTCAGTAAGCTGTTCTGGCTGACTCTACACCACTCGGATGATGGTGTGAAGTTTAGTGAGGAGAAACAGGAAGTGAGAAATTCAGACAAAGAAAAAAAACATTTAGAAGGTAAATCAAAGGAAAAGGTAAGTGAACCAACAATGCACTAGCTTAAAGGAACCTATTTAGAAAATAAAAAACGAACCTTTACAACCCCTTTAACAGCTGTGTTCCCCAATGATATTTAAAAATATGGTGGATGCTAGGAGGTAACATGACTCACCACATCCTACATCTCAGACAAGATCTCATCCCCGGAGCTGCCAGCTACAATTTGACCATTACAAGGATGTATTAAAGCTGAGTTCCACCCAAAAGTGGAACTTCCGCTTAAACCACTCCTCGCCCCCTTACATGTCACATTTGGCATGTAATTTTTTTTGGGGGGGAGTGGGGGCTTCAGTAGGAGTGGAACTTCCTGTCCCACTTCCTCCTTCCGCCCAGGGACCGCTTAGGCGACTCGCCATATCGCTTTTTGGCGGCCCCTCCCTGTAGGCGATCACCTGGGACACCTGTCAGGTCCCAGGCGATCGTCTGTCCACTCAGATTGCGCAGCACCGCTCGCGCATGCGCAGTGAGTGCCCGGCCGTGAAGCCGAAAGCTGTCACGGCCAGGTGCCCACAGTTAGAATGATGGCCCCGTCGGAGAGGGGGGGGGAGGAGCGAAGCTCCGTTCGGCTGCGTCGCTGGACAGTGGAACAGGTAAGTGTCTGTTTATTAAAAGCCAGCAGCTACACTTTTTGTAGCTGCTGACTTTTAATAAACATAAAAAAGGCTGGAACTCCCCTTTAAGCAAAACCACAAATGGCTCGAATTTCAGTTGCTTCCTCTTGAATTGGCCAAAACACAAGCCATGGGTGGCCCTGCAAGCCCCACCTAGCTCAACAAAAGTCCATTTAAATATAATTGGAAAATTATCAGTTGAGCAGTGAATGTATCTGACGGTTATCACAGTTGCTGAACACGATAGCCGGCCGTGGATGGGGGAATCAAATGAAAACCCAAGCTGTTTATGTGTAGCTTTACTCATGCGTCAGGGCTCTCCATTTCAACAATAGTTTTCCATCACAGAAATAAATTTAAATTTCAGTATAAATACAGCTGTTCTGTGAAGCCCTCAGAGGTTTGGTGGAGAAACTTAGTGAAAAAACAACATCATGAAGGCCAAGGAACACACCAGACAGGTCAAGGATAAAGTTGTGCAGAAGTTTAACCACTTCCATACCAGGCCTATTCTGGCACTCCTCTCCTACATGTAAAAATCATAATTTTTTTCCTAGAAAATTACTCAGAACCCCCAAACATTATATATGTTTTTTTAGCAGACACCCTAGGGCAGTGATGGCGAACATTGGCACCCCAGTTGTTTTGGAACTACACTTCCTATGATGCTTAACTATTCTGCAGAGTGCATGAGCATCATGGGAAATGTAGTTCCAAAACATCTTGATTGATTGATATGTAAATTTATATTGCGCCAAATACTGTCTTGGAGGACTGCAACTAAGCGCGCTGTACCATAAATTCACCAATCAGCCTTGGGAAAAGAAAAAACCATTTGAGAAAAAGGGAGGGGAGAAAAAAAAAGAAGAAGGAAGGCTCACGAGGGGAGTCGAAAAACAAAGTTAACGTTAAATTATTACAGAGTTAGATGTCTCTACATCCGTAGTTAGGAAAAAGCATTTTTAAAAAGGTGGGTTTTTAATTGCCTTTTAAAAAGAGCTTGGGGCATTGGGAGCCGGAGATGGTCGGGGAGTTGGTTCCAAAGGGCCGCGCCCATAGTCTGCATTCGTCGACCTCCCAAGGACTGGAGTCGGGCGGGTGCTTGGATGATCCTATTTTGAAGCCCTGACCGCAATGCTCTAATTGGTGCGTAATGGGGGGCCATTTCTGTGAGATAGAGTGGGCCCAGGCCCCAATATGCTATAAACATCAGAACCAAGATTTTAAATTGTACTCTATGCACTATAGGTAACCAATGTAGCTGTGCCAGCACGGGGGTGATGTGATGTCTATATGGTGTACCCGTAATAGTGCGTGCTGCTTGATTCTGTATAATTTGGATTTTTTTGACCCACTTAAGAGGAAGGCCAAGGCAAAAACCATTGGCAAAGTCTAGTCTGGATTGTACTAGAGCCAAAGTAAGTGTGATTTGGTGTCGATATGAAAGTAGATGTCTGATCTTCCGAATAATTTGCAAATAGAATGAGGCATTTTTCATACAGTTCATAATTTGCGGAATCCAGGTAAGCTTTGCATCAAAAATTATTCCAAGGTTCTTGACTTGTCTTTTAGGTTCTGGGCAGGTACCTAGGTCAGATGGCCATCGGGATAGAATGGGAAAGGCTAGGTTTGCCCACTTGGAGTATTTCTGTTTTGGCATCTGGGGTGCCAAGGTTCGCCATCACTGCCTTAAGGTATAAAATGGCGGTCATTGCAACTTTTTATGTCACACGGTATTTGCGCGACACTTTTTCAAACAAGTTTCATGAATTAAAAAACGAAACAGTAAAGTTAGCGCAATTTTTTTGTATAATGTGAAACACAATGTTATGCTGAGTAAATAGATACCCAACATGTTACGCTTTATAATTACGCACACTTGTGAAATGGCACCAAATTGTGGTACTTAAAAATCTCCATAGGTGATGCACAGGAGTCTAGTGCTAGAATTGTTGCTCTCGCTGCAACGCATGCAGTGATACCTCACCTGTGGTTTGAACCGCGTTTACATATGCAGGCGCGACTTACATGTGCGTTCGCTTCTGTGTGCAAGCACTTTATATTTTTTTATTGTTTATTTTACTTTCAATTTGTTTCTTTTTATACTTTCTCTTTAAAAAAAATGTTTTTGATCACTTTTATTCCTATTAATAGGAATGTAAACATCCCTTGTAATAGGAATAGTGCGTGACAGGTCCTCTTTAATGAGGGATATGGGGTCTATAAGACCCCCACATCTCTCCTCGAGGCTGGAAAGCATCAGATAAAAAATAAATAAAAAATTACCGGTCTGGCGCTTTTCCAGCCCGAGATCTTGGCTTTGTCTACATCCACGGCCCGGATGTGACGTCACACCTTTGCGCCCGGGCCTCAGATGGTCATAGAGATTACTGGTGACCACCGGAGGGTGGCAGGAGGGGGGTGTCCCCTCCCGCTGCCTCCAAGAATGATCAAGCGGCTGAACTGCCGCTATGATCATTCTTACGGTGCACAGAATCGTCGGCTGAAAAAGAAGATATCTGAATTATGCCTGTAGCTGCAGGCATCATTAAGATATCCCCACTGAAAGTCAAAGCCCTCATATGACGTCCTTGTGCTGGAAGTAGTTAAAGCAGGGCAAGGTTAAAAAATAAAAAAATATCCCAAGCTTTGAAAATCTCACGGAGCACTGTTTAACCCATCAGCCAAAAATGGAAAGAGTATGGCACAACTGCAATCCTACCAAGACATGGCTGTCCACCTAAACTGACAGGCCGGGCAAGGAGAGCATTAATCAGAGAAGCAGCCAAGTTGCTCATGGCAACTCTGGAGGAGCTGCAGATCCACAGCTCAGGTGGGAGAATCTGTCCACAGGACAACTTAGTCATGCACTCCACAAATCTGGCCTTTATGGAAGAGTGGGAAGAAGAAAGTCATAAGAAGTCCCATTTGCAGTTTGTGAGAAGCCATGTGGGGGACAGAGCAAACATGTGGAAGAAGGCGTTCTTGTCAGATGAGGCCAAAGTTGAACTTTTTGGCCTAAAAGCAAAACGCTATGTGTGGCGGAAAACTAACACTGCACATCACCCTGTATGCTCCATAGCAGTTTTCCCGACGAGAAAACTGCCCGCAAAAATTTTAGAACATGCTCTATTTTCTCCCGTCGTGTTTCCAGTCAGTCTTTTTCTCGTCGCGAAAACCGGTCGTGTGTATGCTTTTCTGAGGGGGAAAAAAACACGCATGCTCAGAATCAAGTATGAGACGGGAGAGCTCGTTCTGGTAAAACTAGCGTTCGTAATGAAGATAGCACATTTGTCACGCTGTAACGGACTAAAAAGCACGAGGCTGAAAAGCGCGAATCGTCTCTCACCAAACTTTTACCAACACGAGATCATCAAAAGCAAGCCCAAAGGGTGGCGCCATTTGAATGGAACGTCCCCTTTATAGCGCCGTCTTACGTGTTGGACGTCACCACGCTCTGGTCGAGCATTTTTTGAACGTGTGTATGCAAGGCAGGCTTGAGAGGAATAACTTTGGGAAAAACTTGGGGTTTTGGAATGTCAGGTAAACCGGTCGTGTGTACGAGGCATTAGAATGGCCCAGTCAAAGTCCAGACCTAAATCCAATTGAGAATCTGTGGCAAGACTTGAAAATTGCTGTTCACAAATGCTCTCCATCCAATCTGACAGAGCTTGAGCAAAGAAGAATGGGCAAAAATGTCACTCTAGATGTGCAAAACTAGTAGAGATGTACCCAAAAAGGACTTGCAGCTGTAACTGTAGCGAAACGTGGTTCTACAAAGGGGGGCTGAATACAAATGCACGCCACACTTTTCACATATTTGTAAAAAAAATTGAAAACCATTTATCATTTTCCTTCCATTTCACAATTATGTGCCACTTTGTGTTGGTCCATCACATAAAATCCCAATAAAATACATTTACGTTTTTGGTTGTAACATGACAAAATGTGGAAAATTGCAAGGGGTATGAAAACTTTTTCAAGGCTCTGTACAAGCACGACTCCCACAGGCAGAGGCATGTGGGACTAGTATTTTCGCAACAGCTGGAGGACCTCCAGTTTGAGAGCCCTGCACTAGAAGAATACCTGCCCCACCTTGTACCGACTGCTTTCAGTATCCGACGCATCGCATCTCCCTGATCTAGGTAAAGAGCCTATGACACAGGCTCTTTACCACGTGATCAGCTGTGTCCAATCACAGCTGATCACGTGGTAACCAGGAAGTGCCATTTATCGGATTTCTTCCAATCGCGCTGACAAGGCATGGGTAGCGGAGAGCTAATCAGCAGCACTCCTGACAGGGGGGGGGGGTCTGCGCTGGAAATCAGTGCATTATCAGTGCAGACCCATCAGCAATGCCCACCAGTGATACCCATCAGTGATACACCAGTATGCCAATCAGTGCCCATAAAGGATGCAAATCGTTCCCATTAGTGCCAGTCAGTGCACTGCTCATCAGTAATGCCTGTCAGTGACTCCTCATCAGTGTTGCCTATCAGTGCCATCTATCAGTGCTGCCCATCATTGCCACCCAACAGTGTTCATCATCGCTTCATATAAGTGACTCCTCTTCCGTGTTACCTCATCAGCGCTGCCTCATCAGTGCCCATTAGGGAAGGAGAAATCGTTCTTATTTACAAAATGTTATAACAGAAACAAAGAAAAAACGGGGGGGGGGTAGGCATGTTTCAAATTTTTTGCTCTTTTTTTATTTGTAGTGCAAAAGAATAAAACAAGCCAGTGGTGATCAAGTACCACCAATAAAAAGCTCTATTTGTGGGGGGGATGAAAATTTCATATGGGTACAGTGTCGAGTTACCATGCAATTGTCATTCAAAGTGTGACAGTGCTGAAAGCTGAAAATTGGTCTGGGTAGGAAGGGGGTAAAAGTGCCTTGTATTGAAGTGTTTCAACCACTTAAACGTTGCTGGATAGCTCTTATGTTGTAGACCAGGGGTAGGCAACCCTCGGCACGCAAAGCCTCTTTTGCCGGCACTTGACTCCCTCCCCATCAACAGAGCAGAGCAGGGAAGGGAGGTGTCAGTGAAACACTAATGCATTCCAATTTCTGAATTTCCCACGCCACACCTGCACTGAGGGGGAGGCACTGTGCCCCCACACATTGTAAAAGATGGGGAACATTGTTTGGTTTTCTAACTTTGCTGTATCTGCGATTGTCAGCTTTTGTGGCGGGGAAGAGATTGGGTGCAGTTCTGCTAGGGGGGGGGGCAGTCCCTGTTTCCAGGAGGACGACGACTGTCTTGGCCACTGCTAAAGCCAATCACAATCCTGCTAGCCCCGTCCACCTTCTGGAGGAAGATGACTCGCTTGGTTGCCACTACCAATCTCAAAAAGAAGGGATTTCACTGTGATTGAGAAAACCACAATCAGGTGACAGTTTGTGGAATTACTGTTGAGCTTCTGGGCTTTGTTGGAATTATTCCTGAACCTTTGCGTCACTTACTACTGAACCCCGGCACTCTGTGTCCCTTTAAACAACAGCCAGTATTTAGCGCAATGAAAATCACAACCAACCACTTTTTCTCAGCTGCGGGGGGGCCCAACTTATGATCCTGCACACAGGCCACCTGCTTTCAGAAAATGCCCCTGACCTGAGCTCATTATTGCACATTCATTCCATATGCTTGTATGTGACATCACATACAAGCACGTGGGCTGGTTGCGAGAGGTGGATCAGCAGCATGAGTGTGCCAGGACAGGTAGATGCGTCTCATGTCTGCTTCCTTTCACCACTCTGCATATCACGCATATCATAGATGAGAAGAGGGTACAGCGGTGGGGAAAATGAGCAGAAGGGTGCAGCAGTGGGGAAAACGAGCAGGAGGGTACAGTGGTGGGGAAAATGAGCAGGAGAGTTTCAGAGGTGGAACAGAAGAGCAGGAGGGTACAACGGTGGGGCAGATGTGCAGGGAGGTACAGTGGTGGAAGAAATGAGAAGGGGGTTCAGCAGTGGGACAGATGAGAATGGGGTTCAGCGGTGGGACAGATGAGAAGGGGGTTCAGCGGTGGGAACAGATGAGAAGGGGGTTCAGCGGTGGGACAGATGAGAAGGGGGTTCAGCGGTAGGACAGATGAGCAGGAGGTTCAGCGGTGGGACAGAGAAGAGGGTACAGTGGTGGGGAAAATGAGCAGAAGGGTGCAGCAGTGGGGAAAACGAGCAGGAGGGTACAGTGGTGGGGAAAATGAGCAGGAGAGTTTCAGAGGTGGAACAGAAGAGCAGGAGGGTACAACGGTGGGGCAGATGTGCAGGGAGGTACAGTGGTGGAAGAAATGAGAAGGGGGTTCAGCGGTGGGACAGATGAGAAGGGGGTTCAGCGGTGGGACAGATGAGAAGGGGGTTCAGCGGTGGGACAGATGAGCAGGAGGTTCAGCGGTGGGACAGAGAAGGGGGTTCAGTGGTGGGACAGATAAGGGGGTTCAGTGGTGGGACAGAAGAGCAGGGGGGTTCAGCGTTGGGCCAGATGAGCAGGGGGGTTCAGTGTTGGGGCCAGTTGAGCACGGGGGTTCAATGTTCAGCTAGGTGAGCAGGGGGGTTTAGCGTCGGGCCAGGTGAGCAGGGGGGTTCAGTGTTGGGCCAGATGAGCAGGGGGGTTCAGTTTGGGCCAGATGAGCAGGGGGGGTTCAGTGTTGGGCCAGATAAGCAAAGGGGGTTTAGTGTTGGACCAGATGAGCGGGGGGGTTCAGCGTTGGGCCAGATGAGCGGGGGGGGTTCAGCGTTGGGCCAAATGAGCAGGGGGGTTTAGCGTTGGGCCAGATGAGCGGGGGGTTCAGCGTTGGGCCAGATGAGTGGGGGGGTTCAGCGTTGGGCCAGATGAGCGGGGGGGTAAAGTGTTGGGCAAGATGAGCGGGGGGTACAGCGTTGGGCCAAATAAGCGGGGAGTTCAGTGTTGGGCCAGATTAAGCAGGGAGTTCAGTGTTGGGCCAGATGAGCAGGGGGTAGAGCAGTGGGGCAGATGTGAAAGGAGGTATTGGTGGGGCAGATGAGCAGGGGGTTACAGTGGTGGGGCAAGAGAGCAGGGGAAACAGAGGTGGGACAGAGGTGCAGGAGGTACATTGGTGGGGCAGATGAGAAAGCGGGTTACAGTGGTGCAACAGATGAGCAGATGGGTTCAGTGTTAGGACAGATGAGAAGGTAATTCAGTAGTGAGACAGAAGAGCATGGGGATATGGCGGTGGAGCAGACGTGCAGGGAGGTACAGTGGTGGGGCAGATGAGAAAAGGGGTACATTGATGGGTGGAGCAGACGTGCAGGGAGGTACAGTGGTGGGGCAGATGAGAAAAGGGGTACATTGATGGGGCAGATGAGCAGGAGGTTACAGTGGTAGGACAGAACAGCAAGGGGGTACAGTGGTGGGGCAGATGTGCAGTGGTGGGTGGGATGAGAAGGGGATTCAGCAGTAGGACAGAACGTGCAGAGGAGAAAGGAGGTACATCAGTGGAACACATGAGCAGGGGGTTACAGTGGTGGGGCAGAAGAGCAGGGGGAACAAAGGTGGGACAGATGTGCAGAGGTGAACGGAGGTACAGTCGTGGGGCAGATGAGAAAGGGGATTACAGTGGTGGAGCCGATTAGCAGATAAGTTCAGTGTTAGGACAGATGAGAAGATGGTTTAGTGGTGGAGCAGATGTGAATGAAGGTACATTGGTGGGGCACATTGAGCAGGGGGTTACAGTGGTGGGCCAGAAGAGCAGGGTGGTACAGAGGTGGGGCAGATGTGCAGGGAGTAACATTGGTGGGGCAGATGAGCAGGGGGTACATGGGTGGAGCAGATGAGCAGGGGGGTTACAGTGGGGGGGCAGATGAGCAGGGGGGTTACAGTGGTGGGGCAGATGAGCAGGGGGTTACAGTGGTGGGGCAGATGAGCAGGGGGGTTACAGTGGTGGGGCAGATGAGCAGGGGGGTTACAGTGGTGGGGCAGATGGACAGGGTAGTACAGTGGTGGGGCAGATGTGCAGGGTAGTACAGTGGTGGGGCAGATGTGCAGGGTAGTACAGTGGTGGGGCAGATGAGCAGGGGGGTACAGTGGTGGAGCAGATGAGCAGGGGGGTACAGTGGTGGAGCAGATGAGCAGGGGGGTACAGTGGTGGAGCAGATGAGCAGGGGGTACAGTGGTGGAGCAAATGAGCAGGGTTGTACAGTGATGGGGCAGATGAGCAGGGGGGGTTACAGTGGTGGAGAAGATGAACAGGGTGGTACAGTGGTGGGGCAGATGTGCAGGGTAGTAACAGTGGTGGGGCAGATGTGCAGGGTAGTACAGTGGTGGGGCAGATGAGCAGGGGGGACAGTGATCTGAGGTGTGGAGTTGCAGGAACTGGGGCTGATCTGAGGCGTGAGAGTGCAGGATGTTAATTCTCCTTACTAAAGTAGTTTACAGCATTTACTTTATAAAAAATCCTTTTCGTGATTGAGGGTGTAAAGTTGACTTTTTTTGTTATAAAATCGGCACAGCACGCTCAATTTCTTTGAAAACATTTTTCGGCACACTGTGCTCAAAAGGTTCCCTACCCGTAGTAGAGCATTTGTACAACGTAAAAGAGCATGTTTCATGATAATGTAGTAGCATCTTATTACTGAAATACAGTACATGTGAACTCTCCTCATTGTTTGTCCATTTTTATTTATCTTATTTATTTATTTATTTTTTATCATTTGCTGTTTTTAATTTTGTATTTCAATGTTCAGGCTCATAAATTTTGAAATATGCATTTAGATACCATACCATACATTTAAATAACTACACACAAATAGGATTGATTTCAAAATTTTATTTTACTATAAAAATAGATTGGCACTTTAAAGTTGTGTATTTTTTAGCATTTCAAATAATTGTTTGTATATGAACTGAACACCTTAAGACATTCCAGTTACTTAGGCAGTCCTGTAATTAGCAAGCTAGTCAAGAATTGTATTTTCTAGTAATTACCATTAACAATCATTTCACTGCTATATCAGCTTATCACTATGTAATTTGAAAATGTCCCAAGGTAAAATCTCTGCCTAGCCAATTAAAGCTTGTTAACAAGTTTTCCAACCTGTGATCGCCATTCTTTGATGGGCGGTCCACCTACAGCTGCCAACTTCTTCAGCATGAAGGCAGGCTTCATACTTGGGACATCTGGGTTGGCCTTGTAATATTTTTCCAAAGTGTTAAACATTTTAGGTAAGCCAACAAAAGAAGCATAATACATGGGGCCTCCTCTGTACTTCGGCCAGCCATAGCCATTGTTGTAGATGACATCAATATCCTCTGGGCATGAAGCTATTCCATCTTCTAAGATGCGGAATCCTTCATTAGCAAGTGCATTTGCACATCTTTCCACAATCTGTTCTTGATTTGAAGGCTGTTGTTTTATCTGGTGAGTTTTTCTATATTTCTGCAAGAAATCCTTCACCCATGGGTCTGGTCTTGCAGTTCTACCCCCCACCTTTTCATACTGATACCAACCTTTACCAGTCTTTTGTCCAAACCTTCCTGATTCACACAGCAGGTCAGCAAGGGGACTATACCTGTTTCCTAGCCGCTGTCTTGCAGGAGTACCTGGAGGAACCTTGGCCCCAGTTAGACCTTTTTCTGTTCTTGACCTCCAGCCAACATCCAAACCAGCCAGATCCATCATCCGAAAAGGACCCATGGCAAAACCAAACTCTTCCATGGCTCGGTCCACATCTTCTGGATAGCATCCTTCTTCCAATAGGTAACTTGCTTGTTCAAGGTATGGGCCCAACATTCGATTACCAACAAACAAGGGGCAGTTACCAACCAGTACTGCTACTTTTCCCAGTATTTTCCCAAGGTTCATAGCTGTGGCGATGGTAGCAAGTGATGTTTGCTGACCTCTCACCACTTCTAAGAGTCTCATTATGTTAGCAGGGGAAAAGAAGTGAGTACCAATGACTTGGTTTGGTCGATTTGTGACAGATGCAATTTCATCAATATTAAGTCCAGATGTGTTAGTGCATAGGAAAGCGCCAGGCTTACAGACAGAAGACAGTTTACGGAATATCTCCTTTTTCAGCTCCATATTTTCAAAGACTGCTTCAATGACAAGATCAACATCTTGAAGTTCTCCAAAGTCAAGTGTGAAGTGAACAGAGCCTAATTTACTACCTGGAGCAAATCCTTGCTGTGTAAATTTTTCAGCTTCACGCTCTAGCAGACTATTAACTGCTTTTTTCCCCATGTCCAACTGATGTGCGTCTTGCTCAAGGGCAATGACAGGGATATTTGCCTTTGATAGCGACGTGACTATTCCTCTTCCCATGGTTCCCAGTCCTAAAAAATAAATTAAATAAAAAAAGGTTAAATGGTATGGATATTGTAAGTAGGTTATTTGAATTTGCTTTCCTGCAATCTATTGTATGTACATACATACAGTATGCGTGTATGTGGCTGAACTCTAAGCTGTACCTATTAAGTATACGATTCCAAAGTCAAGTTAGCGTGAACAGTATTAAAAGATATGGCAGTTTATTTACTAAAGGCAAACAAACTGCATGTTGCAAGTGCAAATACACCCATTTTCTCCAGAGCTTAGCAAATGTGGTGAAGCTCTCTTGCTTTCCATCATCCAATCATGTGCATAAAAATTTGAATACTTTTCTGTTTTCTTTACACCTGATTGGGTATTTTTTTACAAATAGTGAAGAAAAAAAGTTGCGCTACTAGTGAAAAAAAAACAGGTGATAGCTGCTAGCATGAACAATAAGACATTGTGAACAAAAATGAGAAAATAAACAGATGCAGCGCTCTAAAAACTCAATAATATATATAAGATTGGTATACGAAACCACGTGCTCTCATCCCAAGCACAAAATCAGAGCACCTGAGGGATGCGTGTACAATCAATCCAGATATTTAACACAGTGACACAGATAGTAACAAATGTAGAGTGTAAATAATTAGTGAAATAGTGCTCAGAACATGAAGTCCAAAGGAAGTGGACCTCACATATAGGTTAATTTATAAAATGTTCAATAATCCAAAATGTTCCATGTAGGACACAAGAGGGTTAGCATTCATGAAGGATACACCACTGCAGAAGCGACAATAGCCCAGAAATCCAAACGCAAAAACAATCATAGAATAAAACAACAAAGAAGGCCTCCACATAGTGCAAAATAAATCCGATGGTATGATGTAAAAAGGATATATTTATTCCAATAAAAAAATGCAAATCGGTACAGGCGTCATAAAAAATGCTTGTAGAAAGTATCAAACAATGTTCAGGCAAGGCGTAGTATGTGAAGCAGGCTATGTACCCGACATGTTTCGCCCCAGTTGATGCACGTTTTGTGCGAAACATGTCGGGCACATAGCCTTCTTTGTTGTTTTTTTTCTATGAGCTGCTTTTGCGTTTGGATTTCTGGCCTATTGTCGCTTCTGCAGTGGTGACACCACATCCTTCAACATCCATTGTGTGTAGTGGAGACACAGGAAGTCGTCCATCACATGAATTGCAACTTGCCTGGGAGATCCAATGCTTTTTTGACTCACCGCCGCTGGCGTGTGCGTTCATGTGAAGGGGTAAGAGTATTCATTCCCCCCCCCCCCCCGTTGTTGGAATCACTGCCCTGGGTGTCGTATTTGCTGAATATCTTCTCTGTTTGCATGAATGCTAACACTCTTGTGTTCTACATGGAACATTTTGGATTATTGAACATTTTTTAAATGAACCTATATGTGAGGTCCACTTCCTTTGGACTTTATGTTCTGTGCACATAGAACTATTTCACTGATTATTTACACTCTACATTTGTTACTATCTGTGTCACTGTGTTAAATATCTGGATTGATTGTACACGCATCCCTCAGGTGCTCTGATTTTTGCTTGGGATGAGAGCACGTGGTTTCGTATACCAATCTTATATATATTATTGAGTTTTTAGAGCGCTGCATCTGTTTATTTTCTATTTTTTACAAAGTGAAGCTTCACATTCGCTGAACTCTGGGAAAAATTTGTGGAACTGCAAAGTGCACAGTCTATCTACCCCATTGTGTAGACATATGACGACCCTTAAACAAGATCTAGAGCAGTGTTTCTCAACTCCAGTCCTCAAGGCACCCCAACAGGTCATGTTTTCAGGTTCTCCATTATTTTGCACAGGTGATTTGATCAGTTTTGCTGCCTTAGTAATTACTACAGCCATTTAATCTGAGGGAAATCCTGAAAACATGACCTGTTGGGGCGCCTTGAGGACTGGAGTTGAGAAACACTGATCTAGAGTATAGCCTATTCCATACCCAAAAGATACTAAGTAGATAGTAAAAGGCTCCTAATGATGAGAGCTGACAGAGCCCTTTCACACTGGGGCGTTTTTCAGGCACTTTTGGGCTATAAATGGCGCCTGTAAAGCGCCTGAAAAACGGCTCCCCTGCAGTCTCAGTGTGAAAGCCCAAGGGCTTTCACACTGAGGTGATGCGCTGGCAGGACGTTAAAAAAAACTCCTGCAAGCAGCATCTTTGGAGCGGTGAAGGAGCGGTGTATACACCGCTCCTGCCCATTGAAATGAATGGGCAGCGCGGCCAAACCACCGGCAAAGCGCTTTGTGGGTGGTTTTAACCCCCTTTTTTGGCCGCTAGCGGGGGTTAAAAGCACCCTGCTAGCGGCCGAATACCTCCGCAAACACGACGGTAAAGCGCCGCTAAAAATAGCGCCCCCAGTGTGAAAGCAGCTTAATTTAACCAATTACAAATTTCATGAAGGTCCATAATCTCCCCTATACTACCGTCCTCCCTTTCAGTCCACGCCTACATGCTAAAATGGCATAATGACCTTGGAAAATAGAAATCATTGCAAGATTGGACAACCATCAATATCAAAATGCTCCTCAAATATTGCTTTGATAGAACTGGCATAAAAAGGTCATGACTGGATGGTACCGACAAATCCTCTCCATTATAGCACGCCAACGCCTCCTTATTAAAGAGATGCTTCAAAAACTGTGAATCACATGGCCATATGAAGCACACCTGGTGGTCCTGCCCTATTGTCATCAGATTTTAGGCCAAGGTTTTTCACCTCCTTAAGGCCCCTTTCACACTGGGGCGGGCAGGTACGCTGGCAGTATGGCGGCACTATTTTTAGCGCCACTATACTGTTGTTTTTGCCGTGATATTCGGCAGCTAGCGCTGCTGTTTTAACCCCCGCTAGCGGCCGAAAAAGGGTTAATAACGCCCGCAAACCACTGCTACAGCAGCGGTTTGCAGGCGGTAATGCCGCGTTGTCCCATTGATTTTAATGCGAAGGAGTGGTAAAGGAGCGGTATACACACCGCTCTTTCACCGCCCCAAAGATGCGGCTTGCAGGAGATTTTTTTTCCTCCCACCAGCGCATCGCCTCAGTGTGAAAGCCCTCGGGATTTCACATTGAGAATGCTGGGGCAGGATTATTTCAGGCATTATTTATGCGCTATTTTTAGCGCTAAAACGCCTGAAATACGCCTCAGTGTGAAAGGGGCCTTACACTCCGTTCAAATGCACACATTATTCACAGCATAGGACAACTCATTCACCTCAGCACACAGGAAGGCTCTATCCAGGCCCGATATCACACGCAGTGCCCAGGCTCCCAGCTTGGCCACACTTCTTTTTTGGAGGCTATACTGTGGACAGAGTATTTCTGCCCAGCCCATGCACCAGATTCCCACTGGTGTATATCTTTTTGGTGTTTCTAGCTTCAGAGTCCTGGAGGACACCTTCTCTTACCAGCAGCCTGTGTTTAGTTCATTATCTTACTGTCATTTATAATGATTTCTACATTTTAAATTGGCCACTCATTCTAGATATATTGCCAATTTACGAATACCCAGATTTGTGTTACATCTTGCAATATGACTTATTTATCATCATGCTCCTGAAGAAGCGTTATAGCACGCAAAACACGTAGAGCAATTGAAGACTACATTTCTATACATTGGACCCACGGCCAATGCCACTCGCTTCATATGTCCACTGTCCTACCATTTTCTATTTGTTGGATAGGTATCTCTTTTACTATGATACTGTCGTTTTTGAAGCGATACTAGAGCACTACCCTGGGTCATGTATTGATTATTATCATCTTGATAAATTCTGAATGTATTTATGTACTTTATTAATTATCTTTCTACAACAATAAAACCCTTAGATTTTTACATTATTTATCCATGTGCCGTTCAAAGTCCATTTCTTCGTTTATTTAGTAATTCTTTCATTCACCTTCAGTGCTCTCCATGTCAAGTCCCCCTATTCAGGATCATTGTGTCCATTCTAAAGGCCCGTACACACGATCGGATATTCCGACAACAATTGTCCGACGGACGTGTTTTGTCGGATAATCCGACCGTCTGTATGCTCCATCGGACAACTGTTGTCGGAATTTCTGACAACAAATGTTGGCTGTGCATGCTCTCAAATTGTCCGACAACAAATGTGTTACGTCGGATCATCCGATTGTGTGTACACAAATCCGTCGGACTAAAATCCAAAATACAAACACGCATGCTCGGAAGCAATGCTAACCATAAGACAACATTAGCAGAAGTTGCCCAAAGGGTGGCGCTAAAGAGATGAAAAAACACGTAGTACGTCACTACGCTAGTGTTTGTAGGCTGAAAATGTTCTGCCCTGTGTATGCATACCAATTTCACTGAGAACGCCCTTCGGACAAAAAAACACGTATTTGTCCGATCGTGTGTACGAGGCTTTAGAATGACGTAACCAAACTGAATAGACGTAAACTTTAAGATGTTGACCTTGTCTCTCCCTGTCTGGACTCGCTACAAAGGATTTTATCGTGAAGGATTCAGGTGTATAATGTAGTAATCCATAAAAATAAAATGTCATAATTTTTAGTGAATGCATAACTGGATTAAATCAGGTTTTATGTATATCTGCTTGGAGTTCAACTTTAAGTCAATATCCAGCTTTTTTTTATAATTTGGCTGCATCTTTGTTTTCAGAAGCTCTATACATCTCTGCTGAGCACAGGCTGCCTTGTTTGGAGAGACAGATATTCTTACCAATAATACACACAGGCTATTGAGAAAATATAAAAATGATGATTAATTGCATTAATATCCATAAACTTTCTTTCAAAGGCCAGCAATGCTGCAGTGAGACCTCATTTATTGTACGATATAAAAAAAAAAAGAATATGTCTCTTACATCTGAATGCAGTCAGGCTGCTGTGAAGCTTTTTCTCTTTTTTTTGCTTTTACATTTCAGGTGTCAACAAACATTTGATTTCATTTCCACAAGGTCCTATTTGAACTAATGCGATAAGAGGTAAAATTTTAATTACATGCTTGCTGTGACCACGTCAGTCATACAAAATTAAATTATGCGGCTTTATACCACAACCTACAACATTTTCTTTTTTGAGAGTCACATATCCTGAATACAATTTGGAATACTGAATAGATGGGACTTTGATAGAGGTGATCTCTGTAAAGAAAACCTAAATTATATACAGATTTCTAAACCACTAATGCAGAAATGATTGACAAAATAAGTTGCATTTTTCACAACTGGCAACAATAGTTTTTTATTTGGCAATCATTACTTACATAGGTATATCCAAAATGTTTTAGATAAAGTGGGAGGAGACAGGATAGAAAGTACAACCCTGTAGGCCAGAGGCATAACTAGAACCTTTAGGGCCCGCTGCTAAAGGGCCTCTCAGAACAGAGCTTGGGGCCCTTCCCACTGATCCTGGGGTCCTTCAGAGCCCTATCACACTGGGGCGGGCAGGCGGTGACGGTAAAACGCCGCTAGTTTTAGCAGCGCTTTAACATCATTTTAGCGGTGCTATTCGGCCGCTAGCGGGGCGGTTTTAACCCCCGCTAGCGGCCAAATAAAGGGTTAAATGCACCCATGTAGCACCGCTGCCGTGGCACTTTGCAGGCGCTTCGGCAGCTCCTTCACCGCCCCAAAGACGCTGCTTGCAGGACATTTAATGTCCTGCCAGCGCAGCGCCCCAGTGTGAAAAAACTCTGTGGATTCTGATGTAAAGGGGAACACTGCGGACTGTGATGTAAAAGGGGAATGCTGATGTAAGAGGTTCTCTGGTCTCCAAAGTAGACCCTTACATCAGAGTTCACAATGTAACTCTTTACCTCAGAGTCTGCAAAGCATCCCCTTGCACTGGGGGGAAACTGTAGAGACTCCCTTATATCAGATTTCCCCTTTACACCAGAGTCTGCAGAGTGAATACACTAAGGTAAAGGGGTTCACTAATTTAAGAGGGGAGTGAAGACACTGATATAACAGGGGAACCTTTATAAGAGTGTCCTCCCTTATCTTATGGTCTCTATTCCCTCCTTAAATCAGTGACCTCCCCACAAAGTCTCTGACTGCCCCACAAACTCTGTGTGGCCTGGAGCTGTCACACACTGACCTCCTCCAAGTCTCTTCCCCCTCCTTGCAGTCTTCCAAATTCACCTGACCAGTGGCCCAAGCCCAGTCCAGCCCAGCAGAACAGAGCTCAGCCGATTACTGGTATTTTATCTGTACTTGCAGGGTCTTTAAATGAATAACACAAGTGGAAATGTGCATGTACTGCATATATTAAAAAGTGTATGTACAATATATTGTTTCCCAACAGTGTATATCTATACATAATATGTATATTCCTTGGTTGTTTTGTTGGAGAACATTTGAGTAAGGGGGGAGGGGGGGGGTTTAGGGGGAAAAAAAAAGGGGGGGAAAGGGAAGGAAAAAGGGGGCGGGAGATTCGAAACCTTTATAGTATGTACTTACTTCAAACAGTAGACTGGGCGTATGAGGCCGTAAATAACTGATCAAACCATCTACCTCGACAGTGGCATTTATACAAATACCCGGTCAGGGAGGTGGTATCTGTAAACAATGATAGAGCGTCTTCTTATTTGTTTAAACATATTATACTTAGTTTACCATAGGTTTTGAGAAAGGGGAAGGAAAAAAGAAAAAAAGGAGAAGAAAAAGGAGGGGGGGGGGGAAGGGGGGAGAGAGGGGGGGGGCCGGGGAGAGGAGAGGGAGGAGTACAAGGAGTGTAGGGGAGACCGTATACCACAAGCCAAAGGTGAAACCAGGATGGAAGAGAGACGAAAATTAGGTCACCAATCCTGTATATATTTTGTGATTAGAATAGCTGTCTGTATAGATAGACACAAAAGAGTGCAATTAGATTTTTTAGGTTGTTTGTGACATGCAGGATATATAATTATAACGGGCTCACCACTTCGATAAAATTATGGTAATTCAGATAGAACGGTCAGTGCTGGTAAGCAAGAGACTTTAGGAGAACATTCAATTGTCCGGATTGGGTTATTTATTATAGTAGTTAGGGTATAGCAGCTTTTTCCAGCATAACACCAGACCAGATTGAATGTCTGATCAGTGGTGGTAACAATGCCAATCCAGGGTAGGGAAGGCAGATATAAACCTAAACAAAGAGGCATATATAAATCGTTAATTCCCTGATATATGTTGCTTGGTGCTGGATTTTAAATATTCAGCCAGGTAACCAAAACGGCCGTTATTGCCTTACCTCAATCCGGATGATGGTCAGGTTTAGTGAATGTTTCCTGCACTCAATGGGGACCGTCTATAATATGTGATGGTAGCGACTCACTATTTATAGTGAGTCGCCGCTGAAATAGCGTCACCGCAATCCGGAAGTGATAGAATCACTTCCTGCATAGTTTATGCATACAGGCGTGCGTGCGCCGTACTTACGTCAGACAGACGTCGGTATCAACATAGAGGATGGGGGCGGGGATTGAGTACTCAAGTGTCTCCGTGTCTCTTTTTATGTAATGAAAATGTTTTGTGATAACAGTCACGGTTTTATGCCTCTCTGATCAATGCTGCCAATCGTTCGATTAACCTCCCCCAACACATATATGACCAACAGTTTGCAATATACATAATAACGCAAGCTCTAAACCCCCGACTATCCGGTATTTGACCGGAAGTCCCCTGTCTGTGGAGACACGGAGACACTTGAGTACTCAATCCCCGCCCCCATCCTCTATGTTGATACCGACGTCTGTCTGACGTAAGTACGGCGCAAGCACGCCTGTATGCATAAACTATGCAGGAAGTGATTCTATCACTTCCGGATTGCGGTGACGCCATTTCAGCGGCGACTCACTATAAATAGTGAGTCGCTACCATCACATATTATAGACGGTCCCCATTGAGTGCAGGAAACATTCACTAAACCTGACCATCATCCGGATTGAGGTAAGGCAATAACGGCCGTTTTGGTTACCTGGCTGAATATTTAAAATCCAGCACCAAGCAACATATATCAGGGAATTAACGATTTATATATGCCTCTTTGTTTAGGTTTATATCTGCCTTCCCTACCATGGATTGGCATTGTTACCACCACTGATCAGACATTCAATCTGGTCTGGTGTTATGCTGGAAAAAGCTGCTATACCCTAACTACTATAATAAATAACCCAATCCGGACAATTGAATGTTCTCCTAAAGTCTCTTGCTTACCAGCACTGACCGTTCTATCTGAATTACCATAATTTTATCGAAGTGGTGAGCCCGTTATAATTATATATCCTGCATGTCACAAACAACCTAAAAAATCTAATTGCACTCTTTTGTGTCTATCTATACAGACAGCTATTCTAATCACATAATATATACAGGATTGGTGACCTAATTTTCGTCTCTCTTCCATCCTGGTTTCACCTTTGGCTTGTGGTATACGGTCTCCCCTACACTCCTTGTACTCCTCCCTCTCCTCTCCCCGGCCCCCCCCCTCTCTCCCCCCTTCCCCCCCCCCTCCTTCTTCTTCTCCTTTTTTTCTTTTTTCCTTCCCCTTTCTCAAAACCTATGGTAAACTAAGTATAATATGTTTAAACAAATAAGAAGACGCTCTATCATTGTTTACAGATACCACCTCCCTGACCGGGTATTTGTATAAATGCCACTGTCGAGGTAGATGGTTTGATCAGTTATTTACGGCCTCATACGCCCAGTCTACTGTTTGAAGTAAGTACATACTATAAAGGTTTCGAATCTCCCGCCCCCTTTTTCCTTCCCTTTCCCCCCCTTTTTTTTTTCCCCCCTAAACCCCCCCCCTCCCCCCTTACTCAAATGTTCTCCAGCAAAACAACCAAGGAATATACATATTATGTATAGATATACACTGTTGGGAAACAATATATTGTACATACACTTTTTATAATGATGTCCTACTATTATGGGTGGGAGGCATTGAAGGTTGGCCACATGATCATGGCGATATATGTATAATAATGTATTAAAATGTGTTTTATGTATTTTATTTTTTGGTTCCATTTTTTATTTCCTTATGTATTGTCCATCTTTTTGTATGTTTTATAGAATGATATATATGCTCCTGGGGAAGCGTTCCCAGTAACGCGCAACATGTCGAGCAAAAATTGTTTCCATCTCATCTGAATCCATCTGCTGGTTATCCCTCTGACAATTATTTGAGTACAATTTCTTTTTCCCTCCTTTATGTATATACTCAATTGAAGTGATCATAGGGGGAATATATTGTATTATGTGATACCGATAACCTCCGTTGGATCGGTTATGAATATTGATCATTAATCTGATAATCTATGATTGTTTTTTATATATCAAACCCTTTTTTGTACATTAATAAATTCTAGTTTTTTTACTTATATGTACCTTGTATGCCTTTAAAGTCCAAACATTAGTTTCTAATCTCGCAATTCATACATACCGGGACGGTGGCATACCTATACCTGTGTATCCACAGTGTCATCCCGTGGGAAGATACACGTTAAATAGTTTAGAAATCTCTAATATAGCTTGGGGTGTCTACTTTCCAAAATGGGGTCATTTGGGGGGGTTTTGAACTGTTCTGGCATTTTATACACAACATTAGGAAGCTTACATCCACTCTTCTAACCACTTGAAGACAAAGCCCTTTTTGACACTTTTTGTTTACATGAAAACATATTTTTTTTTGCAAGAAAATTATGTTGAACCCCCAAACATTATATATATTTTTAAAGCAAAGGCCCTACAGAATAAAATGGTGGGTGTTGCATTTTTTTTTTCTACACAGTATTTGCGCAGCGATTTTTCAAACGCATTTTTTGGGGAAAAAATACACTTTTTAAAATTTTAATGCACTAAAACACACTATATTGCCCAAATGTTTGATGAAATAAAAAAGATGATCTTAGGCCGAGTACATAGATACCAAACACGACATGCTTTAAAATTTCGCACAAACGCGCATTGGTGACAAACTACATACATTTTTAAAAGCCTTTACAGGTTACCCCGTTAGATTTACAGAGGAGGTCTACTGCTAAAATTACTGCCCTCGATCTGACCTTCGCGGTGATACCTCACATGCATGGTGCAATTGCTGTTTACATATGACGCCAGACCGACGCTTGCGTTCGCCATTGGGCAAGAGCAGGGCAGGACAGGGGGTGCTTTTTTTTTTTTTTTTTTTTTTATTATTAATTTTGCTTTTTTATTTTATTTTTAAACTGTTGCTTCCATATTTTTTTTTTTTTTTATCATTTTTATTGTTATCTCAGGGAATGTAAATATCCCCTATGATAGCAATAGGTAATGACAGGTACTCTTTTTTGAAAAAACTGGGGTCTATTGGACCCTAGATCTTTCCTCTGCCCTCAAAGCATCTGACCACACCAAGATCGGTGTGATAAAATGCTTTCCCAATGGCGCTTTTTATATCCGGGGGGGACATTCCCTCCCACTGCTTGTAAAAGCAGTCCAGAGGCTAATTAGCCACTAGGATTGCTTTTACATGAAAGCCGGACGCTGGCTGAAAAGAATGATACCAAGATGATACCTAAACCTGCAGGCATCATTCTGGTATAAACATTCAAAGTACAGCAACATACCAGTACGTTGCTGGTCCTTGTTGGACGTGTATTGTAATCTTTTTTTTCATGCAGCCTGTTGGCTGAACGAAAAAAAAAGATTGATCGGTGGGTATGCCCACCATTAGAATACCGCCCTTCATCCACCCACTTCTAATGATGGGCATACATGCACCATTTATATATGCCGAAGCATGGGGGCATCTTCCCGCAAAAGTTATGCCGCGTACACATGGTCAGACTTTTCCACGGGCAAGCCTCCGTCGGAATTTCGACCGTATGTATGCGGCATTAGGAGCAAAATCGCTCCTCCGCCCCTGCTGCCCCAATGCTTCGGCATATATGCTTTTTTTTTTTTTAACTGTGGTGGTGAAATCACCTCCTACAGCACTGGAGTCGCAGGGATCAGGCCTGTCTCTGCGAACGCTGCAGTTATGTGTGTTGTGTTTTGCAAGTGACAGTGATCGATCGATACTGCACTTGGGTGGCCTGGGCTGGACGGAGGGGCAAAACGCAGGTGCTAGCAGGTATCTGGGCTGATCCCGCTAACACTGCGTTTTTGGGAACCCTAAACTGCTGGGGACGCTAGTATAGATCTGATCAGATCAGATATTGATCTGTTCAGATACTATACCACTAAGGGGGGTGTATGCTTAACGCGTGGGTGTTAGCGCTACTGGCACTAACCTGACGCTGCCTGGGGTGTGACGCAGACCCTCTCTGACGCTAAAACCTAATTGATATCACCCGCCGGGCGATCAGGGGGTTAAACATTTATTGGGTTATATACGGCGGGTGCCCTGACACTATAAAAAGCAAACTAACTAACCAGCGTCACCCGTAACACTTATATGATGATCACTGGTGAAAGGGTTAACTAGGGGCAATTAGGAGGTTAAAACCTTTATTAGGTAATATATGGGGGTACCTGACGCTATATAAAAACCTGACGGCGAACCTAAAAAAAAAATACTGGCTACCTATCGGCATCACCGACAACGATCATAAAAACGATCGCTTAGCGACAGTGGTGATAGGGGGTGAAAGGGTTACCTGGGGGGCGATCAGGGGGTTAAACCTTTATTAGATAATATATGGGGGTACCTGACGCTATAAAAACCTGCAGAGAACCTAAAAAAAATTACTGGCTACCGATCTGCATCACCGACGCTAAGACAGCGATCAGAAAAATGATCGCTTAGCGACAGTGGTGATAGGGGGTGAAAGGGTTACCTGGGGGGCGATCAAGGGGGTTAAACCTTTATTAGGTAATATATTGGGGTACCTGAAGCTATAAAAACCTGCGGCGAACCTAAAAAAAATTACTGGCTACCGATCTGCATCACCGACGCTAAGACAGCGATCAGAAAAATTATCGCTTAGCGACGGCGGTGCTAGGGGGTGAAAGGGTTACCTGGGGGGCGATCAAGGGGGTTAAACCTTTATTAGGGGGGGTTAGGGGGCTACACTGGACCTAAAACTAAATGTAGTGACACTTTTACAGTCACAAATGTCACTGATTGCAGTGATCACTAAATAAATGGTCACTGCTATCAGTGACACTGTGACTGGGGGCTGGGGGGTGATCTGGGGGGGCCTGGGGGGGCGATTTATGTGCCTATGTGTCCTGGTGTCAGTGTGCTGTTTTGTGCACTAACCTGCATCTTCTCCTGTACGGCGCTCGGTATATGTGAGCGCCGCAGGAGAGATGACATCACTTCCTCCTGCCTGTGTAAACAGTACACAGGCAGGGGAAGCTCTCTCATTCGCCGGGAGCGATCGAGAGGGGGGGGGGGCCGGAATCGAACGGCCGTCCCCTCATGCCGGATCGCTCCTGAAGGTAAAACGACCACCCACTGTAAAGAAGGGGGGTCCGATCGGACCCCCCAACTATACAAAGGCAATCACGTATATGTACGTGATTCTGCCTGTCGGTGCCATTCTGCCGACGTATATTTACAGTGGGCGGTCGTTAAGTGGTTAAGCGGTTTAGGGGGTTTTTCACTGTCAGGGATTGATGTGGAACTCTCTTCCACAATTGGTGGGGTCAGTGAGGAGTATTGATATTTTTAAAAGACTATTGGACGTGCACCTTAGTAAACACAACATACAGGCATATGGGAAATGATTATCTACATTAACCACTTTGCATCCGGGCCAATTCTGACACTTCGCTCCTACATGTAAAAAGCCTCATTTTTTTGCTAGAAAATTACATATAACCCCCAAACAATATATATGTTAGCAAAGACCCTAGAGAATACAATGGCGGTCATTACAACTTTTTATCTCGCACGGTATTTGCGCAATAATTTTTCAAACGCATTTTTTTTGGAAAAAAAACGGTTTCATGAATTAAAAAATATTAAAACATTAAAGTTAGCCCAATTTTTTTGCATAATGTGAAAGATGAAGTTACGCCGAGTAAATAGATTCCTAACATGTCACCCTTCAAAATTGTACATGCTCGTGGAATGGCGCCAAACTTCGGTACTTAAAAATCCTCATGGGCGACGCTTTAAATTTTTTTATTGGTTACATGTTTTGAGTTACAGAGGAGGTCTAGGGCTAGAATTATTGCTCTCGCTCTAACGTTCGCTGAGATACCTCACATGTGTGTTCTGAACACCGTTTTAATATGTGGGCGGGACTTACGTATGCGTTCGCTTCTGCGTACGAGCTACCGGGGACAGGGGCGCTTTACATTTTTTTTTTTTTTTTGATTTATTGTTCATTTTACACTTAACTTTTTACTTTGACAGTTAGAAAAAAAATAAAAAATAAAATGATCACTTTTATTCCTATTACCAGGAATGTAAACATCCCTTGTAATAGGAATAAGCATGACAGGTCCTCTTTACAGTGAGATATGGGGTCAATAAGACCCCACATCTCACCTCTAGGCTGAGAAGCCTGAAATAAAAAAAAAAAAAAAACGATCACCGCTTCCTAGCCGAAGCGGCGCCGTTTTTTTGAATGCAGAGGCCGGGCGTGACGTCATAACATCGCGCCCGGCCTCTGAACGATCATAGAGACTCCGGCGACCATCTGGTCCGCCGGAAATCTCTATTGTAAGAAGCCGGGGCCGGCGGATCCTGTCACCGACTCACCGATTGCTCAGGTGAGTCGGTAGAAGCACCGGAGGGCGGCGGGAGGGGGGGACGTCCCCTCTCGCCGCCTGTAAGAACGATCAAGCGGCGGAACAGCCGCTATGATTGTTCTTACGGTACAGAGAATCGTCGGCTCTAAAAAACGATATCTGAATGATGCCTGTAGCTGCAGGCATCATTCAGATATCCCGGCTCAAAGTCAAGGACGTCCATGGACGTCCTTAGGCGCGAAGTGGTTAACACATCCTTACCTACTATGCAACTATGAATTTCCCTTTGCATATTTATGACTCACTTCATTGCTTTTTCTGATGTTCTTCAGCCTTCATTAACCGCTTGACAATCAGCCGCCATCATTATACCGTGGCAGGTTGGCTCCCCTGCGCGAATTGTCGTAGGCGGGGGCGTGCGCCCGTGGTGTGACGCCGAAGCTGATACACATCGCTACGCAGAGAGCCAGAACAGGGATCTGTCAATATAAAAAAAACAGATCCCCATTCTGACAGGGGAGTAGAGAGAGAGAGATCTGCTGTTCGTGGTGATCAGGAACAGCAATCTCTCTCCTCCTCCAGTCAGTACACTGCCCCCACAGTTAGAAAGACCTCCCTAGGAAACACTTAATTCCCTGATCGCCCCCTAGTGTTAACCCCTTCCCTGCCAGTGACATTTATACAGTAATCAGTGGCTATATTTTAAGCTCTGATCACTGTATAAAATGTCACTGGTCCCAAAAAACTGTCAAGTGTCCAATCTGTCACAATGTCGCAGTCCCGCAAAAAATTGCAGATCACCGCCATTACTAGTAAAAAATAAATAATAAAAATGCCATAAACCTATCCCCCATTTTGTAGACACTATAACTTTTGTGCAAACCAATTAATATATGCTTATTGCAAGATTTGTTTTTTTACCAAAAATATGTAGAATACATATTGGCCTAAACTGATGAAGACATTTTTTTGGGGGATATTTATTATAGCAAAAAAGTAAAAAATTGTGTTTTTTCTTTAAAATTGTGACACTTTTTGTTTATAGAGCAAAAAATTAAAACTGCAGGAGGCGATCAAATACCACCAAAAGAAAGCTCTATTTGTGGGGGAAAAAAAGATGTAAATTTTATCTGGGTACAACGTTGCACGACTCTGCAATTGTCAGTTAAAGCGACGCAGTGCCATATCGCAAAAAAAATAAAATGGCCCGGTCATTAAAGGAGGAGCTGCACTCTGCTCACATAATTTGTAATAAAAACATCTTTGTCATGCTGAAGCTTCCCTCCAACCACTTTGCATATTGTTTTATTTATATATATATTTATATATATTTATATATATATATACATACACACATACATACACGATTCTGTACTTGCCAAATATGCTGCAGAAATCTCCCTCCACTGACTCTGGCTGCATCTATTTCAACTGTGGGCAGCTGAAGCTGCTGCCTACATAGACACACCTCCAGCTCTGCAGCCCTCATTGGCCCTCATCACTCACCCCCCTCTCTTCCTGGCAAACTCTCAGGAAAGTAAGAGAGAGAATGCTGTGCATGATGTCAAACACCTAGGCTTTTTTCCAGACAAGAAAAGCAGGAAGTGGGCTGTATAAGGTATTTACTGGCAGAAAACAAAATTTTTTATTATCCAAAGTTAAAACAAGGGCAGATGAAAAAAAATGACTGAAGTTCCACTTTAAGGGGGCAAATCCTACCGGTCCTTAAGTTGGTAAAAAAAAAAAAAAGTTTAATATGTCACATATAGTTCTAATTTTTAGCTAGTGCTCTTTGGTTGTTTTTTTTTTTTTTAATGGTCTCAAACAGAATATTTTACAAGGATATCGAGATTAATGCAGAGCTCGTCAGTAGATGTGTCATACCACAAATAAGCCTATTTCCTTGGAGTCCTAGTAGTAAGCTGTGACGCCCTGGTCAATGGGTAGAACCACAGGACCCAGTGTGGGATGCGTATTCAACACACCTAAATGTATTGGATAGCAGTGGAGTCTGTAAAACTTAAAGTGAGCAAAGACTCCCCCCATAAGTGCATTGACAGCAGGGTTGCCAACTTTCAGTAAATTACAAACAGTTGGTAAAATCCATAATTGTTGCATCTGTCCATGAATGTCAGTTACGGACATGAAGCCTACATGTCCGTAATGGACATTCAAGGTCAGATGCAAAAAATACAGATTTTATAAACTGTTCGTAAATTTATTGAAAGTTGGCAACCCTGATTGACAGGTAAGCATTTATTTATTTTTCACAGGGTGCCACAAACAGGATTTCATTAGAATAGCAACAAGGTTGCTTTAAGTAGCGGGACCGATGTTTCAATGTAGTTTGGTAATGATCCCAAACATAAAATTTAATACATGAAGGGGAACTTGTGTTGATTTGCTATAGGCTGTTCAATTTGAAATGGAAATTGCATTTTGCAAAGGAATTTCATAGAGCTTAGTGATGGTGGTGAAGTTTCACTTGCCAAAAAATACCCAAGCACATGCAGGTAAAAAAAAAACAACAAAAAAAGGAAAACACAAAAAAAAAAACAGCACTTTTTTTTTATTTATTTTTTTACACAATAATGAAGTCAGCAGAGCTTCACCTCATTCACTAAGCTCTGAGGAAAATTCCCTTGCAAAGTGAATAGCAAAACCAACCCCCTATCTGCCATTCAGGCTTACAACATACTAAACTGGTGGTTTTGACGAAGCATGCTAGTCGTGTGAAACACGTCACCCTTTTCTGCCTTTGCCATATGCCTGTACATCTGTTTTTATGATCTCCGGGAAATAAATGTATTGCATCATATTGGGAGTGCAGCCGTTCCTTTCGTCTTCTCTACAAATGAATCTAACATGGAACTATTGGAGCCTGGTGAAGTGCTAAATAAGGCAATGGAAGCAGGAAAAAGAATGCGTTTTGTAGGGGAAATATCCTTTTCTGCAGAAAGAAAACAGAGAACTAAATCAAACTAACACCCAAATTAACCAAACAAGCACTGAAAAGAGCAGAAAGCTTTAGTAACTACGAGGGGGTCTTCCAAAAAGTTTACAACCTTTTTTTAATATTAAATAGAGTTTTAAAAAGTGCAGAAACTTTTTGAAGAACCCTCGTAGATTTCACTTTACTTTCAGGTCATTGAAAGACGTACTCTGGCTGGGTTGTGTGACTTGCTACACTTTGTACATTACGCTGTTTCTCACCAAACCACAAGAGAGTAAATCAATTTAATCAGAACTGGAAGATCCCACTAGGCATATCTCTGATGTTCACTAACAGCTGAGCAGGCAATAGGCTGAAGCTGGCTGATTTAATACAGAAAAATAACAGGTATTTTGCTTATCCATGAATCCACCTGCTACAATTTGAAATCTATATTACCATATAATAAACGGGAACAGTTTATTTTTACCCCACCCCCAGAAGCTGCAGTTAAAACGAAATACATGACCCTTTTTTTACTTGCAGTCTTTAGATTGTCAGACAATAATTATGGAAGTAAGCAGCTACAGCTAAAGATCACTTTGTTACTATTCAGTTATATTTTTAACATTCTGTAATACAGAGCAACAGCATGTGTGAACATAATCATAACGAATGTGTTTTGAGTGCACACACTTTTTTTTTTGTTTACAAAAGTTTATTGGAAAAAAATAGATAAGGCAGTTACAAAAAAATAGTGCATGTAAGGTTATGACAAATATAATGCAGTAGATATTGTAGGATACAGCGTTGATTGTATGGATACAGCATATAGAAGATATTCTCTATGTATGTGGATGTGAGATGCAGGAAGATGAGAGGAAGGTGTAATGATTAGGGGGGGGGCAGAAGGGGACAAGTGTGTTGTTTTTTTTTTTTCTTGGGTTATCCGATGGGGATCTGGTCTATGATAGGGATATCCCAATAGGACCATTTTAGTAAGTATATGTGTAGCGAGTCGTTTAGGGTATGGAAGATTTTTTCTGAGAGTTTGAGCAGCTCCATTCTGTCGAGTACTTGGGACCAGAGTAGTTTTTTCTGATTTCCAATTAAGGGCTACCATCCATTGAATGGAGCTACATAGAGAGTGGAGCAGTCTTAGGCAGGGTTTGGGGATGTTAGGGTGTTTACCATAAAGGAGACATAATTGAGGAGAAGGGGAGATAGTGTGACCAGAGGAATCTCTAAACCTATCCAGAGCTGTGAGCCAAATCCTGTTCACTTGCGGGCAGCTCCAGAAAATATGAAGGATTGTTCCTTTTTCAGGGCAGCCTCTAAAACAGAAGGGGGAGATAGAGGGGTAGAAGGAATGTAGCTTGGTAGGAGAAAGGTACCATCTAGTGAAGAGTTTTAAAGGAGTTTCTCTAAAAGCAATTGCTTTATTGCTTAAGCGAAGGTTATTCGACATGGTGTTCCACTCCTCAACTGAGATGGAGATATCAAGGTCGGATTCCCAACTGAGCATTGGGTTGGATTTATCTTGTAGTGTAGAGTTGTTGAGGTATTGGTAGAAACTGGAGATGAGACCTCTGTCTCTGGGGGAAGAGATACATATTTTTTCAAAAAGGGTGTTAGAGGTATCTGTTGAGAGTGCATAATACTTAAGAAAGAAGGATTTAATTAGTTCATATTGTACCCGTTCGGATAAGGGTAGGTTACATTTTTCCTGTAAGGTTGGAAATGAAATGAATTTCCATTTGGATTGTAGGGATTTTAGTGTGGTCAAGTTATTCATTAACCAAGGTGAGAGAGGAGATCTGTCTCTAAAGGCAGTACCAAGTCTAGCATCACCTACATATGATGCCAGGGGTGGGGGAGAGGAGGAAAGAGTGAATGTATCTTTGATTTTAAGCCAGAGTTGGTAAAGGTGAAGTGCACACACTTTTGGTTAAACAAAATATGCAATCAAGCCAATAAATACTCTTTAATGCGTAATGATTCCTCAAACTGTTCAGGGTAATCTTAAAAAGCGAACACAGGTGGATTAAATTCTAAGATGAATTATTTTCACAACACATAGGTGATTTTGAAAAGAAAAATTTTAAGGCTCGATGGATGAGAGAAACAACTGAAGTGAGGCTTGTTTACACTAGTGTTGCCTACTAAAGAGAGATCTCCATTGGATCAATCTTCAGGGAGGACATTTGACAGGTGGTGAGGAAACATTCTACAGTGTCCTCATTGGCAGATTTAAAATCCCAGCACCAGTGCAACACAGCCACGTGCATTGCATCCTTCTTTCGGTTGAATATGTTGCATTTGACGGGAGGTGCTGTCCACCTAACACGATGGCAGGGATACGTTTTGCGTGATGCTTGTGATGGAGTTGATAAAATTATATCTCTCTTTTAACCACTCAAATATTGTTATTTTCCTTTCTTCTTTTTATTGTTTCTTTTCTTTCTTTTTGCGATATATATATATACACACACACACACATTATACATACACACATATATATATATATGCACATTACATATGTATGTGTGTTTTAGTAATCTTATAACCAGCCAGCAGTAAGTTTCCTAAAATGACAAACAGATGTTTTCTCCACTCCGTACTCCCTTCACCCCTTCCTTTCTGCCCCTCCCACCGTGTTTCTGCCCCTCCCACCGTGCAAAGCAAAGATGGCGGCGCTGAGCTAAGGAATGCAGCATCGTGGCCAAGAACAGATGTCACAGGAAAAGGACCATATACAGTTGAACCAATGATATACACACATATGTGATGACGTTTGCTTATGTCACTTTGTTTATATAAGGGGCTGTGACCTGAATAAACCCCTGTTGATGAGAAGAGCTCATACTGACCAGTGTGTCGCAGTGTGGTCCTTTAGCATGCATGGATTCACATCACTTTGAATTTGGGTTAGAGGCAGAATAGAACATACATCCTGGAATTGGACCAGGGATAAATCTATTACATGCTAACCTAGCTCTGAGCCACATTCTAAGCCTAATCTATCTAGCCCTGTAAAGAAGAAATCACTATACTTACCTGTTCTGCAGCCGCTACGGTACGGCCCCATACTGAAAGGTCAGTGCCAGCTTCAGTGTGTAGGAATGTGCACGAGAGGCAGCTCCATAGTAGCTCTATGGATGATGTCACTTCCCAGCCATTGTCGGCTTTCTTCTGCACACTGCAGCAGCTGCTGTAGACTGGACCAGGTAAGTATAGCAATTATTTTATCTTTACAGGGCTAGATAGATTAGGTTTAGAGCAGGGGTAGGCAACCTGGGGCCCTCCAGCTCTTGCAATCCCATCATGTCTCTGGGAGTAATTGTAACTGCCAGCCTTGTAATGCCTCATGGGAAATGTAGATCCACAACAGCTGGGGGGCCCCAGGTTGCCTACCCCTGGTTTAGAGTTAGTTAGGTTTTGCCTTTACTTCCACTTAAAATATTAAAAACCTGCAATCATTTCTGTTTTCTATTTCTGACTAGCTTTAAAGTGTAACTAAAACCAAAACAGTAAAATCAATCTGTATATGCAGTAAAGCATGGTTGTTATACTCACTGTGGAACCTAAGGAGTTAAGCCTCTGCATTGTGTAAAAAGACTGTTTGATCCTGTATGCACATAGCCCCCTCTTCTTGCATTGTCCCCATAACATGGCCAGATAAGTTACTGGAGTCAGGCTGCACATGCTCAGTTTGGTGTGTATTGCTTGGGGAGTTTGTTTTTCTTGGGAGGGTGCAAGTGATCAGCACAGGGCCAATCAGCACTGTCCAGATAGAGGGCCAGGGGGTCCTGCATCCTGATAGGACAGTCAGTGCAGTATGAAAACTCCTCCTACAAGCTTTAAAGTGGTTGTAAACTCTGTTATTGAATTTTTTTTTTTTTAAACTAACCTGCAAGACAAAGGCATCATGAGCTAGTATGACTAGCATACTAGCTCATTATGCATCACTTACCTTAGATCGGGGCCCCCGAAGCCGTCCTCGTCTCCCTCTCCAGCCATCGCTGCGGCGATAGCCGGAAGGTTACTTCCGGCTATCGCCGCCCCAGCCAATCACAGGGCCGCTCCGGCGCTGTGATTTGCCGGAGCGGCGAAGATGTGACTCTGCGCATGCGCGCGGGAGCCGTCAAATCCAGCTAACCCTATGGATGCGCCGTTGTCTACGGCGCGCATGCGCCGTAGACACTGACACATGTAATTTTTAGCAAATATCTCCTAAACCGTGTAGGTTTAGGAGATATTTCTTGCACCTACAGGTAAGCCTTAATCTAGGCTTACCTGTAGGTGCAAGTTGCAAAAGTGGGTTTACAACCACTTTAACCAGACACTGATAGCAGTATATAGCAGTCGTGGGACTTCTGATGACAAAAGGTATTTAGTAGTTTATATTTACTAAAATTATTGTATTTCCATGTTCTGTGTACTGTAGGAGACCAGGAATAGTGAATGCAGGGTCCTGGGTTTAGTAACACGTAAAGGCTGCAGTTGGATAGACATTAATTTATTGGCCCATCTCCCCAAAATACAAACTCCTTGTATGGGAAGAATAGGCACATCCTATTGGGGCTGGGGTATTGCCATGTAGGTGGCGTGGCTATGCTTATCCAACTGCTAACCCTGAGAATGTCAGTATCTGCAAAGCAATATTAAAAAGCTCCAGCAGTGATCTGGGGTGGTGGCAGAGATATAATGTGGCACCCTATGGCGCCTGCTATGCAAACCACAGCCTTCGTTTATATTGTATACCACAAAATATGCTTTAAAAAGGAAAATATGTACTGAGGAAGTATAGCGGCTACCATTGCAGACCTTCTCTTTTCTGAAAATACTAGTTGCCTGGCTGTCACACTGATTCAGTAATTTTGCTAACTAGGAAGATGTACATAAATTGGTAACTCTGCCTTCACTTTCTGAACTGCATGCTTGTTCCAGGTCAATAGTTAAAAAAGCATTGAAGATATTGATCAGCACAATATCCAAGTAACAGTTCAGAAAAAATGTCAACAACAATATTCATATGTCTCTCAGAACAGGTTTTCTTTAACCTCCCTGGCGGTATGATTATTTCAGATTTTTGGTGCCGAAAGCGGTACCATTATTTTGCATGGAAATTTGGCGTTTTATATTGTAGGCCTGCAATTCTTAGGAATAACTCACTTAAATCTGTCCAAAACAGGAGTCTAGTAGACATCCCGGGTATGATAAAGTTTGAAACACAAAATCATAATATATATAATAAATAATTATACCAAATAATAAATATAATAATAATAATAATAAAAATGATTCAATAATGTAATCAAATCAAAAACACTGAAATTTGCTCAGTTGCAGAATTGTCGCTGTCATTACTTTCAGTGTTTGATGACGAATTTCCCCACAAATCACTACCGCTCAATTCTCTCAATTTTGATGTAAAGAGACACTTTTTGGTTGCTATGGACAATCTCCAGTTTCCCGGTAGAAAGAACAGTATTTATAATATAAAACTGCATGCAGGGCACTGGACAAACCACTAGGGACAAAGGGGATGTGTAATTTTTTGATATAGTACTGTAATCTTACAGATTACAGTATACTGTATGTATTGTGTGTTTTTCGCTGTGTTGTTCGCAATCACCAGTGTGAATCGAGCGAAGAGACAGCTCGCACACACAGCGGGGAGACATCGCAGGATCCAGGGAGCAAGGTAAGTAACTTTCCCTGTATCCTGCAATGCGATCCTGAGTCTGGCTCGGGGTTACCGCTTTTGGTACTGAAATATTACCCCGAGCCAGACTCGGGAATACCGCCAGGGAGGTTAAGAAGCTACCCAAAAAGGTAAGTGCTATAATATGTGGAGGGAACTGCTGGAAAGAAATAGGAAACAGAGCCATGAACACTTTATCCTGTGTCTCTAGGTGTGGGTTATTTATAGTGATGAGCCGAACACCCCCGGGTTCGGTTCGCACCAGAACCCGCGAACGGACCGAAAGTTCGTACGAACATTAGAACCCTAGTAAATACAATGGATGCGAACGTTCGAATTCTAAAGTGCTAATTATAACAACTATTATGCATGTTATTGTCCTAAAAAGGGTTTGGGAACCCGGGTTGTGCACCAGGGGACATGTATCAATGCAAAAAGAAGTTTTAAAAACGGTCGTTTTTCGGGAGCAGTCATTTTAATGATGCATAAAGTGAAAAAAAAAAAGTAAAATATTCCTTTAAATATCGTACCTGGGGGGTGTCTAAAGTATGCCTGTGAAGTGCCACGTGTTTCCCGTGTTTAGAACTGTCCCTGCACAAAATGACACTTCTAAAGGAAAAAAAAGCCATTTAAAACTGCTTGCGGCTTTAATGTAATGTCTGGTCCCGGTAATATGGATGAAAATCTTTAAGAAAAATGGCATAGCTACCCCATGACCCCCCCCCCCCCCCGACCCCAGCCCATTACCAGCCCCTTTGGGTCTTGTATGGATATTAAGGGGAACCCCGCACATAAAATAAAAAAGGCCCTATATACTCTGAACAGCCGTATACAGGCGGTGCATACAAGACAGGGACTGTAGGCTTGTTCTTATGTAGAATCTGTTTGTAATTTTGAACAGGTACATTGTTTAAGTGTAGCTCCAGCCCAAAAATCTATTTTTAAACTTTTTGGAAAACATAGGTAAGGGTTATCACCCCTGTAACATTTGTTTTGCTGTCTGTGCCCCTGTTCAGAACATTTCACCTCACTTTCCGTCCCAATGACAACTGTTTTTGAAATGTGGTGTTTTTCTTGAAACAAGGATTGCTGATAAAGCATCAGTACAGAGGAGACACCTTTCTCCCATATTAATTCTTACAGGAGAGAATTTTCCTTCCAAGGGGTAGATTTCCTCTCACTTCCTGTTGTCTTCTTGCGTTTGCAAGTAGGAGTCGTTTGTAAGTTGGATGTTTGAAAGTAGGGACCTGCCGTATATACTCTGCAGAAATAGGCCCCTTAGTTGTTGGTGTTGGCACAACACTGTAAGCACTCACAGTTACTCTTGGTTGGTGCTGGAACGCCCTGCTGTCAACTATTATATCAGGAATTGTAATTACATATAATTGTTGAACAGTGGTAGTAAAAATTGGGCCTTTGATGGTGGTGCTGGTGCCACAACACTGTAAGCCCTGACAGTTACTCTTGGTGGGTGCAGCAATGGGCCCTGCTGTGAATTATTAGATCAAGAATTGTAATTGCATGCCCCTGTTGAACAGGGGCTGAAAAATTGGGCCTTTCGTGGTGGTGGTGGCGTTGCCACAACACTGTAAGCCCTCAGAGTTACTCTTGGTGGGTGCAGGAATGGGCCCTGCTGTGAATTATTAGATCAAGAATTGTAATTACATGCCCCTTTTGAACAGGGGCTGAAAAATTGGGCCTTTCGTGGTGGTGGCGTTGCCACAACACTGTAAGCCCTCAGAGTTACTCTTGGTGGGTGCAGCAATGGGCCCTGCTGTGAATTATTAGATCAAGAATTGTAATTACATGCCCCTGTTGAACAGGGGCTGAAAAATTGGGCCTTAGGCACTGGTGGCACAACACTACAACCCCTCACAGATACTGTACTTGGAGCACAGCAATGAGCCCTGTTGCAAAGTATTGCTTCAAAAATTGTAATGACACGCCCCTGTTAAACAGGGGCTGAAAAATTGGGCCTTAGGCACTGGTGCCACAACACTCCAACCCCTCACAGATACTGTACTTGGAGCACAGCAATGAGCCCTATGGCAAATTATTGCTAAAAAAATTGTAATTACACGCCCCTGTAAAACAGGGGCTGAAAAATTGGGCCTTAGCCACTGGTGGCGGCACCCATAAACAAAAATGATCTTCCAAGCTATCATCATCAATCGTATCATTGAGGACTCGGAGGAGGAGGATAGCCAGTCAACATAACAGCACAGACACTCAGCATCAGCATCAGTCTTGAAGGGATGTGACATGTTAAAATCAATTAGTCTGTTATATCAGCATCAGGTGTGTGGTAGCTGGTGGTGATCCAAGACTGGTTCATCTTGATGAAAGTCAGTCGATCAACCGAGTCGGTGGACAGGCGCACCCTGTGATCCGTGACAAATCCTCCAGCAGCACTGAATGTGCGTTCCGAAAGAACGCTGGATGCAGGACAGGCCAGTAGCTCAATTGCATACTGTGCAAGCTCTGCCCAGTGATCCATCCTCAAGACCCAGTAAGCCAGAGGATTTTCGGTGGGGAAGGTGTCCAAGTCTGACCTTGCCCCTAGATATTCCTGCACCATGTTTATCAGACGCTGGCGATGGTTGCTGGAACCGATCATACTTTGGGGCTGCGGACTAAAGAATTGTCTGAACGCATCGGTCAGACGGCCACCTTCCCCACCGCTCCTTCTTTGACTGCCCGAAGCCTCAGCAACTCGTTGTCCAGGACCAGGAGTTTGTAACCTCCCAGTCTCTGGGAACGCGTTGCACAGACCTTTCTGCAAGGCCTCCCGGAGTTGTCTCATCCTCTGCTCCCTCTGCGACGGTAACATAAGGTCCGCAACCTTACCCTTGTACCGTGGATCAAGGAGAGTGGCCAGCCAGTAATGGTCCCTCTCCTTGATCCGAAGAATACGAGGATCCTTCCGCAGACTTTGCAGGATCAGGGAGGCCATGCAGCGTAGGTTAGCTGAGGCATTCGCTCCGGAGTCCTCTGGGTCACTAAGGACGACATGATCCGCAGCCACCTCCTCCCAGCCACGTACAAGTCCACTGGTTTCTTGGGACTGTAAATCATCCCTAAAAGACTGCTGCTGATGATGCTGAGTGCCAGCCTCCACCTCCATGCTGACACAATCCTCCTCCTCCTCCTCCTCCTCCTCCTCTTCCTGTGCGATGGGTGGGACAGAAGGAACACTGTCTGGGTAAAGGGGGCCTTGAGAGGCAAGGAAGTCCTCCTCTTCCTGCCTCTGTTCTGCCTCAAGTGCCCTGTCCATTATTCCACGCAGCGTGTGCTCCAACAGGTGGACAAGAGGTACAGTGTCACTGATGCATGCACTGTCACTGCTCACCATCCTCGTGGCCTCCTCAAATGGTGCCAGGACAGTGCATGCATCCCTGATCATGCCCCACTGGCGTGGAGAAAAAAAACCAAGCTCCCCTGACCCTGTCCTGGTGCCGTAGTCGCACAGGTACTCATTGATGGCCCTCTGCTGCGTGTGCAGCCGCTGCAGCATGGCCAACGTTGAGTTCCACCTGGTGGGCATGTCACATATAAGGCGGTTCTTGGGCAGGTTCAACTCCTTTTGCAGCTCAGCCAGGCGAGCACTGGCATTATAAGATCTGCGGAAATGCACACAGACTTTCCTGGCCTGCCTCAGAACATCCTGTAAGCCCGGGTACCTGCCCAAGAACCGCTGCACCACCAGGTTAAGGACGTGAGCCACACAGGGCACATGGGTCAATTGTCCCTGTCGGAGGGCGGAGAGGAGGCTGGTGCCATTGTCGCAAACCACCATTCCTGGCTTAAGCTGGCGTGGCGTCAACCACCTCTCGGCCTGGCCCTGCAGAGCAGACAGGACCTCTGCCCCAGTGTGGCTTCTGTCCCCCAAGCACACCAGCGCAAGCACGGCATGGCATCTTTTTGCCTGCGTACTTGCGTAGCCCCTTGAACGGCTACGGAGCACCGCTGGTTCAGAGGACAAACCACAGGAAGAGGCCATGGAGGAAGAAGAAGAGGAGGGGGTGGAGGAGAGAGGTGTGTCACAACCAGTAGTAGCATTTTGGAGGCGTGGCGGTGGAACAACCTCCAACACTACTGCACCTTGTCCTGCATCCTTCCCAGCTGCCAAAAGAGTGACCCAATGGGCCGTGAAAGAAAGGTAACGTCCCTGTCCATGCCTGCTGTACCATGAGTTAGCGGTAATATGCACCTTACCGCTGACCGCCCTGTCCAGCGAGGCCAAGACATTGCCTTCCACACGCCGGTAGAGAGCCGGAATAGCCTTCCGTGAGAAAAAGTGGCGTTTGGGAACCTGCCACTGAGGAACCGCACATTGCACAAACTCACGGAAGGGGGCCGAGTCTACCAACTGAAAAGGCAGCAGTTGAAGCGCTAGCAATTTAGCCAAGCTAGCATTCAACCGCTGGGCATGTGGATGGCTGGGAGTGAACTTCTTTCGACGGTCCAGCAGCTGGGGCAGGGAAATTTGCCTGCTAGAATCGGACGTCGGTGTACTGCTAGCAGAGTGGCCGCAAGTACTTGGCTGTGACACACCTAATTCTACACCTTCATTCCTCTCAGTGCATGTTTCAGAGAGGACTGAAGTTATAGTGGGGTTGGAGATCCCAGCTGATGCGGTGCAAGGAGAGGTCCGCTTTGTTCTTTGGTGTGGGTCTTTGAGGTAGGCTTGCCAACGAGCTGCATGGCAGGTCAACATATGTCTGGTCAGGCATGTGGTACCCAAGCGGCTGATGTTTTGGCCACGCGATATACGCTTGAGACATATGTTGCAAACAGCAGCTGTGCGATCTGATGCACTAGCCTCAAAAAAGGCCCACACCAAAGAACTTTTTAAATGACGGGCAGAGGCAGCGCCCTGCACAGGCGGAGCTCTGCGGTGTGATTCCGTCGGTGTACTGCCCTTACGCTGGCCACCAAAGGGCATCCTGCCTCGTTGGAGATGTGCCTCCTCCTCCTCCTCCTCCTCTCTCCTATTAGGCACCCACGTGGAGTCAGTGACCTCATCATCCCCTCCCTCCTCATCACTGGAGCCAATCTGGCAGTATGCTGCAGCTGCTGGAACATGACTGCCAGATTGGTGTCCTTCTTGAGCATCCCCTCTGTCTTCTCTCACGCTACTGCCTTCCTGTAGCTGGGTTTCATCATCAGACCCTTCGAAACGCTGGGCATCCTCCTGGAGCATGTACCCAACACTGTGCTCAAACAGTTCGGGGGACTCCTCAGGAGGAGGACATGGTGGGTCTAGGGAAGGAGTGACTGATGATGAGTCTGACATTGATACCAGGGAAGAGGACGCTTTGGCAGCTGCTTTGCCAGTACCCTGAGCCTGGGTGAGAGAGGATGAGGAGGAGGAGGAGGAGGGCTTGGTCATCCACTCTACCAAGTCTTCGGCATGATGTGGCTCAACATGTCCAGCTGCCGAAAAGAAGGACAAGCGTGTCCCATGGCCATGTGCTGATGACAATGCACCGCGTCCACGACCAGCACTGTTGTCCCCAGACACAGAGCCTGCTTGCCCTCTTTTATTGCCTCCTGACTGTCTGCCTCTCCTTGTTTGCCTTCCAGACATTCTAATAGATGGCCTGCAGGGAGATGGGAAAAAAGCAATAAGGGCTACCTTCAGGTGTCCTTCTCTGTCCCTTTACTTAAGGATTTCTAAATATGGTTGAGGATGATTGCTTTTGCACAGAATAGCACAACGACAATTTCCCTGACTGTCCAAAAAACAAGGATTTCAAAGATGGTTGATGAGGAATGATTTAGCACACTATAGCACAAGGAGAATTTCCCTCACTGTCCTTCCCTGTCCCTAGAAACAAGGATTCGTACAGTAAAACACACTGACACTCTCCCTACCTATAGTTTTCTGTCCCTAGAAAAAATGTTTTTTTAAAGCACACTATAGCACAAGGAGAATTTCCCTCACTGTCCTTCCCTGTCCCTAGAAACAAGGATTCGTACAGTAAAACACACTGACACTCTCCCTACCTATAGTTTTCTGTCCCTAGAAAAAATGTTTTTTTAAAGCACACTATAGCACAAGGAGAATTTCCCTCACTGTCCTTCCCTGTCCCTAGAAACAAGGATTCGTACAGTAAAACACACTGACACTCTCCCTACCTATAGTTTTCTGTCCCTAGAAAAAATGTTTTTTTAAAGCACACTATAGCACAAGGAGAATTTCCCTCACTGTCCTTCCCTGTCCCTAGAAACAAGGATTCGTACAGTAAAACACACTGACACTCTCCCTACCTATCCTTCTCTTTCCCTAAACTAAAGGAATCCAGGTTAAGCAAGAAAAAATAAATGTCACTGTCCCTGCCTATGCTTCTCTTTCCCTGCTCCGGAACACACTACACTAGGCCGCTGTGCTGGCGGCCTTTTATAGTGTGGGGCGTGTACTAAACCCCCTCAGCAATAATTGGCCACAGGCATCCTGCCTGTGGCCAATCATTGCTCTCTTCGCTGCCGGCGCTGTGATTGGCCAAGCATGCGGGGTCACAGTGCATGCTTGGCCAATCACAGCGCCTGGATGACACTGCGATGGCGTAGTGCATTGTGGGCCATTCGCGTCACTCGAATTAGGCGCGAACGGCCCAAATCGTTCGATCTTCGTCGAACGATCGAACAGCCGATGTTCGAGTCGAACGTATGTTCGACTCGAACACCGAGCTCATCCCTAGTTATTTAGTATTACACATTCGCAGTGTAAAAAGCAGGGCTTGGAATATATACACTCACTGGCCACTTTACACCGTGCTAGTACCGGGTTGGACTATCTTTTGCCTTCAGAACTGTCTTAAAGCGGGGTTCCATCCTCAATTTTTTTTTTAAAGTCAGCAGCTACAAACACTGTAGCTGCTGACTTTTAATAAGGACACTTACCTGTCGGCCTCCCGAGGCAGATCCCTCGATCGTTGCAAGTCCTGGCGCCGCCATCCTCACTAAGGGAAACAGGCAGTGGAGCCTTGCGGCTTCACTGCCCGTTTCCTACTGCGCATGCGCGAGTCTCGCGGCGCTATATGAATGGGCGGCTGTTCTCTGGGATACACACAGTTCCCAGAAGGCAGCGTGCCCCATTCCCCAGAAGACAACGCGAGGATTAAGACCAGCCACGGAATAGGAAGAGGCAGATTAGGAAGATCCGCCTAGCAATCACAATTTCTGGAAAATAAAAAACTGCGCCAACGATAAAAAATTTATTAAAATTAAAAATAAATCAAATGAATTTGATTATTTGAGCAAATCCTTATTTGACAGAAAGATAGCCCACTCAGTCTGGCGCCGAGTAATGGTCTGTAGGTATATCACAGTTCTTGTTATTGAAAAGAGACGGCACCACAGTGACTTCTTAAAACATATGTGAAATCCACCACCGAATAACAAAGCCGCTTACCAGAAGGCAAGCGTAATAAAGCAGTCGGCTATAGCCCAGCCACGGCCTTTGGTTCCGGGAAGGATATTCCTCATATGGGACGGAAGCTCACAGACCCGGGTTTCTCCACACTCGTGCAAATATATCCGCCAACACAGGTATAAAAGAAAGAAGGAGGTGGACCATAGTATGAATGATAAAAACAGCAAATATAGATGTGCCGGCCAGCGTAACAGGAGCCCTTACTCCTCAGTTCAGCGTGGTGACGTCACTGCGCGTCCTCCCATACACGTTTCGTCATCAAACAGACGTTCTCAATGGGAATAGGGCGCTGCAGTGATTCACTATGCTAATATAGACCAGACCTTGTTGTGAAGTGCGTGGAACGGCCATGTTGTTTAAGGGCAAAAATGCCATTAGTTAATACCAATTGGTATCCATTACAACCAATCCAATAGAGAGAATTCTAGAACATTGAATTAAAAAAAACTGCTCTTAGTTTGGACAGTACATGACCCAGATCTGAATGGGTGGAAAGTTGGAGATTGAGATTCGGTCTCAGGATATAACCCTGCAGACAGAAGGCAATTAACATAAGACAGACAAACAACAAAAAACCTCTTATATTAAAGAGAGGGGGGGGGATGTTGTTTACCTTAACTGAGTATGTATACTTTGGGTGTAACCCCACGGAAATACATTACCCCAAAAAAAGGCTGTTATAGGAGTAGTAAACATTGTTATGCATCGTGTATGCATATAACCTTATAAACAATACAGTTGATCAAAAAATATATTAAACCAGGAGTTCCCACGTAGTTAGACACCAAATGCGGGAACTCTCACATGACACCTAGTGGGGTGAATATGAATCACAGTGAATATTATAAATTATAAAGTGAACAAAAACCGTGATGATACATTCACATTGATGACAACAATATATAATTGGGAATGACTCCCAGTGATGTTTAACGTGCAGGGCCCAATAAAGGCCATAATTAATAGAAAAATAAATAAATTGAAAATATAGGAATGTGTAAATACTATAAAAATTACTAAAAAATTAAATAAAAATATAAAGTGTGAAAATATAATTACTATAAAATATATATAAAAACAGGTTGAATTTAGTGTAAGTGACTACAAAAAATTGTAAATAAATTGGTCAAAACATTTTTTAAACATATTATATTACCAAATTGGCGATTGGTGATGCCCATCTGTGCATAACACAACGAGTTTACATATTAACTGGTTCGTGCATTGTTGATAAAAGCATTAAACGTCAGTCTCTATATTTAACCCATAGGGGGTATACGTTTTTAAGCGATGAATCCAGGCCATTTCCAGCCTTGAAATTTCTCTGACCAAATGACTGGTATGCTCTTGGTGTTATCTAACTTATAGCTGCTGCCTATATTTAGTTTCAATCCCCCCTGGTAGCGCAGTTTTTTCTTCCTATAATCACAATTTCTTGTAAGTAAAACATTTTTTTTTTACAATTGTTAAGTAGCATTTTGGTGTAATTTTTTTTACATTTTTTTTTAGGGTGGACCTCCACTTTAATTCTTTGTGGCATAGATTCAACAAAAGGTGTTGGACACATTCCTCAGAGATTTTGGTCCATATTGACATCACACAGTTGGTGCAGATTTGCCGGCTGCACATCCACGATGCAAATCTCCCCATCCCAAAGGTACTCGCTTGAAAATTAGATCTGGAGACTGTGGAGGCCCATTGGAGGACAGTGCAGTGTTAATATTGGTATCAGATTTTGATGTAGTTTTAGTTATAGTCTTTTGACTAAAATGCCATTTTAGTTTAAGCCCCATTTTAGTCATCTTCAATTGTTTTAGTCAACTAAAATTTCCAGTACATTTTGGTCAAATAAAATCATCTTAGTTTTTAGTTGACTAACGTGTTTAGTAAATAGGCAGCCAGCCATCAGAGTAAGAAGTGGCTCTGTAGGTAGAGAGTAGGGATGAGCTTTATGTTCGAGTCAAACATGAGTTCGACTCGAACTTTGGCTGTTTGCCCGTTCGGCGAACAGCAAACAATTTGGGGTGTTCGCGGCAAATTCGGAAAGCCGCGGAACACCCTTTAAAAGTCTATGGGAGAAATCAAAAGTGTTAATTATAAAGGTTAATATGCAAGTTATTGTCATAAAAAGTGTTTGGGGAGTGTTTGCCCCATGCAAAAAAAAAAGTTTTAAAAACTGAAGTTTTTTCGGGAGCAGTGATTTTAATAATGCTTAAAGTGAAACAATAAAAGTGAAATATTCCTTTAAATTTCGTACCTGGGGGGGTGTGTATAGTATGCCTGTAAAGTGGCGCATTTTTTTCAATGACTTATCTGTATTGCTGGAACCCGACAATTCATTAAAAGCGCGAGTAGTTTTAAATGACTTTTTTTCCTTCAAAAAAAGGGATTTTTATAACAGCTTACCTGTAAAATCCTTTTCTTGGAGTACATCACGGGACACAGAGCGACTTAGTCATTACTAATGGGTTATATAGATACCTTCAGGTGCTGGCACTGGCAACTTCCAAAACCGGAAGTACCCTCCCCTATATAAGCCCCTCCCATCCGGGAGCACCTCAGTTTTGTAGCAAAGCAATAAGTGTCCCAAAAAGAGGGGTGGGAGCTCTGTGTCCCGTGATGTACTCCAAGAAAAGGATTTTACAGGTAAGCTGTTATAAAAATCCCTTTTTCTTTTTCGTACATCACGGGACACAGAGCGACTTAGTCATTACTAATGGGACGTCCCAAAGCAATGCCAAATGAGGGGAGGGATACACTATACATAAGCTGGGCGCCATCAGGCATGAGGATCTTTTGCGGCCTGCAACACACTGCGCCCAAAGGCGACATCCTCCTGACTTCTAACGTCTACCTGGTAGAATCTAGTAAACATGTGTACTGAAGACCATGTTGCGGCCTTACAGACTTAAGCCAGGGAGGCCTGGTGATGCACTGCCCATGAAGTTCCAACTGCTCTTGTGGAGTGCGCCCTAACTTTGAACGGAGGCGGTCTCTTTCTCAAGCCATAGGCTTGTATTATGACCTGTCGAATCCACTTGGCTAAAGTAGATTTTGATGCTGCCTGACCCTTTCTGGGGCCTTCCGGCAGAACAAACAAAGTATCCGTTCTACGAATCTGAGCAGTGGCTTTTAGATAAGCTTTAACTGTTCTTACTACATCCAAAGAATGCAATAACTTTTCCTCTACCGAGCTAGGTTTGGGGAAAAAAGAAGGAAGAACCACATCTTGGTTCAAATGAAACCTCGATACCACCTTAGGAAGAAAGGCTGGATGAGGACGTAATACTACTCTGTCCTTATGGACAACCAGATATGGCTCCTTACAGGACAAGGCGGCTAATTCCGATACTCTTTTAGCCGAACAAATGGCTACTAAGAAAATCAATTTCCTTGTGAGAAGAACCAAGGAAATGTGTTGCAATGGTTCAAACGGTTGTTTCTGTAGAACCGACAGAACCAGGTTTAAGTCCCATGGACATATGGGAATACTAACCGGAGGGCTAATACGCATCACTCCTTGTATGAAAGCTTTGACTAAAGAATGCAAAGCCAAGGGCCTTTGAAAAAATATTGACAAGGCCGAAATCTGACCCTTGATAGTACTCAAGGCCAGCTTCCTATCTACAGCCCACTGTAGGAAGTCCAGAATCCTACCTATTACGTACTTACGTGGATGCCATTTCTTGGCCTCACACCACGTGATGTACGCCTTCCAGATCCTATAATAGATCTGCCTGGATAGCGGCTTCCTGGCATTGATCATGGTAGATACCACAGGGTTAGAGAGCCCTCTCTTTTTTAGAATGTGGGCTTCAATAGCCAGGCCGTCAAACCTAGGGCTGGTAAGGAAGGGTGGTATATCGGTCCTTGCGAAAGCAGGTCCGGACGATGTGGGAGGGTCCAAGGACTCCTCACTGACATTTTTACAATCTCTGCATACCATGCCCTTCGGGGCCACGCTGGAGCCACCAGAATCACTGGTTTCTTTTCTACCCTGATTCTGCGGATTAATCGCGGTAACAATTGTGGCGGTGGGAATGCATATATCAGCTTGAACTGATCCCAAGGGAACACTAGGGCATCCGAGCCGCAAGCTAGGGGATCCCTTGTGCGAGACACAAATCTGTCCACCTTTGCGTTGAATCTGGATGCTAGCAGATCTACATCCGGTGTTCCCCACCGCTGGCATATTGCCTGGAAAACCTCGGGGTGAAGAGACCATTCCCCCGGGCATAATTGCTGGTGACTTAAAAAATCCGCTCTCCAATTTTCCACTCCTGGGATGAAAACCGCGGATATGGCTGGGACATATCTTTCTGCCCATTCCAGGATGCCATTCGCTTCCCTCTGGGCTGCACGACTCCTGGTGCCACCCTGGTGATTGATATATGCCACTGCTGTGGCATTGTCTGATTGAATTCTGACAGGGGACCCTTGGAGTTTGGATGTCCATGCTACTAGGGCATACCGGGCTGCTCGTATCTCTAAGAGATTGATGGGCAGGGCCTTCTCTGCTTCTGACCACTTGCCCTGTAGAGACCATTGCTCCAGTACTGCCCCCCAGCCTATGAGGCTGGCATCTGTAGTGACCACCTTCCAAGAAACCGGACTGAAGGGTTTCCCTTTTTCCAGATTCTGGAGCACCAACCACCAATGGAGGCTCTTGCGAACGGAAGGGGACAGGGACATTGGTAAGTCTAAAGCCTGAACTTTTTTGTTCCAGGCTGACAGTATGGCCCTCTGCAAGTTCCTTGAATGGAATTGACCGTAGGGTACTGCTTCGAATGAAGCCACCATTTTTCCCAGCAGCCTCATGCACAGGCGTATGGATGGTTTTCTTTTTGTACCCACTAAGTGGGTCAAATCTTTTAAAGACGACACCTTCTCTGGAGGTAAGAAAATCTTTCTCTGATTTGAATCCAGCCTTACCCCTAAGTATTCCAGACTTTTGACTGGTCTTAGAGCTGACTTGTCCCGGTTGATAATCCAACCGTGATATTCCAGATACTTGATTGTCTTGTGAATAGCTACTTCCAGCTTTTCCACTGAGTGGTCTATTAGTAGCAGGTCGTCTAGATATGCCATTATCGTTACACCTTGTGTTCTTAGATTGGCCAATAGTGGGGCCAGAATTTTTGTGAACACTCGTGGTGCTGTGGCCAGACCGAAAGGTAAGGCTCTGAACTGAAAATGGCGCCCTTCTACTGCAAAGCGTAGAAATTTCTGGTGGGCCGGAAAGATGGGAATATGCAGATAAGCATCCCTTATGTCGATCGAGGCTAACCATTCCTGCCCTTGTAGGGCGGTGGCCACCGATCGGATCGACTCCATCCGAAAAGTCCTGATATTTAGGAACTTGTTTAGCCCTTTTAGATTTAATATGGGCCTCACGTCCCCATTTGGTTTGGGGACTGTGAAAAGGTTCGAGTAAAACCCGAACCCGCTTTCTTCCAGGGGAACCTTCATGATTACACCTTGGAGCAATAGTTGTTCTAGTGCCAGAAGGAGGGATCCTCTCTTCTGGGGATCGCTTGGCACGTTTGACCTCATAAATTGGGCAGGAGGAGTGTCTTTTAACTCCAGCTTGTATCCCAGACTTACTGCGGAGAGCACCCATCTGTCTCTGATGGTGTCCCGCCAGGTCTCTGTGAACAACTGAAGTCTTTCCTTCACCCGATTGAGTGGGGGCAACCCTTCATGACTTGGGGGGAGGTTTTGTACCTCTCTTGACCCAGGGTTTCTTGTTACCCTGTGATTGTCCCTGATTTCTGCCCCCTGAATTTGACCGCGGAGGCCGTCGGAACTGTTTCACAGCCGATGTGCCAGGGACTGGAGAAGTAGGCCTCTTAAAAGAAGGACTTCTACTCTTGTTCTTAACCGGTAAGAGTGAACTTTTACCGGCAGAAATTTTCTGGATATATTTGTCCAGATCTTCTCCAAATAAGCGTTCTCCATGAAATGGGAAGCTAACCAGCAATTTCTTACAGGGAGCTTCAGCAGACCAGTTTTTGAGCCATAGAAGCCTACGCATATGTACTACAGACAGCGTAAAGCGGGAGGCCTGTTGGATTGTATCCTTTATGGCGTCCACCGCAAAACACAAGGCTCTAGGTAGGTCAGCTAGGGCAAGAGCCTACTGATCTGGTAAGTCCCTTAAGACTTGTTTCAACTGATCTTTCACCGCTTGGCAGACTCCAATCGCTGCAACTGCAGGTTGTGTCACCATGCTTGCTGTAGAGAAAGCAGATTTTAGTAAAGACTCCAATTTTTTATTTATTGGGTCTTTGAACATTGGAACATTATCTACTGGACATGTCAGTGATTTGTTCACACAAGAGATGGCTGCGTCCACAAGAGATGGCTGCGTCCACTGTAGGGACCCTCCATTTTTTTATGAACTTATCCTCCATGGGATAGATCACTGGAAATCTCTTGGGAGGAGTAAATATTTTATCAGGATGCTCCCAATCCTGGTAAATAAGCCCTTCCAATAAAGGGTGGATTGGGAAGGAACAGACAGCCTGGGGAGCTTTCAGCGACCCCAGCGAGGAAACCGTAGTGGTTGATGGTTCCGCCAGAGGCATTTTAGAAGCTGATCGGACCATGTTAGTCAGAGACTGAACCCATAATCTTTCAGCCTGAGATGCTGAGAAAGGTTCTTCCACTGTTGATTCCTCTATAACTGAATCAACCTCATCCTGATCCCCTTCAGGTAGGTCGATCTCTGTGTGGGGCTGTTCCTCCACTAACAGGCACTCTGAAGGAGGAGACGGAGATCGGACGCGCTTTCCCTGTGACAGGGAAGCAGCGATCAATGCTGTTAATCTCTCTTCCAATCCTCCCAGAGTTGAGGATAAAACCTCCTCTGTTATATATACAGGAGCAGGTGGACTGGGGACAGCCGCAGCACCAGGCACTCCTGTGGGGTTCCTACGGCTACTGACCTCTGAATTTTCAGGGGAGATTGGTGCAGTACAAGCATGCCCAATATCCTCAGAGCCCGATGGAGACCCCTTTGGCTTCCTGGAAGACTTATTTTCGGAGCGTCTGGACGACATATCCTTTAAGCACAAAGCTGAGGTATTCCCGTCGTCATACACCAATTTTGCTGGTAATAGTCTAACACAGTTGCTGCTATATACCAGCTGGTGTCCACTAAAGTGCCTTTCTATGGGGATGCCTGCATCAACCGCCTCTGTGTGCCACCGTTTTGTTGCTAGCTCTGTTTGCATCCAGCTGACACTTGTACTGTGTCTTTTATACATGCTGGGACGCCTGCACATGCGCAGAAGCGCCGCGGCGCGCATCGAGCGTCATCCACCCGCCCCGCCCCTTTTTTTTATAGGAGGCGCGTGCACGCGCCCGCGCGCGCGCCCGTGCACCATTGGCGCCCTTTTCGAAACCAAGCAGGGACTAGGAGCCAGGGCCCTTTTTGCCGGAGGGCCTGTGCGGTGGATGAGCGCAGCAACAGGGCAGAGGAAGTGGATTCCCACAGAGAACTTACCAACTGCCTGGATCTTTTGACTTGAGAAAACCAAAGATCCACATGACAAGAAAAAATGGACCACAGCGGCCTCTAGTGGTTTAACACAGGTACCGCGGTCCTCTTTTTTTTTTTTTTCTTGACTACTATTAAAATTTTACATTTTCCAGTAGTTACAGGCATACACAGATATTAGCGGGAATACCGTTAAGTAACAGACAGAAAGACAAATTAGGCTTGGGGGTCCCCCAATAGAACCAAGTTCCTGGGGGCCCCCACTTACCTGTTCCCCGCCGCAGGACTCTGTTTGGTCCACAGAAGCCCAAACTTCACCTATCACGGCAGGCATTGTAATTAAACCTTCAGGGACCGGGTTCCCAAGGATTCCACTCCCCTGGACCTGTATAGCACCCTGCACAGAAAACATCTTGGTCGTGGGTATGACCAGAGCTCTGGATCCCAGGGTCCAGCCCTCCTAAGAGAGGCATTACAGGCAAAACCTTGCTCTTCTGTTGCAAGGCCCGGGTACCGACCGTTTAGCTATGAAGATTTTTTGGTGGGATCCGGAACAGCTTACTAAGGCCCGTAAAAGAACCTGTACGCAAGCCCAGTGAAAACACATGTTACTCTTTGGCCAACACCTTAGACAGTGGCAAAAAAACTGAGGTGCTCCCGGATGGGAGGGGCTTATATAGGGGAGGGTACTTCCGGTTTTGGAAGTTGCCAGTGCCAGCACCTGAAGGTATCTATATAACCCATTAGTAATGACTAAGTCGCTCTGTGTCCCGTGATGTACGAAAAAGAAATTACATTTTGTGCAGGGAACCAGAATTAAAAAAAAAAATGCGTGGGGGTCCCCCCAAAATTACATTACCAGGCCCTTCAGGTCTGGTATGGATATTAAGGGGAACCCCGCACCAAATTAAAAAAAAAATGGCGTGTGGTTCCCCCAAAAATCCATACCAGACCCTTATCCGAGCATGCAACCTGGCAGGCCGCGGGAAAAGAGGGGGGACGAGAGAGCACCCCCCGCATCCTGAACCATACCAGGTCACATGCCCTTAACATGGGGAGGATGCTTTGGGGGGTCTGTGACCCGCAAAGCACCTTGTCCCCATGTTGATGGGGACAAGGGCCTCATCCCCACAACCCTTGCCCAGTGGTTGTAGGGGTCTGCGGGCGGGGGGCTTATGGGAATCTGGAAGCCCCCTTTAGCAAAGGGGACCCCCAGATTTGCCCCCCCATGTGAATTGGTAACGGGGTACATTGTACCCCTACCATTTCACAAAAAAATTGGTCAAAAATGTTAAAAACCACACAAAGTTGGGATAATTCCTTTATTAAAAAAATAAAAAAATCCAGCGGCAGCGATGTTATCCACTCGATCTCCAGCGTTGTAATCCATTCTCGGTATCCAGAGATGGATTATCTCCACTCTCCAGCGATGATGTGTCCAGCGATGATACACACACACACGATGCTGGCTCCACTGGAGGAACCCCAGGAATGACACGCCGCCAGCCTGGGGTTACCCAATGACGTGATGGGTGACCCCGCCCCCTCTGATGCAACGGGAAACCCGTGGGTTTCCCGTTGCATCAGAGGGGGGCGGTGTCACCCGTCACGTCATTGGGTAACCCCGGGTTTCCCGTTGCATCAGAGGGGGCGGGGTCACCCATCCACGTCACTGGGAAAGCCCGGCGTTTCCCCTTAGAGGGGGACGGGGTCACGTGCCAGGTGGCCCGCCCTCAGCTACATAAGAGCTGTCAGGCTAGCGCTGCGTCATTCCCAGGGTGTCTCCGGTGGAGTCAGGATCGTGTGCGTGTTCCTCGCTGGATATCATCGTTGGAGAGTGGAGATCATCCATCGTTAATAGCCGCGAGTAGTTTTAAATGACTTTTTTTCCTTCAAAAATGACATTTTGTGCAGGGACAGTTCTAAGCACGGGAAACACACGCCACTTTACAGGCATACTATAGACACCCCCCCACGTACGAAATTTAAAGGAATATTGCATTTTTGTTTCACTTTAAGCATTATTAACCACTTCCATACAGGGCATTTTCACCCCCTTCCTGCCCAGACCAATTTTTACTTTTCAGCCCTGTTGCACTTTGAATGACAATTGCGCAGTCATGCAACACTGTACCCAAATGAAATCTTTGTTTTTTTTTTCCTCCCACAAATAGAGCTTTCGCTTGGTGGTATTTGATCATCTCTGCGGTTTTTATTTTTTGCGCTATAAACAAAAGAAGAGCGACAATTTTGAAAAAAACACAATATTCTTTAATTTTTGATTTAATAAATATCACAATTTAAAAAAAAAAAAATTTTACCTCAGTTTAGACCGATATGTATTCTTCTACATATTTTTGGTAAAAAAAAATTAAAAAAAAATCGCAATAAGCGTATATTGATTGGTTTGCGAAAAATTTATAGCGTCTACAAAATAGGGGATAGATTTATGGCATTTTTTTTTTTTTTACTAGTAATGGCGGCGATGTGCGAATTTTATTGTGACCGTTACATTGCGGCGGACATATCGGACACTTTTGACACGTTTTTGGGACCATTCACATTTATACAGCGATTAGTGCTATAAAACTGCACTGATTACTGTGTAAATGTGACTGGCAGGGAAGGGGTTAACACTAGGGGGCCATATGTTCCCTATTGAGTGATTCTAACTGTAGGGGGAGGGGACTCACAAGCGGAGGAGACCGATCTGTGTTCTTCTGTACTGAGAACACACATCGGTCTCCTCACCTCTGACAGGAGGTGGATCTGTGTGTTTACACACACAGATCCACACTCCTGGCGTGATCGCGGGCAATCGCGGGTTCCCAGCAGTCATCGCGGCCACCGAGCATGCGCACTGGGTCATGAGCGGTGCCACGGGCGTGCACGTGCCCTAGACGGCCGGGAAGAAAAGATGTCATATGACGTCCACCCAGAGGGAGGGAGGGTTCCTGCAGGCGCATTCGCTCTGAAGGTCCGGCATACCATGCTGAACCTTCAGAGCTTCTTGCCGGAACCGAGGGCTCCCGCGTGCATGCGAGTGACATTACAGCTCTGGAAACTCACAGCGCCGGAGCCTGCAAACCTGATAGAAAGGCCAGGGGAAGATGTCAGCCCTTTCAGCTGTGACCGGGCGCCGCTGGAAGGGCTTTGTTTCAAGGTAAGCATTTTATAATGTGCTAGTATATGATGCATAGTAGCACATTATGCTGTGGTCTTACAGGTTTTTTAATTTTTTTATTTAGCTGTTTACAACCTTTTTAAGCATAGCAAGCATCTCAAGGTCCAAATGGCAAGTAGCTCCTCTGACACTTGTTTCCAGGTTCTATGTAGGGAAAAAGCATCACCTAATTGTGATTGACACGTAAATATTTCATAGGTCTTTGTCATTTTTGAAGGAGTAAAAGCGTAAAGTCAATTTCTGACATTGCATCTACTTGAACAAATTAAGGGTTAATTTACAAGCAAGGTTGTTTTAGGCTTTTGGGGGAGAAGGGTTAATTGTTAGGATCTGCCTAGGTTTGAGGTCTGGAGCGAATGCAAGCAGGGAGGAATCATTTTAACTTTTTTTCCCCAGAAAGTAAAATCTGCTTTGGGCTACTGGCACCAAAAACCAATTTATTTCCCTTTTTTGTGTTACAGGTCATGCTACCACTACCTTGTTAGAGGTTCTACAATGTATTTTTTCAGTATCTGTCAAATGCCCACACTTCGTGACAGCAAAAGAACAAACCGCGCCACAGTTCAGAAGAAATAAATTGGGTCATAGAAGTGAGAGAAACAAGTTGTTTATGCAGCATTTATCCCTAAAAAGTCAGAGAAAAGGTGACCTTGCTCTTTAAATTGGTTTGTTTTTTATGGGTTCCGGTGCCATTATAGAAATCATAGTGTGCCTATTAGAGAGTAACTTGTGCAGAGGACTAGTATAGGAATAATGCATGAGCAGAACTAAGGCAGAAAGGAGTGGTTGTCTGTAGACCAGTTCTTATTCAAAATCTCCAATCACACCCACATCAAGTGCGGTTTAACAACCAAGTAGCTGAATGGAAATTATACTAACAATAAAAGCAGAACTCCATGATAAGAAAAAAAAAAATCTGAATTGTAAAAATCCCCATTTAAATGCCCCGCATTTACATTGCTGCGATAGCCGCACGCTAATACATGTTCACAGTTCAACATCTCTAAAATCATTGTAAAAGAAGTCACCACATCTGATTCACCTAAGCTATAGGGGAAAATGGTCACACAAGTAGACCTGTGTTCTCCTTTATTGTAAGCATGTTCACAGTTAAAGTTGACAGTATTGTGCAAAATCCCCCCCAAAAAAAAAAAAAGTCCTCACATTGATTACCTACCCTCATATCCATTTATCACGACTTGGGCTCTGTGACTGGCCGGCGCCACGCAACGTCACGGCACACACTGGGGAAGAAACGGGCATTCGCACGGGAGCCGCCAGTCACGGCACACGCTGGGGAAGAAACGGCTCATTGGCGCGCTACAAGGTAAATCTCTTAGATGGTGCATGTTTAGGAGATATTTTCAGTACTTATAAGCAAGCCTCATTATAGGCTTCCCTATATGTAAAAATGTCTCAGTGGTTTACAACCACTTTAACCACTTAACGACCGCCCACTGTATATACACGTCGGCAGAATGGCACGGACAGGCACAATCACGTACCTGTACATGCCTGCCTTCGTATGGGTGGGGGGTCCTTCGGTACAGTGGACGGTCGGGATCACTCTGGGAGCGATCCGTGATGAGAGGGCGGCCATTGGTTTCTGGCCAACCCCTCGCAATCGCTCCCGGCGAATCAAATGCTTCCTCTGCCTGTGTAATGTAAACACAGGCAGAGAGGAAGCAGCAGGAAGTGATGTCATCTCTCCTGCGGTGCTCACATATACCGGAGCGCCGTGGAGAGAAGACACACAGGTTAGTGCACAAGCAGTACACTGACACCAGGACACATAGGCACATAAATCGCCCCCCAGACACCCCCAGTCACAGTGTCACTGATTACAGTGATCAATAAATAAATGATCACTGCAATCAGTGACATTTGTAACTATAAAAGTGTCAGGGCAGTTAGTGTTAGGTCCCTTAGGTCCAGGGTAGCCCCCCAACCCCCCCTAATAAAGGTTTAACCCCTTGATCGCCCCCCAGGTAACCCTTTCAGCCCCTAGCACCACTGTCACTAATCGATCCTTTTTCGGTGTATTGGTGTCGGTGATGCGCTAGGTAGTCAGTTATTTTTTATGTTCGCCGCCAGGTTTTTATAGCGTCGGGTACCCCCATATATATTACCTAATAAAGGTTTAACCCCTTGATCGCCCCCCCCAGGTAACCCTTTCACCCCCTATCACCAGTGTCACTAAGCGATAGTTTTTGTGTATTAGTGTCGGTGATGCGCTAGGTAGTCAGTTATTTTTTTATGTTCGCCGCAGGTTTTTATAACGTTAGGTACCCCCATATATTACCTAATAAAGGTTTAACCCCTTGATCGCCCCCCTGGTAACCCTTTCACCCCCTAGCACCACTGTCACTAAGTGATCGTTTTTCTGATCGGTGTATTAGTGTCGGTGATGCGCTAGGTAGTCAGTTATTTTTTTAGGTTCGCCGCCAGGTTTTTATAACGTCAGGTACCCCCATATATTATCTAATAAAGGTTTTAACCCCCTGATTGCCCCTAGTTAACCCTTTCACCAGTGATCACTGTATAAGTGTTACGGGTGACGCTGGTTAGTTAGTTTGCTTTTTATAGTGTCAGGGCACCCGCCGTATATAACCCAATAAAGGTTTAACCCCCTGATCGCCCGGCGGGTGATATCAATTAGGTTTTAGCGTCAGAGAGGGTCTGCGTCGCCCCAGGCAGCGTCAGGTTAGTGCCAGTAATGCTAACACCCACGCGCAAAGCATACACCTCCCTTAGTGGTATAGTATCTGATCAGATCTATACTAGCGTCCCCAGCGGTTTAGGGTTCCCAAAAACGCAGTGTTAGCGGGATCAGCCCAGATACCTGCTAGCACCTGCGTTTTGCCCCTCTGTCCAGCTCAGGCCACCCAAGTGCAGTATCGATCGATCACTGTCACTTACAAAACACAACACACATAACTGCAGCGTTCGCAGAGACAGGCCTGATCCCTGCGACTCCAGTGCTGTAGGAGGTGATTTCACCACCACAGTTAAAATAAAGAGCATATATGCCGAAGCATGGGGGCAGCAGGGGCGGAGGAGCAATTCTGCTCCTAATGCCGCGTACATACGGTCGAAATTCTGACGGAGGCTTGCCCGTGGAAAAGTCAGACCGTGTGTACGCGGCATAACTTTTGCGGGAGGATGCCCCCATGCTTCGGCATATATAAATGGTGCATGTATGCCCATCATTAGAAGTGGGTGAATGAAGGGAGGTATTCTAATGGTGGGCATACCCACTGATCAATCTCTTTTTTTCGTTCAGCCATCAGGCTGCATGAAAAAAAAGATTACAATACATGTCCAACAAGTACTGGTATGTTGCTGGACTTTGAATGGTTATACCAGATTGATGCCTGCGGGTTTAGGTATCATCTTGGTATCATTCTTTTCAGCCAGCGGCCGTCTTTCATGTAAAACCAATCCTAGCAGCTAATTAGCCTCTGGACTGCTTTTACAAGCAGTGGGAGGGAATGTCCCCCCCCCCCGGATATAAAAAGGGCCATTGGGAAATTGGAAAAGCATTTTATCACACCGATCTTGGTGTGGTCAGAGGAAAGATCTAGGGTATAATAGACCCCATTTTTTTCAAAAAAAGAGTACCTGTCACTACCTATTGCTATCATAGGGGATATTTACATTCCCTTAAATGACAATAAAAAATAATAAAATAAAAAAATATGGAAGGAACAGTTTAAATAAAAAAGGAAAATAATAAAAAAAAAAAAAAAAAGCACCCCTGTCCCGCCCTGCTCTTGCGCAAAGGCGAACGCAAGCGTCGGTCTGGCGTCATATGTAAACAGCAATTGCATCATGCATGTGAGGTATCACCGCGAAGGTCAGATCGAGGGCAGTAATTTTAGCAGTAGACCTCCTCTGTAAATCTAATGTGGCAACCTGTAAAGGTTTTTAAAGGCTTTTAAAAATGTATGTAGTTTGTCGCCACTGCGCGTTTGTGCGAAATTTTAAAGCATGTCGTGTTTGGTATCCATATACAAATAAAATAGTGCAGCGCTAAATAGCTAATAAATTCTAAACCAAGTCCAAAAAAGGATCAAGGAATCATGTCCCAAAATTCAGTGTGAATAATAACCAATGAAAGGAAAAAGTTGCTAGAAGTGAAAGATCCTCAAAGGTGATCAGAGTGCTTGAAAACAATATATCAATGGTGCTTCTATACATGTGTTCCTGTTACCAACTTCACAGGCCGCTCACCTTAATAATTGGGTCTCTGAGCTAACAGAAGACCAAACACACATTCCCCTTGAAGGGGTGTAATTATAGATGAATCCTGTCTTCAGATGATCATTAACAAATGGCGATGCTCCTCCAAACATTAATTCTCAGCAGTATTCATGTAAGACATAAAGACAACCATAGTGCTCTCTGTTTCACTTTAAAACGATCACATTTATTTAAAAATATCTCACTTACATAAAAAGCACTGAGCCCAGTGCTAGGAACATGAGCCCAGAGGCGTTGCTAGGGGGGTGCGGGGGGTGCGGTCCGCCCCTGGGTGACACCCGCTAGAGGGGTGACACCCTCCCTTTTTTTTTTTTTTTTTTTTTTTTTTACAGCTGACCCATTCATTGATTAATTTCACCCCGCTGGGCTGGAAGCCTGGAACAACACCTCCAGCGCCGCGGCCGCGCCTGGTGTGTGTCCTCCGGCTCCTTATTCTTCCTATTCCTAAATTCCAATCCTCCTCCCTACCCTACAGAGCCAGCGAGCGACTCAGCCTGTCACATCATCACACTGCACTGTAGTGTCACACTGGAGTGTCAGTGAAAAGATTATCAACAACACGCTGGAGTGCTCATCATGCTGCAGTTAAGCCAGTAAAAGAAAAATTGAATATGTTTGTGTCTGCAATCGAAGCGCTTTGTGATCCTTCTGAAAATATGGACACAAGAGGAGCAGCAGAATGTCTACTGCCTGCTGTCTGTGATTTTACGTTTTTGTGCTACCTATACTTCTGGGGTGATGTACTTCAAGAAGTTGATGTTACACAACAGTACCTGCAGACCAAAGGCTTAAGTCTGGACAAGGTGGTGACAAAGCTAGAGTCACTAAGACTTTTTCTGTTTGAAGAGCGCAGTCACCTAGTGGAACATGCAATTAAGCAGGCACATTTAAAATCTAAAGAATATGGAATTGCCGTAGAGAGAAGAGCCAGGTTTAAGAAGAGGATGGCAGGGAAACAGGCACGTGATGCTGGAGGCATAAGTCTACAAGACGAGAACAAGAGGGCAATGCTTGAGTGCATTGATCGCTTCCATTCTGAACTCCAGATCAGATTAAGAGCCATCATGGAAGTTGCAGCCATGTTTGAGGCTGTTCAAGCAAAGAGTCTCATATATGAAACTGAAGAAACATTAAAGGTGTCCATTCCAAAACTGACCACTTTTTATGACGAAATATCTGAGAGTGAGCTGTTAATGGAAATACCCAGACTGAGGAGACATCTCAAAGCAGCCAAGATCAACCTAGAAGAAGTCAAAGATTGGTCGGCTTTACAAGTTTTGACCTTCATAGCAGAATGGGACTTCATTGAATCTCTTCCAACCCTTTCACTATGTCTAAAAATATTTCTGACAATCTGTGTGTCTGTGGCTTCATGTGAGAGGAGCTTTTCAAAGTTGAAGCTGATAAAAAACTATTTGCGTTCAACGATGGGACAGGCAAGGCTTTCTGATCTTGCAATATTATCAGTTGAAAGTGAACTAGCGAAATGTATTGATTTTGATGATGTTGTTCACAATTTTGCAGCTGTCAAGGCTAGAAAAGCAAAGTTTTGATTTAGATGTTAACTAAATGCTTTCATATTTGTTCCTGTTTTTGTGTTATTTATTTATTAATTCAGTAAAGTTTAAAGTTAAAATAAATACAGTTCTTTAACAGTTTAAGCTTTGATTTCTATTATTTTCATATGATTTTGTTATTCAAATTTGCTAGTTGATTGATAGTTATTAACGGCACTACTGTTGCCAATATATGCAGTGTTATTAGGGTGAAAAAAATTATTGGGGGGGGGGGTGACACCATGTTATACCGCACCAGGTGACACCAACCCTAGTGACGCCACTGCATGAGCCTCCTGTTTTATAGACACAGCGTCTTTGGTTGCAAGCTTCTGGGTATTGCTGAATGGGATGTCACATAATGGTCCCCTCCGCACGCGTATCGTTCCTCGGGGCGGAACTTCCTCAGCGTATTATGGGGACCCCCATATGGACCATCCTTTAAATACCCTTTCCTTCCATCTATTATAAGCCACACCCCCAGTAGTCACATGATCACAGTGAGGGGAATCCCCGTCACATGACTCCCCATAGCCAATCAGTGGTCATCAAATCAAAAATTTGCACACTTAGAAATCCTGAAGGCGGTGCTTGGTTTTCGGGGTCCCGTACGTGGCTAGGCTCCTAAAAAGTCCCACACATGTGGTATCCCCGTACTCAGGAGAAGCAGCAGAATGTATTTTGGGGTGCAATTCCACATATAATCATGGCATGTGTGAGCAATATATCATTTAGTGACAACTTTTTGTAATTTTTTTTTGTCATTATTCAATCACTTGGGACAAAAAAAAAATATTCAATGGGATCAACATGCTTCTCAGCAATTTCCTTGGGGTGTCTACTTTCAAAAATGGGGTCATTTGGGGGGGGGGGTTGTGCTGCCCTGCCATTTTAGCACCTCAAGAAATGAGATAGGCAGTCATAAATTAAAAGCTGTGTAAATTCCAGAAAATGTACCCTAGTTTGTAGACCCTATAACTTTTGCGCAAACCAATAAATATACGCTTATTGACATTTTTTTTACTAAAGACATGTGGCTGAATACACTTTGGCCTAAATGTATGACTAAAATTTAGTTTATTCGATTTTTCTTATAACAAAAAGTAGAAAATATAAAAAAAATTCAAAATTTTCGGTCTTTTTCCATTTATATCGCAAAAAAAATCAATCGCAGAGGCAATCAAATACCATTAAAAGAAGCTCTATTTGTGGGAAGAAAAGGACGCAAATTTCATTTGGGTACAACATTGCATGTCCGCACAATTTCCAGGTAAAGCAGCGCAGTGCCAAATTGTGAAAACACCTCTGGTCATTAAGCTGCGTAATGGTCCGGGGCTTAAGTGGTTAATGCATAGAATGCATTAAAATAAAATAAAACTTCTGCCTTTATAACCACTTTAAAAACACCTTCAACATTACACTGCAAGTCCAGTTAAATTCAGCCAAATACTATTAGTTATAATATGACCTTGATAAAAGGAGAACCTTCACAGACATTTCTACAAATCTCCTAATCACTAAGTACTGTTTCCACAAACACCAAATTGGTCACAGCTTTTATAAAATCTGCTGTGGTTAAGAAGCATTTCAAACACATTCTTTGACAATTTCTTTCTATGTTCATACAAATGTTCATTTTAAAACTCCATGGAAACAAGCTATGCAGCTCTAAAAGCCATATAAGGTCCCATAAAAATGTGAAATAGTTAAAGAAACAATAACAATATCAGTAACAGATTAATAAAGTTAAATAAGGTTATCTGAATTGCATCTAGTGCAGTGGTTCTCAACTCCAGTCCTCAGGACCCACTAACAGGCCAGGTTTGCAAGATAACTGAAATGCATCACAGGTGATATAATTTGCTGCTCAGGGATTGCAGGATTCTAGTCTGCATCTCACCAAGGTAATACTTAAAATCTGGCCTGTTAGTGGGTCCTGAGGACAGGAGTTGAGAACCACTGATCTAGTGGGTGTTTAAATATTTACTAGTTCTAATTGTATGCCATTGTTCTCTTCTGACATCTTACTCCAATTCCAGTAATGTCTCTCTATGTCACCCTATATTAGGTTAAAAAGAGCCAAAAGCATGAACATGGAGATGCCACCAAACTGAGGGATTTTAACATCTTTTTTGGTCCTGCTCACAAATCTAAAAGTATTGGAGAAAGCTGCACCTTTTGATAGCACAAATTACTAACTATACCATCGATTTTACACCCGCAACCTATGTCCTTCATTTTTGGACGGGTCCTACGACCCGCTCCACTATAACCCTTCTGAAACACCTCATTAACACTGCTGCACAATAATCCCGCAACACAAAAGACCGTATTCTAACACTGAAAGCATGGATTGACCTTGTAGACAACATGTACGAAATGGAAACAATTTTACACTCAAAACAGTATATGCTTATGCAATTCAACAATAATTGGTTGACTTGGTTAGTATTCAAGCAAACTGAAATTTATAAAGAAATATAACAAAGAGCTGAATAGGAGCAGAATATGACCATGGATAGCCATTTTTTTCTAAAGACAGTAGACCTGGGAGATCTCAAATGAGTTTCTCCTTATACCCATCTCTGGTAAGCACCCCTTCTTACACTCACTTACCCATCTGCTCTCTACGCCCTCAATCCATTCCATCTTTTTTTCCTCCCCATCCCAAACTACATTATGATATGTAATAAGTATTGAATATTATCCCTATACTTTTGCATAGTAAAAATAACCCATTCTAAGCTTCTTTGGGATAACCTTTGGTGAGATCTGAGCAGTAATGATGGGCCAATATCAGAACAGACTCAAGCTCATATGGGCTATGCCCATGATGCATTCAGACACCACACCATGTAAAACTCAATGAGGCGATATGTGCCGAAAGAGGAGTTCTGCAACTCGACTGCATACCTTGACCTGCATTTTGCAGCCCATTCATAAAATGCAATGCCTATAGTATCTTACAGAGTGGCACGGAACCCCCGTCGTACTCCGCTTGACTGCTTCCGTCGGTACACTGCTTCCTCCAGTCTGTACCTTCAGATATCAGATATTACAGCCCATATATTGTAAGAACCAGGCGAGACTAGCTCAGTTACAAAACTGCAACATGGAATCCTTTATTGGACAAACGCACACAAATATATACACCAGGAGGACATACTGATCACATTACCAGGGCCGCCATCAGGAATTTTTGGCCATCTTACACAGCTTCAGGCATGGGCCCCCTGGAGCAGAGGAGAAACGGGGGGTGCTGCCGCCGCAAATTGAGAAGCGGGGGGAGCAGCCGCGAATTGAGAAGCCAGGGGGGTGCCACGAATTGAGAAGCGGGGGGGTGATGCCGCCGCAAATTGTTGAGGTCGAGGGGGCTTTGGGTGCTGACGAACAAAGAAAGAACAACAAAAAAAAAGGTTGCCATTCGGGGCCCTGGCGACCTCCGGGCTTCTGGGGACCTCTGGGCCCCTTACAAAAAATAAATACAAATAAATAAAAAAAAAAAAAATTATATATATATATATATATATATATATATATATATAATGTATTTTTTTAAAAAAATACATAAAGGGGAGTTACCATCTGGGGCCCTGGGGACCTCCGGGCCCCTTACAGGTGTACTGCCTGTACCCCCTGATGGCGGCCCTGCACATTACCCTAGCAAACTGTAACCAGAAACAGAACATAGGTAATTAACTAATCATTTTAACAGTCTAGGTGACTCCGAGGCCTGACCTTTCAGGGCAGACTTGGAGTCTTTTAGCTCAGAAGATGCATTATCATAAACAAACACAGGACATCTTTAAACAAAATAGCAGGAGACCCTAGTAGCAGATGGACCATCTACTACATTGTACAGAGGCCAATGAGATCAGCTCTTTCAATTCACAAGTATAAGTCAGAATCAAATAGACCAGGAATAGTCTTTGTGTATTTCCTGGGAGATATTGTGGATAAATATTACATTTTAAAGTAATCCAAGCCACATTCTTAATGTCCATTATTTTCTTGGTCCCCTTGTGCCCTTTAGACATAGGAGGTGCATGGGGGGCTGAAACAAGGGTTTCCCAACCTCTCCAAGGTATTCTGGGTTACACCTGCCCCCGCCCAAAGTGACTCCCATCACACAGAGTTTTCCCTAAATAATGCTTTTTCCAGGCTTCTTTTTCATTTATTATTGTTATTGTACAGTCTCCTGATGCCAGCAGAGTCCAATGTAGCATTTTAGCACACCACTGGGAAGCTGGGAGTACTGTTAGCTGGATAGAAAAACAACATAATATTCATCTGCAATATTTTACACTTTTCTGGATATTTTAAATACAAGTATATTTAACCACTTCAGCCCCGGAAGATTTGGCTGCTCAATGACCAGGCCATTTTTTGCGATACAGCACTGTGTCGCTTTAATTAAAAATTGCGCAGTCGTGTAACGCTGTACCCAATTTTGAAAAAAAAACCCACCATCTTTTACTTTTTGCTATAATAAATATCCCAAATTAAAAAAAAAATTATTGGTTTGCGCAAAAGTTATAGCTTCTACAAAATAGGGGATAGATTTATGTAATTTTTATTTCTTTTTATTAGTAATGGCGATGATGAGCAATTTTTAACGGGACTGCGATACTGCGGCGGACAGATCGGACACTTTTAGCACCAGTGACAATTATACAGCGATCAGTGCTATAAAAAATGCACCGATTACTGTATAAATGTCACTGGCAAGGAAGGCGCGATCAAGGGGTTAACTGTGTACCCTAGGTGTGTTCTAACTGTGGGGGGGGGGTAGGATTGACTGGGAGGGGAGGGAGAGAGTGAGGGAGACCTTGGTTCGCAAAGTTAAAGGCCATTAGCATTCCTTATACTATACCAAAGCTCTAAATTTAGAAAGACCAACAGGCTCTAATAGACAAAAACTGCCATGGATGAACACAGACTGAGATTTGTTAATGCCGACAGATGGCTACAAACTGGCAGCTGAAGGACAGGCCAAGCTATGGTGGTGGTACAAAAGTCAAACCCACCTTAGAAAGCCACACACACACACACCAGCCGAGATTCGAACCATGTATGGGCAGGCTGAATGTACCCAAGTCGATCAATCAACTTTGGGTACAACCAGCCTGTCAGATTTTACATGCAATTATTGCAAGTGGCTATTATAGAATGAACACACGATCAGTCTCCTCTCCTCTGAGAGAACCGAGATCTGTGTGTTTACACACAGATCCCGGTTCTCGCCCTGTCACGAGCGATCGCGGGTGCCCGGCGGTCATTGCGCCTGCCGGGCACTCGCATCGGTGGCGAGCTGCGCGTGCCCCCTAGTGGCCAAAAGGCAAAGCCTCATAAGGCAACGTTGTTTCGCCCAGGGGAGCCAACCTGCCGCATTAAAACTGCGGCAGCATGTCAGGAAGGGGTTAAAAAAAATATTATTTTTTTGTCCTAACAATATAGTACAAAACTGTTATACAGTTGTGCTCATAAGTTTACATACCCTGGCAGAATTTGATTTCTTGGCCATTTTTCAGAGAATAGGAATAGCACAAAAAAAATAAAAAATTTCACTTATGGTTTGGCTGAAAATGTCAATGAGTTTCTGGACTCCTGACAGACCCTTGCATATTTCATCCAGTGCTGCACTGACGTTTCTGAATTCTGAGTCATGGGGAAAGTAAAATAATTGTCAAAGGATCTGCGGGAAAAGGTAGTTGAACTGTATAAAACAGAAAAGGGATATAAAAAGATAGCCAAGGAATGGAGAATGGCAATCAGCAGTGTTCAAACTAATCAAGAAGTGGAAAATGAGGGGTTCTGTTGAAACCAAACCACGGTCAGGTAGACCATCTAAAATTTCAGCCATAACTGCCAGGAAAAAATTGTTCGGGATGCAAAGAAAAACCCACAAATAAGTTCAGGTGAAATGCAGGACTCTCTGAAAACATGTGGTGTGGCAGTTTCAAGATGCACAATAAGGAGGCACTTGAAGAAAGATGGGCTGCATGGTCGAGTCATCAGAAGAAAGCCATTACTCTGCAAATGCCACAAAGTATCCCGCTTACAATACGCCAAACAGCACAGAGACAAGCCTCAAACCTTCTGGTACAAAGTTATTTGGAGTGATGAGACCAAAATTGAGCTTTTTGGCCACAACCATAAACACTACATTTGGAGAGGAGTCAACAAGGCCTATGATGAAAGGTACCCCATTCCCAGGGGAGGGCTGGGCCAGGGTGGCAATTGCCTCCCAGGCCGCCCTAACTTATGCTCAAAATGTCCGGCAGCCGGTGCCGGCTACCATTTTCTTTTTTATTCTGGTCTAGGAAGTCTGGCCGGGGGCATGGCCATGGTGGCCGACCACTAGCTGTTGCATTCCGGGAGTTGTAGTCCACACTCAAGCTTCTGGTGGGTGGAAAACACAGCAGCGCAGAGGAAACTACAACTCCCTGGGACCGGATTCTTGGAAGCAGGCAGAGGCAGGGCGTACCAGGGAGTCGGGATGCAGGGCTGGGCACTGGCTGCAACTTGACATCAGGATCAGGAGCGTTACCCCCCCAGGAGACCGTGGCGTGCAAGGACCTGCTGAGCTGAGATCGCTGAGGTGAGAGACCCCGACACCCCTAGCTGACCCCCCATCTCCCCCCCATATACCCCATGAATCCTGCCCCAGTGATCAGGCTACATTGATGGGCACTGGAGATGGCTGCACTGATGGGCACTGGTGAGGCTGCATTGAAAAACCAGTGAGCTGATTCGGCGGTTCAATGGGCCACTTGACTGGACTTGCCCCCCAGGCCTAAGGCCGCCAGCCCTCCCCTGACCATTCCTACTCTGCAACACGGAGGTGGATTGCTGATGTTTTGGGGATGTGGGAGCTAGAAAGACACAGGAAATTTTGGCAAAATTGATGGCAAGATGAATGCAGTATATTATCAAAAAATACTGGAGGAACATTTGCATTCATCAGCCAGGAAACTGCCCATGGGACATACTTGGACATTCCAACATGAAAATGATCCAAAACACAAGGCCAAGTCGACCTGGAGGCTTTTTGCAAAGAGGAATCGGCAGCTTTTCCATCTGAAAAGATAAAGAGCCTCATCCACAAATACCACAAAAGACTTCAAGCCGTCATTGATGTTAAAGGGGGCAATACACGATATTAAGAACTGGGTTATGTAAACTTTTGATCAGGGTCATTTGGGTAGTTTCTGTTGTGATTATGATTATGATTGTAAACACAGTTGATTAATAATAAATGGTTTCAACCAAACACTAACCATGAGTGAAAGAAAAGTTTTTGTGTTATCATTTATATTCTCAGAAAAATGGCCAAAAAAATCATAAATTCTGCCAGGGTATGTAAACTTATGAGCACAACTGTATATTCCACTTAAAGTGTCATTAAACCCAGACTATGAAAAACCCACATTACATGCTATATAAAAACAGAATGTTTGTACTCACAAACGTAATAAATCACCGGGACCAGGTGGCTTGCACCCGAGGGTACTTGGGGAACTCAGTCAAGTAATTGCCAGACCATTGTTCCTAATTTTTACTGACAGTCTACTGACTGGAATGGTACCAGCTGATTGGAGAAAAGCCAATGTAGCACCAATATTTAAAAAGGGCCCAAAATACATCCCTGGGAATTACAGACCAGTTAGTTTAACCGCTTAACCACTTAACCCCCGGGCCATTTGGCTGGCCAAAGACCAGGCCACTTTTTGCGATTTCACACTGTGTTGCTTTAACTGACAATTGCGCGGTCCTGCGACGTGGCTCCCAAACAAAATTTACGTCCTTTTTTTTCCCCCTCAAATAGAGCTTTCTTTTGGTGGTATTTGATCACCTCTGTGGTTTTTATTTTTTGCGTTGTAAACAAAAATAGAGCGACAATTTTGAAAAATTTTGCTATAATAAATATCCCCAAAAAATATATAAAATTTTTTTTTTTTTTCCTCAGTTTAGGTCGATACGTATTCTTCTACATATTTTTGGTAAAAAAATAAAAATAAAATCGCAATAAGTGCAAAAGTTATAGCGTCTACAAAATAGGGGATAGTTTTATGGCATTTTTATTAATAATATATTTTTTTTTTTACTAGTAATGACGGCGATCAGCGATTTTTATCATGACTGCGACATTATGGCGGACACATCGGACACTTTTGACACCATTGTCATTTTTACAGCGATCGGTGCTATAAAAATGCACGGATTACTGTAAAAATTACACTGGCAGTGAAGGGGTTAACATGTAGGGGGCGCTGAAGGGGTTAAGTGTGTCCTAGGGAGTGATTCTAACTATTAGGGGGCGTGGCTATGAGTGACACGTCACTGATCACTGTTCCCGATGAGAGGGAACAGACGATCAGTGACATGTCACTAGGAAGAACGGGGAGATGTTGTGTTTACACTGACATCTCCCCGTTCTTCAGCTCTCTGACCCGATTGCGGGACACCGACAGACATCGAGTCCGTGGGTCCCGCGGGCACGGAGCTTGCGACAGGGCTGCGAGCGCGGCGACGCACGCGTGACCACACGGCGGCAAATTAAAGGGGACGTGTATATATACGCCCATTTGCGCAGCCGTGCCATTCTGTCGACGTAAAAAAGCCGGTCGGCAAGCGGTTAACATCAATAGTATGCAAGCTCTTGGAGGGGATGATAAGGGACTATATACATTTTAGTAGATTTTAGTAAAGAGAACGGTATCATTGGCAGTAATCAGCATGGATTCATGAAGAATCGTTCTTGCCAAACCAATCTATTAACCTTCTATGAGGAGGCGAGTTGCCATCTAGATAAAGGAAGGCCCGTAGACGTGGTGTATCTGGATTTTGCAAAAGCATTTGACACAGTTCCCCATAAACTTTGCTGTACAAAAAAAAGCTCCGTTGGCATGGATTGAAAACTGGCTACAAGGGCGAGTTCAGAGGGTAGTGATAAATGGGGAGTACTCGGAATGGTCAGGGGTGGGTAGTGGGGTCCCCCAGGGTTCCGTGCTGGGACCAATCCTATTTAATTTGTTCATAAACGACCTGGAGGATGGGGTAAACAGTTCAATCTCTGTATTTTCCGACGATACTAAGCTAAGCAGGGCAATAACTTCTCCGGAGGATGTGGAAGCCTTGCAAAAAGATCTGAACAAATTAATGGGGTGGATAACTACATGGCAAATAAAGGTTTAATGTAGAAAAATTTAAAACAATGCATTTGGGTGGCATAAATATGAATGCAATCTATACACTGGGGGGAGAACCTCTGGGGGAATCTAGGATGGAAAAGGACCTGGGCGTCCTAGTAGATGATAGGCTCAGCAATGGCATGCAATGCCAAGCTGCTGCTAACAAAGTAAACAAAATATTGGCATGCATTAAAAAGGGAATCCAGAGATAAAATTATAATTCTCCCGCTCTACAAGACTCTGGTATGGCCGCACCTAAAGTATGCTGTCCAGTTTTGGGCACCAGTCCTCAGGAAGGATGTACTTGATATGGAGCGAGTACAAAGAAGGGCAACAAAGTGAATAAAGGGTCTGGAGGATGTGGGTTATGAGGAAAGGTTGCAAGCACTGAACTTACAGTGGGGATCGAAAGTTTGGGCACCCCAGGTAAAAATGTGTATTAATGTGCATAATGAAGCCAAGGAAAGATGGAAAAATCTCCAAATGGCATCAAATTACAGATTAGACATTCTTATAATATGTCAAAAAAAGTTAGATTTTATTTCCATCATTTACACTTTCAAAATTACAGAAAACAAAAAAATGGCGTCTGAAAAAATTTGGGCACCCTGCAGAGTTAATATCTTGTACTGCCTCCTTTGGCAAGTATCACAGCTTGTAAACACTTTTTTGTAGCCAGCCAAGAGTCTTTCAATTCCTGTTTGAGGTATCTTTGCCCATTCTTCCTTACAAAAGTCTTCCAGTTCTTTGAGATTTCTGGGCTGTCTGTCACGCACTGCTCTTTTAAGGTCTATCCATAGGTTTTCAATAATGTTGAGGTCAGGAGATTGTGAAGGCCATGGCAAAACCTTCAGTTTACGCCTCTTGATGTAATCCCCCGTGGATTTTGAGGTGTGTTTAGGATCATTATCCATTTGTAGAAGCCATCCTCTCTTTAACTTCAGCTTTTTCACAGATGGCATCAAGTTACCATCCAAAATGTGCTGAAATTTTATTGAATCCATTTTTCCTTCTACTCGTGAAATGTTCCCTGTGCCACTGGCTGCAATACAACCCCAAAGCATGATTGATCCACCCCCATGCTTAACAGTTGGACAGAGGTTCTTTTCAATAAATTCTGTGCCCTTTCTTCTCCAAACGTACCTTTGCTCATTCCGGCCAAAAAGTTCTATTTTAACCTCATCGGTCCACAGAACTGGTTTCCAAAATGCCTCAGGCTTGTCTATATGTTCATTTGCAAAGTTCAAACGCTGATTTTTGTGGTGAGGACGTAGAAGAGGTTTTCTTCTGATGACTCTTTCATGAAGACCATATTTGTACAAGTATCTCTTTATAGTGGAATAGTGTACCACAACTCCAGTGTCTGCCAGATCTTTCTGGAGGGATCGTGCAGTCAAACGTGGGTTTTGAATTGCTTTACTCACAATCCTGCGAGCTGTTCTGTCTGATATTTTTCTTGGTCTTCCAGATCTTGCTTTAACTTCCACTGTTCCTGATGACTGACATTTCTTAATTACATTCCGAACAGAGGATATTGACATCTGAAAACGCTTTGCTATCTTCTTATAGCCTTCTCCAGCTTTGTGAGCGTCAACTATTTTCAGTTTCAGTTTTCTAGACAACTGCTTAGAAGAACCCATGGTGCTGATTGTTGGGGCAAGGTCAGATGAGTCTGGCCATTTAAAACTTTTGAGATTGACATCACCTGGTCTTCCCAGACGATGATTGAAAAACAATCCATGACACTGGCAGGTCTCAGCTTTGCAAAGGGGGCAGTGCATGCTATAAATTCTGCAGGGTGCCCAAACTTTTGCAGACGCCATTTTTTTGTTTTCTGTCATTTTGAAAGTGTAAATGATGGAAATAAAATCTAACTTTTTTTGACATATTATAAGAATGTCTAATCTGTAATTTGATGCCATTTGGAGATTTTCCATCTTTCCTTGGCTTCGTTATGCACATTAATACACATTTTTACCTGGGGTGCCCAAACTTTCGATCCCCACTGTATTCTCTCTGGAGAAGAGATATGATTTACAAATTTACAAATACCGTAATGTTGACCCCACAATAGAGATAAAACTTTTTTTGTGGAAGGGAGTTTAACAAGACACGTGGCCACTCATTATAATTACAGGAAAAGAGGTTTAAGCTTAAACTACGTAGAGTTTTCTTTACTGTAAGAGCGGCAAGGATGTGGAATTCCCTTCCACAGGCGGTGGTATCGGCGGGGAGCATCGATTCGTTTAAAAAAACTATTAGATAAGCACCTGAATGACCACAACATACAGGGATATACAATGTAACACAGACATATAATCACACACATAGGTTGGACTTGTGTCATTTATCAACTTCACCTACTATGTAACAAAGCAACTAAAACATTTGTTGTGTGTAGAGTAAAATATACTGTAGCTGGTTGACCTTGCCTTGAGCTGTCCCTCCACCATCTTCTGTGTCCCCATTGCAGGTTGAGATTATGTAGAGCAGCTGGTGTACTCTACTGAGCCTGTGCCATTTCAGTTTCCTGCCAAGGTCGGTCTCTCGCTCTCTCTCTCTCACACACACACACACGATGTTAAAAAAAAAACTTATAAGGAGCTGTAGAACAGTTGATACTGTATTTATAGTCTAAATTTTAATTGCTCTTCTGAACCTTTTTTTTTTTTTGGAATGTGACTGCCATAGCACCAATAAGGGAATGGGCAGATACAGACTCACACTGTAGAGAGCATACATCAGCAGAGTAATAGGAGCCCCTTTCCAAAGGCCTTTGAGAAATTCTGAGGGGCGATAAGTGTGAGGTGGGTGGGATCTGTGTGATGACAATCACATTGGGAGGGGCCAGGTGCCATCTAGCAGAGCTGACAGATCTATACAACACTGTGTAAATGCATTCTTTGAATAGACACTTTTATGTGTCTGAGTGTTACCCTTTTTTATTCTTTTATTAAAAAGTTATTGGCAATACTACACTTTTAATAAAGCAAAAATGTGCAGCGCTATAAGTTATATGTAATGAAGTGCATACAAATACAGAAATAAGGTTCTATGCAATACAGTGAAAAATGCATCAGGTACAAAAAAATTCTTACGCAGTCCATACATATGTAGGAATACCACCTGACATTGGAGAGTGTGGATATCCCGGAAAACACCCAAAGAAAGATCTCATCACCACCTGCTGTGAAGTGGGGGGTTTACAGGATGGTTTTGACCCTGATTAAGTTGGTCAATATGGGCCTTAGTGAATGAAATGGAACATCAATAAGACCCACATTACTGGTATGGTTAACGGAAGGCGCTTCAGGCACTCCTGCCTGTCATCAGGGATGCATGTCCTTAGCCAGACATCCAGCACAGTGAACCGGGTAGCTCATCACATGATTGAAACAGAGAAACCAACCATAGCATAATCCAGTTTAATAAAATCAAAAATATTGCACTTACATAGTGAAACAGCATACAAGCATTTTGTAGGAACAAACAAATCCTCTCGCCAGTACCCAAAATGGCCACAATTTGGCGTGGAAAATTTCCTTTTACTTGCGACACATAAATTGTGGTGGTGTTTTTTTTTGGACACTTATTTAGAACCTAATTGGATGATGTATGGGATGGTTTTCCCTTTTTTTCTGGACACTTACAATCTAAATGGATAATGTATGGGACTGTTTTTATTACAACCTAACTGGACGATACATGATATTGTTTTCACCGTTTACTTTTTTCTGTACTTTGTGTGTAATTTATGAGGTTAGTTGTTTATAGGCACATTTGAGTCTACATTGGGTAATTTAAATTAAGGAGCGCTTCACTGTTAGTAGGTATAAAGTGCCAAATGCCTTCAAACCCCCTACTCCATCTTAAACCTCGTAGACACAATCAGATTTTCAGACGAACAGTCGCCTGTTTTTTGTTGCATGCTCGCCTCACATCGAAAGTAAAGGAGGTTACTCACCATGTAAAAATTCTCGTACTTCAGAAGTGACATAATAGGGTTGATTTACTAAAGGCAAATCCACTTTGCACTACAAGTGCACTGAAAGTGCACTTGGAAGTGCAGTCGCTGTAAATCTGAGGGGGACATGAAAGCAAAATAAAAAACATAAATTTTAGCTTGCACATGATTGGATGATAAAATCAGCAGAGCTTCCCCTCATCTCAGATCTTCCCCTCAGATCTAAAGGGACTGCACTTCCAAGTGCACTTGCAGTGCACTTGTAGTGCAAAGTGGATTTGCCTTTAGTAAATCAACCCCAATGTGTTGAATAGTTTTGTAGGTGTTCTTTCGTTTCTGAACAAGCGTAGTCTTGCTCTTTAGATTTTTTCTGGACAAAAACCGTACTAATTAAACGAAAATCGGACGTTGTGTTCACATCCGACAAAAAATGTATCACATCCAGCTTTTGTCATACGAAAAATCTGAATTGGCTGTCGAAAGCACCATATGCAACAATTCGAAAAATCGGCAGATCGTTCGAACTAAATCTTACTTCCGATTTTGTGTACAGGCCTCAAGTTTTCTTTTTATTCAAATACATACCATGGAACAGTCAAAAAAAATATTATATGATATAGTGACATTTGACATTTTTTTAATATTCTCCTTTTTAGTGGAATGTGCAGCTGTCTATGGAGTCCTTTTCCAAAATGCCCAATTTCTTGCAACATTAAGAACAATTTAAATGGAAAAAAAATGAACAGTATTCAAACATAAATAACGAAAGAGTGTTGATTCAAACCTACCTATGACTGCAGCTGTACGGATAAGCTTTGGTTCCTCAGTGTCCCATCTTGCACCTGAGGGATGGCTCCATTTTGCAGCCTCCCTTTCTGAGAAGAAAGCATACTGCTGGGCTTGAGGCTGGCCTGTAGCCCACAGAGACAGGAACAGCTGCCTTTCCTTTTCCACACCACGATGGTAAGGCAGATGGACGGATGCTCTCACAGCTTCAATACAGGCCAAGGGAGCTTGGGCACCACGGAACTGCTTCTTCGCTTTCTCCACTGTAGTATCCAGGAAGTCCTCCAAATTGAGATTAGAGGAAATACGGAGAGTACTCAGTCTCCGTTTATCCAATGGATGCCCTGTAACAGAGGGAGAAAATTAATTGAAGCAAATAAGTTATCTAGTGCAGTCTTTAGGGTGTAGAATATTTGTGGTGTTTAATTTTGGTTTCAGCACAAAACAATGTATGGGCTATTGCACTGTGTGATAGTGAATGGCAGTCTCAGGCTGGACCCCTGCCAGGCCACACCCCCAATGAGTTTTCCCCATGGGCAAGTTCCGGTAGGTGGAGTGAAACATGTTGGGGGCTTAGCCCAGACTGAAACTGCCATTCACTATTACACTTCAGGCTTTGACTTGATGTGCAACTCCCGAGACACCTATCACTGAGAGAGAGAGAGAGAGAGAGAGAGAGACCTTGGTTCGCAAAGTTAAAAGGATGTTAGTATTCCTTATACTATACCAAAGCTCAAATTTAGGAAGACCAACAGGGTCTAATAGACTGCCATGGATGAACACAGACTGACAGGTATGAGATTTGTTACTGCCGACGGATGGATACAAACTGGCAGGTGAAGGACAAGCCAGGCTATAGTGGTGGTACAAAAGTCAAACCCACCTTAGAAAGTTCCACACACAGTAGGAACCAGCCGAGATTTGCGGGCAGGCTAAAATGTACCCAAGTCGATTAATCACCTTGGGTACAACCAGCCTGCCAGATTTTACATGCAATTATTGCAAGTGGCTCTTATAGCCACTATCAATAATCACTGTGTTCTCCCCACGGGGACGGCTTCCCCCACAGGAGAACACAATGGCTCGGCGGGAGGGATTCCAGTGTCAACAGTCTGTGTTGGAGGACTTTGTTTCAAAATTCGCTTCGTCTATAACCGGCCTTACAACAGTGGGCAGGCTTTACTTGGACAGTTTAACAGGGCTCGGACTGTGTTCATGATGTGAGAATTTGATGATTATACAGATATAATTTAGAGGCAGTTCATAAAAGAAGTCTATTATACAGAGCTAATAAGCAATTAATGGTCTAAAATAAAGGGACAACAGAAAATAAAAGTAATCTGACCATATTTGCAATTACAGATCAGCCCTATGTTGTAGTATAGATAGTGACCCAATTGGTTTAATGCCACTCCACTTTTTTGCTTGATTTCCTACAACTTAAAACTATCTAACGTTATCTAAAAAAAAAAAAAAGAAAAAAGGCAAATATAATGTTCTTTATGGTCGTGGTCACATTTTAACGACACAATTCTGTTTGAGGAATTGCCAGACAAATTCTCTCAGCAGTGTCACTGCTGTGGAGAACAGAGTGGCCACAACTGCTGAGAGAATGAGTTTATGTTGTGAGCTTTGAGAGCCATTTTCCCCACAGAGCCTGCAGCTACAGAGGTCAAGCATGGCTTGCTTGAATAGCTATAGCTTGGCCACAGGTTCACTTTAACAGACAAAATATGAGGAAACCAAAAGCAAGAGGGGAGGTGGCGATTAAAATGGAGCAGAATATTAAAGAAACTGTATGCAAGCCCTATATCGACTGGAACCGAACAATGATGTCTTCTAACAATTTAACAAACTGGTAGTCTTTTGGCAAACCCTCCATAGCACATTTAAGTAGGGCCGAAACAACTAATCGATAACTAATCGATTATGAAAATAGTAATCAATTAATTTCATAATCGATTAATCGGCCAGTAACATAATGGGGTTAAAAAAAAACTAAACTGAGCCCTTTATAGTACAAAAAGAGCAAATCGCTACTGTAAATATTACTTTCACTGTCCCACAGTAAAAAATGAACCCCTTACAGCGATTATTTGCTCTTTTTGTACTAAATTTTTGTTTTTTTAACCCCATTATGTTACTTTACATCTCAGGCCTGGGTCACACCTCTGTGTTTTTTTGGTGCTTTTTGCAGAAACACACTACAGTTCATTTACATGGTTTCCTATGGGACACGTTCACATCCAGGATTTTTTCAGCTGCTGCGTATTTGGAAAGGGCAAGGACTTTTAATGCAAAACGGTGCTATTTTGTTTTTTTGGTTCAATATACGTCAATAGAGAGGCAGCAGAAAAGCATGTATTATTGTGTTTTTGCAGCAATTTGTGTTTTTTAATCTGCCCAACAACAAATTGGCCAAAAAAAAAAAAATGTAAAAAATGCAAAACGCAGCAAAATTACCTTTTTTTTTTTGGTCATTAACCGATTAATCGAAACAATAATCGGCCAGCTAATCGATTATGAAAATAATCGTTAGTTGCAGCCCTACATTTAAGTGTAAACACTTAACAGCACCAACTTTAATTTCAAATCAATTACAAAAATATTCATACATACAGCTTTCACCTATGATCTGTTTTTCAAACACCTGGGCATATACAAAATTCCGAATACCATACACTTTTCATGAGCATATTTCAAAACATCCGGTAAGCATAGAAATATTACTGAGGCAAAAAGGAAGGAAGGACGTTTTTCTGAAAAACGCTACCATTTATTAATTACTCTTATTTTTTGTAACATTTCTCTTCTTGCTGCAGGCTGCGAAATACACAAATGTATCACAAGCACATCCGAAAGCATTGGCTGCTCCTTAACCTCTGGAGGAGAGAGAGGTGACAGATGGAAACATCTCTTTTATCTCATTGAGTTTAGGGAAACAGAACAAGTGACAGCATTTCTTCAAATGTTCTGCTGAGACATGAGTATGGGCTGAAGACTGGTGGCTGCTAAGTAGTTCAACGAAATCCTTCTATCCTAAGGAAAAATATCTGTTCCAAACACGATGGTCTCAGTCCATTCCTCAAACAGTATTGCCAGCTGTGAAATGGTTTCTTTTCTGTCCCCTCTGGCAGAGATGGAAAAGTATAGTCTTCACACATTAACTACAGAGCACTTAAGGGCTTCTTCCTCTCAGACTCATTTTTTACGGGTCTGATTTCCAAAATGAAAACTAGATCAAAAAGAGTTGGCAATAGTATTTAGATTCAAGATGACGTTTTCCTAGTGCAGGTTAAGATATTACAGCTGAATGGAGAATATACAATAAGCCCAATATTCATTTTCTGGATGTCATGAATAATTCCTATTGCATCTAGTGCACTAGGAGTACAAAAAAAATATAATAATAATAATATACACAGGGTTGCTCAATAAAGCCATTGTTGCAGGTGATGTGCTGTCTCATAGCCACTAGCTGTCTCATAGACCTGAGAGAATCATAGTACCAGTCTACTCACTTACAATTAATTTGCCATGCTGACAAACTGTGTATTGTGACAATATTGTATTTATTGTGTTTTCGCTTGGATTTTACATACCATTAAAAGAGAAGTTTGAGTTTTATTTTTTTTTAAATCATACTTTCCCCGGTAGATGCAGCATCGGTCCGATGCTGCATCTGTCTGCTGCCGGCTCTAAGACTGAGAACTAAGCAATCAAACACCGCTGATCACTTGGCTCTCAGAGCTCCGTGTGCAGAGAGTGGGTGACTGTTAGTCACTGGCTCTCTGCTCTGCCCCCCCCCACACACACACACTCACTGGAGTGCTAGGCTGTGGAAGGAGCAGGAGCAGCTGGCTCAGGCTCTCAGTGGCTCGCTGAGAGGCCGAGCCAGGTGCCAGTCCAGGGTTGTGGGTAGATCCCGATTTTATTGTCGTGATCTTGCCGCAGCTTGGACCAGCTCTGTGACATCAGCCAACAGCGGGCTTCAGCCTGCTGAAAACAGAGCGCAGCAGTGCAGAACAAACTGCACTCCTGTGATCCACAGAAGTAGTGCCGAGCTTTGCTTTAAAGTGGTTCTAAAAAGGAAAACATTTAACTTATTGCATTCCCTGCATTAAGATTAAAACAATTGTTTTTAATTTGCTGTGCTCCCCCACCTCCCTAGAGTCCTCAATCGATATATAGCACTGTACCCAGCTGCATCTCTTCTCTCTCCTCATCCCTCTACTCACAGAGACTGAGGCAGCAGTGGGAGCCAATACCTTTTTGCCTTTTCTGATCACATACCCCCTTTGTTCTCACCTGCATAAGGAGCTCAAAAACCTAGGGGGAGGAGAAACAGAAGTACACTGGTCTCTCCAGTGAATGACTGTGCAGGGAGGCATGTCAACACAAGTCTGATCATTGTAGGAGAGTAGACGGAGTTCTTAGCACAGCTAAAAAACTGACCACCATGTGCCCTTATGACTGGTGTTGTCAGTTTTTAATAGGAAAGCAAGGGGACTGGCAGGAACACCAGATATTTCACACAAAATAAGCAATACAAAGAACAGGATACCTTTTCATACAAGCACATATCAGGAATACAAAATGTTGGGTAAACATATTCTTTAAAAGGTCTTTTACCTATGGTCTTTACCTTGTATAAGAGCATTGTGTAAAACAAGCTATTAAAAACAATTTGCAAAGTTTTCAGAAAGAGTCAAGCAGCTTTGTTGAAGATTTTTTTTTTTTAAAGAGCACCCTTCTGCTCCATTTTAGAGTTGTAAAACACAGATCCTATTAGGAATTTGTTTCTTATGCCGCGTACACACGACCGTTTTTAATGTCATTGAAAAAAACAACGTTTTTCTCGACGTGATTCTTCTCAAGCCTGCCTTGCCTACACACGATCATGAAAAAAAAATGCTAGAGCAAAGCGCGGTGACGTACGAAATGTACAACGACACTATAGGAACACGAAACGTACGTCGGGAGGTGTGCGTGCTGACGTCATCACTACAGGACAGGTACGGCGGACCGGCCGGTTGTTATGTTCTTTAAATTGTACATTGTGTAAGTGTTTTTAAACCAGTTTTAAAAATAAATTTTACATTGGGTAATGCACTATTGAGCCTCCTCTCTCTCCTTGGGAAATCTTTGCTGTATCCACTGCCTATCAAGTGACGTTGGAACTCTGCGAAGTTTATCTGGATTTCTCTGGATCTCCCCCTGGGATTGCGGATGGGCTTATTTGTTTCTTACCTCTGGTAAGCAGCTTGATTGTTGGTGGTGGACACGGGTGTGCATGCACCGAATTTCAAACTCTTTGCGGTTCACCTCTTCGCGGCTTCCCTTCATTGCTGATTTTTGATGGGACTTATTTAGGATATATTCATTTTTACAAGACACATTCATTGTTATCACTGTTGGACTTTATTTATTCAATATATGTGTGGATTCATAATTTTTGATTATTAGTCAATTCACATTAGCGCACTTGTTCTTTTTTATTCTTTTGTATACTTTATATGTTATCACATATCACAGGTGCTGCTGTATATTTATTTATGTTACTGGCTAGCGCGGTTTATTGCTTTAATTTTTGACACTATAAAGGGGAAGTTCCATTCGGATAGCGCCACCCTTTGGGCTGCTTTTGCTGATCCTTGGGTTAGTAATGTTTGGTGAGAGACGATTCGCGCTTTTCAGCCTCGTGCTCTTCAGTCCGTTACAGCGTGACGAATGTGCTATCTCCATTACGAACGCTAGTTTTACCAGAACGAGCGCTCCCGTCTCATCCCTTGCTTCTGAGCATGCGCGTTTTTTTCACGTCGTTAAAGCCTACACTTGGCTGTTTTTCATGACGAAAAAAACGACAACGTGAAAAACGACGAGAAAAATTAGAGCATGTTCCAAATTTTTCATGGCCATTTTCACATCGTCAAAAATGCTCTGAAGCCCACACACGATCGTTTTTAATGACCATTTTAAAAAATTGCATTTTTCTCGTCATGAAAAACGGTCATGTGTACGCGCCATAAAAACTGCAAAAAAAACCTCAATTTAGATCTGTGTTTAATATCCTCAAACTGGAACAGAAAGTGGCATTAAAAGAGGAATTGAACTCAGATGCCTCGTACACACGACCGGGTTTTCCGACGGGAAAACTGTGATGAGAGCTTTTGGCTGGGAATCCCGGCTGTGTGTATGCTCCCTTGCAGTTTTTCAGATGGGAAAACTGCCAAAAACCGCCGGCAAAAAAAAAAAAAAAAGAACCAGCTCTCTTTTTTACCGTCGGTATTCCCGACTGACTTTTTCCCCGTCGGAAATCCCGGCCGTGTGTACGAGGCATAAGCTGTACCAAAAAAGGGCAGTCAAATGACTAGTCATCTATGCCTGTGGTCTTCCTGCAGTGCAAGTGAAAATGCTTGAAGTGATATTTTATTTGGATATTTTTGTAAGGAGCACCAACTTGGCACTGGAGAGAAAAAGTCTGGTAAAACTGGCATTTACCAACTTGTAGAAGACTAAATTATCAATCTTATTTCAGACTTATTAGTTCTGGTTTTATTGTTCAGTATGCAGTATTGGTAGGTTTCTAAAGCCAACCTGCTGCCCACCGTTGGCTTTGCATTCCATCATAAATTCTTGATCTAAATGATTTGTTACCATTGCTTGATGTTTTTATCCCCTGGGCCCACAGAACTGGCCTTTATTCTTTATTAAAAAAGAAATGGGCTTGATTTATACATAAACAAGAAATTACCCTATCCCCAATATAATTTCAGAAATACATTACTTACTATGTATGGGGTCTGCATGGCGATATTGCCCACAACTAAACAGTTATGGAAGGATTCAAAACCACAGCAGCCACTCTAGACTTGATGGGGAGAATTAATAAGGGAGTTCAGCAAGCATAAAGCCTGCGCCACTCTTCTAAACTGAAAAAAATGGGGTGGATCCTACTTCTAAATTACCAAAAGCGTGCCCCCTGCTCAGCACTGTAAAATAGAAATGGGTGTGGATGGCACAGATAGACCCAAAGTAGATCTATCTGCTTGCACACCATTCATGCAACTTTCCTGGGCTGAAGTTTTGTTAATTGCCCCCATTGTGATTTATACTGACACCACAAGAGAGGTTTACTAAAACTGGTGCACACAGAATCTGCTGCAGCTGTGCACAGTAACCAATCAGCTTCCAAATTCAGCGTGTTCAATTAAGCTTTGACAGATATATAGGATAGAATAGAATAGGATAGGATAGATGGACACACACACACACTCACTATCTCACAAAAGGCCCGATTTGGACATTTTCACTTAGGGGTGTACTCTCTTTTGTTGCCAGCGGTTTAGACATTAATGGCTGTGTTGAGTTATTGTGAGGGGACAGCAAATTTACACTGTTATACAAGCTGTACACTCACTACTTTACATTTTAGCAAAGTGTCATTTCTTCAGTGTTGTCACATGAAAAGATATAATAAAATATTTACAATCATGTAAGGGGTGTACCCACTTTTGTGAAATACTGATTAAAAATTATATACAGTTGTGCTCATAAGTTTACATACCCTGGCAGAATTTATGATTTCTTGGCCATTTTTCAGAGAATATGAATAACACAAAAACATTTTTCACTCATGGTTAGTGTTTGGCTGAAGCCATTTATCAACTGTGTTTACGTTTTTTAAATCACAAGGACAACAGAAACTACCCAAATAACCCTGATCAAAAGTTTACATACCCTGGTGATTTTGGCCTGATAACATGCACACAAGTTGACACAAAAGGGGTTTGAATGGCTATTAACCACTTCAATACCCAGCCATAGTCATATGACGTCCGCAGAAGGGATCACCCATCCTGGGTGAGCGTCATATGACGTCCTCGGCTTCCCGCCGCTACTGCGGGCCCCCTTGGAATGGCGATCACGGATCGGGCGTGTCCCTCAGCTCATTACTGCGTGACCAGATGTATCCAATCACAGCCATTCGCTATGCAGATCAGCATGCACACCGCTTGTGCGCTCCCCCGGGAGCACTCAGCGCGGCTGTTTCCCAGAACACAACGGGTATTCTGCGGGAAGTGACGTACTACCCGCAGAGAGGACTCCCGGAAGTGGGTGCAAATACCTGTCTTAGACAGGTATCTGCACCCCCTCCCCCCTGAAAGGTGCCAAATGTGACACCGGAGGGAGGGGACAGTTCCGATGAGCAGAAATTCCACTTTAGGGTGGAGCTCCGTGTTGTAATATGTTGGCCGATTTATGTGGGACATTATATGTGTATAGGTGTGTGTGTGTCTGTATGTATGTATGTATGTATGTATGTATGTATGTATGTATGTATGTATGTATGTATGTATGTATGTATATATATATATATATATATATATATATATATATATATACACATACATACATACATACATACATACATATACACACACACATATATATATATATATATATATATATATATATATATATGTGTGTATGTATATAGATATATGTATGTGTATATTGCATGAGTACAAGATTGACCAGGCCATATTTCAGCTGACTTTGGTATCTGTGATCTAATTACACATATCAAAGTGTGGTTGTTGATCAAAGGGGGTTAGTGGCCAAACAAGGTTTACTACACATATCAAGGGGACAGATAATGACTGATGTGCTAATCTTATGCAAGCCTACCTAGGTGTGTGAGGTGGCCTGTTAACTGAATTGAACACTGACATTTCAAAGGGTGTTTATTGACCAAAGGGCCAAACAAGATTTACTACACATATCAAGGGGACTTGTTTATGTCAATATGCAAGAATCCAGGACGAGTCTATTCAAAACGGTGTTCAGACCACCTTTCGTATCTGTAATATAATTGCGTGTGTCAAAAGAGAGCTTGTTGATGTTATTATGCAAGAATGCAAATGATGGCTGTGGTCATCTCCGGCTAGGTAGGGGGTCATTCTCTGTCATCCTGAATGACAGAGTGTAGATCAAAGACAGCCAATCAAATTGCTCACTCATTCAATGGATAAGCCATATAAGCTGATATTCAGTCTAGTCTTGATATATTCTGTAGGAATATGAAGGCACAGGATATACTCTGCATGGATAGGAAAGCACAGCTCTAGAATATGATCTAGGAGAAGTGGGTCTCTGAAATATATATATATATATATATATATATATATATATATATATTCTGATTGGATTCGTTGTCATCTGTGCAAGTATTGGACTTTGTTCTGTATTGGAAGTCAATAAAGTGCATTCTCTGGAGAACTTGGGTGATGCTGCGGGAACATAACTTATATCATCATTACTAATAACTAAACATCAATTATCAACTGGAAACCACTATACTACTTCACTACATTGGTGCCGTGACTCGGATTCGAACCGGGGTTGCTGCAAAATATGTGATGACATTGGTGCCGTTCAAGCGACCAGAAGCGCATTTTCAGGACTTAGTAACAGAAATCGGTGATGACAACAATCCTGTGAGGTGGACATAAGTCTGATGGAGAACCAAGAGACAAGAGTCTGATCTACAAAGTTTAACAAGTTTTAAAGCCTAGAATTATTCTCTGGAGACTGGATCTCACAATCTGTGAGGTGACAGATGACCGTGAGGACCCAGGAAGGAAGTTCCAGGAAACATAACAATTGGTAAGTGTGCCTTATTCATTATTATCTAAATAGCTTTTTTTTTTTCACAATGGCATTGGCTGTGTCTGGTGGTGACAATAGCACTAAGGGAGAGGATGTGAATATATGGCTGTTAAACTATATAAAAAGTCATGGGGGACCTTATAAGATTCCCCAAGAATGTAGACAGTCATGGGATTTAATTAAATGCTTTTTACCTGATAGTGTCTTTGATAAGAAAACAAAAGAAAAGAATTGTAAGGGTATCATTATTCAGGGACTACTGTCTTGTTGTACAAAATTAATAGAGGAGATTAAGGGGAAAAGGCAGAAAATTCTAGAACAGACTCAGAAGATATGAGGTTATGGAGAAAGGGTTGAATGAGAGGATATCAGATCTCAGGTTGCATGCTATCACTACTGGGGAGGCACTGATTGAGAAGGCAAAATTATGTGATGATTTAAGTCGAGTAAATGAGGAATTGTCAGTGAAAATACAAATTGTTGAGAAACAGTTGGAGGAGTGTAAACATGCTGCTAACATTGCTTTTGATAAATTGGCTGAAAAATCAAGTTATATGCATCAAAATGATACTTCTAAAATAAAGCTTGATACCAAAGATTATAAGCCAATATATCCCTGGGATGAGTTACATGCAGCCCCATGCATACCAGCAGCTCCTACCACTACAACAACTGTATTGAACACTGACGATACAAGTGAAATTAAATTGATCACAAAACAATTAAAGCCACAGGAGATGAAAACTATTATAAGAGAGATAGGTCAGGTACCCCGCTATGATGTAAATAGGTTCATGAAATGGTTTTGTGATTTGCAGAGAGTCAGAGACACATACAACTTGAATGTGGAGGACCTAGCTAGAATTTTGCAGAAAAGTGTAGGCAATGGATTGTGGGCAAGGATTTTGCAAAATTGTGGCCAGCGTCATAAAACTAAGGATGTTTTAAGGGAATTATTGAAAGCGTTGTATGGTGTAACGACAAACGTGTCCTTGTCAGGAAAAAATAGGCAAATGAAGAATGAATGCCCATATGAACTTTCAGATAGAATTAGCAGTGTGATGGAATATGTGATGACTGGGAATCCCGGATTTGAACGTGGTGGTTTGGTTCATAGGGCAATGTTATTGGAAGCATTGGATGATGATGTCAGGGAAGGCATTTTATCTGTTACACCTGATCCTAGTGATTATAGTGACATTTTGTTAAGAGCAGATAATTTGTGGAGAAGAAAGTGCAGAGAGGACAGTCTTGCTGTTGATGCAGCTAGGATTTTTTGAGTTGAGGGTCAGCAAAATAGAGATGATTTAGGATCATGGAGAGGAAGATCTTATAACACTTCAGGTAGTTATAGAAGGCCAGAATCCAGAGGAAAGCCTAGTAGACAGCCTTGGGTGCCGTTTAGTGAAATGAGAAGCGAGAGAGATCGTTTGCAGGAGGAGCTATATAAGATACAGGAAGAAATGGAAAAAATAAAAGCAGGAGGGGTGAAAGTAGCAGCAGTAGGACTGGAAAGTGCTGTGTCACCCTCTAACAGTAAGGCCTCATGCCCACTGGCGTTTTTACAGCTGCGTTTTTGAGCGTTTTTTACAGCTTAAAAACGCCTGTCCATGTTATTGTAAATATTTTTTTTTTTTTTTTTTTTTTTTTGAAAAAAAAAAAAAAACGTCGGAGCTAAAAACGCGACCGCGCGTTAGTGCGCGTTTTTTGCGCGTTAGTGCGCGTTTTTGCGCGTTTTTTGACGCTCGCGTTTTTTCCTGCCTAGTTCTGACGCTGAGGAACGCACTGGCCCTGGGTTTTTTTTACAGCTTACAAACGCCTATGCTCTTTACAGCTCAAAAACGCCTAGGTGGGCATGAAGCTATAGACTAACATGGACAGGCGTTTTTAAGCTGTAAAAAACGCTCAAAAACGCGGCTGAAAAAACGCCCGTGGGCATGAGGCCTCATTGTTAGGGGTTCCGAGCCCCCCACGCCCCTTCCTGCCGATTCTTAACCGATTTAAAATTAGACTCCTGGGGGCGGCCCACTGTTGATGTAACATTAGGGGGAACTCGTTTAAATGCTCTGTTAGATAGTGGGGCAGCTATTAGTTTTAGTAAATCTGTTGTCCCTGGAAATTAGAAAATTAGAATAACAGGTGTCACTGGACATTCCATTGAAGCTCTTTTTGTGCGTGGTGTTGAGATGCAAATAAGGGGAGAGAAGTGGGAGTGTGACGTTGTTTGTCAAAATCAGGACATAGTTGGTGCTGATGTCCGTGTACAGCAGGGTCTGGTGGTTGATCTTGCAAACATGAAGTTGTAGAGGATGTCTGGAAATGACGGATTGGGTCATGTGTGGCATCCTCCCATAGAATTGGTAACAGCAGCAGTAAAGCCCGTCGGTGTGTTACATGGAGTTTGAGATCCCTGTTGGGATAGTCTGATGTGTGAATTTGATGACATAATGGCTAAACATAAACAAGATTGTGGTAGGATGAATACAATGATTTTATTGGAAGGATTTGATCCAGCACCTCTCAAGCAATACCCAGTTCCAAAAGATGCCATTAAACCTATAACAGAAGCTATAAAACAATTAGAGGTGCAAGGTACATTAAAAAGGGGTGCATCAACATGCAATTTGCCAGCCTGGCCAGTCATCAAACCCGATGGATCATTCAGGCTGACGATAGATTACCGTGCCTTAAACAAATATTCTAAAAGTATGGCACCTGTGGTAGCAGCTTACCCTGAAATGATTGCCAAATTAACGCCAGAAATGATATGGTTTACGGTCATCGATATCAGTAAAGCCCTGTACACACGATCAGTTTGACTGATGAAAACCGTCCGATGGATTGTTTTCATCAGACAAACCGATCGTGTATGGGACCCATCAGTCTTTTTTCCATTGGTTTTAAAAAATAGAACAGGTTTTAAAATTATCTGATGGATAAAAAACCGATGGCAATTTCCGATCGTCTGTGGGGAAATGCATCAGATAAAAAACCCAAGCATGCCCAGAATCAAGTCGACACATGCTCAGTAGCATTGAATTTCATTTTTCTCTGCTCAGCGGAGTGTTTTACATCACCACATTTGGAACGGTCGGTTTTTTGACTGATGATGTGTAGGCAAGACTGATGGAAAACAGTTTCATCGGATTTCTGAGGGACAAATCCATCAGACGAAAATCCATAGGATATCTGATCGTGTGTACACGGCGCTGAACAGTTATTGAAATTTACCCCTTGACCCAACATGTCAATACAAAACAGCCTTCAGCTGGGCGGGCCTTCAATATTATTGGACAGTTCTTCCGCAAGGGTACAAAGACAGTTCAGCAATATTTCACTCACATATGAAAAAAGTGATTGATAAGTTTTCAAAACCTGAAAGAGTAATTTCATATGTTGATGACATTTTGATTGGGTCAGCCTCTATGGAGGAGCATGTGAACGATGTGAGTGAAATGTTATTGCTTTTGAGAGAAGCAGGTTTGAAAGTTAACCCAAAGAAAATACAACTGGGGAAGAAAGAAGTCCAATTTCTGGGTGTTACTGTAGCACAGTCAGGGCGAAGTATCAATGAGCAAAGGGTTGAGCTGATAGGTAAGCTACCTTTGCCCACTGATGAAAAAAGTCTGAGACAGTTTAGGCATGACAGGTTTCTGCAGGGAGTTTGTGCCTCATTATGCATCATTAACGGCGTGTTTGTATAATCTGCTGATGCAAGATGAATGGAAATGGAAATCAGAGCACACCCAAGCTATTGAAGCGTTAAATGAAACTTTAGGCAATGCCCCTTCATTAGCATCACCAGACCCCAACAAAGAATTCAGACTCTATCCACATGTAGGCCTTAGTACTTTGTCTGTTGCGCTCACCCAAGACTATTTTGGAAAACAAAGACCTGTAGCCTATGCATCACGTTTACTATCATCTGTAGAACAGAAGTATCCTTTGTGTACTCGTATGGTGCTGTGTTGTTATTGGTAGACTTGTGCACAACGGAAAAATTTGTTCCGTTTCGGTTCGTTTCTTTCCGGTCCTGTTGATTCGTAATCATTCGTAATTTTGCTAGACGGGATTTTTCGTGTTCGGACTCATTCGTATTTTTGCAAGCGACATTTTTCGTTGAATTTTTTGTTGCTTTATAATTCGTACTTTCGGTAGAGTACGTTGTTTTTCGTTGATTCTGGACACAACTCCTACTTTCGTAACTTTTTTTGGGTTCGTTGATTCGTAATTTTCCGTGTCTCTCTCACAACGACGCTGCTTATTATGCCTAATGTGCTTCGAATGGATTTGTACTTTTCTAAATACATAGCGGTTATTTGTAACGATTCGAAATCTCGTATTTTACTTTCGTTTTTTACATGCGGCTATAGGCTCCGCCCCTGTACACCATTTTGAGAGGGTTCAGCACGGTGAGGGAGAAGCAGAGAGCAGAGCAGAGTGAGTGTTATTGTGCTTCGAATGGATTCAAAATCTCGTATTTTACTTTCGTTTTTTCATGCGGCTATAGCCTCCGCCCCCTGTACACCATTTTGAGAGGGAGTTCAGCATGGTGAGGGAGAAGCAGAGAGCAGAGTGAGTGTTATTGTGCTTCGAATGGATTCGTACATTCGTAACTTTTTTCATAACGAATTATGCCGAAGACCTTCGGGCATTCGCTATTTTGCGGTATAATTTATTTCGGATTCGGTTTTATTCGTAATTGCTCTGTTCGGAAATTCGAATGCTTCCGAATGTCCGAAAGTTGCTAAATTCGGACGAATTTCGATTCGTTACGAAACGAATTGCACAAGCCTAGTTATTGGGCAATCAACAAATTCAGGTACTTGACAGGTACACAAAGGGTTATCATTGCTAGCCACCACACTCCTAGTCATGTTAGCAAATGGGAAATGGAAAGAAGCAGATGTGAATTGTAAAAGGCTGGCGAGATGGACTACAGCTTTGTTGTATGTGATGGGCTTTAAAGGAACAGATGGCAGTGAGATAAGATATGCACCCTTATGGAAAATGATATAGGAGGAAACGCAATTTTTTTCAAAAATTAATATCCGAAAGGTACAGGCCCACAGAAAACAAACAAACGAGCACTACTGGAACAATACTGTAGATAGATTAGCAAAGGAGGCTGCAGTAACATCCCCCGAATGGCCTCATATAGAGCATACTTTGTCATTTTCAGTGTCTGCCCTTACACGTGCTCAAGCAAAAGGAATTGAAGAAAGGACATGTGAGTTGGGTAAAATACAAGATCAGGATGAGGAATTAGCTCAACTAAAAGAAATGTGTGGGACTGGGCCCATACAATTTGAGGGTCAAGAGATGCAGGTGAAGGATGGCCTTTTAATAACTTACAAAAAACGATTTATCTTTATGGGTTGCCCCAAAAGGTGTGAGGAAAGACATTCTTACATGGATCCCCTGTTGGTGGACACCCCAAACTTCCTTTAGCCTTAGAGAGATTAGATCATGTAGCATGGTGGCCTCAAAACAAACAACACATGCAGGACCATATCTTATCATGTTTGATGTGTGCCAGGCATGATCCCGAAAATAGGAAGAGGAGAGGGGCACTGATGAGACAGGCTCCCATGGGAGCGAATACAAATTGATTACACAGGTGAATTACCCAACACTGCACACCAGAACAAATATTTGCTGGTTGTTGTGGATTCTTTCAGTCACTGGGTTGAAGCTTTCCCTACCAAAAACTGTACTGCCACTACTACTGCAAGGATCTTGGTCAAATAAATATTTAGTCGGTGGGGGATACCAAAAGTTTTAGACAGTGACAATGGGCCAGGTTTTGTAGGTAATGTGATGCAAGAAACATGTAAGCTCCTTGGTGTCATCCAAAAATTTCACATCTTTTATCACCCTGAGTCTGCAGGACAGGTTGAACGAATGAACAGGACAATTAAAAATGCTCTAGGAAAGGTTGTAAATGAGCAAGGTACCGATTGGAATGAAAAATTACCCTTTGTTCTGGAAACTATTCGTTCCAGAGTTTGCAGGTCCATAGGCTTTGCCCCTTATGAAGCTCTGCTCGGCAGAACAATGAGAACCTGGGAACATCTGATAAATCCGGTCTCAGCAGCATTAGAAACTGTGTCTTTATCTGAATCATGGGTAGAGATCTTAAAGGATCATGTGATTACAGTACATAAGGCTGTGTGTGCCACTCATGAATGTACCCATAAAAACTCACAACAGTGGTTCAATGCAATGGGTGACACTAGTGAATACCAAATTGGGGCTAGAGTAATGTTACAGGATTTTTCTGGGTTTCACCCATTTCCTAAGGCAAAGTGGAAGGGCCCTTATGCAGTCATAGACAAAATTGGACCCTCTGTTTACTTATTGGACTTGGGAGAGGATAGGTCAAGGTGGAGTCATGCATGTCAGATCGAAGCATTTAAAGGAAAAATGGATTTGATGGATAAGAGCATTGTCTAACTTTCTTCCTGAGATTGTCTTTCAGGTCCCAGGAGGAATGCGAATGTCAGAAGACTACACCAAAATGAAGACATCCCCCCTGGACAAATACAAGCCTCTATTAGCATACGTGTTGAGAACAGCGTCAATCCCTCTACTACTTTGCATCACAAACATCAGAGTGGAAAAGTGTCAAGTTAAAGAATTCAAATGCTTACCATTGGGGAAATCGGATCGAAATAAAAGAAGTGTAGAGGATCATACTACAGAACTTACTGTTTTAGAGTCCTCAGAAGGCATCCAGATACATGGGGATACTGTAAAGGGCATAGTCGGGGGGTGGATAGTCGTTGAATGTGAGATCATGATGCCAAAACCTGATTACTTTGTGGAATATGCGATTTGGACTTACCCAGAAGGAAGCGATTGTCACAGAAGTACAAATATAATATTAGTGGAGACAAAGAATGGACCACAAATGCAAATGACTTTAGAAAGGAATTTTACAATATTTAAGGAGGGTATTATATCCTGTAGCCCTCATGATGTGAAGGATGGAGTCTATTCAAAAATCCAAAATATAATGGTCACAAATTCTAGAGACTGTCCTACAATTTTACAATGGCCAGAACATGGACTTTTCCTTGAGCGGACTCAAACTTTAGTGTATAGCGATGTTTCTTATTTATCATTCCCATTATTGTTGAATTTTACATCATTTAACATTCCAGAGAGTTGCCCAAAATCAATGGGATTATGGTTTAAAACAGTCTTTCAAATGCATATAAAACTTATTTTGGGATGCTACACAAGGCCTTATTTTAAGAAAGTTTCAAAGAGGGATCTGGGTACTGATATATCAGGCCTCAGTTTGGGTAGTTCAATTTGGAATAGGGTTGATATTTATAGAGTCTAAATATAAGAGAACAAAATTTTGTGGGTGGATTACAGCAGATACTGCTTAAAGGGGGAAGAGTGGATTTAGACGCTCTAGCTGAAATGAAAATAGATATTCAGAACATTCACACCATCGCTACAGATTTGCAGAACATTCAAGTGTCGGTGAGTGCACTGAATAAAACACTTCAAACCAATAATGTATCCAAGTCTATAGTTTGTGGTATCATAGGAAACTTGCTGAGCGAACACCTAAGCCTAGGGCTTCAAGAAATCAAACAAGAAGAATGGCCAAGGATAATGAACTCAACTTTATTATTCAATCTTATCAAAGACAGTGGTGTTACTTGTAGGAACTTTGCCCTTGCTAAAGTAAGGAGTCTGGACACTCTCTGCAATAAAGATCGCATTGGAAAGCAGGAAATACCTCTGACCGTCAACATCCCTACATGGTCAACAACCCCCTTACCCGTATACAAGATGATCATTCTTGGTGAAATGGAGGTGAGAAATGGCACTAATATACTGAAACAACTGCTACCACAAAGCAGACTCGTCGTCAAGGATAACCAAGTGTGGAAAACCATGGACCCCAACTGCTGTACCAGACGTGCCCAGGCCTAGCTTTGTTCCTGTTCTTTTGAGCGGCTGGAGTACATAGATGGCTGTGCTGCTACACACTCTGGAAACTGCCTGGTTCAATTGCAAAAATTTGAACCAGCCTGGAAGAGAATAATTCATGGAGAAGACTTGAGGGTCTGTGCATTAGGGGTCCCTTTATTCACTTGGCAGAAACAAGTTCAGTGCCGGACACCTATCACAGGCTGGTGTGTGAACCTCACAGATGGACTGTTAACAATTGGAGAGGAAGATATTCGAGCTAATATCCAGATGAATCAAGTATCTATGGACATTGAGCAAACCGATCTTGGCAAATGGGACTCTATGATTTCTCCTTTATTTAAGAAAATAGCACCACTTACAGTTGAATTGGATACAATTTTTAAAGAGGGATAGTAGAAAAATTATAGAATTACAAGAACTGGTGAAGGAGAACCTCATCAGTTCTAATAAAATTGCTAAAGAATTTCAGGAGCCTTGGTGGAGCATACCAAATAACACTTTTACTCACCCGCTATTGAGAACTCTTTCCCTAATTTTTGTGTTTATTCAATTTATATTAATATGTTTTTTGTTTGGTTTATATTGCTGTGGTAGAAGACAACTAAGAAAAAGCCAGAAAAATAAGGAAAGCCTAGAGATGGCTTCAATCTTAAGAGCCAGGGATATCTGAGCAGTTTGGTTGTGAATCGATTCTGATTCGAACCGATCCAGGTGGGGGTATATGTTGTAATATGTTGGCTGATTTATGTGGGACCTTTTGCCACATTTCAGGCTTCAAACATAAAGATATAAAATTGTAATTTTTTGTGAAGAATCACCAACAAGTGGGACACAATTGTGAAGTGGAACGAAATCTATTGGAGATTTTAAACTTTTTTAGCAAATAAAAAACTGAAAAGTGGTGCGTGCAAAATTATTCGGCCCCTTTACTTTCAGTGCAGCAAACTCACTCCAGAAGTTCAGCGAGGATCTCTTAATGATCCAATGTTGTCCTAAATGACTGATGGTGATAAATAGAATCCACCTGTGTGTAATCAAGTCTCTGTATAAATGCACCTGCTCTGTGATAGTCTCAGGGTTCTGTTGAAAGCGCAGAGAGCATCATGAAGACCAAGGAACACACCAGGCAGGTCCGTAATACTGTTGTGGAGAAGTTTAAAGCCGGATTTGGATACAAAAAGATTTCCCAAGCTTTAAACATCCCAAGGAGCACTGTGCAAGCGATCATTTTGAAATGGAAGGAGTATCAGACCACTGCAAATCTACCAAGACCTGGCTGTCCCTCTAAACTTTTAGCTCAGACAAGGAGAAGACTGATCAGAGATGCAACCAAGAGGCCCATGATCACTCTGGATGAACTGCAGAGAACTACAGCTGAGGTGGGAGAGTCTGTCCACAGGACAACAATCAGTCGTACACTGCACAAATCTGGCCTTTATGGAAGAGTGGCAAGAAGAAAGCCATTTCTCAAAGATATCCAAAAAAGTCTTGTCTAAAGTTTGCCACAAGCCACCTGGGAGACAGACCAAACATGTGGAAGAAGGTGCTGTGGTCCGATGAAACCAAAATCGAACTTTTTGGCCACAATGCAAAACGATATGTTTGGCGTAAAAGCAACAGAGCTCATCACCCTCAACACACCATCCCCACTGTCAAACATGGTGGTGGCAGCATCATGGTTTGGGCCTGCTTTTCTTCAGCAGGGACAGGGAAGATGGTTAAAATTGAGGGGAAGATGGATGCAGCCAAATACAGGACCATTCTGGATGAAAACCTGTTGGAGTCTGCAAAAGACCTGAGACTGGGACAGAGATTTATCTTCCAACAAGACAATGATCCCAAACATACAGCAAAATCTACAAAGGAATGGTTCACAAATAAAACGTATCCAGGTGTTAGAATGGCCAAGTCAAAGTCCAGACCTGAATCCAATCGAGAATCTGTGGAAAGAGCTAAAAACTGCTGTTCACAAACGCTCTCCATCCAACCTCACTGAGCTCGAGCTGTTTTGCAAGGAAGAATGGGCAAGAATTTCAGTCTCTCGATGTGCAAAACTGATAGAGACATACCCCAAGCGACTTGCAGCTGTAATCGCAGCAAAAGGTGGCTCTACAAAGTATTAACGCAAGGGGGCCGAATAATTTTGCACGCCCCACTTTTCATTTTTTTCTTAGTTAAAAAAGTTTAAAAAATTCAATAGATTTCGTTCCACTTCACAAATTGTGTCCCACTTGTTGGTGATTCTTCACAAAAAATAAAAATGTTATATCTTTATGTTTGAAGCCTGAAATGTGGCAAAAGGATGAAAAGTTCAAGGGGGCCAAATACTTTCGCAAGGCACTGTATATGTATGTGTGTGTATGTATATAGATATATGTATGTGTATATTGTATGAGTACAAAATTGACCAGGCCATATTTAAGCTGACTTTGGTATCTGTGATCTAATTACACATATCAAAGTGTGGTTGTTGATCAAAGGGGGTTAGCGGCCAAACAAGGTTTACTACACATATCAAGGGGACAGATAATGACTGATGTGCTAATCTTATGCAAGCCTACCTAGGTGTGTGAGGTGGCCTGTTAACTGAATTAAACACGGACATTTCAAAGGGTGTTTATTGACCAAAGAGCCAAACAAGATTTACTACACATATCAAGGGGACTTGTTTATGTCAATATGCAAGAATCCAGGACAAATCTATTCAAAACGGTGTTCAGGCCACCTTTCGTATCTGTAATATAATTGTGTGTGTCAAAAGAGAGCTTGTTGATGTTATTATGCAAGAATGCAAATGATGGCTGTGGTCGTCACCGGCTAGGTAGGGAGTCATTCTCTGTCATCCTGAATGACAGAGTGTAGATCAAAGACAGCCAATCAAATTGCTCAGTCATTCAATGGATAAGCCATATAAGCTGATATTCAGTCTAGTCTTGATATATTCTGTAGGAATATGAAGGCATAGGAGATATTCTGTAGGAATATGAAGGCACAGGATATACTCTTTATGGATAGGAAAGCACAGGTCTAGAATATGATTTAGGAGAAGTGGGTCTCTGAAATATATATATATTCTGATTGGATTTGTTGTCATCTGTGCAAGGATTGGACTTTGTTCTGTATTGGAAGTCAATAAAGTGCATTCTCTGGAGAACTTGGGTGATGCTGCAGGAACATAACTTATATCATCATTACTAATAACTAAGCATCAATTATCAACTGGAAACCATTATACTACTTCACTACATTGGTGCCGTGACTCGGATTCGAACCGGGGTTGCTGCGGAATATGTGATGACATTGGTGCCGTTCAAGCGACCAGAAGCGCATTTTCAGGACTTAGTAACAGAAATCGGTGATGACAACAATCCTGTGAGGTGGACATAAGTCTGATGGAGAACCAAGAACCAAGGGACAAGAGTCTGATCTACAAAGTTTAACAAGTTTGAAAGCCTAGAATTATTCTCTGGAGACTGGATCTCACAATCTGTGAGGTGACAGATGACCGTGAGGACCCAGGAAGGAAGTTCCAGGAAACCTAACAATTGGTAAGTGTGCCTTATTCATTATTTTCATTATAATCTAAATAGCATTTTCTTTTTTTCACAATGGCATTGGCTGTGTCTGGTGGATGACAATAGCACTAAGGGAGAGGATGTGAATATATGGCTGTTAAATTATATAAAAAGTCATGGGGGACCTTATGAGATTCCCCAAGAATTTAGACAGTCATGGGATTTAATGAAATGCTTTTTACCCGATAGTGTCTTTGATAAGAAAACAAAAGAAAAGAAACGTAAGGGTATCATTATTCAGGAACTACTGTCTTGTTGTACAGAATTAATAGAGGAGATTAAGAGGAAAAAGCAGAAAATTCTAGAACAAACTCAGGAGATATGAGGTTATGGAGAAAGGGTTGAATGAGAGGATATCGGATCTCAGGTTGCATGCTATTACTACTGGGGAGACACTGATTGAGAAGGCAAAATTATGTGAGGATTTTAGTCGAGTAAATGAGGAATTGTCAGTGAAAATACAAATTGTTGAGAAACAGTTGGAGGAGTGTAAACATGCTGCTAACATTGCTTTTGATAAATTGGCTGAATAAATCAAGTTATATGCATCAAAATGATACTTCTAAAATAAAGCTTGATACCAAAGATTATAAGCCAATATATCCCTGGGATGAGTTACATGCAGCCCCATGCATACCAGCATATGCATAGATTTGGCAATGAGCTCCATGCTGTGGAAAACAGTAGAACATGTGGAATCATAAATGGTGAGAATTCGCTAGCACTATTAATAATATTTGATTGGATGATCATGACAGTAGAGATGAGGACATGGAGTGGATAATAGGCAAATTGGCTGACATGGAAAACAGGTCCAGGCGCAATAACCTCAAGATCACAGGAGTTCCTGAGATCCTCCAGCAGGATAACCCCTGTTCTTACGCCACTAACCTGTTCAAATCAATCTTGCCTGAGGCTACAGATTTAGATGTGACCATAGACAAGATCTACTGTCTACCAAAACCGTTCTTTCTTCCTGACCGTATTCCCAGAGATAGGATACTACGCCTGCACTCTTTCCACATAAAGGAGCGTCTCATGTCTGTAGCGCGTGATAGAAGTCAAATCCGTTCTCAATACTCAGACCTCCAATTCTATGCGAATCTCTCTCAATATACGCTACAAAAGCGCAGAAATCTAAATACCATCACTAAATCTCCCCGCAACCACAAAATTAGCTACAGATGGGGCTACCCCACTAAGATTACTATCACCCGAGATTTCCCTTTTAAAAAGTAATGGAACAGCATTTCTGAGCCACAGAATTCTGCATCATCTCCAAAGGAGACCCAGCATGTGGACCCAGAGTGGTGTCTAGTAACCACCAAGAACTCCGGTAAACACAACCGATACCTGGTTGACAATCATACTGTTAAAACTCAAATTCCCTCTGAGGCGGAGTTTCCTTGCAGGCCTTCGCTCTGTCCATACCTCGTTTACCTCCTACACACCTCTTTTCTGCCTGAGCAGCATAAAGCTGCACCTGGATTTCTTCACGCCCCTAACACCTGCCCCACAACTTGCCAACCACCTACTTACTGCGGCAGTTCAGCTCTATTGCGTGAAATCACGTACCTGTACGTCATTTTGTGCAAAAGCCACTTTAACCTTTTGGTTGCCCGTGACGTTAACCCCCTTACCAGCCAGTGTCATTGGTACAATAACAGTGTATGTTTTGATCACTGTATTAGTGTCACTGGTCCTCAAAAAATATGTCAGATTTGTCCGCGGCAATTTTGCAAAAGAAATAATAAATCAGCTGGTCACCACCATTACTAGTAAAAAAAATAAAATAAAAATTCTACTAAAAAAAATCTTGTTTGTAGACGGTATAAAACTTTTGCGCAAATCAATCAATGTACACTTATTAGGATTTTTTTTTACATAGATTATGTAGCAGAATACATATTGGCCTAAATTGATGAAGAAATAAGATTTAAAAAAAAAAATATTGGATAGGTTTTATAGCAGAAAGTAAAATATATTGTTTTTAAATTGTCACTTGTTTTGTTTATAGCAAAAAAAAAATAAGAACCACAGAGGTGATCAAATACCACCAAAGATAAGCTATATTTGTGGGGGGGGACAAAAACTAATTTTATTTATTTGGGTACAGCGTTGCCACAACTGCATAATTGTCAAAGTAACAGTGCCGTATCGCAAAAAATGGTCTGGTCATTAAGGGGTTAAACCTTCCGGGGTTGAAGCAGTTAAAACCATATATTGTGGTTATTGTTCAATGCTTCTATATGTTTACTATGTTACTTTTACCTTTCAAGTCACAGTTCATTACTCTTAAAGGACACTTCAAAGAGATACAGTACTTGAAGATGGGCTTATCTCTATGGACTTTAGCACACTGTGAAGTGGATTACCAAGTCATTTCAACTTCAACCACTAGAGGGTGCTTTCTACATACTGCAAGTAAACCTATGCACATCTTCAACACAAGCATTGAAACTCCATCCTCTTTATAGGTGTGACATTCCTCACAATCAATGCTAAGGGCATAAAATAAATAATTCCCAATAAAACCATTCTTACCCCAGCATTTACATTTTTTTTTTCAAATCCTTTCCATGGAATTTAAAGTGTTTGTTTACTGCAGGCATGTCCAAAGTCCGGCCCGCGTTCTGGTTTCGGATGGCCCGCCTGGTGATCTTGACATATATATCTTTTGTGGCCCCCAACGAATCCCAGAGTGCCGGGGGACACAAAATATAGTATGCTGGCTGCCTTGGAGGGGACGGGATGAGTGCCGTGCATACAGGAGAGTATTTCCTGTTTACACAACGTCCTGTGTAAAAGGAAGTCCCGTCTCCCGCGCTGCCATTGGAAAACTGTTCTGTCTATCACAGGAGGTGGGACTTTCAATTAAAGAGGCCTGTCTAGAAAACAGGAGTTTCTCCTGTTTGTTTGTTGGCGCTCGTCCCGCCCCCTCCCTGTCTCCTCTGCAGGCTGCACTAATGATAATGGCGAGTCTGCATTCATGGCAATACAATGGGTGGTACATTCATGGCAATACGGTGGGTGCTGTATTCATGGCAATACGGTGGGTGCTGCATTCATGGCAATACAGTGGGTGCTGCATTCATGGCAATACGGTGGGTGCTGCATTCATGGCAATACGGTGGGTGCTGCATTCATGGCAATACGGTGGGTGCTGCATTCATGGCAATACGGTGGGTGCTGCATTCATGGCAATACGGTGGGTGCTGCATTCATGGCAATACGGTGGGTGCTGCATTCATGGCAATACTGTGGGTGCTGCATTCATGGCAATACAGTGAGGCTGCATTCATGGCAATACAGTGAGGCTGCAGATGGGCACTGATTAGGCTGCATTGATGGTTACTGACCCTTATTTTGCTTCACAGTTCTTAATTTAAAATTTAAGATTTTTTTTCCTGAAACATCCTTGTTTAATGTGAAGGTGCGTGTTATAAGCCGATAAATACGGTATATCCAAATAACACGTTCGAGCTCATCTCTTCACCACACACAGCCACAAAGGCAAGAGAATTCTTATTGGGCAGTGTATTAGTGCTCGAACGAACACACTTAGACCGAATTTTAATGGTTTAAAGAATGTCAGGCAAAATGGTCACTTCATCAAATCTGGCCCTCTTTGAAAAAAGTTTGGACACCCCTGGTTTACTGGTTCAGTGCTGCTGGCTCCTGCGTTCTCAGTGTCGCTTCCCTAAACTTCTGGTCTTCACAGGAAAGTTAAAAATGGACAGTGCCATCTCCAGTCAGTATGTTAATTTGGAGAAGATAGGGGGCTGCGCCACAGAGCTGTGCGTTTCCATTGATGCACACATTATAGAGATACTCGCAGCTCTAGTCCTTGTATGCAAAGGTGGCTCCATAGGATGCTTCAAGAGAAAAGGAGACATCCTGAAAACAGGAAACCTGGGGTAGTGGTCATGGCAGCAGCCTAAACTGAAGCATAGGAAAGAATTAAAGATGTATGTATGTATGTATGCATGCATGTATGGTCAGCCTTTGTAATTAAATCAAAATGCTGAAAGTGCTTAAAATGGAGGGTTTAAATATCACTTTAATGTTTAATGTTTACTCATTAGATTAAATATCGGATTTGATTTTTTTTTTTGCCTGGAGTTACACTAAAGTGGTATAAAATACAAAACCAAAAATGTTATATATTGCAGCTTACCAATCATTAGATGGGGCGACTGCATTCATTTTTTTTCTCTACGTTTTTTCCCCTTTGTTTTCACCTGGTAATCTGGGCAGTAATGCACTTCCTGTATTAGTGAGGCACCACTCTGGAAGAATGAGCACAGGATTGTCAGTTTGGAGGGGGGAGGGTAGTATAAATGTATTAGCAGATCTACACAGGGGGTGCCTTTGGATGGGAACATTGTGAGTATGGGAGGAGGGGAGTGTTATATGGACTAGTAGATTTAGATACATCCACAAATTGAAGCGAAACACAGCTAATAAGCAGTTACAACAATTCGTTTTTTCCCTTTTGGGATAAAAGTTTTACATACATAAATAAATGCCGACAATTGCAAACAACCTTGCCAGTGGAAAATGGTTTGTCTCATTCCTGTAACGGCAAGCTAGCTTGTTCTTTTGAAAAACAACAGACTTACTGGCTGGATGACCAGATGAAAATAGAAGAAAGTAACTAATAAAGCCATCTCAGCTAAGAATTGGTAAGCTTCAATATAAATATATATTTGTTTTTGAATTTAATACATCTTTAAAGATGTAATGTATGCCGCTGACATACACGGGATAAATAAATGGTGGGATTGTGGGGGAGTTCTCCATGGGAATGAATGCTTGAACAACTGATCAAATCAACTTGCCTCCTCCAGACAGATTATCACAACCAAATTGGGCTTGGCAGTTGGAATAGTATTTTGTAAATGAGACTTGGATTTCCAATTGAAGAAAGGAAAATCTACATTTGTGGTGAACAGGAGTACAATTTACTGAGGATGATAAAAAAGGTGTTGAGCGGTAACCGTGTTCTACAATTACGGTGAGTGAACCAACTAATTAGTGATGAATGATCATCAAGCTGGTAACTACTGCTTTAGGCTGGGTTCACACTATACGACACGACTTTCATCCTACTTTGCTCTGCGACATCTGTCCTACATTGGTCCGACATTGGTCCGACATTGGTCCGACATCCATCCGACATTCATGAACAGGATACTACTTTGATCCGACATTGTGCTAGTCTGACTTGTCCTTTGACCAATCAAAACAATCCCAGGGTGAGATAAATTCCTTTTACTGCTGCTGTAATCACAATGTCGGATGCCAAAGTCGTATGGTTAGGACAAGGATCCGACTTTGATCCGACTTCAATGATAGTCAATGGGCTGAAGTCGGATCAAAGTCGGACAGAAGTAGTACAGGGAGAATTTTTAATGTCGGACCGACATGTGTCGGACCAGTTAAGACGGCTCCCATAGGGAAACATTGATTTTCACACGTCATGCGACATGAGCTCCTAATGTCGGAGCGTTTGTCGCCCCAGTGTGAACCAGGCCTTAGGGATTACCCGCTTTAAAAATAAGCAAAACAAAATGTATAGTATTTATTTTCTAAAGCTGATCTCACTAATGAATGATGATGTAATATCTCCCTCTACAGGTATTGAGTGGAACTGCAAATGTTTATCTACAGCAGTACCATGGGCATCTCACCTTTTCATAGGCAATATTAAAAGAAAAATAAATAGGACTATACAAATTCCTGTTTTGCATATAAATAATAATAAAAAAAAAAAAGCAAAATTACCCCACATTTCATAGTTTTTTTTAATGCCACTCTTATGCAGCCAGCAGTCACTGTTTTATATGTACAGGTCACTGTTTTATTCATTTATCCATTTTTTTTTTATATAGGAAAATGCATCCTGATCAATTTCAGACATTTTATAAAAACAAAGCGGATATAAAACTTTTCAAATGCTGTCAAATGTACAATATTTGCTGCAACTGCATACCAGCCATAAAGCCTGTAGACTCAGGTGTTATCTATTCTTCTATAATGTTTCACCAAATTAGTTATCATCTTTTGAACCTTTCACACCTGGAGTGATATCATTGGCTAAGAGTGCTGATCAGATGTCAATCGGCTGCTGGTTTTTCAGCAAGCTTGTTCAACAGAAGCCATCCAAGAGATCGGCTTCTATCAAACAAGGACCTGTACACACGGGCCGAATGTCGTCTGGTATCTACTGTACAGGCCGATATGCGGCCTGTGTGTACGGGGCTTAACATTGAAAGGGGTGCTTACAATAATCAGCTTTAAGGCTGGGTTCACACCTATGCGATGTCTCCGCATCCAATTCGCATTGCAGGAGATTGTGACCGGCTCTCTATGGAGCCGGTTCACATATCTCCAGGGCGGCTGCGAAGCGCACTGCACAGAAAACGCTGTGCGTCTTTAGCTCAATTTCAGGGCCGAATTCAGGCAAAGATTCGGGCTGCTTTATCCCTGAACCGGAGAATGGGGACGCACAGCGTTCCTGTGCGATCCGCAGCCAGTTCCAGTGTGAACCGAGCCTTAAAGGGATTGTAAAGGCAGAAGTTTTTTTATCTTAATACATTCTATGCATTAAGATAAAAAGCCTTCTGTGTGCAGCAGCCCCCCTAATACTTACCTGAGCCCAATCTAGATCCAGCGATGTTGGAGTGACTCGGCTGCCTGGGACTCCCCTCCTCATTGGCTGAGACAGCAACGTGGCACCATTGGCTTCCACTGCTGTCAAACTCAGTCAGCCAACGAGGAAAGAAATGGGGCGGGGCTAGGCTGCAGCTATGTGTCTGAATGGACACACTGAGCTGCACCTCTGAGTGCCCCCATAGCAAGCTGCTTGCTATGGGGGCAGCTGAAGGAGGGAGGGCCCCAAGAAGAGGAGGATCGGGGCTGCTCTGTGCAAATCCACTGCACAGAGCAGGCAAGTAGAACATGTTTTGTTTTAGTTAAAAAATAACAAAAAACAAGACTTTAGTATCACTTTAAGTAAAAGCTTTATCTCAAAAGGAAAAACTGTTGCTGTAACTGCTTATATAGTGTGGCTTCAATTTGTTAGTGTATCTAACTCTGCTAGTCCATTTAAACAACCCCCTCCCATCAGACTGACAATGCTGCTGTTCAAAGGTGCCCCCTGTGCTCCTTCATCCAGAGTGGAGGCACCATAATACAATAGGTGTTACTGGCCAGATCACCAGGTGAACAATCTGACACGGATTTACAGAATGCTCATTCCAGGCCACAATTTGAAAATATATGAAGCTAGATAAATACAGGCATCTAGCATGTTTAGGAAACTGTCGTCTCTCGTAAGAAGTGTTCTTTGAATGCAAGCAATTCGTTGCGAGTGTCTCCCTTTGCTTCTAGTTTTTATAAGGCTCAATTTGTTTTAGATTTATCATTCTCCATTTATATTGACCGCAAATGTTACTTTTCTTTTTCTTTTTTAAACGGGTCTGCAACTACAAATCATGGGACCCTATAGCAACACTTTTAAAGGATTCCCCAGTGACCTCACTATGGTCATTGCTCTTAACATAAACAAGGACAGGTAGTGTCAGGGAAGCGGGAAGCGGATGGAAGAGGTCAGGGAAGGAAGTGTGGGAGGGGCTGAAATGCAGCACAAATCTGTGCAATTCAGATGAAGTTCCTGGTGTAAATGGGACCCTAATACAGTGAGGAATGTGTTATCTTCCCATGTACACATATTTTCCCCCCATTTTTAAATTGCTTCAACAGCTTCCTTAACCACTAGGGGCCTGCGCTATAGTCGGATGACGGCTACAGCGCAGACCCCAATTGCCGGGAGGACGTCAATAGACACCCTGCAGGGCGCGCGCAGCGCGTGCTGTGATCACCGAGTCTCTGGTGACCTTGGATCCGAGTAAGGGGCCGGTCCCGGCCCCTTACCACGTGATCAGCTGTCAGCCAATGACAGCTGATCACGTGATCAAAACAAAGCTCGGGAATCATTTATTTTTTTTCTCCTCGCGCTGACAGCGTGAGGAGAAAAAAAAAGCCGATCACCGGCTGCTGAGTGAGGGACATCGGTCCCCAGTGGAAGAGGCAATTCTGCCTCATTAGTGGACACAAGTACCGCCTGCCAGTGACCACCAGTGCCACCTGTCAGTGCCAATCAGTACCACCTATCAATGCCCATCACCGCCACCTAGCAATGCCCACCAGTGGTGCCAGTCAGTGCTGCCTATCAATGTCACCTACCAGAGCTGATCAGTGCCCATCATTGCCACCCATCAGTGCCCATCACTGCCACCTATCAGTGCCAATTCTCAGTGCCAATTCTCAATGCCCTTCAGTGCCACCTCTGTGTCACCTACCAATGCCACTTCTCAGTGCCCACCAGTGCCGCCTATCCGTGCCCACCAGTGCAGCCTCATCAGCGTACATCAATGAAGGAGGAAAATTACCGTTTGCATATTTTTTTTTTTTTAATTCAGTCTTTTTTTTTTTTTTTCTACAAAAAATAAAAACCGCAGAGGTGATCAAATAGCACCAAAAGAAAGCTCTATTTGTGGGGAAAAAAATTACAAAAATTTTATTTGGGTACAGTGTTGTATGACCGCGCAATTGTCATTCAAAGAGTGAGAGTGCTGAAAGCTGGTCTGGGCAGGAGGAGGGGGGGGGGGGGGTTTAAGTGCCCAGTAAGCAAGTGGTTAAAAAGGGCCCCTCCCACCCCCAAGCTGTATAGCAGCTGCTACACCTATTAAAACGCTACTGTTTTTTCTATCACTTGTCCTCTTAGCTGTACTCTTCCAATGTGAAGGTTACTGAAATCAACAAAAAAACACATTGGAAGTAGAGCAGAGGGAGAGAGAACACTTTTTATTTTCATAATGGCCTTTGAACTTTGTGTTTAAAGCGGTGGTGCAGGAAAAAAAAAAAAAGTCAGCAGCTACTAACAGTGTAGCTGCTGACTTTTAATAAGGACACTTACCTGTCCTACTCTCCCGCGATGTCGGTCCTGCCGCGGCGATCGATCGCTGCTGGCAGGCTCCCGGCTCCTCCATTCTGAGTAGGGGAAACAGGCTGTGAAGCCGTAAGGCTTCACTGGCCGTTTCCTACTGCGCATGCGCCACTCGCACGGCGCTTTGTGAATGGGCGGCTTGCCTCCTGGGATACACACAGTTCCCAGAAGGCAGGGCGCCCCATTCACAAGAAGAGGAAGCGGAAGGAGAGCCACCGCGGACGGAGAAAAGGAACATTAGCGGCAGATTAGGGGACTTCCGCATAGCAACAGGCATTTAGGGTGAGTATAAAAAAAAAAAATTCTATTATTTTATTTTTTTTGAATTTTTAGTGTGAAGATTTTTTCAGGGTGGACCTCCACTTTAAAGCAAAGCTTATACACACATTTATTTTCTGTGCTGAATGACCATGAACTTAGGAACATTCCTGTTCCTGCTAAGAGACTTCACAGCAGTCTAGAACAACTGTCTTCAAAAAAACATAAACACCTTTATCTATCTTTTATTATATGTAACACGTCGCTTGGAAAGAGGTGTGGACAGGTAAAAGGTTGAGAACCACTTGTACAAAGTTCAAAATTTCATCTCACCAGTACTCCTCAGGAACAGCCAGCTGTCATGACTATTCTAGGCATTAGAGAGCTTTTTTAAGTAGGGGAGAAGAAAGAAAACAAACAAAAAAACCCACACCCCTATGTGCATTAAGGATAAAATGTCTCTCCCTGCACATGGAGTTCTCTGCCCCTGATCACATCAACATGATGAAACACTTTGAATGGAGCTTATTGGTCTAGGAGAAAGAGCTGGCGAGCCATACCTCAGCAGAGCTTGTCATTTGGCTGCAGCAGTGCCAGTGGTTGCCTGTCAAATGAGGTAGCAGCAGTTCTCTATTTATTGAAATCTCATATCTGTTTACATTTTTAACATGGGTCTCCTCTCTTTTCCCTCCCTTGGAGCATCGGGCCATGTGAGCTGGATATCCAGCTGGGCCCGTTTATCTGTATCTGTGCTTACCCCTCTAATTTTTGACATCAGCCACCTGCCCTGTCTGTTGTGTGCCACCATCTCGCTCAGGCCATGATTTCCCCTTGATTTGTGCGGTGTGACCATATGGGCGCCCAGGGTCATCTATGTTCCTCCACGGATGACCCTATTCCAGCGCAGCGTCATCCTTGGTGACAGGCACATTGTCCGCCTTAGGCTGCCTTCGTCATCCCCAACAGAGGATGTGTTCGCACATCCTCTGTTGGTTGGTCATTCCAATGGGGAGTGTCCGCTTGCGTCTGTCCCGCCCGCTGTGACGGTGAGCGGCTCCTCCCCTTGCCCTGGTGCATTCTGGTTTCCGCAGTCCTCGGCGTGTGTTGTGTCCTACGGGCTGACGTCATGCGCTCTTAGCCCGCATTGCGGTCGGTGATGTCAGACGCTGACCGCAATGGCGGACAGTATATAACCTGCTCACACGCTGGTCGCAGCAGTGTGGGCTGGTGGAGCCCAAGCTGATGTCTTGGACATCGATAGGTAAGGTTCAGCCAAATTCAGTTTTTTCTGGTTTTCTTTTTTGGTTTTCTCTATATACTCCCTTTTTGTTTAGTACCTACCTCTTAGTCTGCACTACTAATAGGGGATCATACCAAATATATATGATGTTTTCTATTTGGTTAGAGTGGGCTCTTGTCCCACTTTATTTTGGACTGTTGGACCTGTAATTAATTAATTATTTATTGTTTTCATTTTTATTATTGACTTTGCTATATATATATATATATATATATATGGAGACTATTGTCCATGATGTTTTATTTCGTTTCCTTTGGAATAACTTTAAATATTTAAATATCTATTTATAATAATATTGCTTAAATGCAATACACGTCCTGCAATACATCCAGTCCGTTAATCTCTCTTAATGAATTATATTTTTTGATTTTGTGTGCTTATTTTTGGAGGATATAGGCACGCCATGCTATTCATATCTATAAACTAAACCTATTGTGGTTTCTTCTAGTGGCTTCCACAACAAAAATCGGTCTTTTTCCAAGCAGACAGCCTCACAATATCTGCAAGTGAACATATTTTTGTTCACTTGACTATATGCAAGTTAACCTTATTTATTGCATTCTGAACTCATAGTAGACGGATTTTTCCGTCCTCTGTGGTTTGCTTATTGGTTTACCAATCCTACTGCAATTTTATTCCCTTTTCTTTTCTCTTTCTTTCTTTTTACTCCTGTCCTTGTCTTTGACATATAGCTGGTCCCCTATCTACTGTTCGCTGTGGTCACACAACCACGCCTGTCGTTATAAGGGTTGATCGTAGTTCTTGATCCTGTGTTTCTTGGTGGTGCTCTGCAGATGGTACGGGTGGCTTGGTAAGTGACAGAGGGAGGGACTTGACCCTGCAGTCTAATCCTGTTTGTATTTAATTTGCCCAAATATGGCTGTTTAGTTATTCAAAGGTATAATTTTTTATTTTTTTTATTTTTTGTATAGTCATACTTAACAAACGTTGATGGTCTTCGCATACCCCTGAGGAAGCTTTTTTAAGCGAAACATGTTGGGTTTCTATGCGAGTTCTTATATTCCATCCTAAACGTTATGTATTATAACCACCATCTCTGTATGACATACCATGTATTGAATATACTTAGGATCTGTGTTTTTATATTTCTTGTAATAATTTGTACCAAATAAAAAATTATATATTTTTAGAAACTCTCTTTCATTGATTTATCTATGCACCACAAAAATCCCTTTTGTTCTACCTTCCCTTTACTATAAATTGCTTGGGATGAGGTGCCTATTTTGATGAGTGTTTCACCAATGAATGGACAATTCAAACATGATATGATATCCCTATCCGGTGTTTAAATACACCATTTCCTTCTGTCCATCATTGGGGAACACAATAAATATGATAAATTTCCAAATATAGACCATACATCAATGAGAAAGTGTTATTTCCATTCATTTATTATGTAATATATGTATTGCCATATTGTGGTTAATCAGTACGTTGGATTCATTGGTTTCTTTATTCCCCTTTCCCCCCCTTTTTTTTTTTTCACCATGGCCGCCTTCAGTGGCGAAGCATGGGAGGGACTCATGAATAAGGTACAACTAAACAGTAAATCCGGCAATATCTCCGAAAGAGATTTAGATCAAGCGTTTCTCAGACTTCAGAGGATGCTGGAGAAAAAAGTTAGAATTTTTTGGCACAAACGATATTTTGAAAAATATAATGAAAATGATATAGTACCCTGGGGCTTGAGGGTTCAGATCTTTCCAAACCTCAGGAAGGTAGGGGATCTTCTTAAAACACAATGGGAAGCAAACCTACAAACCTGTTCGAAAGGCATGATGACCATTTTATGCACCCAATATGAGCAGGAGTTAACTGCATTGGATGCCTCTGTTTCCAAATGGTATGATGATTATAGTCTGGTCATGACCAGTACAAGATTTAAGAAAAAAGAACAAGCCCTTAAAGAACATATAGAATCCTACACGATAGACATCATTAGGACAAAAGAGGATAAATTTATACGTGACAAAAATGCTTATACAAACAATTTTGCCTACAAATGGAATGTCAACTCCAATCAGAAACCATTCAGATCTAATAGTTATAGAAATGCGAAAAAAGATGAAAATGCATCAAATCTTTCTACTAACTCTTCTTTATCTTCTAGCCAATCCACGATTTATCGTGATCTGTCTGGGGACAGATTGCCCAAAAAGCGTAAAGGCAATTCGGATGCAGCATCAACCGAATCACTACGACACCAACTCGGCACCCCTTTATCACGTCGACCATCCGACACCCAACCTAAATTGATCTCTTCTCACCTTTCCACTTTGTTGCACCCCTCTTCTGGCGCACCTCGTGGCCCTCAACTCACAGCATCGCACGCGATTGTTTCTACCGCACGCGACACATCTATTACAGCGTCACCCATGCATCTTGGTGCAACTCCTAAGGTAAGTAACACTGACATAATGGTATCACCATCGGGGACACTTTTACCATCCGACACTAGGATTGCACCCATTTTTTTAGGGAAAGAATAGATTCCCCTTCCTGTTTAAGCAATTCATCTAATCTTGCCAAACAGGTGGATAGTGGTCTCGAATTATCCATAGTTAACCTGTCCAGCTATAACCTATCTGAAAGTGAGATTCAAATTTTGAAATTAGGATTGACCTTTTGTCCAGATTCTAATGTTGATAAATTTCATTTTATTAAAGATGTGCATTTGTTCGCGCGTCGCCTTATATATAGAGTGATCTATGATAAACCTCCAGTTGAACCATCTATATGTGACATAGATATCAATACTAAATTAAAGCTCACTGAACATAATGCGATGTTAGACCTGATTGATCTTTGGGAGGAGGGCCATGTCCCCAATGAGGATTCCTGGTGGAGTGATGTACCGGGTTTATCTATCGCTGGCATGTCCTTCCCCCCTCCCCAATCTTTCAGATCTAAAAATGTTCCCCTTTTGAACACCAATCCCAATATTTGGGCCTTTGTTCAACAGGTTTCAAATAGTATTCAAGAAATGAACTGTGTTTCTCCAGCATCTTCAAATTTAACTACATCACAAAAAGCGGCTATTAAATCTCTACAAAGTAATTCCGAGATAATAATAAAACCCGCAGATAAAGGCGGCAATCTTGTTATCATGGATGTGGAAAACTATGAGATCATGTGTATGAAGATTTTGTCTAATTCTGAATGGTATAGACCAATTTCTAAAACTGTTTTGGAAAATTATCATGCCAAGTATCGCTCCATTATCCTCAAAGCCTTTCAGCGGGGCATTATAGACCAGGATACATGGAAATTCCTTGATATTAAAAATCCAAGGACTCCGACGTTTTATGCTTTGCCAAAGACACATAAATCATTAACTAATCCGCCAGGACGGCCTATTATTTCTGGCTGTTCCAGTCTCACTGAAAACGCTAGCTCTTTAATTGACAGTTATCTATCTCCTCATGTCACCTCGCTTTCATCGTATGTCAAAGATACCATCGACTTATTAAGAACAATAGAAGGTATACAGCTTCCGGCCAATACTTGGCTTGTTTCTCTCGATGTTGAGAGCCTCTATAACACCATACCACATGCTAGGGGTTTGGAGGTTATAGAGGGTCACCTCTCTGAGAGAGGCCCCTCTTCACGGGTATACAACGATTTTGTTTTGGAGCTATTAAGCTATATTTTGAAACATAACGTTTTTCTTTTTGGATCTTCCCACTACCTCCAGGTGCAGGGGGTTGCCATGGGGACCAAGTGTGCCCCATCGTATGCCAACCTGTACCTGGGGGGGTGGGAACGACAGGTCTTTTCTAGAGATGACCTTGCTCCTTTCCTGGACCATGTCATCTCTTGGTTTAGGTACATAGATGACCTATTGATTTTTTGGTCAGGCGATGAAATTCAATTGCAGCAGTTTTTTGATCTTTTGTCTATCAATGACTTTAATTTAAAATTTACAATTAATTACAGTCAAACTACTATTAGTTTCTTGGACCTCAATATCTCTATCGATGGCACAGGGCTAATTAACTCATGTCTATACAGGAAACCCACCGCTGGAAACACCATCCTTCATGCCAGTAGTGCACACCCAGCACCCCTTCTGCGGAGCATTCCCTATAGTCAATATCTTCGACTTAGGCGTAACTGCAGTAAGGATGCGGAATTTAGAGACACTTCAAAAGATCTCTATCGAAGACTAAAAGCTAGAGGCTATAGCCATAAATGTCTAAAACAAGCCTTTAATCGGGTAAAGACCCAAAAAAGAAGCGCTCTCATCTTTTCTTCTAAAAACTCTGCAACCACTGACACGGTCAGATTAATTACTAGGTACGCTTCCCAACATAAAGAAATGAGAAACATATTACAAAAATTCTGGCCCTTATTACTAGCAGACTCAACTGTAAATAAATATGTTAAAAAACACCCAGAGATTACTTTTAGACGGGTTCCCTCTTTGAGAGACCGCCTTGTTCATAGTAATTTTCAGACCTCTTCAGTCTCCAAAAATATATCTACTGGAGGCACATCGCCTTGTGGTCACTGTGACGATTGTCGCTTTGTAGACACCAAAACTAAGTTCAAATTACCCAATGGCAATTGGCACTCTACCCGAGTTGTAGTCACCTGCCAAACAGTGGGGGTGATCTATCTGGCTCAGTGTCAATGCGGTGGGTACTATGTTGGGAAAACTAAAAGACCTTTCTTTAAGAGAATAAGGGACCATATGAGACCCATTTTGAAGAGAAAAGTAATGACTGCAATTAGTGGGCATGTTGGTCACTATCATAACTTTGATCCTGATGTTATCAAGTTTTTGGCCCTGGACCATGTCCCGCTCGACTCGAGGGGGGGCAGTGTAGACAGGACCCTGCTCCAACTCGAGGCGCGCTGGATCTATGACCTTAGGGCCACTCATTTTCCTGGATTTAATGAAAGTCTCAGTTTTAGACCATTCCTTTGACGTTATCTCATGGATGGATTTTCTGTTTTTATATTCATTGTTTTTTCCCCCTTCTTTTCCCAATTTTTTTTTTTTTTTTTTTTAGCTGCCTACTGTTGCCACTGTAAAATGGTGTATGTCTCTGCATCAAGGGTCACGAGTATATTCTCGTGGCCCTTTATGTTATGGACATTTGAGCTTCAACCTTCATCTAAAGGTTATTGCATTATAATAAGTGTTGTTTTATCTGTTTGATATTATGTAACATTCTATATATTTGTATCGTGTAGTTCTGATATAACTGTTTAGAGAATGACATGGGTCTCCTCTCTTTTCCCTCCCTTGGAGCATCGGGCCATGTGAGCTGGATATCCAGCTGGGCCCGTTTATCTGTATCTGTGCTTACCCCTCTAATTTTTGACATCAGCCACCTGCCCTGTCTGTTGTGTGCCACCATCTCGCTCAGGCCATGATTTCCCCTTGATTTGTGCGGTGTGACCATATGGGCGCCCAGGGTCATCTATGTTCCTCCACGGATGACCCTATTCCAGCGCAGCGTCATCCTTGGTGACAGGCACATTGTCCGCCTTAGGCTGCCTTCGTCATCCCCAACGGAGGATGTGTTCGCACATCCTCTGTTGGTTGGTCATTCCAATGGGGAGTGTCCGCTTGCGTCTGTCCCGCCCACTGTGACGGTGAGCGGCTCCTCCCCTTGCCCTGGTGCATTCTGGTTTCCGCAGTCCTCGGCGTGTGTTGTGTCCTACGGGCTGACGTCATGCGCTCTTAGCCCGCATTGCGGTCGGTGATGTCAGACGCTGACCGCAATGGCGGACAGTATATAACCTGCTCACACGCTGGTCGCAGCAGTGTGGGCTGGTGGAGCCCAAGCTGATGTCTTGGACATCGATAGGTAAGGTTCAGCCAAATTCTGTTTTTTCTGGTTTTCTTTTTTGGTTTTCTCTATATACACTCCCTTTTTGTTTAGTACCTACCTCTTAGTCTGCACTACTAATAGGGGATCATACCAAATATATATGATGTTTTCTATTTGGTTAGAGTGGGCTCTTGTCCCACTTTATTTTGGACTGTTGGACCTGTAATTAATTAATTATTTATTGTTTTCATTTTTATTATTGACTTTGCTATATATATATATATGGAGACTATTGTCCATGATGTTTTATTTCGTTTCCTTTGGAATAACTTTAAATATTTAAATATCTATTTATAATAATATTGCTTAAATGCAATACACGTCCTGCAATACATCCAGTCCGTTAATCTCTCTTAATGAATTATATTTTTTGATTTTGTGTGCTTATTTTTGGAGGATATAGGCACGCCATGCTATTCATATCTATAAACTAAACCTATTGTGGTTTCTTCTAGTGGCTTCCACAACAAAAATCGGTCTTTTTCCAAGCAGACAGCCTCACAATATCTGCAAGTGAACATATTTTTGTTCACTTGACTATATGTAAGTTAACCTTATTTATTGCATTCTGAACTCATAGTAGACGGATTTTTCCGTCCTCTGTGGTTTGCTTATTGGTTTACCAATCCTACTGCAATTTTATTCCCTTTTCTTTTCTCTTTCTTTCTTTTTACTCCTGTCCTTGTCTTTGACATATAGCTGGTCCCCTATCTACTGTTCGCTGTGGTCACACAACCGCGCCTGTCGTTATAAGGGTTGATCGTAGTTCTTGATCCTGTGTTTCTTGGTGGTGCTCTGCAGATGGTACGGGTGGCTTGGTAAGTGACAGAGGGAGGGACTTGACCCTGCAGTCTAATCCTGTTTGTATTTAATTTGCCCAAATATGGCTGTTTAGTTATTCAAAGGTATAATTTTGTATTTCTTTTTTCTTTTTTGTATAGTCATACTTAACAAACGTTGATGGTCTTCGCATACCCCTGAGGAAGCTTTTTTAAGCGAAACATGTTGGGTTTCTATGTGAGTTCTTATATTCCATCCTAAACGTTATGTATTATAACCACCATCTCTGTATGACATACCATGTATTGAATATACTTAGGATCTGTGTTTTTATATTTCTTGTAATAATTTGTACCAAATAAAAAATTATATATTTTTAGAAACTCTCTTTCATTGATTTATCTATGCACCACAAAAATCCCTTTTGTTCTACCTTCCCTTTACTATGAGTGCAAAATGTTTTCATTTAATAAAAGAAAGCATTATTCAGTGAGCACTATGGGGTTTCTTCTTTTTTTTTTTTTTTTTTTTTACTTTCAAAATGTTTATTGGTTGTTTTACAAAACAAGAGAACCAACAGCAATACAAAAGTACAATTATCATAAAGAATAAATAAGCAAAACAAATGGGATGAAAGGAAAAGCAGTTCAAGGTACACTACGTTACCAAAAGTATTGGGACACCTGCCTTTACACGCACATGAACTTAAATGGCATCCCAGTCTTAGTCCGTAGGGTTCAATACTGAGTTGGCCCACCATTTGCAGCTATGACAGCTTCAACTCTTCTGGGAATCTGGTCCACAAGGTTTAGTGGTGTGTCTATGAGAATGTTTGACCATTCTCCCAGAAGCACATTTGTGAGGTCAGGCACTGATGTTGGATGAGAAGGCCTGGCTTGCAGTCTCCGCTCTAATTCATCCCAAAGGTGTTCTATCGGGTTGAGGTCAGGACTCTGTGCAGGTCACTCAGGTTCCCCCACCCCATCCTTCTGCTAGTCCCAGTGGGAGGCACATTGCCAGTCAAGAATTGCTTCCTTGTGGTCCAAAGCGACCATCTATTCACATGTCGCTCTTCCTGGTTTCTGGCCCATGGTCTTTTTACACCACTTCTTCCTATAGCTAGCCACCAGTAAGAACTTGGGATCCACCCTCCATGTGCCTCCTACTGGGACTAGTATAAAGATGGCACCTGTTGGAACTCCAGAATAATGCTTTCATTTGCACCTACTACACGTGAGTGCATATTTATTTATTTTCATCAGTTTAAAGATTTAATTAAATTACTACACCGAGAGCGACGCACGCTCTTCATTTTTTGTGGTCATTATCTTGGTCATCGTGCATCACACTTGTCAATGAGGCCATCGATCAGGAGCTACTCACTATGCACGGTTCATGTGTTTTCCATTGGAAACATGTAGAAGTATGCCACCTACTGAACCTCTTGCATAATGCTTAGGTACTTTTTTTTTTTTTTTTTACATGATTGAATTATACATCCTTGTTTTACCTGCTTTTTAGCCATTACTGCACGGACAGCGTGTTCCCTATCCCGTTTTATTTGTCTTTCATGTCTATTGGAGATACCCAAGAAATGGCCAGACATGCTGTTCTTCCAAGTGTATGCGAGTGCAATACCTACCACCTGATTTTTACATTTTCATAATTACTACGCTTAAACAGTGACCACCAGATCCCGACTAAAAGGAGAAGCTGCAGGCACTGAAGCGTACCCTGTGCTTGGACTTTTACTCCTCATATGCACCTTTATTTTGAGCACCTCTCTTTTTTGTTTATAACTACCACCGACATTTTTTTTCTCCATTGGTAGAATAAGGTTGGTATCCTGGCTTTAATCCTTTTGCACTAGATTTACAAGTATACCCTTATTTCGAGGCTATATTTGACAACGTTATTTCCACCACTGAAGTCTGCAGGCTGCAGCTTTCATGGTACAATACAGCAAGTAAAAAAAAAAAGTTAGAGAAAAGGAGTATAAGGCTACTTTCACAGAGGCACTGGATGCGCTGGCGGTACAGCGGCGCTATTTTTAGCGCCGCTATACCGTATTTTTTCCCGCGATTTGCGGGCACTAGCGGGGGGATTTTAACCCCCGCTAGCGGTCGAAAATGGGTTAAAAACGCCCGCAATAACACCTCTTTGCGGCATTTTGTGGGTGTTGGAGGCGCTACTCCATTGATTTCAATGGGCAGGGGCGCTATAGGAGTGGTATTTTTACCACTCCTATTGCGCCTCAAAGATGCGGCTTGCAGGAGTTTTTTGACACTCCTGCAAGCGCAACGCTCCAGTGTGAAAGCCCTTGGGCTTTCATATTGGATACAATTGAGCGTCTTTTTTGGGGCGCATTCCAGGCGCTATTTTTAGTGCAATAGCGCCTGCAAAGCGCCTCAGTGTGAAAGGGGCCTTAGTGTATCTAAATCTGCAAATAAACCTAATAAAAATAAACACACACTCCAGCTCACATTTTTAATCAGTTAAAGCAAAATTTCTCTTGTGGGAAGTAATCATTGTAAGCACCTCTATCAGTGGTAAATGATTTGGCTCATCCTTGTAACAGCTACATCTGCAAGAGCGCTTATTCTTTTAGAAGCCAAATCACCAGGTGGAAATAAAGCAAAAATGTAGCCAGCACACAAGCATAGATAAGCTGCAAAATAATAAAATGTTAGCTTTCGGGTTTAATACCGCTTTAAAAACACAAGCGAACATTTATTATACTGCAGCTTCCAACATCTTAGGTGTGATGGCTGCATTAGTTTTCCTTTAGTTTCCTCTCTCTCCCCCCCCTTATTTTCAACTGGCGTTCTGGCTAGTAAGCCTGTTTTTCTAAAGATGTACATCTTGCAGCAGGTACAGGGAGGAGTGAGACGAAGCATTTACCACCAACAAGGTGCTTGCTTACAATGATCTGTTTTTATTTATACAAAATCTTTTTTTTTTTTTTCTCCTTATAAAAAACACCCCTTTTTCTGTTATGGCTCATAAAGGCTTAGCTGGAGTTTGGCTTAAATTTGTTTAGTGTATCTAAAATCTACTAGTACAGGGGTGCCCAACCTTTTGAAGAGCAAGGGCCACTTAAGCGACTTGGTAACCGGTCACAGGCCACAATGAGCGGAGTGGGTGGATGACAGATCCATGTACACTCTGCATATGCAGAGCAGACACAGACCACTCTATGGGCCCTCCAATACGATCCACCCCCACAAAAAGGGGACTGATCCCCTTTAGTGTTTTTTTCTAGCGGATTGGATAGGAGGTAGGCAGGTATAGATGACACAAGTCAGTTTACATCTGCCGATACAGAGGCGAATGGAAGGTCCCATTGGGGCAGACCGATTGTGTGAAAGGGATCAATGGCTGCTTTCACACTGATGCACTGCGGTTTACCTACGCCACGGGTGCAGCGCCGGGCACCTGTGGTTTTCCTGTGGGTTAGCTTCACTTTGCCATAGACTTCTATTATATCCTGCAGGTATGGTGCACTTTCTGAAAGCAAACCAAACCCGCAGGTAATAACAGAAGTCTATGGCACTGGAAAAAAAAAAAGAAAGTCAACCCACTACACTAAACATACATCGCACGTGGTTGCAAGCCAGTTGTGGCACAGCTGCCTTGTGGCCATGGCATGTGTACAACCAGGAGTAGCTGCATCTCCCTGTTCAGGCGCGTGGATGGCTCAGCTAACTGTGCTCCTGCTGAAAATGTTTACCCTCTGTCTGCTCTGGTAACCAGAATAAAAGGTGATGGAAATTCCTCCAATAAGCTCACCTTTTTCTATGAAAACTCTATTCACTTTGTATTTTTTGATTGCATCTCCATGACAGGTAGCGAAGGGAAATCTACCCAGTGGGACACAGAGGGCAGAAAAATAAAATAAATATAAAAAGGGTTGGGGCTGTACATAGATTTTAAATTTCTTTTTCCCCCAATACATACCCTCTGTTAGTGTGATGTTTTATACACTATCTACCTGTTAGGGTAGATTTAAACAGGTGTCCAAATCTACTACTCCTTTGAACAGAGCACTGTGGTTAGATCGCTTTTCAGAGGCAATTGGTGGGGAGGCACTGTTGTAATCCCATTTTTGCCAACATGGAATGCGCTTGTGGGGAGTTTGCAGTGCTTACCCTTTCACTTGAATAGGTTCATGACGCATTGTGTAGGTTTTGCTGCAGGCACAAACAAAGCATCACAACAGCGGCATGTAAACACTCCCATCCACAATCATTGCAGCTTTAGGGAGGGGTGAGGCGCTAAAAAAACAAAAAAAAAAAAAAAAACACAACACGTGGTTCAACCACGCATCTAAAATGAGGCTTAATAAATAAAAAAAAACACTTAACATCAAGGCACCTCATTTAATAACTTGTTCAATATAAACAAATTGCACAATATATTATATTATATGTATACGTGGCCATAATTATTTTACGTTGCTAGCATTTAGAGCCCTACCACATGTGAGACTCATGCCTTGTACACACGGTCAGACAATAGTCCAGCCAAAATCACATCGGAGTAAAAAGAGAACATGTTCTCTATCTAAACTCGGACGGAATTCATTGGAATTTCCGATGAAAAAAGTCCAATGGGGCATACACATTGTCGGAATATCCGATGGAAAAAGTCAGATGGACTTTTTCCCTTCGGAAATTCCGATCCTGTGTACAAGGCATCAGTGTTTGGACCGATTATGTACTGGACATTCTATCTTGTGTATCACACAAAATCAACTTCTATTTATTTAATATACAAGCTGCACGATAATGGTCGCCTCTATACAAGTGGTCAGGGAATGTAGCTTAACCTATAACAGTCTCTGTTCCTATAAGCCAGATATACCCCCAGGAATGTCATGTTCACTATCCAGGAAGTATCATAAATACTGTGGTTGGCTATACTAGAAAATCCACCAAAGAATGACTCAGAAAGAAGAAATGGGAGGGGGGGAGGGGGTGTATAGACTGACCTATTCAAAGTCCTGCAAATAAACATTGTAAAACTGAAGGAATTTTGCATAGAGGAGAAGGCAAAAAATGTCACAAAGCAAATATCAAAAACTAGTGGGCAGTTGTGGAAAACACCAATAATAAGTCAAGTTTCTGTTAAAGCCTCTGAGCCCAAGAACACACACACTTTTTCCACAGTACATCATTGCACCTGATATTTTGGTAAAATAATTATTGAAAAAAGGTGCATTTTCTTTGTATTTTTATTCAAATATTGCACCTTGAATGAAGAGATCTAATGTTTGCCTGTTCAAAATATGTTGCAAAAAGGTTGGGGAGAAAAAATAAAAACAAACACACACACACACACACACACACACACACACACAATGTTGCCAACTGAGAACATGGCATGATCTACAGCAGGGGTAGGCAACCTCTGGCACTGGTACCGCAAGCGGCACTCAAAGCCTCTTTTGCCAGTACTCAACTCCCTCCCCATCAGCAGTGTAGGGAAGTGTCAGTGAGACACTAATGCATTCCAATTTCAGAATTCCCCATGCCGCACCTGCACATTGGGGAGGGGAAGGGAAGGCACTGTGCCCCCCGCGCATTGTAAAAGATGGGAAACATTGTTTGGTTCTCTAACTTTGCTGTAGCTGCGATCGTCTGCTTTTGTGATGGGGAAGAGATTGGGTGCAGTTCTGCTAGGGGGGCGGTCCCTGTTTTCAGGAGGAGGAGGAGGAGGAGGACCGTCTTGGCCACTGCTAAAGCCAATCACAATCCTGCTAGCCCCGTCCACCACCTGGGAGGAAGATGATGACTTGCTTGGTTGCCATTACCAATCTCAGAAAGAAGGGATTTCACCGTGATTGAGAAAACCACAATGAGGTGACAGTTTGTGGAATTACTGTTGAGATTCTGGGAACTTTGTTGAAATTATTCCTGAACCTTTGTGTCACTTACTACTGAACCCCGGGCACTCTGTGTCCTTTCAACCCACAGCCAGTATTCAGCGCAATGGAAAAAAAAAAAAATCACACCCAACCACTTTTTCTCAGCTGCGGGGGCCCAACTTATGATCCTGCACACAGGCCCACTGCTTTCAGAAAATGCCCCTCACCTGAGCTCATCATTGTGCATCCATTCCATATGCTTGTATGTGACATCTCTGCTTCCTTTTCCCAATCTTCACATCACACGTATAGATGAGAAGATGGTACAGCAGTGGGGACAATGAGCAGGAGGTTACAGCGGTGGAACAGATGAGCAGTGGGGGGGATTACAGTGTTGGCCCAGGTGAGCAGGGGGGGGAGCTACAGTGTTGGCCCAGGTGAGCAGGGGGGGGGGGTTATAGTGTTGGCCCAGGTGAGCAGGGGGGGGGTGACCAGTGTTGGTCCAAATGAGCAGGAGGGGGGGGGTGACCAGTGTTGGTCCAGATGAGCAGGGGAGGGGGGGAGTTCGGTGTGGGGGCAGAGGAGAATGGAGGTACATTGGTGGGACACATAGGGGGTTACAATGGTGGGGCAGAAGAGCAGGGGGAACAGATGAGCAGATAATTTCAGTGTTAGGACAGATGAGAAGATGGTTCAGTGGTGGGGCAGATGAGCAGGGGGGGTCGTTACAATGGTGGGGCAGATTTGCAGTGATCAGCTGTGTGGAGTTGCATGAATTGGGGCGCGGGAGTGCAGGATGTCTCACTACTAAAAAGTAGTTTACAGCATTTACTTTATAAAAAATCCTTTTCGTGATTGAGAGTGTGAAGTTGCCATTTTTTGTTATAAAATCGTCACGCTCAATTTGTTTGAAAAATATTTTTTGGGCGCACTGCTTAAAAGGTTGCCTACCCCTGAACTACAGTGATCTTTCTTGCAATAAGCACCAAACATGGTGTGCATGGGGAGAGATTGACGCCAGCTAGAAGGCAACCTTCCAGGTTACTGGCTGATATTTTCTCCAACAAACATCACATTTGCATGTCTTCTTCACTCTAGATAATGATTCAAATGCAATGATAAGCACTAACAGTCTCATTGAGTTAACCAAAGTATGTCAGAAGTCACTTGAAGTACTTTGAACACCAAAGTGTCCTTTGGTTTATTGCAAGGGCAAGGCTTGATTCTAAGTGCATATGTTAAGGCTTAACCAATTACTAACTGGTTTGTTAGTTTTTTTTATACCCAGAAGGATTCTAGCCAGAAGACTGACTAACTCTTTAAAGCCCAACTTCAGGCACAAATTAAAATTTAAATAGTGCACCAATTATCTCATTCCTCAATCTAACTCCAAACACATAATCCTAAACCATATTGCAGTGTAATGGATCAAAGTTACAGCTTCCTCTATGAGCAAAGCCAATATCCTGCCCTGGGCACCAAACATTTTTCTCTGCTCATTATGTTCTGGTCCATTCACCACCCCCATAAGTTCTCCTGCCTCTGGAGCCTAGGAGAGAGGACCTGGCTACTGGAACTGTTGCCTCCACCAACAACATGTATGCACACCAAGCAGGCAGCGATGTGTAAAACTAAAGAAGGACCCCATGAAGTAAAGTGATAAGCCATGTGACCATGGCTTTAGACAAGTCAAATGGGCATTTGGGTAGGTGTTTTTTTTTTGTTTAATACCAGTTGCTAATATCCTGGGGTTGGTCTTATGTTTTCTGGTTTAACTTGTTTCCTAGATGCTACAAAGTGTTCGGTCTCCTAAAACTAAAGAAAAAAGAGATTTAGACTACTCTTGTCAGGTGTTCACAATCAAATGACAGCAGTTACCAATAGATGTGTTTGGCCAGTGGCGGTGCGTCCATAGTGGGCGCAGGAGCGCCGCCCCCTCTCTCTCCTGCACCCGTCACTCAAGTCAACAATACATACATTCATGCATGCATGCATGAATGTATGTATTGTCGCCTGCTGCCCACTATTCAGATGGCCAGCCTCCTGGTGAGCGTCGGCCATCTGAATAACAGCAGTTGGTTGGTTTTTGGAAGTGTCTATCAGAGCCAGCGGCTCTGATAGAGCCTGTGGGCTCTAATCGGCTTCCGAATAGTTAAGCAGGGGACACACAGGCTGTGCGTTCCCTGGTTAACACTGACACGCATCTCAGCCAATCAGGTTCACCGGGTCTGGTTACCGGTAACCTGATTGGCTAAAGCAACATAGAGGGCGGGAGAAGACATCCAGGGAGCGGAGGGAGGATGGCTGACCCGAGAAAGGTAAGTGCGGGACGGGGAGTGGGGGGGGGCAATCTGGCGGCAATTGATGGGCACAGTGGCAACAATTGATGGCATGGCACAGTGGCGACAATTGATGGGCACAGTGAGGCTGCAATTTATTATTTATTCTTTCGTTTGTTTGCGCCCCCCCCCAAAAAAAATTTGAGCACCAGCCGCCACTGTGTTTGGCTCCTATCCCCCACCACACATTTACCTCCTGGCCTTAGCAAGGTGTCCATTACATATAAGCATACACATTCCCATACACTCTCTATTTGGGCATGCTCACATGGAAGTGAATGCATCTATGCATTATGGATAGCAAAGCACAGTTACCCACCTCACAGAATGTAGATCTGTTCACACCTATGCTTAAATATTTTGATGCAACACAATAACGAGGTAATAAGTGAATTTATTGCTGGATCTACTTACCAATAACCTTTCGGGCCAATTGTATAGCTGCGTCCACAGCATTCCCCTTCACAACTTCATCAACAATACCCAGATTTAAAGCTTCTGTGGCAGGAATATGCCTTCCTAGAAAATAAATGACCAGACTATAAAAGCTGGAGCTACACATGAAAGGAAACCCCTCTGCCAGCCAAAAATGTGGCCATAATGAACTTGCTATACTCTCTAGCTGCTTAACAAAATGTTTACTCCCATGTATAGCATGCATGCCTGAAATATATTGGGATTAAATCTTAAAACAGAAAATAATGCTTTTTGCAGAGGAAGATGAAAACTAAGATTGAATGAAAGCAATGATAGCAGAATTACTACTTCTAGGGTAAAAAAGTTAAGTTGGCCATAGACTGTTAGATTTTAGAACGAAAGTTTGAAGTACATTCAGTTTTTTTTTAATTGTACAGATTGTTTGAAACTTCTCTAAAAATTTCCTTGCTTTAAAACACACACACAATTTAGGCTGGGTTCACACCTATGCAAATTGGATGCGGCTTACACTGCATCGAATTTGCAGGACATTTAAAAATACATTAATTTGAATGAGGCTGGTTCACATATCTGCGGTGCATTCGCACTCCGCATTGCCCAAAAATGTGTGCATTTTCTAGGCAGTGCGGTCCGGCTCAGGTGCACATTCAGGCCCATTATCTTCTATGGGAACGCATCTGATTTGCAGATGCATTCCGTTGTGAACAGGCATTCTCTCCCCCTCCTCACTACACCTCCACCTCTCCCTGCTCAGCTGATCCGCAGCTAAAACGCAGAGGAACCGATGAACAACCGATTTATCTCTTTGCAGGGAAACCTGAGCTTCAATTCGCACCGTACATGTGTGAACCCAGCCTTATAGTTAGAAGTTTGTTAGCTTGTGAAAAAAATTTCCATCCTACTTCTACAGATTTTCTAGTTACTCAAAAACAAACGTTGATTTGACCCCACTAACGATTAGAAAATTGCATGAAGGCTTCCGAAAATTAAAAAATAAAAATTCAAACAAAAATGTATATTATTATTATCAGCTATAGATAATATTGTTCTACACTCAGGATTCCAGTGTATTTAAAATTACTTCAGTTTAAGCCATCAGTTCCCCATTGAGATTTTTCTTCACTTTTCTTCACTGCCTGTCCTATAGAAACAGGAAGTGAGAGGAAATATATATCTGAATATTTCTGTTCCAGTAACAACTCAATATTTTGGATTTTTCACACTTTCGGTCACAGTAACAAATGATCACCAGGACAATCATAGGGTACCTAGCGGGGACAGAGACTGTCAGGGTTTTATTGCCGAGGTTCTGACTCTTCCACCCCCTTTTCAAAAATGAATAAAGTAAAATAACGGTTAAAAGGGTTTGTAAACCCTCAAAGTTTAATGCATTAAGGTGAAAAAAAAAAACCTTCTTTAGTGCAGCAGCCCCCCAGACCCCCCCTCCCTATTTACTTACCTGAACCCGATCTTTCCAGCGGAAGGGAACGAGCACAGCAGCTCCAGTCGCTGTTTCAGGTCCTGATTGAATAGATTGATAGCAGTAGGAGCCATTGACTCTCGCTGCTGTCAATCAAATCCAATGACAAGGGAGTCGGGACCGAGTCCTGCTGTCTGTGTCAATGGACACAGCAGCAGGACTTGGGAGCACGCCCGCACGAGTGCCCCCAGGGAAAGCGCTTCTCCGTGGGGGCATGCTAGAAGAGGAGCCAGAAGCGCGTGGAGGGACCCAAAAAAAAAAAGAAGGGAGGATCGGGGGACACTCTGTGCTAAACCCTTGCACAGAGGAGGCAAGTATGAATTTATTTTTATTTTTTTAATAACAAAACACACACCTTTGCAACCCCTTTTAAGACACATGTTAAGCTTTTTGTATTACCAAAACTGTCAATGATTAACTTTTAGTTGAAACAGGCCAACATGGGGGGCGTGGTCTGGACATGCTGCAGTGAGGACGTTTGTCTCTGGGGCTCCGGCGCTGACGATTGTATTTAGCACTTTCTTCTATCTCTATCTGCCGCCATCCACTCAACAGGGATGGGTAGGAGGACCGGCAAATCTCTGCCTAAAGGGGGAACCCCGGCTGGCTCTATAAAACGCTTTTTGGCCGCCGATCCTGAAGATGGAGTGGACTCGGATGGCCTAGGCCGCTCTTCACGTGGTGCGAGCTCCGGCGCAGGCTCCGCCTCCCGCAATAGGCCGGTGCTCAGACATCGTTCCCCGACCTCATCTGTTGGATCGGAGAGAGAGGACGGCGTTGCCAGGCACTCGGGGGTCGCGACTTCGGTGAGTGATCTCCCCACCAAATCGGAACTGGCATCTATGCTCCTGGGCCTAGAACGGGCCATTAAGAAAGAACTGTCAGCGGTCCGGTCGGACCTCTCTCAAGTGTTGGAACGTGTGGAGGAGTCTGAGCAAAGTCTTGACCGTCACGCAGCAGCCATTAGATCATTGCAGGCCTCCACCTGCAGCCTCACCATTGCGCACAGGATGGCCCTATATAAGATCGAGGATCAAGAGAACCGCAACAGGAGGAACAACATCTGCATCAGAGGCCTCCAAGAGGCGACCGGGGATGATGACCTCCTCCCCTCGGTTCGGGGCATCTTTAATGGCATGCTAGGCCTGGCCGCTGATAATCAGCTCAAAATAGACCGCGTGCACAGGGCCCTGCGCCCCCGCAACCTCTCCATGGACACCCTACGTGATGTCATATGCAGAGTCCATTACTATGAGGAGAAGGAGCGCATCATGAAGAAGGCCCGAGAGGCCCCATCCCTGGATTTCAATGGTGCAACGCTATCGTTCTTCCCCGTCTTGGCTAGGGAAACTCTGGAACGGTGGAGGGCCCTGAGACCCCTAACTGAGAAACTGAGGAAAGCTTCTATCAAGTACCGCTGGGGGTTCCCAGCGGCCCTGATCGCCAACAGGGATGGCAAGACTGCGATCCTCCGGTTCCCGGAGGACCTTGAGCAGTTCTGCATGGACGTTAACATATCTCCACCTGAGCTCCCGGGTTGGCAGGACACCATCCCGCCACTCTCCGCTTCCTCTGACCCGACCTGGCAAAAAGTTAATCGCAGGAGCCGTTCTTCTGCTGCTGGAGCATCTCTGCGCTTTGAATAGACCGTGCTGACCCGAGGGCAATGGTTTTCCCCCGGTTTCTTCATGCTGCCTCATACCTCCCTGCCCATCAGGTCTAGTTTACCTACAAATATGGCTGTTTGACCCCCACTCCTGCTACCTGTTGGCGCTTTTATTTTTATTTTTCTGTTGCCTTCCGTTGTAGCAGGCTGGGTTTCTGTGAATGCCTGCATTACCATCTAATCACTTACTAGCAGCCGGTCGTCAACAACTCTTCTTACAGGCTCTCAGGGTTGAGCCTCTAGTCTAACCATTTGGTGTTTCAGGTTACTTTTTCGCTCAGTGCTAATGAATGTACAATGGTTCAATTTATTGAGTAGTTGGTGCCGGGGCTCCGGGACGACGCTCACGCCGATTTTGGTGTGCGCTGCTCGATGCCCGAGGCTCCCCCCCCCCCTTAGCAGGGGGCGCCGTGTGGCACTGTGTTCCCACATTCCGACCCTTTTTTGGGCCGTGGGTGGGGGGGTGCGGGGTCTCATGTTTGCCCCCTCTTTGCACCGCAGTTTTCTGCGTGCTCTGGTTGACCACCCTCAACGGTGGCTCATTACTGTTTTTTGGTTTAGTATAGATTGTTTAATTTCTCTCTCTATCTTCTTTGCCTCTTTTCTGCTTCCCCTTACCTTTTCCTTCCCTCCCTTCCCTTTCTCTCCCCTGCCCCAGGTCGGCCTCCATCGGTATGTGTTTTACGCGATCCCCCCCTGCTGGACTCCATGGCTAAGGTAAAATTTAATTTCCTTTAAAGTAAGGGGCCTTCATGCCCCGGGTAAGAGGCACAATTTGTATAGGGAGTTGATTCGCCTGCGGGGGGACATCGTCTTCCTGCAGGAGACCCATCTCACTCACACTACCTCGGTCAAACTGCTCTCCCAACAGTTCCCCACATGGTATTACAGCCTCTCTGATGTTCATAAAGCAAAGGGGGTTGCCATAGGGTTCCGCAGGGGTACCGCGTTTACGCTAGATTCAATGTTGTGTGATCCTCTGGGACGCTTTCTGTTTGTAAAGGGCAATCTGGAAACCATGCCATGTACTCTAGCCACCCTGTATGCGCCGAATAGGGATCAGGCAGGATTTATAGCGGCAACCCTTACGAAATTGAGAGAATTTGCTCACGGATGCATCTTACTAGCGGGAGATTTTAACGCCCACTTTGGAACCTATCCTCGATACCTCACAAGGGAAATCATGTATTTCCCACAAACGTATCGCGTATATACGCAAGCGTCTGTTCGACTCTCAGTTGATAGACGTTTGGAGGATTATGCACCCACGAACAAAAGATTATACCCATTATTCCCATACCCACCAGTCCTACTCTAGAATTGATCTTTTTTTCATCACCCACCATCATCTACCCTTGATAGTTGAGGCAGACATTGGAACTTTTCCTATCTCTGACCATTCCCCGGTCATGCTCACAATTACTATCCCCTCACTGAACCGTAGGGTCACGAATTGGAGGCTCAATGACGAGCTTCTGATGAATGAAGTTGATAAAAAACTGTTAGGGGCTGAGTTATCCCACTCTTTTAAGGAAAACGCGCAACCAGGCACGTCCCCGGGAGTTCTCTGGGAAGCTCACAAAAGCACACATCAGAGGTAAACGAATCGAGCTAGGCTCAAGAAAAAAAAGGGAACGGACACATACACAACTAATACTCTTACGGGAAATAGGGGTTCTAGAACAGCAGCATAAAGCCAGCTTATCCCAGACGGTGTTCCACACACTGACCCAGAAGAGGGAGGAACTAAAAACTATATTCCATATTGAGCAGAAACAGCGCTCTCGACTAGTCTCTCAACGTTTTCATGAGTGGGGCAATAAGCCGGGGAGGCTCTTGGCCCACTCACTCCAACAGAAACGTAATGCTTCCTTCATTGCAAAAATTAAGGCGGCATCCTCGGCACTAGTACACGACACGCCTGCCATAGCTAAGGAATTTCGCTCATTCTACCAACATCTTTATCATATTCAACATACTATTTCAGATAAGGACACTAGGACTCAGCTTATCAAAGATTACCTATCGCATGCTCAACTACCACAGTTACCACCGGAAGCCCTAGCGAATTTGGATGGTGAGTTTACCACTGCGGAGCTGAGTGTTGCTTTGAAGGCGATGGCCAGTGGTAAGGCACCTGGCCCAGACGGCTTCACGGTTACTTATTACAGGTCGTTTGCAGATATTCTGCTCCCTCGTTTAGCTGGTTATGCCAACGTCGTCTCCGCAGGTGGTGCCCTCAGACCCGAGACTCTTCACGCCCACATAACAGTTATCCCCAAACCTGGTAAGGACCCTAGCTCCTGCGGGAGCTACCGCCCTATATCCCTCTTGAACATCGATGCAAAATTATATGCAAAGGCCATAGCTAATAGGCTCCTCCCCTTGATCCCCCGTTGGGTATCTAGCGACCAGACCGGATTTGTCCCGGGAAGAGAGGCCCGGGATAACTCCCTCCGCACCTTTTCTCTGATGTCTTACGCACGGGGATCCTCCCAGCCCACCCTTCTTCTTTCCACCGACGCTGAAAAGGCGTTTGACAGGGTGGACTGGGAGTATCTTATGGCGACGCTTTCCCACCTAGGTGTCAGCGATTCCCTCCAACGTCAGATTGCGGCTCTCTATAATTTTCCCACGGCCCAATTACGTATCAATGGTTCTCTTAGCGACCCTTTTACACTACACAATGGTACCCGACAGGGCTGCCCCCTGTCACCCATTTTATTCGCCCTTTACTTAGAACCCTTCCTATCAACAGTCCGACACACCTCCTCTATTCACGGAATAAAAGTGGGGAGCCACGAACACAAATATGCCGCCTACGCGGATGACATCTTATTTTACATAAGACAGCCTTTGATTTCCCTACCAAACCTTATGTTAGCCTTCTCAAAATTCAGAGACCTTTCCAACTTCAAGATCAACATGTCAAAGTCGGAAATCCTGAACGTCTCAGTCCTGGGGGCCTTAGTGTCCCAGCTGAAACAAGCCTTCCCCTTTACCTGGCAACCCCGTAAGATGAAATATTTAGGCATCTACCTTACTTCAAATCCGACCTCCCTGTTTCGGGCAAATTTTCTACCAATGCTCAACACGATTAGATCAGACTTACAAAAATGGTCCCAGATTGCCCACTCATGGCTGGGGAGAATTAGCATTATAAAGATGAATGTCCTACCCAGGTTGCTGTTTCTGATGCAGATGATTCCCTACAGAATCCCTGTGGGTTTCTTTTCCATAATCAATTCGCTGATTGGTAGATATGTTTGGAACAGAAGGCGTCCCAGACTCGCCAGATCCCTCCTCACCAGACCTAAGAGTGAGGGTGGTTTGGCTTTACCTGATGTTAAGAGTTATTTCAATGCTATTGTACTCAATAGAATCTCTGACTGGAAGTTCTGCAGAGGCACTAAGCTGTGGGTCAATTTAGAAATGGAGCTAAGTAACACGGAACTTTTCTCACAAATCTGGATCCCTAAGAAACACAGAACCCTGGCTTTGTCTACTTCTCCACTTACGCGCTCTACCCTTATGGTATGGGACTCTATATGCAAAACTCATGGGTGGCCCTATAACTCACCCCTGCTGCCCTTAAGGGGCCTCAATTACTTCCCCCCGGGGAACAATGGCCCATCTGTTCATGCTTGGAAACTCGGCTCGGCTACCCTGCTACACCACGTGACCACGCCCAGGGGTGTGGTACCTCTGTCCACACTGATGCCTCTTGCTTCTGCAACACCACTGAACCTCTGGCACTATCGTCAACTCTCTGCTTTTGTCCACTCACTTCCGAGACCCCTACGGGCTATCACGGAACTGACCCTCATTGAATCGGCTCTCGCGGAGGACAAGCCAGTGGACAAACCCATCTCTTTTTTCTACCACGCTCTGCAGAAATTAGCCTCAACTGACGACCCAGCCTTCCTCCAAAAATGGGAAAAAGATCTCCACCTAGAACTCTCAGAATATCAACAGGCAGTTATTTTAGCCATGACACATACTTCTTCTGTTGCCTACAAAACTGCAGAGGTTAATTATAAACTGCTGACCAGATGGCATTATACCCCCATGGTCATTCATAAGGTCTTCCCGCGTGTCTCCCCGCTGTGTTGGAGAGGGTGTGGAGAGCAGGCAACGCACGCTCATATATGGTGGCATTGCCCTCTCATTCGCTCTTATTGGCAGACCATTCTACACTGGGTTAATGTAATTCAAGGCTTTAACATTCCTAATGATCCATGGGTAGTTCTCCTTCATTGTACTGACAAGCCAGCAGGATCTTATAAGAAATCTATAACACCCCACTTGCTTAACGCTGCTAGAGCGCTTGTCCCACGTTTTTGGAAAAAACCTACAGTGCCTAGTCTACGCCAATGGCTTTTAGAAGTCGACCATATATACTTCATGGAAGACCTTACACTTTCCCTTAGAAATAGATCCGAATTGGCGAACTCTATTTGGTCCTGCTGGATTGCCTTTAAATACACATCCACATATGCGGATCTGGTATCCCAACCTGACTGATCGAAGTGTATAGTATACTATTAATGTACCATTTGTTGTGGAGGTCCGATCAAGGCAGACATCCCCTCCCCTCCCCCGCTCTTACTCCCCCCCATCCTGCTTTGCCTCCCCCCCTCCCCTCTCTCTTCCTTTTCTGGTTCTAACCTTTCTTTCTCAATTTCCATTTCTAGTGCTATGTATAGGGCGTTAGAATAATTATATTATATCATAATTTTAGTCCGGTCACTCCTTTGAGCTACGTCACTGCTTAACTGACTGATGTAAATTTGATTAACATTTCACGGACTGTAGCTCACTGCAATTCGATTGCTATCGCATTGTCTGACTACCCTATTTTACTGTACTTTGTTTCGTACTACTCTGTACTACCTTTTTGTTTTTCTTTTAATAAAAACTAATTATAAAAAAAAAAAAAAAAAAGAAACAGGCCAACATCTTTGGCAGGCATGTCACAAATGACAAAAAGGTTTCTATCCAACACCACCAGATATTACATGGCAAATGCTTAACAAATGTTCTTTAAGAAAAATTGAGGGACCAGCATCAAAAAAATAGTAAATCCACATTTAAGCACTACAATGTAATCAATATACTGCATATGATGCCATAATAAAAAAAATAAAAATAAAAAATCACCTCGAACAATCATATCTAGAGCAGCAGGAATGCCTATTAGCCTAGGCAGACGCTGAGTTCCTCCAGCTGCTGGTAGAATGCCAATCAGCACTTCAGGAAGACCAACCCGGGACTGTAATCATAGAAAAATTAAAAAACCAAAAAATTACAACTAGTTTTTTAGTTTCCATTTTCATTAATAACCAAACAATATAACCACCACATGTAAAAGGGATCAATCTTGCTTTGGATGTAGCTTGGGGTAAGCAGCCCTATTTATTGGGGTATTTTAGTTCAGGTTCCGAGAGCCAACACAGGAACGCATGCATTGGAAATGGTGTAAAATCCTAGTGCATATACAGGTCAATACTGTCCAAAATATGACAGCTCAATTTAAAATATATGTTGTATATGTAGATTACTTGAATTGTAAGCCGATTAGGCCCCATCATTTTTCTCAAATTAAAATAATATATTTCAAATTCTACTATAAAATTTCTATGTTGATACACATTTACCTGTATGTCTGCCACTCTGTAGTGACATGCTAGGGCCAGCTCAAGCCCTCCTCCAAGTGCTATACCTTCAATAGCTGCCACCACAGGCTTCCGGCTGGCTTCAATGGTGCCATTTATATCTTCTAAAGAGACAGTTTTAACAGCAGAGGTGCCAAACTCTCGTATGTCTGCACCTAGAACCAAAAACAAAAAACACATTCTAACAAAATCTGTGCAAAGTACCTCGTGTATAACCGGTGACAGGGAGAGGTATCCACCTCCAGCAACCCTTCTAAAGAAACATTCCACCATTAAATACTATTAGGTAGACTTTATGCTGAACATTCAAATGGACGGATTCTTATCAAGGATAGTACTTTCTTGTTGAATAGTTGAATTCACGAGCTGGCATTACTGCGTGATCCAAGTGAGAAACTATGGCAGATATTACTATAAAATTGGAAAAAGCATATAAACCCCCCCCCCCCCCCCAGCAATATCTGTACTATTCTGTAAACCAAGAAACTGAATTCGTCATACCAGCACTGAACTTCCCATTGGATCCGTTCAACACAATGGCCTCCACTTTAGGATCTTTGCTGGCTTCGCTAAATTCTTCAACCAATGTATGGCGAACTGATGAGCTAAAACAAAAAAAAAAAAAAAAAAATATTATAAATAAATACAAGATTTTCAAACAAATAATCAAGTGTGACCTATACCAAAATATATTAGGTTTTAAAGTACATTTTAACAAGTGATGGCGCCAAACAATATATTGCAATCCAAGTGAAAAACCTGCCCCTTTTCAAGTGAACAAATCATCCATGAATAAAAATATAAAGGTCGGCGCTGATTCAAAAGTGAAAAAATATATATATATATAAAATGACATCACAAATCATATAATTTAACTATATCAAATAAATGCATATACTATCAAAAGAAATCCTTAGAAAAGAGTCCACACACGAAAAGGAAATAACGTGTAGTGACAAACTCACCAGATAACTAAAATATAAAAAGCCTTTGTAGAAATCAAGTCCTTAGAATGATGGAATTACATCGGGGGGGGGGGGTATTTCTTTAACTTGGTCTCGTCAACTGATATATCCTTAGACTCGTGTGAAGGCAGAAGCTTGAAAAAGCAGATTCATCACATAGCGCAATATAGCTTGGACAAACTGGAAACTAAATTGAGCACTTACATTTGTGGGTGCCAATATGCTAGCACTAACATGAACAGCCAAACAGCAGAGTTACATGCCATTCCTAGAGCTCTCGGCGTGCGTTTCAACACTCCAGAGCTTGGAACCGGGCGTACCGGAAGTGACGTCAGTGTGGGCGAGCGCGCAGCCTCAATGCTGTTGGTGTTTCCACGTCATCTGGAAGCTTGCTTTCCGCCATTTCCTTGTAGCCTTATGTAGACAAGGGGTTGCTACTATGCTTATGATTAAGGGACAGTTTCTTTATTGTTATAATGGGTTTGGCTCCCTCTAGTGAATGCTAGACTCGGTTTTTTTTTTTTTTCTCCTGAGCAAAGCATCATGGAACATATAGTCCTGGATGAGGAAGGGACACTGTCAACAGGATTAATCTGGACTACAGGTAACAGAATGCTGTGTGCACAGAACAGCCTGCTGGGAGAGGAAATAAAAAGGGCTGGTGCGGCCCGATTCGCTCTCTCTGGATGCCATTCTGACCCTGCCAGCAGGAGGTCTGTGTGACAGGGAGTGCTGAGAATCTGCGGCCTGCACCGAGGGGAGCCGGATAACCAGTCACAGATGAATCTGAGGACAGAATTGTTATTCCAGTACAGCGGACCGGCGTGTGTTCCAGGCCCACCTGGAGGTACCTGTAACACAGTCTACACGGAGCTGCAGCGTGGCGAAGCACCCCCATTTCTACATGATACAGAGACAGAGAATTCCGTCTGGAACCCGCTCTTCATCTGATCCAGTCATCTGACGTTTGTAGTGGTGAGCGGGCATAGCCCTTGTGGTAGATAACAGTACTGCTGAGTAATATTTATACAGACTGGTTGGTGGTACTTGTAGTTCCACGGATGTGAATCTACTTCTACACAGGCCACACAGCAGGCGCTTGGGGTCAATACACCCATTGTGCTTTATAATCAGTATTGGGGACATCCTTTTGTTACAGTTAAAGGAGGAATATACACCATTCATTGCGTCTTTGGATAAGTCACAGTTTAGCTCATTCTTATTGCCTTTTACATCTTGGAGTACCATCTATTGTACTACAAAGAACGCGGGCTAATTGAAGATATCTGGAACAATTATTTTTTTCCGCCCTCACAACTTCCTCAGCTCAGTTGCATACATTGCATTGAACTATTACAGGGAGCCACCCTATAGTATTCTATTTGGATTTTTCTGTGTTGATATTTTACAGTTTGCTGGTCTGTGTGTTGAGGACACAGAGGGAAGAGATCCAACACGTGAGATAGTGTAGGATATTTACTAGGTGTGCGCACCCCTCACTGGTCTCACGATTCGATTACGATTATCTGGTAAGCGATTCGATATCACGATTACCGACGAGCTCCCACTTCCGCTTGGGCTGTCTAGGCGGCCCTTCCTCCCTGCAATCTTCTGGGACACATCACAGGTGCCAGAAGATTGCCCGGCTATGCAGGACAGCACAGTGAGACATGCACACCCGGCTGTGAAGCTGCAAGGAGCCTTCTGGAGCCTGCAGTGCCTATGATGGACGTCCCACGGACCCGGCCTTGGACCAGTGGGATGTCCATCATAGGTGCTGCAGGCTCCAGAAGGCTGGACCTGCTATGTCACTCGGGTTTAGATCCGTCCCCGCGCATTACACAGAAGGTAAAATGCGTCTGCCGCCGCTACACAGAAAGCTGGACCCGCTTAGACACTCGGGGCTATTGAACCCACATTCGGAACCCATAACGACGCCTATTTTCATTACCATGCGTTATTGCAACACTTATGTTAACGGGCCCTAAAATTTGACCACCCAACTGAAAAACATTGCATTTCTTATGTTGCTTATATCTGAACAGTTGGGCTGCGAGACTGAGGGCCAGTTTACACCACAACAAAATCCTCCAGATCGGTTTTATCACATTCCAGTACAGTTATGTGCAGGAAGAAAGCAGCATGTTGTACTTGTTTTTTTCCGGAAATGAAAAGCACTATGCCATTGGAACCCCATATAACCTACTTTTTTAATGCAGGAAAGAGAACACACACAATGTGGTGGGAACAAAAATGCAAAACTGTAAATAAAACACACAGAAATTGATTTAATTTAACTCTATGCACCACAGCATAATGCGATGTGGTACAGTGTATTGCATAAAATGCAGCATAAAGTTGTGTTGATGCAGATTGCAGTGCATTTCTACATAATTATTATAAAAGGCAATCAGCGCACAAATGACAAAGAGAACTACTGCAGCTGGACACCAACAGGTATATCACACAATAACCCAAACAGATAATATAAAGAAATAACAGTGCAGCGCAATAAATGTCCATATACAGTGAACAATGATGAGAAAGATGTACTGAAGAGATCTGGGTGTAGGCTTCTTCATACAGTATATAACTTGTGTATCCAATGTAAGGAAAATCTGCTTACCAGACCAGATGGACCTTTTGAATGAACAAGAGGTCAAAAACGCTTGTTTTCCACCATGAGGGGAAGATGGTCTCAGATGAAGCGGTGATCCAGCCAGATGGTAGGCACAGCATCAGATGTAGAGATGATATATAAAAAAGGGATGTGGAAACGTTCTAAGTGTAGACTGTTTTAATCCAAAAATATAGTGTATAAAAAATACATACAAGTAAAATTCAGACAAAGTCCAAAAAAGTACAGCAAAAGCCACTGGGCGCTGATGTTCTATGATGGAGAAGTCCAAAATATAAAACAGCTGCTAAAGTGACCAAGTCTCTTGTGCTTATAATGATAAATGAACCATAATACACAGCTGGTGGAAGTCACAAGTAAAAATCATATGCTGAAAACTGGCAAAAGATTGTGCTAATAGAAAAGAGTGAACAGCAGGCAGGTGAAATGAGTGTAAGCGGCGATGAACGCCGTAAACTCAGCCTGAGATGAATCAGTAGTAAGCGGCAATGCAAGCCGCGAGCACAGCCTGGGACAGACGCGGGTGACGTCACCGAGTAATGCCTATTTTTGTTGCTATTAGCACAATCTTTTGCCAGTTTTCAGCATATGATTTTTACTTGTGACTTCCACCAGCTGTGTATTATGGTTCATTTATCATTATAAGCACAAGAGACTTGGTCACTTTAGCAGCTGTTTTATATTTTGGACTTCTCCATCATAGAACATCAGCGCCCAGTGGCTTTTGCTGTACTTTTTTGGACTTTGTCTGAATTTTACTTGTATGTATTTTTTATACACTATATTTTTGGATTAAAACAGTCTACACTTAGAACGTTTCCACATCCCTTTTTTATATATCATCTCTACATCTGATGCTGTGCCTACCATCTGGTTGGATCACCGCTTCATCTGAGACCATCTTCCCCTCATGGTGGAAAACAAGCGTTTTTGACCTCTTGTTCATTCAAAAGGTCCATCTGGTCTGGTAAGCAGATTTTCCTTACATTGGATACACAAGTTATATACTGTATGAAGAAGCCTACACCCAGATCTCTTCAGTACATCTTTCTCATCATTGTTCACTGTATATGGACATTTATTGCGCTGCACTGTTATTTCTTTACATTTCTACATAATGCACTGCAATTTGCATCAACAAAACTTTATGAAGTCAACAAGACATAGAAAAACAATTGTCTTCTATGCGCATCTTGCATTAAGCCTGCGTTCATCTATGAAGACCATCACAGCTCAACTGGCATGATGGATAGGGTGGCCATCTCATCCCTTTAAGCTGGGTTCACACTAGCTGCGGCCATGGCTCCCAGCAGGGGGTGCAGTGCGTACCCGTTCTCAATTTCAGGGGCAAATCAGGTCCAAATTTTAACCTGAAGTCAGACCTGAAACTGAGCCAGAGACGCACAGGACCCTTTTCCAGGGCAGACCGCGGCTACCCTGAAGGTGTGTGAACTGGCTCCATTGAGAGACGGTCAGTCTCCTGTCATGCAAATTGGATGCAAGGAAATCCGCATCCAATTTGCATAAGTGTGAACCCATCTTTAAACGCTTTCGCTGCCAGGTCCGTATGTTGTACAGACCTGACAGCGGGGGGCATTACACACAATCCATTGGCTGCAGTCAGCGGGATTGTGTGTGAAATTGACAGGCAGACTTCTGCCTGTCAGGTGAGAGCATTCGTGCGGTGACGCTGCAACCCAATCACTCTCACACACCCCCCCCCCCCCGGTACCGGCGTCACCCTCGCCATGCTTACCGGGCTCTGCTTGCCCATCAGCAGGCCCGGGAGCTCCATGGCGAGTGCCGGCAGCTGGAGGGGAAGGAGAAGAGCAGACACACGTCCGCCCTTCTACTTGTGACCCGGAAAGCGACGTCTGACGTCACTTCCAGAGCAAGCTCTCAGTGTCCCCGGCTAGCTCAGCCGGGAAATAATGTTTTGCAATGCAATATGTATTGCAAAACATTTTGTGGAGCACAGAGGAGGCATGCGGGGTCTTTTAAACCCTGCATATCTCAATAAAGAGAACCGGTCACAAAAAAATATTATTATTATTATTATTATTATTATATCACATAGGGGACATTAAAATTGAGGCCCCCCTTACACACACATGGGGGGGCCTACGCGTGAATCTCTCGATTGCCCCTTCGTACATTGGAATTATTGACCATACTTTCAGAGACAGCGCACAGAGAGGACGTGTGTACCTTAGCTCCTGACTTCCAGGGCTGCATTGCTTCTCTCCCAGTACTCTCCCCTATTTTCCCCCTGGCTCTCTCCCTTGCTCTCACCCTTGTCCCCCCTTGCTCTCACCCTTGTCCCCCCGGTTCTCCTCCCCCCCCTCCATCCAGCGGGACCCAAATCCATCACAAGCCCCCCCCGCCAGACACCTCCTCCCACAGTCGCCGCCGGGCAAGTCCGAGGCTGCAGCCTAGCATCACCCATCCTATGGTCCCCCCCTCTGGCACCTCCTTCACAGACCGGCTGCACCCCTTGCCCAGCTCGCCGAGCTACATCCGAGCCCTCCACCCGCCACCGAGGCCATTCATCCGCCGCTGGCGGAACCCCCCTCCACCCGCAGCCGCCGACAGGAAAGTCCGCGGCTGTGGCCTAGCCACATTCGATTCCCCTTCCAGCATCCGGATCACCAAGGAGCCACCCTACGGCACTCACCCACTCGCGGAGCTCCCCAGAGGAGTCAGCGGGCCCCGAAGCAGCACTAGCTGCTACCTGCCCAGCAGGATAGAACGCGGCTTCGGCCTAGACCCGGCGGCCATCTTGGGACACCCAGCCTCAGCCCTCAAACCCCTCTCCCGGCCCCCTGGAATATTCTGACCCAGGATAACTACCGGATCGCATCCACTCACGGGTCACTTGCCTGTGGCTCCCACTGGGTCGCTCACAAAAGGCAGCCGGGAGGACGAAATGGATATTCGGCCCAGTAAGTAGCGGCCATCTTGATACACCCAGAGCTTCTCCCCCAACACTGACAAAAAACAAAAACAAAAAAAAAAAAACTTTTTTTTCCCTCTCTATTCCTACTGATTCCCCACCCCACCCCCATTACTATCTTCACAATACTCTTCAATAACTCTACTACTGATTACTGATCGCCCCCCCTGACGTACTCAGGCTACCCCAACCTACAGCATCGACCGCCGCCACTACGCGATCTCCCCAGACCCACACACACGGCCAAGCATAACGGACGTGTGCGATAGGCCCCCCAGCCTCACCACTTCGCAGGGCAATCCGCACACATGGTCCAGGGAAGCGGACGTGTGTGACAGGAGCCCTGACCTCATCGCTTCACAGAGCAATCCACACATACGGTCAAGCGTAACGGACGTGTGTGGCAGAAGCTCTGGCCATACAGGAACCCCCTTGGACTCTGGCGTTTCGCTACTCCAGCAAACGTTAACCTGACAACCTGCGGCTTCCACGGGACCCCACTCTCCCCAAGCTCAGATCCCCCAGCTCACCATCGTTTCACCCACAGCCGCCGACTGCCACCTGCCGCCATCCGGGCGCCCATTTCTAGACTGTTAGAACTGCAGGACAGACCGCGGCTGTGGCCTAGCTCCGGCCATCACTCTACACCCTCCCTAAGTCTCTCTCCAGCAGGCCCGCGTGTGCCGACCGGGTAAGTACATCGGGGCACCACCAATTAGTAGCAAGTTGATCCAGGGTTTACCCGATCGCCCCTCGGGGGGTCAGGAAGGAATTTTTCCCCTGCTGTAGCAATTGGCCAGACTCGGCTGGTGGTTTTTGCCTTCCTCTGGACCAACGGGGGGGCGGTTTAGGCCATTAGGCCCTATTCATCATCCCCATCACCTTTTCCTCCCATCATGTGCATCTTTAAATACTCAGCGGACACCCTCCACAGGCTAAGGAATACCGCCCCAACACTTCTAACCTCCACCCAAAAAATACTACAAAAAGAACAACTGCTTAGGATCAATCGACTATCAAAACCACAAAGACACCACTTCATCTACAAGATTTATCATGCGCCTTGATTAACACCAGATCGGCAGTCAAGCACAGACAGGAAATTCACGATTTCATCACGGAAAACGACATAGATTGCCTCTTTATCACGGAAAGCTGGCTAACACCGGATTGTAACACCGTCCTAACGGAACTAGTACCTGGGAACTACCGCATCCTAACTGAGCACAGAATAGGACAAAGAGGAGGAGGCCTAGCAGTTATCTTCAAATCGCACCTCTCTCTTACCAAACCAACCCTACAGAACTCATTGCCATTCATGGAAACACTCACCCTGCAACTCCAAACAACACCCCAGGACACCATTCACATACTGCTATGCTACAGACCACCAGGACCAAAGACAAATCTCCTCACACCCTTCGCCAAATTCTTCTCGACATACACTTTAAAAACCAAAAAGTTTTTACTACTCGGGGACTTTAACCTCTGGGCTAACGCCACTCAGGACCCCATCGCCACCGCCTGTATCAACCAATTGGAAGAACTAGGGTTGCAGCAACTGATAAATGCACCCACGCATGGATCGGGTCACATTCTTGACCTCATCTTCAAACAAAATATGGACAACAACATACTGGACAACATGCCGTTACCATGGACGGACCACCACGCTATCAAATTCAAATTTACCACCAGCACCATCTCCCAAAAACCCGGAAGACTCAACAAAAACATATTGGACAAGATCTCAGAAGAAACTACACTCAAAACTTTTCAAAACCACTTTATCAAAAAAAATAGGAACGCTAAAGCATAACCACTCAACGGAACAAACACTCAACTCCTTAAACAAAATATTACTACAAACAGCGGACACAGACGCTCCGAGACGCAGAGCACACATCCGTAAAAACAACACGGGCTGGTTTAGTGACACTCCTACTCTACTGAAACAAGAACGCAGAAGAGCTGAAGGAGCCTGGAGAAGAAACCACACAAACTACAAAGCACTCACTAAGAAATATCACAAAGCAATTTTTAAAGCAAAAAAGGAACATTTCTCAAACACCATAAAAAAAGCCCTAAACCGGCCTCATAAACTCTTCAAACTGGTCACTCGGACCATGAACCCTACCTGTCTAGAGCCTCCAGCAAACGAAACCCAAGAGTTCTGTAATGAGCTATCGGATTTTTTTTATCGACAAAATCGAAAATATTTCGGGAAATAATTCAACAGAAAAAAACAACCAACTTCACACAGCCAAAGCAAACAGAGGAAATCAATACGAACATTATACAACTAGCAAAATTTTCGCTGGTCCCGATCAACATTGACACCACCAAAAATATCATCACAAGCCTCAGAGACACTACATCTTCAAATGACATAATTCCCACAAAACTCCTGAAAGAATGTACCGACATTTTAGCTCCCACTATTACACACATCGTAAATCTATCATTCAAAGAAGGTATGGTTCCGAACTCCCTCAAGCAAGGTATAATCAAACCCCTCCTAAAGAAACCCAATCTTGACCCCAAGGACCCAAATTACCGCAGACCGGTAACAAGCCTCAACACCATTTCCAAGATCATGGAGAAAGCAGTAGTACAAGGCCATTTGGACACTTGCAAACTCTTAGATCCACTACAATCAGGCTTCCGCCCAGGCCATGGCACAGAAACAGCACTTCTCAAAATATGGGATGACGTCCTCAAAGCCGCAGATGACGGAGAATCATGTCTCCTGGTGCTATTGGACCTCAGTGCAGCGTTCGACACAGTAGACCACAACACTCTACTCATTCGTCTTAAAGAAGTAGCAGGAGTCGCAGACCCTGACCTTCCTTGGTTCGCTTCCTTTCTTGAGAATCGTTCTCAGACAGTGAATTTAGGAGCCTTCACCTCTGAAACTCGGGCAATTTCTTGCGGAGTCCCTCAAGGATCACCACTGTCACCCCTCCTCTTTAACATCTACCTCCGCCCACTCCTAAAAATCTTTAGCAAACAGGACTTGTGCTACCACTCATACGCGGACAACACCCAACTCTACTTTCGTATCACTGGAAAAAAAGACCAATATCACGGATTGGAAAAGTGCCTCACATTGGTCGATGATTGGATGACTGAGAGTTCACTTAAACTCAACGGATCCAAAACAGAACTGCTTCTCCTCCACGCTAACCGAAAGACAAAAACTAAAACCTCTTGGACACCACCCACCATTCTCGGACAGACCATCACCCCGAGCACAAAAGTCAAAAGTCTCGGACTCATTTTTGACTCGGAGATGTCGATGGACGCTCAAATAGGATCAGTAATCAGTGGATCATCTCCTCCGCCTGCTGCGTAGACTCATTCCCTTCATCCCAGAAGAGGACACAGCAGTAGTAGTTGGATCAATTATCACCTCCCGACTCAACTACGCAAACTCCCTCTACCTCGGACTACCCAAATACCAGATGTCACGCCTACAAGTCGTCCAGAACACGGCAGCCAGACTGATAACAGGAAAAAAACCCTGGGAATCCATCACCCCTGCACTGAGGACCCTTCATTGGTTAACCGTAAAGGATTGGGTCACATTCAAGACCCTCTGTCTCACCCACAAGTGCACACAAGGAATCACTCCGCAATATTTATGCGAGAAGATAAAGCATTACACACCCAAACGCAGTCTCCGATCAACAAACCAAAATCTCCTTCACATCCCCAAATTTCGCTACAAATCAAAGGGAGAACGAAGATTTGCAGTCCAAGGACCACGGCTATGAAACGCGCTACCCACGGATATCCGTATGGAAGAAAACCATCGGGCCTTTAGGAAAAAAACTTAAGACCCACCTTTTCTGATGGATCATGAAGCTACTGGATGCAAAGCGCCTTGAGGCGATTTAGTTCGCATTTGTTAGCGCTATACAAGTTTTTCACTCACTGCGATACATGTTACATATCACCGCGCATGCCAGGGAGCGAACAATAATCCTAACACAAGACCTCCTCCGTAACACTAAACTGATATAGGGAGCCTTTGAAGCGCCTCCTATAGAAAATATAGGGTACTGAAGTTTGGCACACAAAAATTTAACATGTTGGGTATCTATTTACTCGGGGCAACCTCTTCCTTTATATTTTACCAAATATTTTTAGTAATTTATTGCATTTGTTTGCCCTAAAATTCACGTTAGTGTGCTTTTTTTTTTTACTCAATTTTTGCGTTTCCTACGCCTTTGTGGTAAAAAAAATAAAAATAAAAATTGGAACTACCACTATTTTATTCTCTATGGTATTTGCTTTCAGAAAATATAATAATATTTGTGGGTTTTGTGTAATCTTCAGGCCCAAAATTAGTTTTTAAACAGGTGTGCAAAAGGGTTAAACCTTAATACATAAATTACAGGGGTTCTGAGGCTAACTTAATGCACCTAAGACACCAAGTGAGTTTAATTACCACCTTAATCAGCCACAGCTGTAATTAATATGCGTTTGGTTTTAAAGGGGTGAGGTGGCAACCCTAATGATGAACCCTTAGGCCACATGCACACTTGGGTGTTTAGCTCCTGTGCGTCCAATCCTGATGTTTTTGTGTGACCAGTCGCACTGCCTGCAGCCTATAGGTCTAGCAGAGGCTAAAATATTCTGATGCTAGATGTAGGCATACATCCCTGAATGCACAAAGCCCTAAACAGAATTTCAGCCCATCATAGCCAGGCTGCAGGAATGGACACAGCACCTGTCCCTCCTGGCCACACTAAAAACACTGGGATTGGACGCACAGGGGCTAGACGCTTAGTGTGCATGGGGCCTTAGGCAAGTTAAATACTTCAAGAGCCTGCACAAGCATTGATGAAGAAACAAAACCAGTCCTCAGATCACCCAGAGGTTACAGAAATCTGTACTCCTTTCTTCCTGATATTATACACAAACAAAGGCATGCTCCAACAACAGGACTGTCTGCTCAGTAAATACAGACTTGTAAATGGGCATGATCATTCAAAATGCAAAAAATACTTTGGTTAGGAGTTGCTAAGGAGTGATCAGAGGGTTAGAAATCTAATGTACACATGAAGGGGTTAGTACAATACACAGATAATAACACTATGATTACCTGAGAGCATTGACAGGAGGGTGGTTGATGGTGATCACAGCCACTGTATTAGCCAGACGCCTTGTAGCTGCCATGTTCACAGTGTGAGTGTTCTGTATGCAGGAACAAAGTACAGTACAGCTGTGTAAAGAGGTGAAAAGGCATTGGAAAATCCGCCCCCCTCCCTCAGCCAATCACGGGGCGGACTTTAATGAGAGCTGTCCAATACGAAGCTCAGTGGGTGGGACTAGGATGGATAGACAGCACTGCGGGCTCACGTGCTTTGTTTTGTGTTTATAATGATTGTGAATTGTATGTGTCAGAGTACATCTCACTGTCTAAGCTGGGCCTTGTAGTTCCACATACACTGAGATCTCTCTAGTAACAGTAGTTATTCACTATATAGCAGCATTGCTGTGTGATATTTCTACATTATATAATGTATGGAGCTTAGTCACTTTCTGTTCACCTTTTATGTGCTGTCAGTTCATTTTGGTCTATTTACTTTATTCACCCCCAACCACCTCTTCTTTTCCCATTGTTCTTCCTTCCTATCCTGTATTATTTCCTGTATCCTGTAAACGTTCTATGGGTATGCACTTTCCCGGGTGTAAATTTGAATCTGGCGGTGACACCAGTGATGTGTGATTCCCTGCGGCCCAGAAGGTGGCGCTGTCGCCACGGGCTGGGGGTTGAACCATTGCTGTGTGCCGTACCCCTTTTTGTCCTCCCTCGGCAGCGGTATGGTGGGGCGGGGAACCCGCCATGCTTGCTGGGAGAGGGTATAAAGGGGGCCGGCCATCTTGGTCACGGGGTTCGTAGTCCCAGACACCTTTAGTCTGCGGACGGTGGGTCGTGCCGGTCCTCTGGGTGGCCTAGGCCTGGAGGACCACCGGAGATCGTGTTCCATCTCAGGCACCTTTAGCCTGGGGTGAGGTACTTGAATGGAGGTCTGGAGCTCAGTGCCCAACACTGAGTTCCGCGAGGGAAGGAGATCCTAGGGAACCCAGGGATTGGGTACCCGAATCCAGGAAGGCGCAATGGACCGGGGGGAGCTCCTCACTTGAAGACGCGGTGCAGCATATTGCCGGTGACGGGTGAGTCTCTCGTTGGAGACCGCCTGGAAGGAAATCCCCCCTCGTGCGGAGACCGCAACCCACTTTCAGGGGAGAAAGTGGAGAACGACTGTGTCTGGGCCTATTCGCACCCACACCTCCTTTCCTGTGCTGTTCTTCAAGGGAGTTCAACTGTTTGTGTTCATTCGCATGAGAATAAAGGAGTGTTGGACTTTAATGGTGTGGGGCTCATTTCTGACGGACATGGCTCAAGGTGACTCTTGGAGGGAGGATCCAGGTGCACAACACTGACCCGAAGGTAAATTATGTGGTGGAGGCCTGGCGTGGTGTCCCCGCTCTCTCCCCTCTGAGATACCCCTAGACAAGAGACAGACGAGAGAGAGCGAAGAGAGGGGAGTGAGGGAGGCGCTACATAACCATTTGAAGACCAGACCTTTTTCTGTCACTTTTGTAACAATCTGAATTTCTAGATAGAAACCCCAAACATTATATATACATATATATACTGTATATACAAGACAATTTTTTAGTACGCAGCCCCAAGGTATGATCGGTTCCAGCAACCATCGCCAGCGTCTGGTTTACATGGTGCAGGAATACCTAGGGGCAAGATCAGACTTGGACACCTTTCCCACCGAAAATCCTCTGGCTTACTGGGTCTTGAGGATGGATCACTGGCCAGAGCTTGCACAGTATGCAATTGAGCTACTGGCCTGTCCTGCATCCAGCGTTCTTTTGGAACGCACATTCAGTGCTGCTGGAGGCTTTGTAACCGATCACAGGGTGCGCCTGTCCACCGACTTGGTCGATCGACTGACCTTCATAAAAATGAATCAGTCTTGGATCACTACCAGCTACCAAGCACCTGATGCTGATGTAACCAAATATTTTTTTAGGAAATTTTTAGATCCCTTCAAGACTGCCTATGCTGATGCTGAGTGACTATCCTATTATGCTGAGTGACTATCCTCTTCCTCCTCAATGATCATGCTGATAGCTTGAAAGAACATTTTTGGTTCTGGGCACCGCCACCAGTGGCTAAGGCCCAATTTTTCAGCCCCTGTTAACAGGGGCGTGTTTTTACAATTTTTGATGCAATGCTTTGCAGCAGGGCTCATTGCTGTGCTCCAACTACAGTATCTGTGAGGTGTTGCAGTGTTGTGGCACCAGCACCAGTAGGGATGAGCCGAACACCCCCCTGTTCGGTTCGCACCAGAACCTGCAAACAGCCAGAATGTTCGCGTGAACTTTAGAACCCAATAAATACAATGGACTCGAACGTTCGAAATCAAAAGTGCTAATTATAAAGGCTAATATGCAAGTTATTGTCCTAAAAAGTGTTTGGGGACCCGGGTGCTGCCCCAGGGCACATGTATCAATGCAAAAAAAAGTTTTAAAAACGGCCATTTTTTCGGGAGCAGTGATTTTAATAATGCTAAAAGTGAAATATTCCTTTAACCACTTGGCAACCACCTGCCGACAAATAACGTCGACAAGGTGGTTGCTTAACTCTGGGAGGACGTTATATAACGTCCTCCCAGAATCGCGCTCCCGCGCGCCCCCTGGGGCGCGCACAGGGGAAACTCCGTGGACCCGGCGGATCACGAATCGCTGGAAATCGCTGCTGATAGCGGCCGTTTACCACGTGATCGCTCCGTCAAATGACGGAGCGATCACTTGAAAACAGACCGGCGTCATGTGATGACGCCGGTTCCTCTCTCCCCTCTCTGTACCGATCGGTACAGTGTGAGAGGAGAGGGGGAGGGAGCAGATCAAGGCAGCAGCGCTGTGGGCTGGATCTGTGACAATTGCAGTCACAGATCCAGCCATCCATCCATCCCTGCTCAGCCATCCCTGGTGCAATACCCTGCCAATACTCTGCAAAATACCCTGCGCAATACTCTGCAAAATACCCTGCGCAATACTCTGCAAAATACTCTGCAATACCCTGGTGCAATACTCTGCAATACCCTGGTGCAATACTCTGCAATACCCTGGTGCAATACTCTGCAATACCCGGTGCAATACTCTGCAATACCCTGCGCAATACTCTGCAATACCCTGCACAATACTCTGCAATACCCTGCACAATACTCTGCAATACCCTGCGCAATACTCTGCAATACCCTGCACAATACTCTGCAATACCCTGCAAAATACTCTGCAATACCCTGTGCAATACTCTGCAATACCCTGCGCAATACTCTGCAATACCCTGTGCAATACCCTGCAAAATACTCTGCAATACCCTGCGCAATACTCTGCAATACCCTGCGCAATACCCTGCAAAATACTCTGCAATACCCTGCGCAATACTCTGCAATACCTTGTGCAATACTCTGCAATACCCTGCGCAATACCCTGCGCAATACTCTGCACAATACTCTGCAATGCCCTGCACAATACTGTGCAATACCCTGCACAATACTCTGCAATACCCTGCACAATACTCTGCAATACCCTGCACAATACTCTGCAATACTCTGCAATACCCTGTGCAATACCCCCTGTGCAATACCCCGTGCAATACCCTGCCATAGTCCGCAATACCCTGCCATAGTCCGCAATACTCCGCAATGCCCTGCAATACGCCGCAATACTCCGCAATGCCCGGCAATACTCCGCAATGCCCGGCAATACTCCGCAATGCCCGGCAATACTCTGCAATAACCACTTCCCGCCCGCCGGCCGTCATATGACGTCCTTGACTTTGTGCGGGGATATCTGAATGATGGGAGCAGCTACAGGCATCATTCAGATATTAGCTTTTTCAGCCGGCGATTCCCTACACCATAAAAACAATCATAGCGGCTGTTCCGCCGCTTGATCATTCTTACGGGAGGCGAGAGGGGATATCCCCCCCCCCCGCCGCCCTCCGGTGCTTCTACCGACTCACCGCTACGATCAAAGCCAGGATTGTTGTTTTTTTTTTGTTGTTTTTTCAGGCTTCCCAGCCTAGAGGTGAGATGTGGGGTCTTATTGACCCCATATCTCACTGTAAAGAGGACCTGTCATGCCATATTCCTATTACAAGGGATGTTTAAGTTCCTTGTAATAGGTATAAAAGTGATCAAAAAAAATTTTGGGGCGGAAAAACATGTCAAACTAAAATAAATAAAGTAAAATGAACAATAAAAAAATATATATTTTTTTAAAGCGCCCCTGTTCCCGTGAGCTCGCATACAGAAGCGAACGCATACGTAAGTCCCGCCCACAAACGGTTTTCAAACCACACATGTGAGGTTTCTTTGCGAACGTTAGAGCGAGAGCAATCATTTTGGCCCTAGACCTCCTCTGTAACTCAAAACATGTAACCAGTAAAAATATTTAAAGTGTCGCCTATGGGGATTTTTTAAGTAGCGAAGTTTGGCGCCATTCCACGAGTGTGTGCAATTTTTAAGGGTGACATGTTAGGTATCTATTTACTCGGCGTAACTTCATCTTTCACATTATGCAAAAACATTGGGCTAACTTTACTGTTTTTTTTTTTTTTTAAGCACAAAACATTTTTTTTCTGTAAAAAACGCGTTAAAAAAATTGCTGCGCAAATATCGTGCGAGATAAAAAGTTGCAACAACCACCATTATATTCTCTAAGGTCTTTGCTAAAAAAACATATATAATGTTTTGGGGTTCTATGTAATTTTATAGCAAACAAATGATGATTTTTACATGTAGGAGACAAATGTCAGAATTGGCCTGGGTGCTCCAGACCGCCTGAAGGTGCTCCCTGCATATTGGGCCTCTGTATGTGGCCACGCTGTGTAAAAGTCTCACACATGTGGTATCGCCATACTCGGGAGTAATAGCAGAATGTGTTTTGGGGTGTAATTTGTGGAATGCATATGCTGTGTGTGAGAAATAACCTGCTAATATGACAATTTTGTGAAAAAAAAAAAAAGAGAAAAAAAAAATCTTGATTTTGCAAAGAATTGTGGGAAAAAATGACAACTTCAAAAAACTCACAATGCCTCTTTCTGAATACCTTGGAATGTCTTCTTTCCAAAAAGGGGTCATTTGGGGGGTATTTGTACTTTTCTGGCATGTTAGGGTCTCAAGAAATGAGATCGGCCGTCAGTACTTCAGGTGTGATCAATTTTCAGATATTGGCACCATAGCTTGTGGACTCTATAACTTTCACAAAGACCAAATAATATGCACCAATTTGTACTTATTTTTACCAAAGATATGTAGCAGTATAAATTTTGGCCAAAATTTATAAAAAAAAATAGTAATTTGCAAAATTTTATAACAGAAACGAAAAAAAAAATCATTTTTTTACAAAATTTTCAGTCTTTTTTCTCTTATAGCGCAAAAAATAAAAAACCCAACAGTGATTAAATACCACCAAAAGAAAGCTCTATTTGTGTGAAAAAAAGGACAAAAAATTCATATGGGTACAGTGTTGTATGACTGAGTAATTGTCATTCAAAATGTGAGAGCACCGAAAGCTGAAAATTGGTCTGGTTATTAAGGGGGTTTAAGTGCCCAGTGGTCAAGTGGTTAAATTTCGTACCTAGGGTGTGTGTATAGTATGCATGTAAAGTCGCGCTTGTTTTCCGTGCTTAGAACTGTCCCTGCACAAAGTGTAATTTCTGAAGGAGAAAAATTCATTTAAAACTCACTCGGCTCCCGGCAATACATAGAAAAGTCATTGATAAAAAAAAAAAGCCTGGGGGTCCCCCCAAATTGAATTACCAGGCCCTTTAGGTCTGGTATGGATATTAAGGGGAACCCTGCCGCAGGCCCTTCAGGTCTGGTATGGATTTTAAGGGGAACTCCACCCCAAATTTAAAAAAAAATGGCGTGGAGTTCCCCCAAAAATCCATACCAGACCCTTTATCCGAGCACGCAACCTGGCAGGCCGCAGGAAAAGAGGGGGGGACGAGAGAGCGCCCCTCCTGAACCGTACCAGGCCACATGCCCTCAACATGGGGAGGATGTCCCCATGTTGATGGGGACAAGGGCCTCATCCCCACAACCCTTGCCCGGTAGTTGTGGGGGTCTGCAGGCAGGAAGCTTATCGGAATCTGGAAGACCGCTTTAACAAAGGGGACCCCCAGATCCCGGCCCCCCCATGTGAATTGGTACCCCTACCATTTCACGAAGCAAGTGTAAAAAAAATGTAAAAAAAACACACAGACACCTTGGAAAAGTCCTGGGTTCCCCTTAATAACCATACAAGACCCAAAGGGGCTGGTAGTGGGCTGGGGGGGGGTACCCATGCCATTTTTCTCAATGATTTTCATCCATATTGCCAGGACCAGACATTACATTAAAGCCGCAAGCAGTTTTAAATTATTTTTGTTCCTTTAGAAATCTCATTTTGTGCAGGGACAGTTCTAAACACGGGAAACACGTGCCACTTCACAGGCATACTTTAGACATCCCCCAGGCATGATATTTAAAGGAATATTTAAAAAAAAAATCACTTTAAGCATCATTAAAATCACTGCTCCCGAAAAAACTGCCGTTTTTAAAACGTCTTTTTGCATTGATACGTGTCCCCTGGGGCAGGACCCGGGTCCCCAAACCCTTTTTAGGACAATAACTTGCATATTAGCCGTTATAATTAGCACTTTTGATTTTGAACATTCAAGTCCATTGTATTTAATAGGGTTCTAAAGTTTGCGTGAACTTTCGGTCCGTTCGCAGGTTCTGGTGCGAACCGAACCGGGGGGTGTTCGGCTCATTCCTAGTAATAATGAAGAAAGGTCATTTAGCAGGATGGGAACTAGCTCCCTCACAGTGAACTGTCTAGTTCCCATCCCTCTATATGACCTGTATGGTAATAATGAAGAAAGGTCATTTAGCGGGATGGGCTAGCTCCTTCATAGTGAACTGTCTAGTTCCCATCCCTCTACATGACCTGTATGGTAATAATGAAGAATGGACATTTAGCAGGATGGGAACTAGCTCCCTCATAGTGAACTGTCTAGTTCCCATCCCTCTATATGACCTGTATGGTAATAATGAAGAAAGGTAATTTAGCGGGATGGGAACTAGCTTCTTCATTGTGAACTGTCTAGTTCCCATCCCTCTATATGACCTGTATGGTAATAATGAAGAAAGGTAATTTAGCGGGATGGGAACTAGCTTCTTCATAGTGAACTGTCTAGTTCCCATCCCTCTACATGACCTGTATGGTAATAATGAAGAATGGACATTTAGCAGGATGGGAACTAGCTCCCTCATAGTGAACTGTCTAGTTCCCATCCCTCTATATGACCTGTATGGTAATAATGAAGAAAGGTAATTTAGCGGGATGGGAACTAGCTTCTTCATTGTGAACTGTCTAGTTCCCATCCCTCTATATGACCTGTATGGTAATAATGAAGAAAGGTAATTTAGCGGGATGGGAACTAGCTTCTTCATAGTGAACTGTCTAGTTCCCATCCCTCTATATGACCTATATGGTAATAATGAAGAAAAGTAATTTAGCGGGATTTGAACTAGCTCCCTCGTAGTGAACTGTCTAGTTTCCATCCCTCTGTATGGTAAGGTGACCAGATTTTTAAAATGAAATCCGGGGACATATTTTTTTTTTTACTAGTAATGGCGGTAATCAGCGACTCTCTGCCCGTCGCCATCGCCGCCGCCGCCCGCCTCACAGCCTGTCAAGTCTCACTCTCCGGGCCCCGGCTACTACTGGGTGGGGAGTGGAGGAAGATCACTCTGCAAGGGAAGGCAAGGAGATAAGCAGGCAGGCAGCTGGCCGGGACTTGAGCCAAGGCAGCAGAACATGCGAGCCGAGCTAAATGGGCATGCACCCGAAACTGAAGAAATATTCCCTCTGCTCTGACCAGCACATGATCATCAGAAAGAGGCACAGATAATGGAAAAAAATACACCCCCCTAAGCTAGTAGGAGCGGTGGAGCGGGGGTGTGCAATTCAGATTTTTTTTTTTATTCTGCACTGACTGTCTTTGAAATTGCCCCAGCCCCTGTTCAAATCCAATCTGGGGACAAAATCAGGGACAGACTTGGTCCGGGAACAGTGACCTCAATCCAGGGACTGTCCTCGGAAACCGGGGATGTCTGGTCACCCTACTGTATGGTAATAATGAAGAAAGGTCATTTAGCGGGATGTGAACTTGCTCCCTCATAGTGAACTGTCTAGTTCCCATCCCTCTATATGACCTGTATGGTAATACTGAAGAAAGGTAATTTAGCGGGATGGGAACTAGCTCCCTCATAGTGAACTGTCTAGTTCCCATCCTTATACATGACATGTATGGTAATAATGAAGAAAGGTCATTTAGCGGGATGGGAACTAGCTCGCTCATAGTGAACTGTCTAGTTCCCATCCCTCTTTATGACCTGTATGGTAATAATAAAGAAAGGTCATTTAGCGGGATGGGAACTAGCTCCTTCATAGTGAACTGTCTAGTTTCCATCCTTATACATGACCTATATGGTGTAGCGGCCTCACCCCCTCTGACTTGTCTAGGGGTATTTCGTATGTGAGGGTGAGATGCGCTACGGCCCATGTCCTCCCCATGGCAGTGGGTGAGGTGAAGGCCAGTACCAGATATTTTTCTCGGGCCTGTGTGTTTCAGTTAAGGATCAAGTCTTGCTGTGCTGACACTTCCCTTTGCTCCCATTAACCAGAGTACCACACACCGATAAAGGTCCAACTCTTGTTTTATTGTCACACTCACAATAAACAGTGCTTTAGCAGCCAACTGGTTGAGACCCAATAACAGTTCAATACGGTGGGATGAGCAGGTCGAGGCACTATCCTGATTGTCAGCTAAACCACTGTGGTTTCACCAGCGGTTACTATAGCCATCGGCTAAGAGAGAACTTAGAACTTGTGAGTCTCTACCAGCAACTCAAGAGAATGTAGATAGGAGTACCTTTGCTGCGCTGTGGCCCTTGTCAGGGGAAGATGTCCCTCCAAGGGAGTTACCGGAGGCCCATCCGTCACCGGGTTGATGCTGCTCCGGACTCTCCGGACGGGTGACCTCTCCAGCCTCCTCACCTCAGACATGGGCCCCATCCACCTCAGGGACCCTCGGACTTCTCCACCCTCGCGGGACCCAGTCGAAGTCACCGGGCCCCAGGCCTCTGATTTAGTACCTCACCCCAGGCTGAAGGTGCCTGGGATGGACGCCAACTCTGCTCCGGCCAGGCCTAGGGCGCCTGGGCCGAAAACTCTGGACCGCCCGCATCCAGGCCTAAGGTGCCTGGGCGCGTGATGAAGAAGATCCCGAAGACCTCCCGAAGACTTCCCGAAGACCTCGTGGCAAGCGCAACTCCCCCTTTTATCTCCTCCATTGACGTCATGGCAGGTTCCCCGCCCTTGTCGTACCATCTCCGGGAGGGGACAAAAAGGACAGCACTGTGGTAGCAAATCTACCTTGAGCCCGTGGGTACCCCGCCACCCACAGGCCAAAGAGAATAATACACCACCCAATCCTCCACGAATACAAATGGTCCAAATCCTCTCACAATTTACACACCTGGATCATACTACCACCCAGGTGTATCCCACCTAAATTTAGAGACCCCGCTACATGGTAATAATGAAGAAAGGTCATTTAGCAGGATGAGAACTAGCTCCCTCATAGTGACCTGTCTAGTTCCCATCCTTATACATGACCTGTATGGTAATAATGAAGAAAGGTAGTTTAGCGGGATGGGAACTAGGTCCCTCATAGTGAACCGTCTAGTTCCTATCCTTATACATCACCTGACCACTAGGGGGCAAAAAGGTTATTTTGTGGGATGGGAACTAGCCTGTTCACATTGAGCAAGCTAGTTCCCATCCTCAGAATTGACTAGGTGAATCTGAAGGATGGGAACTAGTCACAACCAATATTTAATAGAGAGATAAAAAAAGACTAAAGTTCCGCTTTAAAGCGGATCTCCACCCTAAAGTGGAACTTCCGCTGATCGGATTCCTCCCCCCCTCCGGTGCCACAATTGACACCTTTCAGGGGGTTGCAGATACCTGTCTAAGACAGGTATTTGGACCCACTTTCAGGCATAGACTCTGCGGGAAACTGCGGGCATTACACCACTTCCCGTCCCACACGGCTCCCAGAACACAGCGAGGACCTGTGAGGACGGCACTGCGCGACTGCGCGCATGCGCAGTAGGGAAGCGGGCAGTGAAGCCGCAACGCTTCACTTCCTGATTCCCTCACCGATGATGGCGGTGGGGGCAGCCGAGAGACGAGCGATTGCTCGTCTTCTGCTGCCGACGTCGCTGGACTCCAAGACAGGTAAGTGTCCATTTATTAAAAGTCAGCAGCTGCAGGCTTTTAATATTATTATGTTTACGGCGGAGCTCCGTTTTAACAACATTCAACACTAACAAACTCTTATTTGTTGTTTTTCTTTGTAAGTATCATTCAGTAATATTTGATGCTGGGCGGTACAATAAAGAGTCCATTACACAGGAAGACCACTCATAGTAACACACTCATCTCAAGTCATAATATTCTAGCTTAGCGTATGAAACTGCTGGTTGCCATGGTTACTAGTAGCCTCCTTTCACTTCCTGTCCTTTCAGTTTGTGCTTCCCCCGGGCTTAGTGGCGCCGTGTTGTTAGTTCCGGTATGAGCTGTGTCCTCTGCTGACTGGCATCATGCGATCGTTGGCTGGCTTTTTCTTGGTGTTATGCTGCGCTACCTTCTATCTGTATGTGCTGAGCACCCGCCTGCGACCTGGCCGAGGACGGGAAGCCGAGAGGTGGGTGTTGGAAGGGTGGGAGCAGGCACTGGCAGAAAAAGGGTTAATGCGAGGGGGGTCAGACTCATGGGGTCTCTGATTTGGATTGACCCAAACAATGATCTGCTGCCCCAGCTTATGATACCAATAATCACCATCAATTGGATGTAATAGGGTGCTGTGTTTATTAGCAGTATAGATCGATTTCCTGTATTTATTATCAGTAAAGGTATACTTTCTGTATTTACACTTTATTCTATTTCCTGTATTATTACCAGTAAAGGTATACTTTCTGTATTTACACTTTATTCTATTTCCTGTATTATTACCAGTAAAGGTATACTTTCTGTATTTCTTACACTTTATTCTATTTCCTGTATTGATGATCAGTCTCAGCTCTCTCCTCCTATAGAATGATATGCAGTCTCCGCCATGCACAGGTCACCGCACACTGATTGCCGCTATCAAAGTCCATCCCGGGGAGATCTGGGCTGAGGTCAGCAACTTACACCGAGAGAAAATCTGAACTCTGATTGTGATCAGAAAGAAAAACAAAGCAATGGAAATGACCTATTTTTCAGAAGGTGGTTTATGACATAACAGCCAACTGATACTTTAAAGTCCATTTTTGTCCAGTAATAATAGCGGCAGATTGGTTAACAAAGTGCAGCGGCGGACGTTTAGAAACGCATTGATGGAATAAATGGGATCGCTGACAAGTCCACTGATCTCCCCAGAATAAATGTATCAGATGGCATGTTGAACCCTGGACTTGAAAGTGAAGCTGGCGATCTCCAGTGTGGCCGGGCCAAAGCTAAGTTTAGGGGAAGCGTGTGTATGTGAAATCAGATAGGGAATGACGTGTTTATAGCAGACGGGAGGGGGCAGAATGCTCACATGTGGACATGACCAGTCTTTACTGTTTACTTTGTGGATTCTCACAGTGGATCCAGGATGTGGGATCATTCTGTGATGTTATTGGGAGAATTCTAGTTCCAATGTGGTGTTTTTAATTAGCCACTTGCCCTCTGGGAGGTTTTACCCCCTTCTTGACTAAGCCTTTTTTTTTTGCTATTCTGCATTGCACTACTTTAAAGTGGTTGTAAACCGTTTGTAACCACTTTTGACTACAGGTAAGCCTATAATAAGGCTTACCTGTAGCTACCCCGGATTTCTCCTAATACACAGTTTAGAAGATATCGTCTGTATCAGCATGTGCCGACCTCATCGGCACTGAAGCAATGGCACGTCCTTGCCGTTACTGGCGGCTTCCAGTGACGTCATCACGGCTCCGGCCAATCACAGCGCCGGAGCCCGCGATGCCCGGAAGTAACTTCGGGAGCAATATCGCTGCGGGGGCTTCGATCTTAGATCACTTTCACGCTAAAAAAGGCGCCTGAAAACTTATTTCCATTAAAATCAATGAATGCTTTCACACTGGGGCAGTGCCCTGAAAAAACGCCCCTCTCCATTGAAATGAATTGAAAGCACTTCAAAAGCGCTCAGTGTTTTACTGGCAGTTTTTCAAGCGCCTCAGTGTGAAAGTGGCCTAAGGTAAGTAATTCGTAATGAGCTAGTATGCTATGCATACTAGCTCATTATGCCAGTGTCTTGCAGGTTTTTTTTTTTTGGGGGGGGGGGGGGGTTACAACCACTGGCAATTAAAGTATCATGCAAAATTTGGGGTTATTTACTAAAACTGGAAAGTGCTAAATCTGGTGCAATTCTGCATAGAAACCAATCGGCTTCCAGGTTTTATTGCCCAAGCTTACTTGAACACGCAGTTAGAAGCTGATTGGCTACCATGCACAGCTGCACCAGATTCTTAGTGCTCCAGTTTATTAAATCTCCCCTATTTACGCAAAAAAAAAATTAGGTCCCCTTTTTTTACACACAGAGCTTTCTCTTGGTGGTATTTAATCACCACTGGGTTTTTTTTATTGTTTATTATATAAACTAAAAAAAGACAGAAAATTTTGAAAAAAAAAGTATATTTTTTTTTACTTTTTGCTATAAAACTTAAAAAAAAATAAAAAAAAATCGAATTTCAACCAAAATGTAGTCTGCAACATGTCTTTCACATATGCAGATCGTTCGTTTCCTCAGTTCAGTCACTTTTTTTCAAAGAAAAAAAAAAGTACGAAGTTTACATCAGTTTGTCATGAAGTTTTTCATCCATTTTTACATCTGCCAGTTGGAGTCCTTAACCACTTGAATCCCGGAGCCATTCTTTCATGCAAAAATGGACCATTTGTCTGTTTACGCCCGTTTTTTACAGAAGAAATATAGGGCTTTGATCTGTTCCAAAAAAAAACAGATGTTGACGGAATCAGATGTAAATGGATGATCATCGATTTTACATCCGTTTTTACCATTGAAATGCATCGATGTCCATTTTTCATCCGTCAACGGATGGATGAAAAACAGACAAAGGGGCCTTAGTGTATATTGATTGGTATACATGAAAGTTTTAGTGTCTACGAACTATGGTGTATATATACTGGAATTTGTATTTATTTTTTATACTAGTAATGGTGGCGATCAGCGACTTATAGCGGGCAATCTAACACTAGCTGATGCTGGCTGGAGGGTACACTAACTAACACTGACATTAATAGTGACACTTATACAGTGATCAGTGCTAATTCTATACACTGGCTGGGAAGGGGTTAAAATCTAGGAGCAATCAAGGGGGTAGTTGTGTGCCTAACAATGGGTAATAAATGCTGCTTTTACTAAGGATCTTCTTGTGTTTTTTTTTTTTGTTTTTTTTACCTGCTTATCAGGAAATATAAAGCCAGCAAGATCGCCTGTCAGTGAACACAGCTCAGTATTGTTTACAATCAAAGAGCTCTGTTCTGTGAAACACTGAATCGATCAGCAGGTCAATCATTGGCCAGGACCTGCTGATCGGCTTGTGGTGTTACGAATCGCAGTACAGCTGGGCTTGCGGATCATGTACTAGGTAAGTGATCCAACGCAGATCAGCCGCACTGCAATTGTAAATCTAAGTTAGGCAGTCAGGAAGTAGTGGAAGTGTATGCTGAGGGTGGATTTGATTTAAATCAAGTTGATTTAAATCGCTAGTAAAAAGGCTTAATTGAAATCAACTGTCATCTCTGTTCTGCAGCAGCTCCTCCTCTGACCTGCTGTTGACTCACCGAAGTCCCATTCACTTTAATAGGATGGCTGGTGATGCGGCAGTGACACAACAAGCTGAGGGATGCAGCGGCAGCAGGCGAGTGTTTGCCCGCTAACAGGGTGCTGCCATCATGGATCTGAAATGACAGTTGCTCTTTAAATGTAAGGATTTATTCTTGCTGGTAGTTAGAATCTTTAATATTTGCAAACAAAATGAAGGTTTCCCATTTAGAATAATAAGTTGTCAGGTTAGTAAAACAGCGATATCAGAACTGATTCAATCATACAGTTTGTAGTGTACTTTAGATTTCCAAAACGATGGGATAAAGGAATATTCCTGAACTCTGGGATTTTTTTTTATGGTTACTGTGATTAGAGGTCGACCGATATGGGTTTTTCTCTGGCCGATGCCGCTGCCGATATTTAGAAATCGCTGCGGCCGATGGCCGATATATGATGCCGATTTTTTTGGGCTGATATGTTAGGCCGATTTTTTTTTTTTTGATTTTATGAGATGAAGGGGGGGAAAAAAAACCGAACAGTTGGACCCCTTTCACACTGGGGCCTTTTTCAGGCACTTTTGGGCTAAAAATAGCACCTGTAAAAATGGCTGCAAAACAGCTCCCCTGCAGTCTCCGTGTGAAAGCCCGAGTGCTTTCACACTGAGGCGGTGCGCTGGCAGGACGTTAAAAAAAAGTCCTGCAAGCAGCATCTTTGGAGTAGTGTATACCGCTCCTCCACCACTACTGCCCATTGAAATGAATGGGCACTGCTGCCGAAGCGCCTGCAAAGCGCTTCTGCAGCGGTGCTACACGGGCGCATTTAACCTCTTCATCGGCCGCTAGCTGGGTTATAAGCTCCCTGCTAGCAGCCGAATATCGCCACTAAAATTATGGTAAAGCGCAGCTAAAACTAGCTGCGTTTTACCGCCAACGCCTGCCCGCTCCAGTGTGAAAGCAGCGGAGTTCTGCCCAAAAAAAAAAAATATTAAAAGTCAGCCGCTACAAATACTGCAGCTGCTGACTTTTAATATATGGACACTTACTTGTCCTGGGCGCCCGCCATGTCGGCACCCGAAGCCGACCTCTCTCTCGGGTGCTGCCGCCGCCATCTTCGGTAAGGGAATCAGGAGGCAGGCACAAAAACAGGTAATCAAAACTTTGACGAAAAAAAAAAAGTTTTTTTAGTTTTATTTAATATTCATTAAAGTGTATTTTTCCCCAAAAAATTGCGTTTGAAAGACCGCCGCGCAAATACCGTGTGACATAAAATATTGCAACAACCGCCATTTTATTCCCTAGGGTCTCTGCTAAAAAAAAATATATAATGTTTGGGGGTTCCAAGTGATTTTCTAGCAGAAAATACAGGATTTTTACTTGTAAGCTACAAGTGTCAGAAAAGATTTAGCCTTTAAATGGTTAAACTGAGAACTTCTACACATGGAGTTCAGTTTATTGATAAGAAGAAACATTTGTAACTCTTTTCTCTCACTTGGCAGCCCAGAGATGAGTCACTGCACCTCCACGGGAAACTTCAGGCAACTTGCATTGACTTCTATGAAAGATGTTATTTGCAAGCGGCGCTGAAGTTTTTTTTTATATCGGCTTTTGTTTTTAGAATAATCGGCCGATGCCGATTAATTAAAAAGTGCCAAAAATCGGCCGATATATCGGTCGACCTCTAACTGTGATATTGTGTGAATGCATCGATGCATTCATGTTATCTCAGCCTGCAGAGCTTGGATTCATTGAACGCAGAGGCGGCTCTAGGCTTTGTGAGGCCTTAGGCAAATCTGAGACATGAGGCCCCACTCCCGCCCATAATGGGAAAAATAATTCAAGTGATAGAAATTAACTGTATAAATTGCATATATTAAGAGTTTTAAAGTCTATGAACTATGAATTCACTGGTTATAGAATTTTCTCTAACCAACTCTTCTTTAATCAAATATATATATATTACACGCATATTTCTCCATTTACATGAAGGTCAGGTTAATATAACCCAGCCAGCACAGAGCTCCCCTGTATATCAGAGTCTGCAGGATTCCCCCTTACAGTGCAAGGGAACTCTGATATAAAGGGGAATGCTGCGGATCATGATCTAAGGGGGGACTCTAATGTAAGGGAGGGGGGAAACTCTGGTGACCAAAGATTACCTTTATATCAGAGTCCACTGCATTCCCCTTTACGTCACAGTGTTCCAACTTGCATTTAAAATGGGAACTCTAATGTAGAGGGGGCTCTGGAGCACCTTCCGCAGAGTGAGAAAGTCATAGACATCATACAGGAGATGGTCAGAGACTGCAGACATCATACAGGAGATGGTCAGAGACTGCAGACATCATACAGGAGATGGTCAGAGACTGCAGACATCATACAGGAGATGATCAGACACTGTGCAGACATGATACAAAAGATGGTCAGAGGCTGCAGACATGATACAAGAGATCACACATCAAATGCAGCCACTGTGCCCATCAAATGCAACCACTGTACCCATCAAATGCAGCCACTGTACCCATCAAATGCAGCCACTGTACCCATCAAATGCAACCACTGGGCCCATCAAATGCAGCCACTGTACCAATCAAATGCAGCCACTGTACCCAACGCTGTATCCTGGCCTAGGCCAACAAGGCCCAGGCCTAGGGCAGCACTTTGCAGGGGGGCAGCACGGAAAGAGTCCCCACCGGCTTTCGCTACACTGTTAGTGTAGCGCCAGTCTGATGGGGCGGACTGGGCTGAGAGGCAAATTATACTTCCAGTATGCGGGAGGCCGGCATTCCGCAACTGTGGGGGGGGCGCTTCTTCTAATTTTGACTATCCTATCATCCTGGACCACAAACCTTCCTCACTGTGCTAAATATTTTCTGCTGCACCATTGGCATATATATTCTTAGTCCTCTCCATAAAATTATCAGAAATTTGTGCTTAACCACCTCGCTCCGGCCGTACGACTATATACGGCCGCGAGGTGGCTCTACAAATCCGGGAGGCCGTCTTTTTACGGCCTCCGCTTCTTTGGCCACTGGGGGGCGCGCGCGTGCCCGGCGCGTCACTGTAATGCCGATGCGCGTGCCTGGCGGCCGCGGTGTCCGCCAGGCACCCGCGATCAGCGGTTACACAGACAAGGACATGGATCTGTGTGTGTAAACACACAGATCCATGTCCTGTCATGGAGAGGAGACCGATGGTGTGTCCCTTGTACATAGGGACACAGATCGGTCTCCTCCCCCAGTCGGTCCCCTCCCCCCACAGTAAGAATCACCAATAGGGAATACATTTAACCCCTTCCTCGCCCCCTAGTGTTAACCCCTTCCCTGCCAGTCACATTTATACAGTAATCAGTGCATATTTATAGCACTGTTCGCTGTATAAATGTGAATGGTCCCAAAAATGTGTCAAAAGTGTCCGATGTGTCCGCCATAATGTCGCAGTCACGAAAAAAATCACTGATCGCCGCCATTACTAATAAAAAATATTTTTTTTATAAAAATGCCATAAATCTATCCCCTATTTTGTAAACGCTATAACCTTTGCGCAAACCAAACAATAAACGCCGATTGCGATTTTTTTTTTTTTTTTTTTTTTACGAAAAATATGTAGAAGAATACGTATCGGCCTAAATTGAGGAAAAAAATATTTTTTTTTGAAAAAAAATTGAGATATTTATTATAGCAAAAATCTAAAAATATTGTTTTTTTTCAAAATTGTCGCTATTTCTTTGTTTGTAGCGCAAAAAATAAAAACCGTAGAGGTGATCAAACACCAAAAGAAAGCTCTATTTGTGGGAAAAAAAGGACGTCAACTTTTTTTGGGAGCCACGTCGCACGACCGCGCAATTGTCATTCAAAGCGTGACAGTGCCGAAAGCTGAAATTTCGCCTGGGCAGGAAGGGGGTTTATGTGCCCAGTAAGGAAGTGGTTAAGGTAGAACTATAGGCAACACTTTTTTTTTTTTCATTTTGGATAGAGTAAGGGAGGGTTATAGCCCCTGTCAGTTTATTTTTTATAGCCCCTGTCCCATTGCAGAGATTTCCCTTCACTTCCTGCCCCATACCCAAACAGGAAGTGAGAGGAAATCTATGCAAATTAAGGGAGTCCATTGCCTCAGGCTCTCAGAACTAGTGTCTCTGCTCAAAAATTTCAGAGCGGGTCTTAAACTGAAGGGAGTGTGGACTTGACAGGATGGGGTGGGTCATATTTAAATTAGGGGGTGCACGATCTTAGTAAGGCCTAGGGCAGCACAAAACCTAAATACACTACTGACTGTACCCATCCAATGCAGCCACTGTGCCCATCCAATGCAGCCACTGTGCCCATCAAATGCAGCCACTGTGCCCATCAAATGCAGCCACTGTGCCCATCCAATGCAGCTACTGTGCCCATCAAATGCAGCCACTGTACCCATCAAATGCAGCCACTGTACCCATCAAATGCAGCCACTGTGCCCATTCAATGCAGCCACTGTGCCCATTCAATGCAGCCACTGTGCCCATTCAATGCAGCCACTGTGCCCATTCAATGCAGCCACTGTGCCCATTCAATGCAGCCACTGTGCCCATTCAATGCAGCCACTGTGCCCATTCAATGCAGCCACTGTGCCCATTCAATGCAGCCACTGTGCCCATCCAATGCAGCCACTGTGCCCATCCAATGCAGCCACTGTGCCCATCCAATGCAGCCACTGTGCCCATCCAATGCAGCCACTGTGCCCATCCAATGCAGCCACTGTACCCATCCAATGCAGCCACTGTACCCATCAAATGCAGCCACTGTGCCCATCAAATGCAGCCACTGTGCCCATCAAATGCAGCCACTGTTCCATCAATTGCAACCACAGTGCCCCATTTATCCACATCTCTTGTGGGGTGCCTAGAGCCACCCCTTTTGTGGCAGACAGCATCTATTTGATTGGGGGGGGGATATGTGCTAGGGGGGCTTTGGGAGGGGAGAAGACGTGCTGGGGGGTGGATTTCATATCCAAGCCCCCTTGTAGCACAAGTCCTAAAGTGCCCCCTAGCACACAGTGGCATCACTAGGGTTGGTGTCACCTGGTGTGGCAGAACATGGTGTCACCCCCCTGCACTTAGCAGGCTAGTGCATTGGTGTGGTTCTCCCCTCTTAATCTGCCACAATGGATGGAGCAGGTATGGGATTGAGGGGGAGGGGGAATAGAGTTGGAATGGGATCGGGGGAATGGATAGAGCCAGAATGGGATTGAGTTTGGGTGGATGGAGCCGGGATTAAATGGGGGGTGGATGGAGCTGCGATGGTATTTGGGGTGGGGTGGATGGAGCTGGGATTGTATTGGGGGGATGGATGGAGCCAGGATGGGATTGAGTTTGGGTGGATGGAGCCGGGATTAAATGGGGGGTGGATGGAGCTGGGATGGTATTGGGGTGGGGTGGATGGAGCTGGGATTGTATTGGGGGGATGGATGGAGCCAGGATGGGATTGGTGGGGGCTGAATGGAGCTGGGATGGTATGGGGGGATGGATGGAGTTGGGATTGGATCAGGGGGATGGATGGTGCTGGGATGGGATCGGGGTTAGGTGGATGGAGCCGGGATTAGATGGGGGGTGGATGGAGCTGGGGGGGGGTGGATGGAGCTGGGATGGTATGGGGGATTATATGGAGCAGGGATGGTATTGGGGTGGGGTGGATGGAGCCGGGATGGGATGGGGGGTGGATGGAGCTGGGATGGGATGGGGGGAGGGATGGTATGGGGGATTGGATGGAGCTGGGATGGTATTGGGGTGGGGTGGATGGAGCCGGTGTTCTAACATCCTGGGTCCCCCATCAGATAGTGCCCATGTAAGACTGCGCATGCGCAATCGGAGATGACGGAGATCTCCGAGACTGAACAGCTGTTCCATCAGCTGTAGTTGGAGCATGCGCAGTTAACACGCGCTCGCTCCCGCCGCTCGTTGTATCAGATGGGGATCCATCTACATAGAAGAGCGCTGGCCGCGCTCAACTCAATTACAGCAAGGGGTGGGATGGTTATATAAAAGGGGCGGGTGTTTTATTGAGGACCCATCTCGATAGGAGAGCTCTGGCCACGCTCAGTCAAATACAGCAAGGGGCAGATATGATTATACACGCAGAACGAGCGGCGGGAGCGAGCGCAGGGAGTGAGCGCTCTCCTATCGAGATGGTTCCTCAATAATACACCCGCCCCTTTTATATAACCATCTTGCCCCTTGCTGTATTGAGTTGAGCGGGGCCAGCGCTCTTCTATCTAGATGGGTCCTCATCTGATAGCGGCGGGAGCGAGCGCCATGTTAACTGCGCATGCTCCAACTACGAGCATGCGCAGACTTATCCGGGCACTATCTTATAGGGGACCCAGAATGATAGGACGATGGGATGGGGGGTGGATGGAGCTGGGATGGGATGGGGGGATAGATGGAGCTTGGATTGGATCGGAAGGGGGGGTGGATGGATATCCTCTCCCCCAAATCACTCCAAGTGAACTCTTTGCTTGTCCCTGTCCCTCACCCTCTTCTTCATGCCCCCCTCCTCGAGTCCGACTCACTTTTAGATTAATCAGACTGTCAAGACCAGCTTGCTCTCCGTACAGGTAGTATGCCTCCTTCCCTCCTCCTCTGACCTCTGTCCTGTGCACAGTGACAGGAAAACATTACAGCACAGGAGGAGGAGGGGCGGCTTCAGTTCGCTCCACTCTGCAGTGCACTCACTGCACTGTGTGTGTGTCACGCAGCTGGGGAGAGATGCCGGGCCCGGCTTGAATACACAGTAAAGTGGAAGCTTGCGGCGTGCGGGAATGGAGACACCCCGCACAAGCCGCGGGCATTGCCGCTGGACTCTGATTCGCCGGGACTCTGGATCATATTGCAGGACGGTCCCGGCGAATCATCAAGGTTGCGGAATGGGCAAATTAGGCGGCCGCGAGGCGAGGCCTCTTTAAGGGGGTGAGGCCTCTTTAAGGGGGTGAGGCCTAAGGCGACCGCCTAATTAGCCTAATTAGAGAGCCGCCTCTGATGGAACGTGTTTACCAAACATGTAAATATTGCAGAATATACAGCCTCATGCTACATGACTAAGCTCCATTTGATGCTGAATAAACGAAATTATTAATGTATTTTAAATAGAAAATTAACTTTAGATAGATTTTTACTTCAAAAGCATTTTATTAAAATAAATTTGATAACAAATAAAAAAAATCGATTTTAAATAAAAAAAACACGATTTTTTTTTTTTAGATAAAAAAAAAAAACATTGATTTATATCTACTCTGCCTAAATATAAAAACAAAAATGTACCTCTACTAGAATTTGAGAGCCTTAGAGTGCTTTCACACTCGCAACGCCCGGGCGTTGGCGGTAAAGCGCCGCTATTTTTAGCGGCGCTTTACCGTAGTTTTTGTGGCGCTTTTCGGCCGCTAGCGGTGCGCTTTTAAGCCTTGTTAGCGGCCAAAAAATGGTTAAAAGCGCCGCTGCAGCGGCACTATGCCGGTGGTGCTGCCCATTGATTACAATGGGCAGGAGGACTTTAGGAACGGTGAGTTCACCGCTCCTAAAGCGCTACAAAGAAGCTGCTGGCAGGACTTTTCTTGACGCCCTGCTAGCGCAACGCACCAGTGTGAAAGCACTTGGACTTTCACACTGGGTTTGCAGCTGAGGCTTTTTACAGGCACTATTTGTAGCGCTAAAGCGCCTGAAAAATGCCTCCAGTGTGAAAGGGGTCTTATGATTTTGGAGTGCAGGCTTGCTTTTCTTGTCTTTGCACCTGTTAAGTGATGAGCTCCGGTGGGTTTGGATTAGAATCTGAATTCTGAACCCACATGTGTGAGCCCATCAGGAAGCTGTTACCTGCAATCATCCGAGGCCTCGGTGTTCCCTGCCTTGCAGCTATATGTATACAAAGGGACATCATGACACATAAACACATGTCAATGTGTGTCAGCATGTGCAGATATGCATTATGACACACAATGCCATTCAAAAAGTATATAGCAATGTGCTTTAAAATTGAACAACGCGCGTTATCGTTTGTCAACACATGTTGACATGCATTGTGATGCATGAAAATATTGCAGAATATACAGCCTCATGCTACATAACTAAGCTCAATTTCATGCTGAAAAAAAAATATTAATGCATTTTAACCACTTCCATACTGGGCACTTATACACCTTTCTGCCCAGACCAATTTTCAGCTTTCTGCGCTGTTGCACTTTGAATGACAATTGCGCGGTCATGCTACACTGTACCCAAACTAAATTTTTATCATTTTGTTCCCATAAATAGAGCTTTCTTTTGGTGGTATTTGATCACCTCTGCGATTTTTATTTTCTGCTAAAATTTTTTAAAAAAGACCGAAAATTTTGAAGAAAAAAAAAGGTTTTTTTTTGTTTCAGTTACAAAACTTTGTAAATAAGTACGTTTTCTCCTTCACTGATGGGGCGGCACGGACGGGCACGGATAAGGCGGCACGGATAAGGCGGCATGGATGGGCACAGATAGGCGGCACGGATGGGCACAGATGGGCACTGATAGGCAGCATGGATGGGCACTGATAGGTGGCACGGATGGGCATGGATGGGCACTGATAGGTGGCATGGATGGGCACTGATAGGTGGCACTGTACTGTACTAATGGATGCCAATCAGTGCCAAACAATAATGGCTGCCAATCAGTGGTGCCCATTGTGGGCACTGATTGGCATCCATTGTGGGCACTGATTGGCATCCATTACTTGTGTATATAATTAGCATCCCTGGTGGTCTAGTGTGGAATACCTATAGGTGGCATCCCTGGTGGTCCAGTGTGGGCATCCTCGGGGGGGCTGCGCTGATAATGGATCAGCACAAACCCCCCCCTCCTGTCAGAGGAGCAGCCGATCGGCTCTCCTCTACTCGCGTCTGACAGACGCGAGTGAGGAAAAGCCGATGACTGGCTTTTCCTGTTTACATCGTGATCAGCCGTGATTGGACACCGTCGGAGACTCTTTACCTAGATCGGTGTTGCGGGGTGTCAGACTGACATCCCGCAGCAACGATCGCCGCGATTTGCGCCCCCGGGGGCGCGCAGCGGCTCAAAATCCTGAGAACGCCATATGACGTCCAGTCAGGATTTTGAAACCACTTTGCCGCCGTCAATCTGTTATAGGGCGGCAAGTGGTTAAATAGAAAACGATCTTTACATAGATTTTTACTCCAAAAAGAATTTTATTAAAATACATTTGATAACCAATAAAAAAATAAAAATATATTATATTTTTTTTAGATTTTAATAAAAAAAATCATTGATTTATATCCACCCTGCCTAAAATTAAAAACAAAAATGTACCTCTACTAGAATTTGAGAGCCTTATGATCTTGGAGTGCAGGCTTGCTTTTCTTGTCTTTGCACCTGGTGATAAGTGATGAGCTCCGGTGGGTTTGGATTAGGATCTGAACCCACATGTGTGAGCCCGCCAGGAAGCTGTTACCTGCAATCATCCGAGGTCTTGGTGTTCCCTGCCTTGCAGCTATATGTATACATAGGGACATCATGACACATAAACACATGTTGATGTGTGTAAGCATGTGCAGATATGCATTATGACATTCAACAAAAAGTATATAGCAATGTGCTTTAGAATTGAACAATTATCGTTTGTATATTATCATTATGATGCATTGTGATTGGGTATTTTTTGCAAGGTGAAATTTCATCACATTCACTGAGCTAAGGGGAAAATTCCCTTGCAAAGTGATGGATTATTTGCCTTTAGCAAATTAACCTCAGGATGTGAAATCTCTCAAATGAGACACCAGACAACACAAAATAAACTGTTGGGTTTTAACCCTTTCCAATTGTTATCCAAAACGAAAAAAGCTTACAATGGTGCAACATGAAGTATGCATAAAAGGAAATGAGGGCAATTCCTTTTTTTTAAGCAGTTCTCATCAGAACGGGTGTCCCTCATCACTTGTCCTGGTGACAGCTATAACATTTTGGATTTCCTATTGCTTTCCGTCTCAGTGACTATGGTCATCAAGTCAAATAGAGGTGGTAAAGAGACTGAAAACTACCTAGCAGAGATGCAGACACCAATAAACCTTGACAGGGGTACTATTCCTCCCTTACTGTATTCCATTTTCTATTTGTTTTTGTTGCTGCAGATCGTTGGTTTTCCCTTCTGACTTGGATGAACTACGGGAATTGGCTGACTTCCTGCAGGACTATAAAAGAGAGCACCATGGCTATGTTACTGTTTTGTTCTGCAGTGCGTACTTGTACAAGCAGACTTTTGCTATTCCTGGATCCAGCTTCTTGGTAAGAGTCAGAGAAGTCATTTATAAAGGGGTGCACTTAAGGAATGATGGCAAACAAGCTCTACCTCTTTATCTAGCAGTCATAATACATTTTTTATGTAAAAAAAAATTAGAGCTGAATTGCAGGTAAATATGGAAAAAACATTGCAGTTTTGTAGTTGGTAAAAAACGTTAAATGTATGTTTATATGCAGCTACGGTAAGTTGGCTGCACATAGATTGTTAATCGACTTCTGTTGAAGGCCCCTTTCACACGGGGCGGATCCGTTGGATGGACGCCGCTAGCTCAGCGGGGGATCGTGCAGTTGATCCCCGCTGAGCAGGCGGATGACAGGTCCGTCTCCGCTCACTGTGCTGAGACGGACCTGTCAGAGCCCTGCTGTTCTCTATGGGGAGATCAGATGAAAACGGACCGCCTGTCCGTTTTCATCTGATCCGATCTGCTGGATTGATGGCGAACATATCGCCATCCATATGTTTTTAGCGGATCTTGTCAGATCGGATGGCAGGCGGGTGTAAGCAGACACCTATCCGCTGACATCTGCCTGCCCATAGAAGTCAATGGGTGGCCCGCTCGGATCCGCCTGAAAAACGGACAGGCGGATCCGATCGTGTGAAAGGGGCCAAAGGTACGTGAGAAAATTGTGTTGATCATTGGCTGCAGATGCTAAACAGTGTATATTGACAGCGGCAATACAATTTCCTGACTGAGGGGGGATGGGGAAATGCGATTCTGCCATCTGCCTCATTTGTGTGGATAAAGGAATCGTTTAGTTTTTGTTTTTTTCAGCACATTGAATCCCTACACACCACTAGTTTTATTTCTGGCAGCTCAGGTCGGAGCCGCTGTACTAACAATCCAAATCTCCCCTGCTGTTCTATTGTGTTCTGACAGGGGGACGGCCCCCCCACCAGAACACAACAGTCAACGCTCTTAGCCATTGGCTGAGAGCACGGAACAGGAGCCGGTAAGCTGCTAGTTTTCCAGCATGCTCGTCCGACAGAAGCCGGCCGAACCGACTGCCATACATTTTTATTAAACTGACCAATGTTGCCCGACATTTGGCATGTGTGTTACTAGGCTTAAGTATAGTGCCTTTAAAAAGTATTCATACCCCTTGAAATTTTTTGCACATTTTGTCATGTGATAGACCAACACAAATTGGCACATAATTGTAAGGCGTGCATTTGTATTCAGTCCCTTTTACTCTGATACCTCCAACTAAAATCTATTGGAAACAATTGCCTTCAGAAGTCACATAATTAGTAAATAGAGTCCACCTGTGTGTAATTTTATCTCAGTATAAAGACAGCTCTGTGAAGCCCTCAGAGGTTTGTTAGAGAACCTTGGTGAACAAACGGCATCATGAAGGCCAAGGAACACATCAGACAGGTCAGGGATAAAGTTGTGGAGAAGTTTAAAGCAGGGTTAGGTTATATAAAAAATATCCCAAGCTTTGAACATCTCACAGAGCACTGTTCAATCCATCATCCGAAAATGGAAAGAGTATGGCACAACTGCAAGCCTACAAAGACATGGCCATCCAACTAAATTGAATGGTCGGGCAGGGAGAGCATTAATCGGAGAAGCAGCCAAGAGGCCCATGGTAACTCTGGAGGAGCTGCAGAGATCCACAGCTCAGGTGGGAGAATCCTTCCACAGGACAACTATTAGTCGTACACTCCACAAATCTGGCCTTTATGGAGTGGCAAGAAGAAAGCCACAAGAAGTCCTGTTTGCAGTTTGTGAGAAGCCATGTGGGGGACACAGCAAACATGTGGAAGAAGGTGCTCTGGGCAGATGAGACCAAAATTGAACTTTTTGGCCTAAAAGCAAAACGCTATGTGTGGTGGAAAACTAAAGCCTGGTACACACGATCGGATTTTCTGCGGAAAAAGCGTAGGACTTTTGTCCGAAGGGCGTTGGCCATGAACTTGTCTTGCATACAAATGGAAAGGAATTGTTGGCCAACAAACACGAAACTACGTGGTTTTTCAGCTCTTTAGCGACACCCTTTGGGCAACTTTTGCTAATGTTGCGTTTATGGTTAGCATTGCTTCTGAGCATGTTTTGTACTTTTGGATTTTTTTACGAAGGACTTCTGTACACACGATCAGATAATCTGATAACACACATTTGTTGTCGGAAAATTTTAAAGCATGCTATCCAACATTGTTGGCGGAAAATCCGACAACAATTGTCCGATGGAGCATACAAACGGTCGGTCATAACAGCCTGTCATCACACAATTCCCATTGAAAAATCCAATCGTGTGTACGGGCAGGGCCGCCATCAGGGGGTACAGGCATTACACCTGTAAGGGGCCTGAATGTTCCCAGGGGCCCGGTCGCCCCCCCCCCTTCTCAGCTTGCGGCTCAATTCGCGGCAGCCCCCTCCGGTTCTCAATTCGCGACAGCCCCCCCGGTTCTCTGCTCCAGGGGGCCCATGCCTGAAGCTGTGTGAGGGGCCCCAAAATTTCTGATGGCTGCCCTGTGTATGGGCCTTATCACTGCACATCACCCTGAACAGGTGGCAGCATCATGTCGTGGAGATGCTTTTCTTCAGCAGGGACAGGGAAGCTGGTCAGAGTTGATGGCACAGGCATTATTGGCAATACCTCAGTCTTCTCTATCTCCAATACAAAATTTAACACAATTATTTATCCTCCACCGGGTACACTATACACCAGAGAAATTATTCAAATGGAAATGTCGAGATACAGACCAATGTCCAAGATGTAAAGGGAGAGTTGCTAATTTAATACATATGCTATAGAAATGCCCTAAACTCCATCGCTATTGGTCTGGGGTGGTATCTATGATCAATAGTGTATTTGAGATTGGGTTGCTTATTGAGCCTGGGGGATGTCTTCTGGGTATACTGGATGAATCAAGAATCCCGGTGGAATATATTGCTTCAATAAACCGAAGTCTATTCCAGGCTCGTAAGCTCATTGCACAAAAGTAGTTATCACCACATCCACCTACTGTAGCAGAATGGAAAATACAAGTAAGGGAAACTTTAATGAAGGAAAAGTATACTTTCTTACATAGAGTTTGTTTATGGAAATATGAAAAAATATGGAGAAGGTGGTTTGATATTTTGGAGGTATGATGAGAAAGGAGAGGTTGGATGAGGGAGGGGTGGGGGTAGGGGAGTGAGAGCATTTTCTTCCCTCTCAATTACCGGCTGGGTTGTATGTTGTTGTTTTTGTTTGTATATAAAATAAATAAAAAGATGATTTGATTAAAAAGAGTTGATGGGAAGATGGGTGGAGCCAAATTTCATATTATTTAGGTACTTGTATAGCGCCGTCAATTTTATGCAGCACTTTGCATATACATTGTACATTCACATCAAATACAGGGCAATCTTAGAAGAAAACCTGTAAAGCCCTGTACACACGATCGGATTTCCTATGGATTCTAAACCGATGGATTTTTCCATCGGAAATCCGATGAAGCTGACTTCCATCAGTCTTGCCTACACACCATCAGTCAAAAATCCGACCGTCCCAAACGCCGTGACGTAAAACACTCCGACAAGCCGAGAAAAATTAAGTTCAATGCTTCTGAGCATGCGTCGACTTGATTCTGAGCATGCGTGGGTTTTTTTGTCCGATGGATTTCCACACAGACGATCGGAATTTGCTATCGTTTTTTTTTCCCCATCAGATAAATTTAAAACATGTTCTATTTTCTCAAGACGTCTTCCAAGACGGCACAATGAGAGATGACTAGTCCACCTGACAGATAACACAATCAATCAAAGAGGTTAAAAACCCCACCCCTCCCTGTGCTCCTCAGTTTTTGATTGTGTTTCCCCACAGCGAAACCGTTTGTTATTTTCTAAAGACCTAAAGGCCTGGTGCTGGAGGTCTCCCCCTGGGACCTAGGTCGAACGCTTAGGAAGCCTCTGGACCTAGCAGGACGGGCTCATCCTTTCTGGGGGGTCCCCCTTTTGTTGTAACATGCTCAGGGGGGAAGGAATAGCCTTGAAGAACCCCCCCTGAGATTTCTGAAGCCCTAAGGTACAGGGTACCTGGAAGCTTCAGGGGCCAAATGTTTCCTCTTTTTTCTCCCTACCTGGTGGGTGTCCACTTCGGAGGGGGGGCTGGCAGGGCTCCCGCAGATGTGGTGGTGAACCCAGCGTTGAAGCGCTGTTCTGGCTATTGGCGCCGCTCAGGCATGTGCGGTGCCATTTTCCCATGGCCTGGAGGACTCATTGATTTCCTCCTCTAGCGCCCGGAATGACGTCACCGCGCGCCGCGCCACTTCCGGTTTCCGGTCTACGGCAAGATGGCGACGGCCGGCGTCTTTTCAGCCAGCTTCCACTATAAAGATGCCAGGAAAAGAGGCGCCCATTCCTCCTGTTTGCTCTTAGCGACACGGTTCGAGCCCGGATGGAGCATGAGGAAAGGCCCGGTACGGCCAAGGCTACAGAGGAGGCCACAGGAGGTGAGTCCTACCCAGCCAGCAGGGGTTATGATGGGGGAGGTACCCTGACTCTTCCCCCTTTTGCTCTGCACAGGGGTGTTTGGTACTAAAAAATTCCCTGTGTATATTTGTTTTTTCTGCAGGAGGGGACGTCACTGCCCAGGGGTCTACCAGCCGTCCCTCTAAAGCCCCTGCTCGCATCAAAAGATGTGGCTACTGCAACGATAGGTTGCCTCCAGACTATTCCAGACCTTTCTGCTTTAAATGCATTCAGAAATTGGCTGGAAAAGAAACATCTCAGGTCATGAAAGACTTCCTGTCTGTCCAGACCCAGATGCTGACTACGCTTAAGGAATTTCAATCCTCACTCAGGTCTAGGGAACCAGAACCTCAGACAAGTGGGGGGGGGCTCTTCCTCTCAGGAGAGTTCTTTGACTCCCAGGGTGGTTAAAAGACGCCCGCAGCCTCTAAAATCCCTACCTTCACAGGGTTCGGAGCCAGAGGAGGATTCAGATATCTCCGATCGAGAAGTATCTGATGAGGGTCTGGTGGATAGTCAGGCAGAGGACGAGGAAGAGGGCTCCAGGCCAGGAAGGCGCATCTTCTCGGCCGATGATATGGAGGGCCTCCTTGGGGCAATTTATGCTTCTGAGGAGATCCAGGAGCCTGCGGAACAGGTTTCCGCACAGGATAGAATGTATCGGGGTTTGTTGAAGTCTCAACCCAGAACCTTCCCCGTACACCAGGCACTGAAGGACATTATCCTTCAAGAATGGAAGGATCCTGAAAGGAAGCTTTTAAGACCAAAAACGTGGAAACGTAGGTGCCCCTTTAAGGAGGAAGATGAAGATAGGTTCTTCAAAACACCCAGATTGGATGCTTCCTTAGCCCAGGTATCCAAACAGTCTGACCTCTCCTTTGAGAATACTGGTAACCTCAAAGATCAGATGGACCGGCGTGCTAAAACCACCTTGCGGAGGGCCTGGGAAGCCAATGCGGCAGCCATGAGCCCGGCGCTGGCTTCAGCATGCGTAGCCAGGAATGCAGATGCATGGATCTCAAAATTAACGGACCATGTTTCAGGCACTTCCAAATCCAAGGAAGTCTTGGAGTCGTTGCAGCTAATAGGTAGCGCAGTGGCGTACCTAGCGGACGCAGCGGTAGAAACCGTAAGAACCACCGCAAAGACTGGAGCCCTCTTAAACTCTGCTAGAAGAGCTGTATGGGTTAAAACCTGGGATGGTGATAGTGCATCCAAGACCCGTTTATGTGGTCTCCCATTTGAGGGCTCCCTTCTTTTCGGTACAGGACTTGACCAAGCCCTGTCCAGGACCACCGAAAAGGGTAAGAAATTTCCTACCAAACCTAAAAAGGAAAAAAGGAGATTTTTTCGAGGCCCCCAGGGTAAGAACCGGTCTTCAGACAAAAGACCTGTCAATACTAGGAGGTGGAGTGCTGGCAAGGACAAACAGAAGGGAGGTATCCTTTTCTCCAGCCAAAAGCCTAATGACAAGAACTCTAAGTGACGTAAGGGTAGGGGGAAGGCTTTCCCAGTTTCTCCCCAGATGGGAAAGCATATCTCAGAGCCCCCATGTCCTCCAAATTTTAAAAGAGGGCTACAAGCTAGAGTTCCTTCACTCCCCTCCCCCGAAGTTTCTGGTAACACATCTACCCAGGGACCCCTTAAAAGCTGCAGGTCTGGTACAGAATGTCTCAGAACTGGAAAGACAGGGAGTAGTTATCCCGGTACCTACAGAACAACAAGGTATGGGCGTCTATTCCCACGTTTTCGTTGTTCCAAAGCCATCAGGGAAGCATCGGCTTATAATAAACTTGAGACCCTTGAACGCTTATCTGCGTCGCAAGAGGTTTCGGATGGAGAGCGTGTACACTCTCAGGAAGCTTCTTCTGAGGGGGGTGTTCATGGTGACCATAGACCTAAAGGACTCCTATCTACACGTCCCGATATTCCCAGCACATCAGGCCTTCCTCAGGTTTGCAATCACTTCCGCCCAGGGAGTGCAGCATTGGCAGTTTGCTGCGCTTCCCTTCGGACTGTCCTCCAGTCCAAGAGTCTTTACAAAGATCATGGCGGAGGTGATTGCTTACCTGCACCTGCAGGGTATAGCAGTAGTCCCCTACCTCGACGATCTGCTTCTCTACAATCAGAGTCGAGATCTCCTTCGTGCAGACCTGGCCAGGGTCGTGAGCACCTTGGAAAGCCTGGGGTGGATCATCAACAAAGAAAAATCCTCGATGGTCCCAGAACAGAAGAAAGTCTACTTGGGATTCCTAGTGGATTCCTTAGAAAGGAAACTTGTTTTACCCCGGGACAAGGTCCAAGGTCTTATGACAACGGTCAGGTCTATGTTGGAGGCAGAGGAATCCTCCTTCAGAAGCATCATGCGGGTGCTGGGTCTAATGACCTCTTGCATCCCAGCGGTGCCGTGGGCTCAGCTCCACTCCAGACCTCTCCAAGAATTCCTTCTATCCTCTTGGGACGGATCAAGGGAATCCCTAGACTATAGGGTCCCCATCCCAGTTGTAGCAAAGGAATCTCTGAGGTGGTGGCTCCTTCCTCAGAATTTGCTGGTGGGTCATCTGTGGAGTCAGTCCAACCCTCTCAGGATAACCACAGATGCAAGCGCCTGGGGTTGGGGGCTCACTTAGACGAGCTCGGGGTTCCTGGAACCGAGGTCAGAAGGGCGCCTCCTCAAACCTCCGGGAATTGTTGGCGGTCCGGGAGGCTCTAAAGGCCTTCGAGGAGAGAGTCAGGGGCCGAGAGGTCCAGATTCTATCCGACAATGCCACCACAGTGGCATTCCTGAACCATCAGGGAGGCACCAGGTCGCGTACCCTTCTGGCTTTGTCTCTGGAGATCCTGAGCTGGGCAGAGCTCCTGATTCCCTCTATCACAGCGGTTCACATAAAAGGGGTTCACAACGTAGAGGCAGACTTTTTAAGTCGCCACCCGATTCTCCAGGGAGAATGGGAGTTGAACACAGAGGTGTTCGATCTGGTGTGCCAACGGTTCGGCAATCCTGAGATAGACCTCTTCGCCCGCAGGGAAAACAAAAAGCTAACGAGGTTCTTTTCCCTGACCCGGGAATGGGGCTCAGAGGGAGTGGATGCGCTGGCCCAGGTGTGGAGTTTTCATCTGGCCTATGCCTTTCCCCCTCTGGGTCTGATTCCGAGGATCCTGCAGAAGCTGGACCTCTCAGAATGCTGTCTCATTTTGGTCACCCCCCTGGTGGCCCAAGAGAGCCTGGTTTCCCACTCTGGAGAACTGGTCTGTAGCTCCCCCTCTCCATCTACCAGTTCGGTCAGACCTTCTTCTTCAGGGTCCGGTCTTCCACCCAGAGCCCAGCTTCTTCAAACTGACGGCCTGGTGCTTGAAAGGCAGAACCTGCGGGAGAAGGGCTGTTCAGAGAGAGTGATCACCACTCTCCTCTCTAGTAGAAAGGAGGTCACCAGGCGGATTTATGCTAAGGTGTGGGGGGTCTTCTCTCGCTGGTGTTCAGAGAGAGGTTTCCCAACAGGAAACTTCGGTCATTCTGGAATTTCTCCAGGATGGAGTTGATCTGGGGCTGGCTACCAAGACACTAAGAGTTCAGGTAGCAGCCTTATCTTACTTCCTGGACAGAAGATTGTCCCAGGACCCGTTGATTAAAAGATTCTTGTCAGCTAGGGACAGAATGTCTCCAGTACAGATCTCTAGGGTTCCACCCTGGGATCTCTCCTTGGTTCTAGAACAGTTATCTAAGGCTCCGTTCGAGCCTTTAGACAGTATTTCTATTAAACTTCTCACAGTTAAGTTTACCTTTCTGCTGGCGATAACGACAGCCAAAAGAGTAGGTGATATGCAGGCTCTGTCAATTAAAGAGCCGTTTTTTCGTTTATTTGAGGACAGGGTTGTTCTCAGGCAGGACCCCCTGTACCTTCCCAAGGTAGTATCAAAATTTCATAGAACACAGGAAATAATACTCCCTTCTTTTTGTTCCAATCCCCAGAATGAAAGGGAGGCTTCCTTTCATTGTTTGGATGTCAGACGATGTCTGCTTTCTTATTTGGATAGAGTTAGCATTTTCAGAAAATCCAGCCACTTATTTATTAATTTTTCTGGTCAGAAAAAGGGCCAACAGGCTTCTAGAGTAACCATAGCTAGGTGGATAAAACAAGCAATCTCCCTAGCTTATGACCAGGCTGCTAAGACAGCCCCGAAGGTTAAGGCACATTCCACTCGGTCTCTGGCGACCTCCTGGGCAGAAAGGGCCGGAGCTTCGGTCGAACAAATCTGCCAAGCTGCGACATGGTCAAGCCAGAACACTTTTTTGAAACATTATAGAGTGGAGTTGCTGTCGCCTCAGGACCTCTCATTTGGTAGGAAGGTCCTGCAAGCGGTCGTCCCACCCTAAGGTGCAAATTACTTGCTTCTCTCTCATTGTGCCGTCCTGGAAGACGTCTTGAGAAAAGTACCAGTTACTTACCGGTAATGGTCTTTCTGGTAAGTCTTCCAGGACGGCAGGCCTACTTCCCACTGCTCTGGTTAAGTATATTAATATATATATATAGAGTTGTTGTGGTATGTTGTTTTCACTCTCGTGTACTAGTGTGGAGTACTTTTTCACAAACTGAGGAGCACAGGGAGGGGTGGGGTTTTTAACCTCTTTGATTGTGTTTCCTGTCAGGTGGACTAGTCATCTCTCATTGTGCCGTCCTGGAAGACTTACCAGAAAGACCATTACCGGTAAGTAACTGGTACTTTTTCCTCACCAATGGGAAAAAAGACCAATGGGGCCCATACACGATCGGTTTGTCCGATGAGAAAAGTCCATAGGACTGTTTTCATCTGTAAAACCGATCGTGTGTACACAGCATTAGAGTCTGCAAAAGTCTTGAGAGTGGGGCGGAGGTTCACCTTCCAGCAGGACAACGACCCTAAACATACAGCCAGAGCTACAAGGGAATGGTTTAGATCAAAGCATATTCATGTGTTAGAATGGTCCAGTAAAAGTCCAGCCCTAAATCCAATTGAGAATCTGGCAAGACTTGAAAATTGCTGTTCGCAGACTCTCTCCATCCAATCTGACAGAGCTTGAGCTATTTTGCAAAAAAGAATGGGCAAAAATTTCAAATTGTGGAAAATTTTAAGGGGTATGAATTATTTTTCAAGGCACTTTATATGTCTTGATATCAGCATTCTGTATGCAGCAGCACTTAGACTTAAGCCTCGTACACACAGCCAGTTTTCTCGTCAAGAAACGACAAGAAAACTGCCGGGAGAGCTTTCTTGCCGAGAAAACCGTCTGTGTGTACGAGGCTTTCAGGTTTCTCGTCAAGAAAACTGGCCAGAATCTTGACGAGAAAAATAGAGAACATGCTCTCTATTTTCTCGTCGAGATTCTCGTCGGCCTGTTTCCTGAAACCCGAGAGTGTGTACGCTTACCTGTCGCACTGGAAACCCGCGCATGCTCGAAATGACTTAGACGCATGCGCGGTAGCTTCCTAGGCATAGGTAGGGTGTAGCAAGATGGCGGTGGCATCGAATGTCACGAGCGCACGCTCATCGTAGTCGATGACGTCACCGCGTTCGTTCCATTCAAAAGAATGGCGGTTCTTTTGAATCGAGCGCGTGTACACTCGGCCGGGACAAGATTCTTGTCAAGAAGCTTGTTAGGAAAAACAACGTGTTTTTTCCTGACGAGATTCTCGGCCATGTGTATGAGGCTTAAGAGAGGGATGGTCAGAACTAGCAGCCAACCAGGAAGAGGTATGGACAGTGATGTTTCATCAATGTGCTGCTTCTCCTTCATTGAGCAATCCAGCAGACCTGCTGGAAATGTGTATTTGAGCAAGCTGTGCTACTGTTGTAGTGGAGGTTGAGGAAACTGTCCGACAAGGGGTACCTGGGTTACAAATTTATCATTGGGTAACATATGTTATGTATCGTATTGCAATTTTAGTTTGCTTAAAATTCAGGTTTAATGGCACAATGTGCTATGGGAGGCATATTCAGTATGTTTCATATTGAAAGCTTCATTGTTTATCACTCCAAAGCTTGCAAAAAAAAAAAAAAAAAAAGACACATTTTACTAGTTTAGTTACTAGTTCTTGGGTAATGTGAACAAAATGCCTATCAGCATGGGTTGGGGATGGTAAAAAAAAAATAGTTTTAGCCAGGACTGGAGCTTTAGCAGTGTAATGATTGATTATAATTATTCTGTGTCCTTTTTGTTGTGCTTGTTGTCTCTAAGCTTTATCCTGTGCCTCTGCAGAATCTTCTAGGTGGAGCTCTGTTTGGACCCTGGCACGGCCTGTTTTTGTGCTGCACACTGACTTCACTGGGTGCCACATTCTGCTACCTGCTCTCTCACTCTTTTGGCAAGCAGATTGTAGTCATGTACTTTCCAGAGAAGGTGTCCATGCTGCAGAAAAAGGTAAGTAAGCGTATGTGATTATACATTTGCCAAAATGATTATGTATGTGGTGGGCCAGCTTTACACTTTCTGCCTCTCTACACCAGCTGTCTTGTGTCACCTTTCAACCTAAGGCACACTGAGAGCCGGTTCACACTGGGGCAACACGACTTCCAGCGCGACTTTACGAGGCAACTTCAAGTTTCCTCCAGGACAGGCGACTTTGCCAGTGGCCAATCAAACAATAATCAGCTCTGTGGAAGGGAGGGGTTTGCCTGAGAAAACTATTTTCTCTTCCTGTAAAGTTGCTTCAGTTAAGACACTGATCCGACTTTGGAGGCGACTTCCATTGAAATCAATGGGTACAAGTCGCGTAGAAGTCGTTTTCAAGTAGTACAGGAACCTTTTTTGAAGTCGGAGCGACTTCTGTAGTGTGCATAAAGACGGCTCCATAGACTAACATTACAGCGCGACTTGGGGCGTCTCGGGGCGACCTGAAGTCGGATCCTGAGTCGCCCTGGTGTGAACCGGCTCTAACAAGACCAACCATCATAGCTTCACAAAGCATGCCTAGTCCATGGCGGGAGCTTTTGGAAAAACAAAACAATTAGGGAAAATTCCCTTCTTAAAAAGTTATCACGATGGGGTTTATTTACTAAAGCCGGAGAGTGCAAAATCACTCACTTCTGCATAGAAACCAATCAGCTTCTAACTTCAGCTTGTTCAATTAAGCTCAAGTGAGCCTGAATTTGCACTCTCCAACTTTAGTAAATAAACGCCTATGGAAGAAGGTTTCCCCTTTTCCTATCATAACAGTGAAATATTGTATTACCCAATGCTTTCTGTCCCAGTGACAATGATCACCGGGATAAATAGAGAGGGCAAATCTGCGCAGCAGGGACACAGACAGCAATACAAATTTGACAGCTTCCAACCCTTCCTCCTTCTAAAGCTAACAGAAAAAAAAAAAAAAAAACAGTTTTGGCCTTATGCTGACCATACATTTTACAATCTGATTGAACAATCGCTATTAGCTCTGACAAGAAGTACCGTATGTAGTGCCTTGAAATTACACTACACATATTCTCTGCATACAGTAAGAACCTATCCGCAAAATACAGATGAAATAAATATAAAGAAACCAATACGTATGTTGTGGAAGTGCCTGCCTGATTGGATACAAGCGAACTGCATAGTTCAGGTAGGTCCTCATTTTACAAACTTTTGGTAGATCGAAAGTTGATTGTGAGAGATGATGGTAAGATTGTATCATGTATAGTGACCTTTTAGATGCACTTGTTATAAATTTAGTAATATATAAACAAACCATTTTAAAGGTAAGGCTCCATGTACACAGAAGCTGATAAACTGCCGTTTTATTGGCGTTTTTTTAAAAAGCCCATTAACTGCACTCTGTTAGCCTATGTGTTCATGTACACATAACGTTTTTTTAGCTTTAATGGGCTTTTTTCTGAACGCAAGAAATTTGTGTTCAAAATGCCGTTTTTCGACAGAAAAAAACGCAAAACGCTCAAACGCTGGCCGCGATTGTTTTTTTGCGTTTTTTGGTCCATTAAAAGGAAAAAAAAATTTTTTTCCTTTTCCTCTTTTTAAAAAAAAAAAAAAAAATTGCTACACTGAAAAACGCTAATAAAAGCTAGTAAAAAAAACGCTGCTAAAAGCTAGCTTTTTCTGCTGCTTTAAAAACGACCGTTTTTGAGCTTCTGTGTACATGGAGCCTTAGTCTACCTTTTGTAAACATGTTTCTTACACCCTTTCCATCCCAGTTTGCTTTTAGCTCTCATAATTGTCCTGTCCCCACCATGCAGCCTAGCACATTCCCTGCATTCTGTCACTAATGAAGACATTAGCACATAGGTTTACCACCCCAACCTCCTCACCGATCCTCTTTTATAATATCTTAACCCCCCCCCCTTCACATTGTAGCAATTTGACAAGTCACATCCTATTGCCGGCAAGGCACTGTTCAAATCAATGCGACACTGACTTTGAGTTGCCGCATAAATTTGAAAAAGTAGTACATGCACTACTTTTGCGATTTAGGCTGTGACTTCAATAGCCACACAGATGTCTTCAAAGTCACAACCCAAAGTCGCACTGAGATGCAGCTCTGAAATTGTGCGATTTCAGGTTAAGTCGCACAATTTCAAAGCCACAGTCAATGTGAACGGGGGCTAATAGTAGGTTCACACTGGTGTGCTGTAGTCTGGCCACAGTGCGATTTGTATATTCAGTTTACCCAGAGTTTTAGGTGCGCTCCCATTCAATTCTATTAGACTGTCTGTTTTCACGAAAGCAAATTACAGTCTTGCGTGCTGCATCTTTGATGCGCAATCAGAAAACACACAGTCCACTAGAATTCATCAGGAGCACACCTAAAACTGCAAGTAAATCACACATACAATCGCACTGTGGTCAAACCAAAGCGCACCAGTGTGAAACCGCTATACGGCTAGGTTCACGCGCAGTCAGGATCATGCACAAAATTGTGGTTTTCTTGACAAACACAGAAGCTCACTGTCCTTTAGTAGATACACAGCAGTGCCATTGATTGTTAAAGGCACCCCCAAAAAGGGTCTTGGACTTCCTTTCCACATTTCCAAATTGGCACCACTGACCACTACCCCATATGTGTGCACCCATTACTCTCAGGTTGCTGCAGTGCAACACTTTAAGTACTATTATAGTGCATGTCACAAACATTACTCAGTGGGGGATCGTTCCTCTGATCCCCGCTGAGCAGGCGAATGACAGGTCCGTCTCCGCTCACTGTGCTGAGATGGACCTGTCAGAGACCCGCTCTCCTCTATGGGGAGATCGGATGAAAACGGATCGATAGGCTTTCCATCTGTCTGGATTTCACTGACAGGATCGGGTGTCAGCGGACATGTAACCGCTGACATCCGCCGCTCCATAGGAGTGAATGGAGGTTCTGATCAGGTCCGCCTGAAAAACTGATAGACAGACCTGATCGGAAAGCCTGTGTGAAAGGGGCCCAAGTCCGAACCCGAGGGGGCGCACTTTGCCCTGGGCGCTGGATGACCTTGTCCCAGCACTGGTTACAGTTACACTCGGCTTAGTGTGAAACCTGCCAGTGTCACCGCCAATCAGTGCCATCTGTCAGTGCCACCCGCCACTGCCACCCAGTTCCACCAGCCAGTGCCACCCGCCCCTGCCAGCCAGTGCCACCCGCCCCTGCCAACCAGTTCCAATTGCCAGTGCCACTGCCAATCAGTGCCATCTGTCCCAAACTAGTGCCATCTGTCAGTTCCAAACCAGTGCCATCTGACAGTTCCAAACCAGTGCCACCTGCCAGTGCCAATAGTGCCATCTGTCAGTTCCAAACCAGTGCCACCTGCCAATGCCAACCAGTGCCATCTGTCAGTTCCAAACCAGTGCCACCTGCCAGTGCCAATGCCATCTGTCAGTTCCAAACTAGTGCCATCTAACAGTTCCAAACCAGTGCCACCTGCTAGTGCCACCTGCCAGTGCCATCTGTCAGTTCCAAACCAGTGCCACCTGCCAATGCCAACCAGTGCCAGCCACTGCCATCTGTCAGTTCCAAACCAGTGCCACCTGCCAGGTCCAACTAGTGCCATCTGTACTGAGGACATCAAGTGTGTGCTAGAGTGACAGGAGTAAGCCAGGAGTGGAGTGGGTGAGGTGTTTTTTTTTTTTTTGTTTTTTTTTTAAATCAGCCTAAAATATCGGCCACAAAAATCGGCCGCCCCAATTTCTAAATATCGGCATCGGCCAGAGAAAAACCCATATCGATCGACCTCTACACTTACCTGAATTGTGGGGTTCTTCTCCCCAAAACATTGATTTTTCTTTTGTATTCAGTTTGTCTGTGCATGGCTCCACCTACTTAGCCATGTCTTCCATTCACACAGAACAGTAAATGGAAGACTATAGGTCCTATCTGCCATCAATGGAGTACACATTTGGTGACATCACTGTACAATAATCAGTTAATTACCCCCAGCCCTATAACGATAGGTTCATAAGGACCTGAGGCTGGAGGGAAAGTCTGTTGGATCCTGCAATGCCCTGATTGCAACTTCTGTGCTCTGCAAGCTTGAATGCAGAATATTTATAAATGCACATTTACATTTTTGTCAATGTGGGTGCATTTATCATTTTTCTTTCCAAAGGTGGACTACACCTTTTAAGAGATCCAGTAACTATTACCTGACTGTTGCAACGTACATTTATATATGTATCTCTGGCTTATTCAGCAAAAATTTAACAAAGAACACTGACCTATTCACATCAGCGTATTCCCACACAGAAGCTTACTATCTAATAAACCATGAAATTATGAAGGGACAGCACTCGCATTGCCACATCCATAGATAATGGAAATACAACCCTAGGGGTAGCCCCAGGTCAGACTTTAATGGCACAGTAAACAATGAGGATATGGAAAAATATATTCTTTAATAAGACATAAACACATACATGGTATACAAAAGGACATACAAAAATGTTAAAAATCATAATATGATGTGAGCCCAAGTGCATCAATGCGTTTCGCTGTTAGGCTTCTTCAGGACGCATTCGGGATTCGTTAGTTGCAAGGGCAATGAAAACGGGTCTCACTTTCTAAAAACAAAACGGTATGTTTACAATTGGAATAACACACATTTCTTTGAAAACATTGTTCTGTTCAATCAAAAACTCAGAAACATGTGCATGCGTGGGGACAGACATATATTTATATATGTGTGTGTGTATATATATATATATATATATATGTGTGTGTGTGTGTGTGTGTGTGTGTGTGTGTGTGTATATATATATATACACACACCTTGCAGAAGAGTCAATCTTGGTCAGCGTGTAGTAATGGAAGTTTAATCCCATAGAAAAAGGCTCACGAAAAGAGAGCGATTGGTACAACATGGAGTTAAAGAACCCAGCTGAAATACAATCATGACTTAAATTATATATTGCCACTAAGTATAAAATATGGGATAAAACAAATGAATATGGGCTCAGTATATATACATACTGGCTCACTTGGGGTGTCCTCATGTTATCAACTCACTCAGGGGTAAAACATGATGATACAGATAACCGCGAAGGGCAAGAAATAGCCCTATCAAATATAGTTGAATCCAAGTCTTATAATCCAAAAGATCCAGGAAGTACACAAAGCCAACGAAAGATATAACACATTCACAGCCGAATTCTAATACTTGTGGTAGATCTATGAAAAAAATCGCATCTATGATACTACAGCAGACCAACAAGAAAATGTGGTTAAAATAGTAAATGAGGAGACAGATGAATCAGAATATGAATTTTTTATTGTTTGGAAAAGAGTAATTAATGTCAATGGAAAGAAGATGTTATGTGTAAAATAACAGAACTGTTGTATAGTTGTAGCTTATGTCATGCTGTATTACTTTCTTTCTCGTACATCACGGGACACAGAGCGACATAGTCATTACTAATGGGTTATATAGATACCGTCAGGTGCTGGCACTGGCAACTTCCAAAACCGGAAGTACCCTCCCCTATATAAGCCCCTCCCATCCGGGAGCACCTCAGTTTTTTGCCAGTGTCTAAGGTGTTGGCCAAGAAGAAACATGTGTTTTTCACTGAGCTTGCGTACAGGTTCTTTTGGGCCTCAGTAAGCTATTCCGGATCCGACCAAAAAAGCTTCATAGCTAAACGGTCGGTACCCGGGCCTTGCAGAGAAGAGCAAGGTTTTGCCTGTAATGCTTCTCTTAGGAGAGCTGGACCCTGGGATCCAGAGCTCTGGTCATACCCACGACCAAGATGTTTTCTGTGCAGGGTGCTATACAGATCCAGGGGAGTGGAATCCTTGGGAACCCGGTCCCTGAAGGTTTGATTACAATGCCTGCCGTGATAGGTGAAGTTTGGGCTTTTGTGGACCAAACAAAGTCCTGCGGCGGGGAACAGGTAAGTGGGGGCCCCCAGGAACTTGGTTCTATTGGGGGACCCCCAAGCCTAATTTGTCTTTCTGTCTGTTACCTAACGGTATTCCCGCTAATATTCTGTGTATGCCTGTTACTACTGAGAAAATGTAAAAATTTTAATAGTAGGCAAGAAAAAAAAAAAATGTAAGACAGCGGTACCTGTGTTAGACACTAGAGGCCGCTATGGTTCTTTTTCTTGTAATGTGGATTTTTTTCTTCCAGAATCAAATCCAGGCAGTTGGTATGTTCTCTGCTGGGAAGCTGTCTCCTCTGCCCTGTTGCTGCGCTCATCCATCCCCGGGCCCTGCGGCAAAGGGAACCTGGCTCCCATCTAGCTCCTTGTTGTTTTCAAAAAAGGCGCCGAAGGCGCACGTGCCCGCGCGCGTGCGCGTGCACGCGCCTCTATTCATAGAGGCGATCTGGAAAAAGGGGCGGAGCGGGTGGATGACGCTCAGGTGTGCGCCGCGGCGCTACTGCGCATGTGCGGGCGTCCAGCGTGTTTTGAAGCACATTATAGCTGGCTGTTGAAGTGCACAGACAGAGCTAGCAACAATATAAAGGCACATAGAGGCGGTTGATGCAGGCATCCCCTAGAAAGGCACTTTAGTAGACACCAACTGTGATATAGCAGCAATTGTGCTAGACTATTCTCAGTAAAAGTGGTGTATTACGGCTGGAATACCTCAGCTTTAGGCTTAGGAATATGCCGTCCAGAAGCTCCGGAACTGAATCTTCCAGGAAGCGAAGGGGGTCTCATCGGGCTCTGAGGATCTTGGGCATACTTCTGCTGCACCAGTCTCCCCTGAAGTTCAGAGGTAAGTGACCGTAGAGACCCCGCAGGGGTACTTGGTACTGTGGCTGTCCTCAGTTCACCTGCTCCTGTGTATGTAACAGAGGAGGTTTTTTCCTCAGCTCTGGGAGGATTAGAGAGAGATTGTCAACATTGATCGGTGCCTCCCTGTCAGGGAAAGCACGCCCGATCTCCGTCTCCTCCTTCAGAGTGCCTGTTAGCAGAGCAACAGTCCCATACAGGGATCGACCTGCCTGAAGGGGATCAGGATGAGGTTGATTCTGTTATAGAGGAATCAACAGTGGGGGAACCTTTTCTCAGCATCTCAAGCTGAAAGATTATGGGTTCAGTCTCTGACTAACATGGTCCGATCAGCATTTAAAAATGCACCTTGCGGAACCATCAACCACTACTGTATCCTCGTTGGGGTCGTTAGAAGCCCCCAGACTGTCTGTTCTTTTCCACTTCACCCTTTGCTGAAAGGGCTCATTTACCAGGATTGGGAACATCCTGAGAAAATATTTATTCCCCCAAGAGATTTCCGGTGGTCTATCCCATGGAGGATAAGTTCATCAAAAAAAAAAAAAAAAAAAAAAGGAAGGTCCCTACAGTGGACGCAGCCATCTCTTGTATGTATAAATCACTCACATGTCCAGTGCATAATGTCCAAATGTTCAAGAACCCAATAGATAAAAGATTGGAGTCCTTATGAAAATCTGCTTCTTTCTACAGCAAGCTTGGTGACACAACCAGCAGTAGCAGCTATTGGGGTCTGCTAAGCAGTGAAGGATCAGTTGAAACAGGTCTTGAGGGACTTGACAGATCAGCAGGCTTTGCCCTAGCTGATCTACCTAGAGCCTTAGGCTTTGCGGTTGACGCCATAAAGGATTCAGTCCATCAGGCCTCCCGCCTTACGCTGTCTATAGTACATATGCGTAGGCTCCTATGGCTCAAAAACTGGTCTGCTGAAGCTCCCTGTAAAGAATGGCTGGTTAGCGTCCCATTTCATGGTGAACGCTTATTCAGGGAAAACCTGGACAAATATATCCAGAAAATTTCCAGCGGTAAAAATACGCTCTTGCCGGTTAAAAACAGAGTTAGAGGTCCCTCTTTAAGAGGCCTGCTTCTCCAGTCCCTGGGGCATCGGCTGTGTAACAGTTCCGACGGCCTCCTCGGTCAATTCCCGGGGGTAAAAAACAGGGACAATAGCAGGGTAATGAGAAACCCTGGGTCAGGGGAGGTACAAAACCTCCCCCAAAGTTAAATTCATTGAAGCCCCCACTCAGTCGGGTGGGGGGAGGACTCCAGTTGTTCGCAAGAGACCTGGCGGGACACGATCAAGACAGATAGGTGCTCTCCGCAGTATGTTTGGGATACAGTTTGGAGTTAAAAGACTCTCCTCCTTCCCATTTTTGAGGTCAAACGTGCCAAGGGATCCCCGGAAGAGAGAGTCCCTCCTGTTGGCACTAGAACAACTATTGCTCCAAGGAGTAATTATGGAGGTTCCCCTGGAAGAATGAGGGTTCGGGTTTTACTCAAACCTCTTTACAGTCCCGAAGCAAACGCGGACGGGAGGCCCATATTAATTCTAAAAGGGCTATACAAATTCCTGTATATCAGGACTTTCCGATGGAGTCGATCCGATCGGTGGCCACTGCCCTACAAGGGGAGGATTGGTTAGCCGCGATCGACATCAAAGATGCTTATTTGCACATTCACATCTTTCCAGTCCACCAAAAATTTCTACGCTTTGCAGTAGAAGGGCGCCATTTTCAGTTCAGAGCCTTACCCTTCGGTTTGGCCACAGCACCACGAGTGTTTACAAAAATTCTGGCCCTTTATTGGCCAATCTAAGAACACAAGGTGTAATGATAATGGCATATCTAGATGACTTGTTGCTGATAGACCACTCAGTGAAAAAACTAGACGTGGTCGTTCACAAGACAATCAAGTATCTGGAATCTCACGGTTGGATTATCAACCGAGACAAGTCAGCCCTAAAAACCAGTCAAAAGTCTGGAATACTTGGGGCTAAGGTTGGATTCAGGCCAGAGAAAAATATTCTTGCCTCAAGGAAAGGTGTTGTCTTTGAAAGATTTGATCCACTTAGTGGGTACAAAAAAGACAGCCGTCCATACGCCTGTATATGAGGCTGCTGGGAAAAATGGTGGCATCATTCGAAGCAGTACCCTACGGTCAATTCCATTCAAGGAATTTGCAAGGGGCCATACTGTCAGCCTGGAACAAAAAAGTTCAGGCCCCAGACTTACAATGTCCTTGTCCCCTTCCGTTCGCAAGAGCCTCCGTTAGTGGTTGGTTCCCCAGAATCTGGAAAAAAGGAAATCCTTCAGTCCGATTTCTTGGAAGGTGGTCACTACAGATGCCAGCCTTATAGGCTGGGGAGCAGTACTGGAGCAATGGTCTCTCCAGGGCAGATGGTCGGATGCAGAAAAGGCCCTGCCCATCAATCTCTTAGAGATACGAGCAGCCCGGTATGCCCTAGTAGCATGGACATCCAAACTCCAAGGGTCCCCTGTCAGAATTCAATCAGACAATGCCACAGCAGTGGCATATATCAATCATCAGGGGGGCACCAGGAGTCGTGCAGCCCAGAGGGAAGTAAATTACATCCTGAAATGGGCAGAAAGATATGTCCCAGCCATATCTGCGGTATTTATTCCAGGAGTGGAGAATTGGAAGGCGGACTTTCTAAGTCGCCAGCAATTATGCCCAGAGGAAGGGTCCCTTCACCCCGAGGTTTTCTGGACAATATGTCAGCGGTGGGGAACATCGGATGTAGATCTTCTAGCATCCAGATTCAACGCAAAGGTGGACAGGTTTGTCTCTCGGACAAGGGATCCCCTAGCTTGCGGCTCGGATGCCCTAGTGTTCCCTTGGGATCAGTTCAAGCTGATATATGCATTCACACCGCCACAATGGTTACCTCGATGACTCCGCAGAATCAGGGTAGAAAAGGAACCAGTGATTCTGGTGGCTCCAGCGTGGCCCCGAAGAGCGTGGTACGCGGAGATTGTAAAATGTCAGTGGGGAGTCCTTGGTCTCTCCCACGTCGTCCGGACCTGCTTTCGCAAGGACCGATATACCACCCTTCCTTACCAGCCCTAGGTTTGACGGCCTGGCTATTGAAGCCCACATTCTAAAAAAGAGAGGGCTCTCTAATCCTGTGGTATCTACCATGATCAATGCCAGGAAGCCGGTATCCAGGCAGATCTACTATAGAATCTGGAAGGCGTACATCGCGTGGTGTGAGGCCAAGAAATGGCATCCACATAAGTACGTAATAGGTAGGATTCTGGACTTCCTACAGTGGGCTGTAGATAGGAAGCTTGCCTTGAGTACTATCAAGGGTCAGATTTCGGCCTTGTCAATATTTTTTCAAAGGCCCTTGGCTTCGCATTTACTAGTCAAAGCCTTTATACAAGGAGTGATGCGTATTAGTCCTCCGGTTAATATTCCCATATGTCCATGGGATCTAAACTTGGTTCTGTCGGTTCTACAGAAACAACCATTTGAACCATTACATCATATTTCTTTGGTGCTTCTCACCAGGAAATTGATTTTTCTAGTAGCCATTTGTTCGGCTAAAAGAGTGTCGGAATTAGCAGCTATGTCCTGTAAGGAGCCATATCTGGTTATCCATAAGGATAGAGTAGTGTTACGTCCTCATCCAGCCTTTCTTCCTAAGGTGGTATCGAGGTTTCATTTGAACCAAGATGTGGTTCTTCCTTCTTTTTTCCCCAAACCTACTTCGGTAGAGGAAAAGTTATTGCATTCTTTGGATGTAGTAAGAGCAGTTAAAGCTTATCTAAAGGCCACTGCTCAGATTCGCAGAACGGATACTTTGGTTATTCTGCCGGAAGGCCCCAGAGAGGGTCAGGCAGCGTCAAAATCTACTTTAGCCAAGTGGATTCGACAGGTCATAATACAAGCCTATGGCTTGAGAAGGAGACCGCCTCCGTTCAAAGTTAGAGCGCACTCCACGAGAGCAGTTGGAACTTCATGGGCAGTGCATCACCAGGCCTCCCTGGCTCAAATCTGTAAGGCCACAACATGGTCTTCAGTACACACGTTTACTAGGTTCTACCAGGTGGACGTTAGAAGTCAGGAGGATGTCGCCTTTGGGCGCAGTGTGTTGCAGGCCGCAAAAGATCCTCATGTCTGATAGCGCTCAGCTTATATATGGTGTATCCCCCCCCTCATTGGGCATTGCTTTAGGACATCCCATTAGTAATGACTATGTCGCTCTGTGTCCCGTGATGTACGAGAAAGAAAATAGGATTTTTATAACAGCTTACCTGTAAAATCCTTTTCTTGGAGTACATCACGGGACACAGAGCGACATAGTCATTACTAATGGCTGAAAGAAAAAAAGGTTAAAATAAAGAATTTATAAAAAATCGCATCTAACTAATAAACCATTTGCTGTGCTAATGTGAAATATACATGTGAGAGCACAAAAATATTTTCTTTCAGAATTTTACTTGATCATGTTAAGAATATGTAAATGGTGTTTAATTCTTTCAATGCGTTTTACTGTTTTCCAGATAGAAGAAAATCGTAGCAGTCTCTTCTTTTTTCTCCTTTTCTTGCGCTTGTTTCCCATGACACCTAATTGGTTCCTGAACTTGTCTTCACCCATTCTGAACATCCCAGTGGGACAATTTTTCTTCTCCGTCCTTATTGGTATGTAGTGATAATAACTGATATAATCACAGTTGTTCAGTTTTACACTTTAATAGGCCTGAACCACCTTGTTTTCTACACCCAACAGGTCTGCTGCCGTATAACTTCATCTGTGTCCAGACAGGATCCATTTTATCGAAGATCAAGTCTCTGGATGACATGTTTTCTTGGGGTACGTTACTGACACTGTTGGGTATAGCTCTTGCTGCCCTAATCCCTGGCGCTATCGTCAGAAGGTTCAGCCAACACAGCCTGGCACCAGAGAAAAAAGGACAGTTGGTGAATGGCAGAAAATCCACGTGAGCTCTGTGATTGCAGTTCTCATTCAAAAAGACACTAAAGGAAACACAAAGGAATCTATTTATGGGTGAAATCTCTCACTGTGTAGAGAAAAATCAGTCTCTCCATGCAGTGAAAGGGTTTTTAACGCTGCGTCTTACTTTTCTGTGATTACCAATCACTTTTTCAACCATTCTTTTATATGATATGTATCGAGAGCCAGAATTTTGGTGATCTTATTTTATCTCTGTATGTCTCAGATGTATTTTGGTGTTACTGTTGGTTCTGTAGATGTATTTTTGGTAGGGAAGCAGGTGGGCGATTCTGTGTGTTTATGGATATGACACACACACACACACACACACACACACACACACACGATGTAGTATCTAAAAATATATACCCATCTCATTTAGAGCCCAATTCTGTGAAAAAACAAAAGAACCGTTCCACTGCTCCCTTCCACCCTTTTCCGTCTGATTGCTGGCAAAAAGACCCCTAAAACCCAAATTCCCTTTTTACTTGACAATCGGTTTCCAAGTCTTCCGCTCTTCTGTTTACATCCGGTGGAGTCCTTGGGTTGTCCATGTCACTGACTGCATGGCATGGACACTTCATTTTGGTGGCCGGCAACACTTCCAGTGGCAGGTTCCCCTCACATTGCTTCAGAGGCAGAAGAACCACATGGGAGCAGTAAGGGAACCCATCCCCGAAGAGAGAACAGGTGGGGAAAAGGGCCCAGTCCCCAGGACAGGAAGTGAGCTTTGCACATAGAGGAAACCATAACCTTGAGAAATTACACCTTAGGATGGGCTAGGAAGATGTACTTGCAAGGTAAGTCATGCACAATGCACTATTACATCTTTACTTTTTTGCAGAGTTGGGCTTGAACTATTTCAAGTAGAAGCCAGGGCACTGACACTAAAATAAAGACATAGTAAAATTGAGGAAAATAACATTCTATAACCAGGTATTTGATACCACTTATCTACTTCCTATTTCAAAACACACTGGGGTTGATTTACTAAAACTAGAGAGTGCAAAAACCGGTGCAGTTTTGCATAGTAATCAATCGGCTTCCAGTTTTCTTTGTTAAAGCTTAAAGCTGAGTTCCACTCAAAAATTAAACTTCCGCTGTCCGGATTCCCGTCTAATACAGGTATTTGCTCCCACTTCCGGCAAAAGATCGCCACAGTATCCGCGGAGATCTACGCCATGTCCAGCCCCTCCTCTGTCCTCCCCCCCCCCGCTGTCTTCTGGGAGACACATAGGTCCCAGAAGACAGCAGGGACCACTCAGAACACGCAGCGCGACAAATGCGCAGTAGAGAACCAGGCTATGAAGCCCCAAGGCTTCACTTCCTGATTCCCCTACTGAAGATGCTGGCGCCTCCACCCGGGAGCCGGGGGACAGGTCGGCTTCGAGTGAGGACATTGCGGGCGCCCTGGACAGGTAAGTGTCCTTATTTTAGAAGTCAACAGCTGCAGTATTTGAATATATATATATATATATTGTGAGGGGGTTAGCTCGGCAGCGGGTGTGGGTGACCCCCGAGATGGGCTCCCCACACAAAAACAGGCCCAGCAGACGGAGCTTGTGTTTTTCAAAATCAAAAAGGTGCGGTTTATTTTCTATTTACAGTGACAAAAACACAGCAAAGCAAAAGAAACATAAACAAAATAAATCCTGGTCAAGTTGACCTCTGACTAAACATACAGGTTTCCTAACTAACAACTGGGATCAGCCTAGTGCTGTCCTAGTCCCTAAGTCCCTGGTTTTAAATGTCCAAGCAAATAGCCACACAGGCTTTGTCTCACCGCACAGGGGTTCACTCTCCCTAGACAGTCCACACAGGTCTGGTTCCAGGCATGAGCTAACACCTAATGAATCTGGGAGTTCTTATAGAGGCCTAAATGAGCTGACAAGCTTCAGCTGGCCTCATCAACTCCCTGTCTGTACGACGCCCCACACTCTCCCTAGAGCAGGGGTACTGAATTAAAATTCAAGGAGGTCCGGTCGCCAAAATTTTCTTTGGGCCGAGGTCCGAATCTCAAGTCTGTGATATGACTCAGAAAGATTGTAGTCACAGGTGTCCCCATCACAGCGCTCTTTTAAATCAGGTGTCCCCATCACAGCGCTCTTTTAAATCAGGGGTCCCCATCACAGTGCTCCTTTACATCAGGTGTCCCCATCACAGTGCCCCTTTACATCAGGTGTCCCCATCACAGTGCCCCTTTAAATCAGGTGTACCCATCACAGTGCCCCATCAGGTGTCCCCATCACAGCGCCCCTTTAAATCAGGTGTCCCCATCACAGTGCCCCTTTACATCAGGTGTCCCCATCACAGCGCCCCTTTACATCAGGTGTCCCCATCACAGCGCCCCTTTAAATCAGGTGTCCCCATCACAGTGCCTCTTTACATCAGGTGTCCCCATCACAGCACCCCTTTAAATTAGGGGTCCCCATCACCGCGCTAATTTACATCAGGTGTCCCCATCACAGTGCCCCTTTACATCAGGGGTCCCCATCACAGCTTTTTTTTACATTAGGTGTCCCCATCACCGCGCTAATTTACATTAGGTGTCCCCATCACAGTGCCCCTTTACATCAGGGGTCCCCATCACAGCGCTCATTTACATCAGGTGTCCCCATCACAGTGCCCCTTTACATCAGGGGTCCCCATCACAGCGCTCATTTACATCAGGCATCCCGTCAAAGTGCCTCCTTACATCAGATGTCTCCATCAGAGTCCCCCTTAACATAAAATGTGCCCATCAGCGTGCCCCTTAACATAAAATTTTATATTAAGGGACACTCTAATGGGCAAATTTTATGTTAAGGGGCAGCCTGATGGGCACAATTTATATTAAGGGGCACTCTGATGGGCACAACAAAACGTGCCCCTTAACATAAAATTTGCCCATCAGAGTGCCCCTTAACATAAAATATGTCCAACAGCGTGCCCCTTAACATAAAATTTGCCCATCAGAGTCTCCCTTAACATAAAATTTGCCTATCAGAGTAACCCTTAACATAAAATATGTCCAACAACGTGCCCCTTAACATAAAATATGTCCAACAACGTGCCCCCTAACATAAAATTTGCACATCAGAGTGCCCCTTAACATAAAATATGTCCAACAGTGTGTCCCTTAACATAAAACTCTACCCATCAGAGTGACCCTTAACATAAAATTTGCCCATCAGAGTGCCCCTTAACATAAAATTTGCCCATCAGAGTGACCCTTAACAGAAAATATGTCCAACAGCGTGCCCCTTAACATAAAATGTGCCCATGGGCACATTTTATATTAAGGGACACTCTGATGGGCAAACTTTATGTTAAGGGGCACCCTGATGGGCACATTATATATTAAGGGGCACTCTGATGGGCACAACAAAACGTGCCCCTTAGCATAAAATCTGCCCATCAGAGTGCCACTAATACAAAATGTGCCCATCAGTGTTGCTCTTAAAATAAAATATGCCCATCAGAGTGCCCCTTAACATAAAATAAGGGTCACGCTGATGGGCACCTTTTATGTTAAGGGGCACTCTGATGGACACATTTTTTTTTATGGGGCACGCTGATGGGTATATTTTTAATGTGCACGCTGATGGGCACATTTTATGTTAAGGGGCACTCTGATGGGCACAACAAAATAAATGTGTCCATCAGTGTGCCCAATAACAAAATATGCCTATCAGTGTGCACATTAAAAATATACCCATCAGCATGCCCCTTAAAATAAAATGTGTCCATCAGAGTGCCCCTTAACATAAAAAAGGGTGCCCATCAGCGTGACCTTTAACAACATATGCCCAGCAGTGTGCACAATAAAAATATGCCCATTAGTGATCACCAATTACCATGTGGCCCACATATCTTGAATGCAGGAGGGCACAAGTGAAATACCAAAGGGGCGGAAGCTGTGAAATAAGGAGAACCAGGACCCGGGAACCACAAGTAGCAGGGGGGCGGGGCGCAGACGTGACGTCACACCCCTACTCGCAAGGAGAGGCAGAAGTGGACCCGGGAACCGCGAGCAGCAGGGGGGCGGGGCACGCACGTGACGTCACACCCCTACTCGCAAGGAGAGCAAGGAGTGGACCCGGGAACCACGAGCAGCAGGGGGCGGGCACGCATTTGACGTCACGCCCCTACTCGCGACCCATGAGTGCGAGCTGGTCTTCTGTCAACTCCGAGACCTGTGGTGAGGAGCAGGGGGCGGACGCACGCAGCGTCACTGGTTGCTGGGGAAACCCGCGGTCCCAGCAAACCAACGCTTGCTGACTATTCTAATTATACTGGCGGTCCGGGCAGAAGCGTCACTCGGTCCGGACTCGGACCGCGGGCCGCCATTTAGTGACGGCTGCCCTAGAGGTATGAGTCATCCATGAGCCCACTAGCCTTATACAACTCTCCACCTAGTTGTATAAGTCGGCGTAAAGCCTGAATCTGGGCGAAATATATCTACCCCCCTGGATGCAACCAGGTGACTTTACCTTCCTGCTGTCACATACCCCCCCCTCTTGTTTTAACCTCCGGGGTTGGAACACCAGCAATCAGGCATTCATGTACTCGAGACAAAGCATCCACATTCCCCATTTGAACGCCAGGGCGATGCTTTACTGTGAAGTTGAATTCCTGGAGGGCCAGGAACCACCTATTCACTCTTCTATTTGTTTCCTTGTTTTGAGCCATCCACTTTAACGGAGCGTGATCCGTAACCATGTCAAAGTGCCTACCTAGCAGGTAGTACCGAAGGGAATCTAGAGCCCACTTCACCGCTAAACACTCCTTTTCAACGGTGGCGTAATTTACCTCATGGGACTTCAACTTCCTGCTGAGGTAAATGACTGGGTGCTCTTCCCCGTTCCAGACCTGGGATAATACTGCTCCTAACCCCACATCTGACGCATCACTTTGTACGACAAAGTCTTTAGAGAAGTCGGGTGAGTACAACACTGGCTGGCTACATAAGGCTTGTTTCAAGAATTGGAATGCTGCCTCAGCCTCGGGGGTCCATTTAATCATGACCGACCCTTTCCCCTTCGTCAGGTTGGTTAGGGGCACAGCCTTAGAAGCAAAGTGGGGAATGAATCGCCGATAATACCCAGCGATTCCCAGAAAGGCTCGTACCTGCTTCTTGCTGTTGGGACGTGGCCAACTCTGGATGGCCTCGACTTTGTTGAGTTGGGGTTTTATTACTCCCCTCCCAATGGTGTACCCAAGATATTTGGCCTCCTCCTGCCCAATGGTACACTTCTTGGGGTTAGCCGTAAACCCCGCTTCCCGAACAGAGTCCAGGACTGCTTGCACTTTTGGCAGATGTGAGGCCCAATCTGTGCTATGGACAATTACGTCATCCAGGTAAGCCGCAGCATACTTCCGATGGGGCCTCAGCATCTGGTCCATTTTCCGCTGGAATGTGGCCGGCGCATTCTGTAACCCGAACGGCATTCTTTTATATTGGAACGCCCCGTCTGGGGTTACAAATGCGGTTTTCTCTTTGGCCGACTTGGCCAGGGGGATTTGCCAATACCCTTTTGTGAGGTCAAGAGTCGTCATGTATCGGGCTGTTCCCAGCCGGTCGATCAACTCATCTATACGTGGCATGGGGTAGGTGTCAAATTTTGTAACTTTGTTCAACTGATGAAAATCGTTACAAAATCGCCAGCTCCCATCCGGTTTAGGCACCAACACAATGGGACTAGACCAATCACTTTGGGACTCCTCTATCACCCCTAAGTTCAGCATTTTCTGTACTTCCTCCCGTATTGCCTCCCGTCGGGCCTCTGGGATCCGATAGGGTTTTAACTTCACCCTTTCACCGGGCGGGGTAATGATGTCATGCTCTACCCCAGATGTTTGTCCCGGCAGCTCAGAGAATACCTCCTTGTTGCGAAGCACAAACTCCTTAACCTCCTGTTGTTGGGGTTGTGACAAGGTGGCTGCTATTCCAACCTCAGGAATCACGCAACCAGTTTGAGCTGGTGACCAAGTGTCTGCGACTAGGGACTCTCTATCCCTCCAGGCTTTCAACAGATTAACGTGATAGATCTGTTCGGGCTTTCGCCTTCCTGGTTGTCTGACCTTGTAATTCACTTCGCTCACTTTTTCCATTATCTCGTAGGGGCCTTGCCATTTGGCAAGGAATTTACTTTCAACCGTAGGGACAAGTACCAGTATCCTATCCCCCGGGGAAAAGGTACGGGTCTTGGCTCCACGGTTGTACACTCTCTGCTGTGCTAACTGCGCTTGGGCCAAATGTTCCTTCACGATGGGCATTACCTGTGCAATTCGGTCTTGCATCAGGGCGACATGCTCAATCACACTCCTGTGGGGAGAACTCTCACTTTCCCAAGTTTCCTTGGCAATATCCAACAGCCCTCTTGGGTGTCTCCCATACAGTAACTCAAAGGGGGAGAATCCCGTAGAGGATTGGGGCACCTCCCTAATAGCAAACATCAGATAAGGAAGTAGACAGTCCCAATCCTTTCCATCTCTATCCACCACTTTCTTCAACATTTGTTTTAGGGTTTTGTTGAATCTTTCAACCAGCCCATCGGTTTGGGGGTGATACACAGATGTACGTAATTGCGTCACTTTGAACAATTTACATAGCTCCTTCATAACCCGGGACATAAAGGGTGTACCTTGGTCCGTAAGCAGTTCTTTACAAATACCCACCCGGCTAAACACAAGAGATAGCTCTTTGGCTATGGTTTTGGCCGAGGTATTTCGGAGAGGGATCGCTTCTGGATAACGGGTGGCATAGTCCATTATAACTAATATGTACTGGTGCCCCCTAGCGGACTTGATTATAGGACCTACCAAATCCATGGCGATCCTCTCAAACGGGACCTCAATGATGGGTAGAGGGACCAGCGGGCTACGGAAATGTGGCATCGGGGCCGACCTCTGACACACAGGGCAGGAGGAACAATAATTTTCTATGTCCTTCATCACCCCCGGCCAATAGAATCTCTGTAATACCCTCTCTCGGGTTTTCTCTGTCCCCAGATGACCTCCAAGAATGTGCCCATGGGCCAACTCCAACGCCAACTTCCTGTAAGGTTTGGGCACCACAAGCTGCTCAACGGTTTCTTCTGCCCTTTTTGCCACCCGATACAGTAGGTCCTTCTCTACGCTGAAGTATGGGTAAGTGCAGGTATTATCTGGGTTCACTAACTCGCCATCTATTTTCACTACGTTTTCCCGTGCCTTTATTAGGGCGGGGTCTTTCAACTGTTCTGTGGCAAAGTTTTCCCTGTGAACCTCAAGATCAGAAAACTCCACAGACGGTAGGTTTTCGTCTGAGGAGGTGGGCTCCTCTCCAGTTTCTTGAGTCTCCCCTGCCAATACTGACAAGGGAAATTCCGGAGAGTCCTCACCACTCTCAGGGGAGTTCTGGCTATCACATTCCTGGTACATAGGGGCACCAGTGGGGGGCTCAGGATCATCCCACAGTTCCCAGAACTTCGGAAAATCCCTTCCCACAATGGCGTCATGCGGTAACTGAGATACTAAGCCCACTGGATGAGAGAGGGTACCTTTGGGGGTCTCGAAACACACTGTAGTCACTGGATACTCTCGGGTGTCCCCATGCACACAAATAACAGCTACCTTGCTATTCCCAGAGACCTCTGTTTTAACTAATTCAGCCTTTATCAGGGTCACAAGGCTACCTGAATCCAGCAATACCACAACATTTCTACCATTAATACACATTTTGCATAAATGTTTCTCAGTTCCCCGAATGGCAGTGCATGCGACTGTCGCACACAGCGACTGACGTCTGCCCGTCAGAAAGTCACACTGCATGGGTTCCTCCACAACCGGGCAATTTGCTGCAATATGTCCCGCTTGCCGGCAGCGGTAGCAAACGATCCTTCTTGCCGCCTCTTGAGCCGCTGATTTCCCAGGCTGTTCTCGCCAAACTTGGGGTAGAGCTCCCACCCTCTCACTCTCTCCACCCTTACCCCTTGGAATCATCTTATCCGCCCCTGGGGATGGTCTGGTCTTAGGGTGGAAAGTCCGAGTGTCTCTGGAAGAGGCCGTCAGGTTCTCTGTAGCCAAGTATTTCTCCACACGATCCACAAGACCATCGGCCGTCTCTGGGTCTCCATGGCTTACCCACTTTTGGATGGCAGTAGGAAGAGCTCTCAAAAACCGATCCATTACAACACGTTCCACAATCTTTGGTGCGGACAAAGTCTCTGGCTGTAGCCACTTTCTGCTCAGGTGAATGAGATCATACATTTGAGACCTGGGGGGTTTTCCAAGCTGGAAAGTCCAGTTATGCACACGCTGAGCCCGGACAGCCAGGGTGACACCCAGCCTTGCCAATATTTCAGCTTTTAGCATCACATAGTCTTTTGCTTGGTTAGGCTCTAGGTCATAGTAAGCTTTCTGCGATTCACCAGTTAACAGAGGAGCCACTAGTCCAGCCCACTGCTCCTCAGGCCACTTTTCTCTTTCAGCGGTCCTTTCAAATGTGGTCAAAAATACCTCTGGATCATCCTCTCCAGTCATTTTTGTCAATAAACGACTCACCCCAAAGGACGCGGTATTAGTGGGACGGCTTTCCTCACTGGTCTGCGGACGTTGCTGCACTACTGCTTCCATTTGTTGTAGTCTCTGCTCTTGCTTCTGTAACAGGTCTATGAAGCGGGCCTCAGATTGCTGCAGGGCTTGTTGCTGAGCTTCCAGACTCTGTTGGTGAGCTTGCTGCTGGGCTGCAAGGCTCTGTTGATGAGCTTGCTGCTGGGCTGCAAGGCTCCTTTGCAAACCTGCATTTGTCTGCTGTTGATTGGCATTTGCTAGAGCCAGCTGTTTCAGTATCTCCTCCATGCTGGCTTAAAAAAAACTGCCACTGGTTCTCCACCAACTGTGAGGGGGTTAGCTCGGCAGCGGGTGTGGGTGACCCCCGAGATGGGCTCCCCACACAAAAACAGGCCCAGCAGACGGAGCTTGTGTTTTTCAAAATCAAAAAGGTGCGGTTTATTTTCTATTTACAGTGACAAAAACACAGCAAAGCAAAAGAAACATAAACAAAATAAATCCTGGTCAAGTTGACCTCTGACTAAACATACAGGTTTCCTAACTAACAACTGGGATCAGCCTAGTGCTGTCCTAGTCCCTAAGTCCCTGGTTTTAAATGTCCAAGCAAATAGCCACACAGGCTTTGTCTCACCGCACAGGGGTTCACTCTCCCTAGACAGTCCACACAGGTCTGGTTCCAGGCATGAGCTAACACCTAATGAATCTGGGAGTTCTTATAGAGGCCTAAATGAGCTGACAAGCTTCAGCTGGCCTCATCAACTCCCTGTCTGTACGACGCCCCACACTCTCCCTAGAGGTATGAGTCATCCATGAGCCCACTAGCCTTATACAACTCTCCACCTAGTTGTATAAGTCGGCGTAAAGCCTGAATCTGGGCGAAATATATCTACCCCCCTGGATGCAACCAGGTGACTTTACCTTCCTGCTGTCACAATATATATATATATATAATTTTTTGACGGAACTCCGCTTTAATTGAACAAGCTAAATCTAGAAGCTGATTAGCTACCATGCACTCTCCAGTTTTAGTAAATCAACCCCACAGACTAGGAAGGATAGCAGCAGAACCTCATGATCTTAACATGTGATATGGTCACATGACACAGATTTATTTTTCTACAAATTGCAATGTAGGGCACCAAAAAGGGGGAGATACTATACTGGCCCTCAGTCTTTATTAGCTAGGGCGAGCTGTAGATGCACTGATGTCACCTGAAAGTCCCCCATATCTTAGTGCTTCACTCTGAGGTACGGTGGCACCAGAAGTGGCGGAACCACTATAAATTTTTTGCAGTGTCACAACTACAACCCTTAGTGGGTATTACTGAGAATAGGTGCTTCCTGCATGAATAATGTTGGCTGCAGAGAAGTCATGTAAAAGGTAAATAATATATGGGGTTGGAAATGCTACGAATGAAAACCAATATTTACATTGATTTTCACTTTATCTTCTCTAAGATGCACATATTTGTATAATCTATGTAGGAAAGGGACATTAAACTCAAGAACTGTTTTTCTACAAAAGAGAAATTACTATTTTGAAATGCCAACCACACCTTTTTTTGGAAAGCTTAGCAATAATGTGAAAGAAGAAACAGAACTCCCAAGGGCTTTTGCGCAGCTTAAAAGAGAATTGTGTACCTTCTATTGTACAAATTCCCTTTTTGAAGCTGCCCAAAGCCCTTGGGAGTTATTTTTCTTCTTTCACATTATGTATTTGGGCTAGTAGCACATTGTTTACAACCGGGGGAGGTGGGTCCCATTTTTTTTTTTTAGCTTGGCAATATTATCCATTAACCACTTAAGGACCGCTCACGGCATATATACGTCGGCAGAATGGCACGTACAGGCACAATCACGTACCTGTACGTCCCCTTTAACTGCCTGTCGTGTGGTCGCACACGCCGCTGGCGGTGCGCTCGCGACCCTGCAGTCATCCCCCGTGAGTCGGACCGTGGGTCCCGCGGACTTGATCGCCGCGGGGATTCCCGCGATCGTCTCACAGAGGGATGGAGCGGGGAGATGTTAGTGTAAACACAACATCCCCCCGCTCGCCTACCGACACTGTCACCGATTTCCGCTCTGTGTAATCAGATCAGATCAGCGGAGATCGTGATGTGTCACTTATAGCCACGCCCCCTCAGTTAGAAACACGCCCCTAGGCACACTTAACCCTTTCAGCGCTCCTAGTGGTTAACCCCTTCACTGCCAGTGTCATTTTTGCAGTAACCAGTCCATTTTTTTGCACTGATCGCTGTAAAAATGACAATCGTCCCAAAAATGTGTCCGCCATAATGTTGCAGTCACGAAAAAAATCGCTGATCGCCGCCATTACTGGTAAAAAAAAAAAAAAAATAATAAAAATGCCATAAAACTATCCCCTATTTTGTAAACGCTATATTTTTTCCGCAAACCAATCAATAAACGGCGATTGAGTTTTTTTTTTTTTTTTTTACCCAAAATATGTACAAGAATACGTATCGGCCTAAACTGAGGAAAATGTTTTTTTATATATATTTTCGGGATATTTATAACAAAAAGTAAAAAATATTGAATTTTTTTCAAAATTGTCGCTCTATTTTTGTTTATCCCTTTCCCGCCGAGGGTACGCACATATGCGTACTCGGCTTTCGGGGGTTATACCGGGATGATGCCTGCAGCTGCAGGCATCATCCCGGTACTGTTGTTTAGAGCCGGCGATTGGCTTTCCAGGTATAACAACCGATGCGGCTAAAAGCCGCTCGGTTGTTATACCGGAGGAGCGGGAGGGGACAGGGGACATCCCCTCCACCGCTCTTACCGGGCCTCCCGTCCCACCGGGAGACCCGATCCACGATCCGTCACCTCGGGCGGCTAGAGACAGACTGAATCGAAGCCGCGAATGGCTTTGATTCAGTCTCTTCACTGTAACCACGGAAGCAACGTCATGACGTCACGTCCGGGTTACTCGGCTGCCAATGGCGCCGAATTTAAAAAAGTACACACTATTCAGAATCGCCGTTTTCGGCGGTCTGAATACTTTTGAAGTGCAAAGGAGGGATTGGGGGTCTTTTAGACCCCTGATCCCTCCATAAAGAGTACCTGTCACCACCTATTACTGTCACAAGGGATGTTTACATTCCTTGTGACAGCAGTAAAAGTGATCAATTTTTTATTTATTTTTTAAAAACACTATTTTTAATTATAAAAATAAATAAGAAAAAATAAATAAATTTTTAAAGCGCCCCTGTCCCCGCAAGCTCGCACAGCAACGAAAACGCATACGGAAGTCGCGCCCGCATATGAAAACGGCATTCAAATCACACATGTGAGGTATCGCCACGATCGTCAGAGCGAGAGCAATAATTATAGCCATAGACCTCCTCTGTAACTCTAACCTAGTAGCCGAAAAAAAAAATTAAACCATCGCCTATGGAGATTTTAAGGTACCGTAGTTTGTCGCCATTCCACGAGTGCGGGCAATTCTAAAGCATGACATGTTTGGTATCTATTTACTCGGCGTAACATCATCTTTCACATTATACAAAAAAATTAGACTATATTTGCTTTTTAATTTTTTTTTAATTCATGAAAGTTAATTTTTCCAAAAAAGTTGCGTTTAAAACACAGCTGCGCAAATACTGTGTGACATAAAATATTGCAACGATCGCCATTTTATTCTCTAGATTCTCTGCTAAAAAAATATATATAATGTTTTGGGTTTCTAAGTAATTTTCTAGCAAAAAATATGCATTTTAACTTGTAAACACCAAATGTCAGAAATGGGCTTCGTCATGAAAGGGTTAAAGCGCAAAAAATATAACCGCAGAGGTGATCAAATACCACCAAAAGAAAGCTCTATTTGTGGGAAAAAAAAGGACGTAAATTTTGTTTGGGAGCCACGTCGCAAGACCGCGCAATTGTCAGTTAAAGCGACGCAGTGCCGAATCGCAAAAAGGGGCCTGGTCTTTATGCTGCGTATTGGTCCGGGGCTTAAGTGGTTAAAGAACAATTTAGCTGTACATGGTAAAGTCAGACATAAAAGACTCATAGTCCCCATTTCACACAACATGCATGCTCACTATGCGTTACATGTCAAATGATAACCCATTACTGCTTGTAGAACATTGTCTTGTTGACCCTGTTCATCTCCGATATATATAAAGATTGATAGAAAATCGGAGAGTTCTCCAGTTTGGGCTCTTGTGATGCAGACATCAGGCTCCCAATATGTATTGTACAAAAATATATCTTTCTATGTTTAACCACATCAAATTTTAAATCGCTAAAAGGAAAGCACAATTGAATGCACTTGGCTTTCTAGGTAATGTGCCAATATTTTATTACAAAGGGAACCTTTTAATGACAATACTTGTGAAAACTGCTGTATTCTGAGAGTAGTTATCTGTACTGATACTGGACATTGTTTATGCCAAAAGCTGACTAAAGTCAATGATCAGTGGACAATGGGGGGGGGGGGTTTACTAAAACTGGAGCACTCAGAATCTGGTGCAGTTGGGCATAGTAACCAATCAGCTTCTAACTTCAGCTTGTTCAATTAAGCTTTAACAAACAGAAGATGATTGGTTACTATTCTGAGCTGCGCCAGATTCTGTGTACCAGTTTCAGTAAATCAACCCCTATGTGACGTGTTATTGCCAATGGCAGTATTCCCTGCAGTGTTTTTAATCTTTATTCCCCGATAGTAAAGCTGCTGTTTACTTATTACAAGGTACTGGGTAAATATATGCAAGTTGTCACAGCGGGATATAAACTTGTCATGTTATTGTAAAAAATGCACCATGTTTCCAAGCACAGCAAATCAAATTTTAAGGGTCAGACCACACAAACCTGGCAGGTTGATTTAACACTGGCTTCTTTTAAATCATTTGAGGATTTCAGTGGCATGAGTCTGTCAGAGTTTCTAACCCTGGTTCTCATCCAGAGTTCTATAGTTCTCTTGCGTCTTCTGGTCTCCTGCTGCCATCTGAGGTTTCTTCTGCCTGCCTATATGTCACTACACAGGGCACAGTTGTGACACAGGGGTCAGTAGAAAGAATCATAGTACACTGCTGGGAGCACAGGCTTCCAACACTACTGGAAGTATAAGACCCCTTTCACACTGAGGGCTTTTTACAGGCGCTATAGCGTTAAAAATAGCGCCTGCAATCCACCCTCAAACAGCTGCCCTATTGTCTCCCGTGTGAAAGCCTGAGGGCTTTCACACTGGAGCGTTGCGCTGGCAGGACGTCAGAAAAAGTCCTGCCAGCAGCTTTTTTGGAGCGCATTAGGAGCGGTGAACTCACCGCTCCTAATGCGCTCCTGCCCATTGAAATCAATGGGGCAGCGCCGCTGTACCGCCGGCAATACGCCACTGTAGCGGCGCATTGCGGGCGGTATTAACCCTTTCTTGGCCGCTAACGGGGGTTAAAAGCTCCCCGCTAGCAGCCGAAATGCACCACAAATCCGATGGTAAAATAGCGGCGTTTTACCGCCGACGCTATGGGCGGTAGCAGTGTGAAAGGGCTCTTAAATGCGAAGACTCTTCAAGTGGCTTTAGCTCTTGAATGTTGTGTAGATGAGAGGAACAAGTGGTAGGACAGGTTAGTAGGAAGACTCTTTTATGCAAGTCCTGCTTTTTTTTCCCCACCTAGTGACAGACACTTTAGTCATCTCATTTTTAATTGCATCCATTGTAAACTGACATCTCCTTGCCAGGAGTGAGACTGTAAGTGCTAGTTCACACCAGACGCAGTTCCGTGAGCTTTTTTCTGCACAAAATACATGAGTAGGAAAAATGATATTGCTTCTCTCCTAGTCACTCACATCCCCAAAGGCCTCGTACACACGAGTAAATCGGTCGTGTGTACGCCGCTATCGGGTTTCTCGTCGAGAAAACCGACAAGAAACCTCGACGAGAAAATAGAGAACCTGCTCTCTATTTTCTCGTCGAGATTCTCGTCAGCCTGTTTCTCGACGAGAAAAGTGAGTGTGTGTACACTTACCTGTCCTCCCGGAAGCCCGCGCATGTTCGAAATGAATTCGACGCATGCGCGGTAGCTTCCTAGGCATACGTAGGGTATACCAAGATGGCGGCGACGGCATCGAATGTGACGAGCGCATGCTCGTCGTAGTCGATGACGTCACCGCGTACGCTCCATTCAAAGAACCGCGGGTTCTTTGAAACGAGCGTGTGTACACTCGGCCGGGACAAGTTTCTTGTCCAAGAATCTCGTTGAAAAAAACGACATGTTTTTTTCAACGAGAATCTCGGCCGTGTGTACGAGGCCACACAGTTAGAACATGCTGAGTGAACACACATTTAACCCCTTGATCGCCTCCTAGTGTTAACCCCTTCCCTGCCAACGACAGTAATCAGTGCATTTTTATAGCACTGATCGCTGTATAATTGCCAATGGTCCCAAAAAAGTGTAGAAAGTCTCCGATCTGTTCATCGCAATGTTGCAGTACCGCTAAAAATCGCAGATCACTGCGATTACTAGTAAAATAACGAATAAAAATGCCATAAGTCTTTCCCATAGTTTGCAGACGCTATAAATTTTTCCGCAAACTGATCAATATACGCTTATTGCGATTTTTTTATTTTTTTTTTTTTATTTTTATTTTTTTTACAGAAAATATATAGAAGAATATATATTGGCCTAAACTGATAAAGAAATGTTTTTTTTTTTTTTTTTACTTTTGGGAATATTTATTATAGCAAAAAGTAAACAAAATGTATTTATTTTTTTCTAAATTGTCGCTCTTTTTTTGTTTAAAGGGCAAAAAATAAAAACCGCAGAGGTGATCAAATACCACCAAAAGAAAGCTCTGCATGTGGGAAAAAAAGAACGCAAATTTAGTTTGGGTATAGCGCCGAACGACCGCACAATTGTCAGTTAAAGCGACACAGTGCCAAATTGTAAAAAGTGCTCTGGTCAGGAAGGGGCTAAAATCTTCTGGGGCTGAAGCGGTTAAACGCACTCAAAAAATACTGTATAAAGCTGGTTGCTAAGCAGGGGGCCGGGAAGCCGGGCCACCACATCCTTAGCAACCGATGAGTCCTCAGCTGTCAGTGGGATTCCCAGCTGAAAGCTGAATGTAAAAAAAAAAAAATTCCGAAAAAAACGGAGTGGGTTCCCCCCCCCCCCCCAGGTCTGTACCAGACCCCTCGGGTCTAGTGTGGATTCGGAGGGGACCCCCACACCAAAAAAAAAAACGACCCTCCCCCCAAATCCATACCAGACCCTTAGCCGAGCATGCCGTCCAGCAGGTCAGGAAATGGGGGGGGGCACCTTCCCCTCCTGAACCTTACCAGACCGCATGCCCTCAACCCCAAAGCAAACAAGGGCCTCTTCCCAACCACCCTTGCACGGTGGTTGTCTTGGTCTGTGGGCAAGGGGCTTATCAGAATCTGGAAGCCCCCTTAAACAAGGGGACCCCCAGATCCTGCCCCCCCACCCTATGTGAATGGATATCGGGTACATCGTACCCCCTACCCATTCACCAAAAAAGCAGTGAAATAAAAAAACTAGCCAGTTTTTGACAATTCCTTCATTAGTAAAATAGCTCTCGGTGCTCTCGTCTTCTTCCATCACTGTTTTCTCCCCAAGCTGTCATCTCCCGGTGTCGTCTTCTTCCTCCTCCTCGCCATCTTCTTCTTCCTCGCCACTGCCAGGTACCTACAAAAAAAAAGCTGGTCTTGCCGAGAAGCTGTCTTCCTCCGTTGTTATGTTCCGTGCTGTCCAGTGCCTCTTATAAAGGCATGGGGCGTGGCCATCCAATGACGTCACGCAGAGAGCCCGCCCCTTGTGGCGTCACACCTCACGAGGGGCAGGCTCTCCGAGCGATGTCATTGGATTCAGATAAGCCCGCAGACCCCGACAACATGGATAGAGTATGTACAGACAATGCTTTCTTATTTTATAGTTGGCTACTTTGACAATGTTGTTTATTACCATACCCATCATACACTTCCTGTGTAATTTTAAAAGAAAGCTGCGTGAAACATGGACGCATTGGCTGAGCTCCCCTCTCTGTTGCTTCAATGCTTTTAACCTACTTCTGACATTTATCTGCTGCTGTTGACCTTCATACTTGTTCCTAGCATGAGATATCTTAGCCAGGCAACTAGCATTTCCAGGAGGAGAGTTTAGCAGTGACAACCCATACATTTCCCAGGTGACAAACATACCTCAATTGTTTTATGGCTGCATCTTTTCTGTAGTCTTTCAGTAATTGTGTGTTTTAGTTGTTCTTTATGGGACTTTTTCAAATAGGCAATGTTTGGGTGCTTTAACTTGTACTGTACAATGTGCCTTGCCTAGTATTGTTTTCACACAGAATACACCTAAATGTCTATTTTGTAATGTTTATGGTGTTTTATTAAAAAAAAAATTATTACCCGATGAGAATGTCTGAATAAATGATTGTTGGCTTATTATTGTTTGTGGCAATATTTTTTTATTTTACGGTAAACAGTATATACACAAAACACCCACTGTATATACAGTTTTGCTCAAAAGTTTACATACACTGGCAGAATTTATGATTTCTTGGCCATTTTTCAGATAATATGAATGATGGCACAAAAACTTTTCTTTCACTCTTGGTTAGTGTTTGGCTGAAGTCATTTATTATCAATCAACGGTGTTTACTCTTTTTAAATCCTAATGGCAACAGAAACTAGCCAAATGACCCTGATCAAAAGTTCACATACCCCAGTTCTTAATACCGTGTATTGCCCTTTTAACATCAATGACAGCTTGAAATCTTTTGTGGTATTGAGGCTCTTTATCTTCTCAGATGGTAAAGCTGCCCATTCCTCTTGGCAAAAAGCCTCCAGTTCCTGTAATATCTTGGGCTGTCTTGCATGAACTGCACGTTTTGAGATCTCCCCAGAGTGGCTCAATGATATTGAGGTCAGGAGACTGAGATGGCCACTCCAGAACCTTCACTTTATTCTGCGATAGGCAATGACAGGTTGACTTGGCCTTGTGTTTTGGATCATTGTCATGTTGGAATGTCCCAAGTACGTCCCATGCGCAGCTTCCTGACTGATGAATGCAAATGTTCCTTCAGTATTTTTTGATAACATACTGCATTCATCTTGCCATTAATTTTGACCAGATTTCCTGTGCTCGTCCCTGGCAACAAGGAACACTTGGGATGTCTCTGGAAATGTGCTCACACATCCACAAAACATCAGTGACCCACCTCCGTACTTTTCATCGTAGGCCTTGTTGACTTCTCTCCAAATGAAGCGTTTATGGTTGTGGCCAAAAAGCTCAACTTTGGTCTCATCACTCCCAATGACTTTGTGCCAGAAGGTTTGAGGCTTGTCTCTGTGCTGTTTGGCGTACTGTAAGCGGGATACTTTATGGCATTTGCATAGTAATGGCTTTCTTCTGGCGACTCAACCATGCAGCCCATCTTTCTTCAAGTGCCTCTTTATTGTGCATCTTGAAACAGCCACACCACATGTTTTCAGAGAATCCTGCATTTCAACTGAACTTATTTGTGGGTTTTTCTTTGTATCCCGAACAATTTTCCTGGCAGTTGTGGCTGAAATTTTAGTTGGTCTACCTGACCGTGGTTTGGTTTCAACAGAACCCCTCATTTTCCACTTCTTGATTAAAGTTTGAACACTGCTGATTGGCATTCTCAATTCCTTGGACATCTTTTTATGTGCCTTTCCTTTTTCATACAGTTCAACTACCTTTTCCCGCAGATCCTTTGACAATTCTTTTGCTTTCCCCATGACTCAGAATCCAGAAACGTCAGTGCAGCACTGGATGAAAGATGCAAGGGTCTGTCGGGAGTCTAGAAGCGCATTGACCTTTTATACACACACACTAATTACAAGCAAACAGATCACAGGTGAAGATGGTTACTTTTAATAGCCATTCAATCCCCTTTGTGTCAACTTGTGTGCATGTTATTAGGCCAAAATCACCAAGGTATGTAAATTTTTGATCAGGGTCATTTGGGCAGTTTATGTTGTCATGATTTAAAAAGAGTAAACAGTCTATTGATAATAAATGGCTTCAGCCAAACACTAACCATGAGTGAAAGAAATGTTTTTGTGTTATCATTCATATTCTCAGAAAAATGGCCAATAAATCATAAATTCTGCCAGGGTATGTAAACTTATGGGCACAACTGTGTGTATATGTGTAAAATTATAGAGATACATATATATATGTACAGTATCTCACAAAAGTGTGTACACCCCTCACATTTTTGAAAATATTTTATTATATCTTTTCATGTGACAACACTGAAGAAATTACACTTTGCTACAATCTAAAGTAGTGAGTGTACAGCTTGTATAACAGTGTAAATTTGCTGTCCCCTCAAAATAACTCAACACACAGCCATTAAGATCTAAACTGATGGCAACAAAAATGATTACACCTCCAAGCGAAAATGTCCACGTTGGGCCCAATTAGCCATTTTCCCTCCTCGGTGTCATGTGACTCGTTAGTGTTACAAGGTCTCAGGTGTGCATGGGGAGTAGGTGTGTTAAATTTGGTGTTATTGCTCGCACTCTCTCATACTGGTCACTGGAAGTTAAACATGGCACCTCATGGCAAAGAACTCTATGAGGATATGGAAAAAATATTTTTGCTCTACATAAAGATGGCCTAGGCTATAAGTAGATTGCCGAGATGCTGCAACTGAGCTGCAGCACGGAGGCCAAGGCCATACAGCGGTTTAACAGGACAGATTCCACTCCAGAACAGGCCTCTAGACATGGTTGACCAAAGAAGTTGAGTGCACATGCTCAGCGTCATATCCAGAGGTTGTTTTTGGGAAATGGACGTATGAGTGCTGCCAGCATTGCTGCAGAGGTTGAAGGAGTGCGGGGGTCAGCCTGTCAGTGCTCAGACCATATGCCGCACACTGCATCAAATTGGTCTGCATGGCTGTAATCCCAGAAGGAAGCCTCTTCTAAAGATGATGCATAAGAAAGCCCGCAAACAGTTGGCTGAAGACAAGCAGACCAAGGACATTGATTACTGGAACCATGTCCTGTGGTCTGATGAGACCAAGGTAAACGTATTTGGTTCAGATGGTGTCAAGCTCGTTTGGCAGCAACCAGTTGAGGAGTACAAAGACAAGTGTGTCTTGCCTACAGTCAAGCATGGTGGTGGGGGTGTCATGGTCTGTGGCTGCACGAGTGCTGACGGTACTGGGCAGCTATGGTTCATTGAGGGAACCATGAATTCCAACATGTACTGTGACATACTAAAGCAGAGCATGATCCCCTCCCTTTGGAGACTGGTCCGCAGGGCAGTATTCCAGCATAACGACTCCCAACACACCTCCAAGACGACCACTGCCTTGCTAAATCAGCTGAGGATAAAGGGTGATGGACTGGCTAACAATGTCTCCAGACCTAAACCCTATTGAGCATCTGTGGGGCATCCTCAAATGGAAGGTGGAGAAACGCAAGGTCTCTAACATCCACCAGCTCCGTGATGTCATCATGGAGGAGTGGAAGAGGACTCCAGTGGCAACCTGTGAAGCTCTGGTAAACTCCATGCCCAAGAGGGTTTAGGCAGTGCTGGAAAATAATGATGGCCACACAAAATATTAACACTTTGGTCCCAAATTGTATATTTTCACTTAGGGGTGTACTCACTTTTGTTGCCAGCAGTTTAGACCATAATGGCTGTGTGTTGTGTTATTTTGAGGGGACAGCAAATTTACACCATTATACAAGCTGTACACTCACTACTTTACATTGTAGCAAAGTGTAATTTCCTCAGTGTTGTCACATGAAAAGAAATAATAAAATATTTTCAAAAATTTACTAACTTTTGGGAGATACTGTGTGTGTGTGTGTGTGTGTATGTATATATGTGTATATATATAATCGATAGATATACACACTCTATATTACCGGTTTTTGGGCGGTGGTTGGTTTTATTGGTATCACCACCACCCCAAGGAAACCAACCACTGCCCAGAAAAAATAAAACAAACTATTTTTTTTGGTATTTATGTACTGTGCTCGCAGTGGCGCAATCTATGACCACTATGTCCTTCAGACCCAGTGTATTACAGATCAGGGTACAAGGCCATTGTGATTGGTCACAGCGATCACATGGTACCAGGGCCAATCACAGTGACCGTATTACCAGTAGTAAACAACGATTGCATTCAGGGATCACAGTAGTAAACAACTGCATCATGTGACTGGTCACAGTGATCACATAGTACAGGGAAAATCACAGCTACCACACTAGTGCTCAATGTCTACAGGAATGCAGCCAAACAATGTCCAAAATGATTGCTTATACAACCAACATGGGCGTATAAGCAATTACAGTGTAAAAAAAAAAATCCTGATCACGCCCCCCCCCCCCCCCCCAAAGCAGTACACTTTCACTAGGGTGACACTGCCCTGCTTGGGTGACAGTATGTAAAAAAAAAAAAGGCACCAAAGCAACTGCAGCGTCAGTTTGGTGATATTGTACAGCTGTGGCGGTGATTATGTACGGTGGCTGGCTGCTCTGATATCACTGTATATGATAACACTGTCTTTGGTCAGTGTCACCAGACCAGTGCCGCCAGTCAATGTCCCTAATCAATGAGACACCCCAGTCCCAGTGAATCTGATTACCACCATATGTCATAGTGTCACCCTAAGCACTTGTTCCATGTTCAGATCGCTCTTCATAGAGCATTTGACAGGCAGTGAGAAGGCGTTTTATTGCCTCCACCACCACCTGGCTTAACCCCTAGGACCCCGCTCAAGCATCCCCATCCACTTGCATGGGTCATAAACAGTGAGCATACATTGAGTATAATTCCTGCACAGTTGCAATTCAAATCATTACAGCCGTGACGTGTATACACCCGGCCACTGCCTCTGCAATTGAGGGGCGGTAAAACTGTATCTCAACCGCAAGTTTTTACCCACCCCGATACTTCACATGTTCGCTGTGATTGGCCCCTTTACCCCAATCTGTGATCTGCTGAGTCCGAAGGGTGCCCGAGGATGTCCATGGACGCCCCCCAGCATCGTAAGCCTGCGCTATAGCCGTTTTTCGACTATAGCGTGGCTGGTTAATATGCAATTGACTCTGTTAAAAAAAAGGACAGTAAAGGTCATGTGACACTGGTAAATCTGCACAGGCAAAACCTTGGGACAGAATATTTAACATTGCAGTAAATATAATAGGGTTCAGAAGGACTTATGTGAACATTTTATAGAGGTGTCCAGTTGGTCCTGATACTGGAGCAGAAGAGACACTTCCAATATCTTTTACATGAGGGCCAACATACTCTTTAAGAACGGACTGCAGAACAAACAAAGAAAAAGTTAAAGCGTCATCATTGCGACCAGAATTTACATACCGGTAGATTGAAAAAAGACAAATCTATTTGGTTCAACAGAATGAAATGAACAGAATAAATAAATAGAAAACCTCCATATACACAATGCTATACCCACAGTTGATCCAGAAGGCAAAAAACAAAACAAAGCATTATCCAATTTGCTCAAGTTTGAAAAAGAAAAAAAATCCCTTCCTGATCCCCCAGAAGGCAACCAGACATGTTACCTGCATGTGCTTATGTATGTATGCTCAATCACAAATAGTTTAATTCTTAACTATGTATCTGAATGGATGTTAACATGACAACACACAGGTTAAACAGGAGCAAACAGATGTGTTGTCAGTGCGGAGGTTGCAGGTTATACTGGCTCTGTGGTCAGGACGACATTTACCTTCAGGGTTCCGGTAGCTGCAGACACAACCTGCAGGTGAGGAGACAAGAGGCAGTTCATAGAGGTGGAGGAGAGGTGAGGCGAGGCAGATGACCCAAACTCAAGTCACTCTGCAACCTGCAAACACAGCGTTATGTCATAAAACCGATGACATCACTGACAATGCAGCCCATCCAATCACTAGGTCACTAGAGAGCGGTGACATCACTGAGAATGCAGCCCATCCAATCACTAGAGAGCAGTGACATCACTGAGAATGCAGCCTATCAATTCACTAGAGAGCGGTGGCATCACTAAGAATGCAGCCTATCCATTCACTAGAGAGTGGTGACATAATTGAGAATGCAGCCTATCCATTCACTAGAGAGCGGTGACATCACTGAAAATGCAGTCTATCCATTCACTAGAGAGCAGTGACATCACTGAGAATGCAGCCTATTCAATCACTAGAGAGCGTTGACATCACTGACAATGCAGCCTATCTATTAACTAGAGAGCGGTGACATCACTGAGAATGCAGCCTATCCATTCACTAGAGAGCAGTGACATCATTGACAATATAGCCTACTATTCACTAGAGAGCAGTGACATCACTAAGAATGCAGCCTATCCATTCACTAGAGAGCAGTGACTTCACTAAGAATGCAGCCTATCCATTCACTAGAGAGCAGTGACATTACTGAGAATGCAGCCTATCCATTCTCTAGAGAGTAGTGACATCACTGAAAATACAGCCTATCCATTCACTAGAGAGCAGTGACATCACTGGTATATCCAGCACACACACTGTTACTCAAAGCATTTGTCTGGATGGATGCCGCAAAGGTCCTTTCCTGTAGGACACTGCGATGGTTTTGAGGCAGCAATGCTGTGGAGATCACCACTTGTTTCTGCTGGCATAGTGCCTTTTGAAAAACCATGCCCCCAACAGACATATATATGTTCTACTGTCACATTGTGTCAGATTTTTTATTAAACGCATGACAGGGATTTAAAGGGGTTGTAAAGGTTCGTTTTCTATTTTCTAAATAGGTTCCTTAGGAGCCGGTTCACACCAGGGCGGCGCGACGCGGCACGACTTGTGGGGGCGACCTCGGCGGCGCAATCTCAAGACGACTTGAGATGCCCGCCGAGGCGATTTGCATAAGACTTCTGTATAGAAGTCAATGCAGGTCGCCTTGGGTCGCCCCCAAAAGTAGTACAGGAACCTTTTTCTAAGTCGGAGCAACCTGAGTCGCTCTTACTTAGAACGGTTCCATTGAAAAGCGTGGGACGCGACTTGTCAGGCGACTGAGTCGCCTGACGAGTCGCCCTGGTGTGAACCGGCTCTTAAGCTAGTGCATTGTTGGTTCACTTACCTTTTCCTTAGATTTCCCTTCTAAATATTTTTTTTCTTTGTTTTCTTTGTCTGAATTTCTCACTTCATGTTCCTCCTCAGTAAGCTGTTCAGTAAGCTGTTCTGGCTGACTCCACACCACTCGGATGATGGTGTGAAGTTTAGTGAGGAGAAACAGGAAGTGAGAAATTCAGACAAAGAAAAATAACATTTAGAAGGTAAATCAAAGGAAAAGGTAAGTGAACCAACAATGCACTAGCTTAAAGGAACCTATTTAGAAAATAAAAAACAAACCTTTACAACCCCTTTAAGTAAAATTAACCACTTGCCGCCAAATCATCTACCTGGTACGTCATTTGTTTTTGAGGGCTTGTACAGGAATGATATGCAGCTGTAGGCATCACCCCGTTTTTTGTTTTTTTAGAGACGGTTGGCTCTCTTGTATAACAACCGGAGCTGCTAACCAGCCACTCAGTTATTATAAGCAGCGGGAGGGGATGTTCCCTCCGACAGCTCGCTCGGAACCACCCATCCCACCAGGAGACCCAAGCTACTAGCCGACACGTCCACCGGCTAGTCGGAAGACCCCAAAGAAAGCCAGAGATATGATTTCTTTATATGGTGTATATACAATTATAATTGTTTAAAGTCATTCACACAGACAGTCTCAAAATGTTGTCCATTTTGCCAACATAGACTGTGCAGCTTTCAGAGATCAACAATATGGGCCTGTTGGGTTTGTTTATGTAGCACACAGATCCCTCTCTCCTGCTTACCTCCACTTGCAGAGTGGGACACACCATGCCACATGCCCAGTATCCTCCATCTTGTAGAGGGTGAGCGGTGTTAATAGTTTTGGGTCCTGCAGCGAGTTACCTCTTTCCATTGGTTCTCATCCCTAGAGTGTAGGGAAAAGTCTATTCTCTCTCTCTTTGAAGAAGGCCATTGTCCAAACAGTATTAAACCCAATAAAATAGTTTATTTTACTTGCTCGCAACTTGACAGGAAAGATTGGAGATAGAGAGTTGAACAGGGAGGCAGGTTCAGGCACGCGGCACTTAATTACCCTCGTCGCCACTCAAGCCTGAGTGGGTTTTGCTCACCCGGATAGTCCCCTCTCACGGTCCTAGCAGCCGGTGTGGAACACGAACATTTACTTTTAAGTTATTTTCCTAAGGATACGATCAGGATATGAACCTCTAAGTCCCGAACTTCCCAGCACTTGTAACACTTGAGAACTTAGGTGCCAATAGGGCACGTTACAAGGCTTTTGGCGGATAATGGAATCCTTCCCTCTGATAGGTAACTAGGCCTCTCCCGAGACAGCGACTTCCTTCACCGATCTCCTGGATAGGTCCTCCTCTGGTTCCCTCTCTTTCAGAGCAGATCACCCTCCCACGGGTACCCTGGGATTCCGCTGTTTGGTGTAGCCTCAGCTAAAGGTGCTGGGCCTATCTGGAACGATGCAGCCTCTGGCTAAACACATACACGCACCCCTGGTCTGAAGGGCCGGGATGCGCGAACAGCTCTCGAATATTGACGTCTGCCTCTTATGTACCCTCTCCCTGCATGCACAGTGGGTAGACCACGCCCACTGCACGGCTGCCGAGAGAGGACACCCAATAGCGCTGCAATGCCACCTGTGGTTCGACCTGGGCAGGGCCGCTGTTAGAAATCATGGGGCCCCGTACAGCCTACCTGACAGGGCCCCTTCCGATCCCGCACTCGACCCCACCCCTAACCCCATGCTGTCACGGGGGGGGGTGGGGAAACTGGTGGCAGGAACATGTTACATATTTCACCCTAAAAACAGGTAAAACATGTAACATGTTCCAAAATGTGAACTTATCTTTTAATAACCATTAATATTCTAAATGTATTGCACATATTATAAAGCAGCACAGATGTCTTATTTTAGAACTTTTTTCACAACTAATTTGATGGGATGAGCTCGGGTGTGTTCGGACTCTAGTCTGAAACCACCTTAGCTATCCTGCCAGGAAGCTGTCACAATGCCCCACCAATCATAATTGAAGCTGAATGTGACAGATGTCAGTGTTTTGATGTCCATGCCCTTTCAGTGTGTGTCCACATACATCACGGACTTGTGATGGCTGTATGGGTAGCCAGATGTAAATGAACTTGAGTCCATTTACATCAGGCTAACTCTGATCTGCCACATTTAAGATGCAGTCCTATTCAATTTTTTTTTTACCTGAATGGACATGGAGGTAGGTGGGTGTAAATGGATACAAGCCCATTTACATCTGGACTCCCTAGACCTACTGTACATGCAGCTTTCAAGCAGGATTGAAGGAAAAACTAATAGGTGGACCTAATTGGAAACCTGAGGTGAAAGGTTCTTAAAGGGTAATGGTTTGGGGGCTGGCAAAATGCAGCTCAGCTGTATGTTTTTACTGCCCCCCAAACAAAAGTGTCAAGTAGCATCTCACTGTGTGCTTATGATGATCATCAATAGAGATCACAGCACAGCAGGTTCTCTGTGGCTCTCTCGGTGTGACATGGCTGTTGGGTGCTGACATTGTTAACTTATGGCTGTACTGTGTGTTACAGACTATAACACAGCACAGCCATAGCAATGTCAGCACCCAATAGCATTTGACACTGAGAGCCACAGAGAACCTGCTGTGTTGTGATCTCTATAACGATGATCATCATCATCATAAGCACACAGCAGGGAGTCTAAGGACTGCACATGCCTATGTGACTGACTTGTCAGTGTGTCATCTGCAGGGGACTGCTTGCCTGTGTACCGCCACCACAAGTGCTCCTGCTGAACTCGGAACCTCCTCAGCGATCGCTCTCTCCCTCGGGCTGCAGAGCCAGGACTCTGATGCAGGAGAGCCGCACCACAACAGAATCCATGCGCCAGAGAAGTCACACAGTAGGTGGCCGGAACTACAATTTGTGTAGGTGCACAGGTGAAGAGCAGCATGTGGCGCGGTATTGTGTGCCTGCACCCGAAAATGGCAAAAAAGTCCCTCCTCTGCTCTCACCTCCTGGGCCCCTCTGTTGACCTGAGGGGGCCCAGGAAATTACTATATTCCCTGGCAATCAAGTGGGTGTGGGGCTGTGGATTATAAAGTCCTTTTTTTTTCTTTACTAGAAATTAACTTTAGAGCTAACCGGGCCCCCTGTGGAGTTTATGAGGCCGGGGCTGGCTGTACTGTCTTATCAGCGGCCCTGGACCTGGACGACAGCGCCACCTACAGGTCACAGGGAACTGTACTGCCAGACAACATCACAACAGAGCAGAGGCCTATTGAAAGAATTTCAACAGCCTGAGCCTAATTATTTGCTCAGGCTAACCCCTAAATGTAGGCATAGCGACCCCAGTTTTGGGGGTCCGCTACATTTAGGCTAAGCTGCTTTTTGTTCTTTCATTTGAGTCAGTACAAATCTTCAGTCATAGCAGAGTGGTCCAACTATTACGAAGGACCCGCAGTGGTTCAAAAAGCATCATACTGGGCCTTCATACTGTATAAGTAATTTAAATAAAATAAACTAGATTTATTTTGGTTTGCTGCTGATCATTGAGTGTTGTCCAGCACTGTTGATGGAGGTTTTTAGGCTGCAGTGGCTCCCCTGCTTAATGTCAAGAGCAACTTTATACATAATACCCCTCACTGTACTGTATTATAGTTTAAAGTATAACTAAAGGCAAAACTTTTTTAGTTTCAGATAGTGGAGAGAGTTTAGAACGCTTGTCAGTTTCTAATTGCTGTCTGTCCCCACGTTAAGGAGATTCATCCTCTCTATTTGTCATGTTTACCATTATCATTGAGGCTGAGTTCACACTAGTGTGAATAGGATGCAGCTTTCCCTGCATCCAATTCGCATGACAGGAGATTGTGACCAGCTTTCTATAGAGCCAGTTCACATATCTCCGGGGCGGCTGCGAAGTGGCTTGCACAGAGGTCCTGTGGGTCTTCTGGTCCGTTTCAGGGCTGAATTCAGGCAAAAATTTGTCCCCGATTCGTCCCTGAAATAGAGAACGGGGACACACCGGACCCCTGCTGCGAGCCACATCCAGCAGCAGTGTGAACCCAGCCTGAAAATGAAAGTAAAGGAAAATCGCAAATTTTGGGTCATCCCCAGAAAAGTAATAGAGGCAAAATCTTCCAATGGGGACCGTAGTTCCGGTGACCTGGGGATCCCCAAGTAATTCCCTTAGTTTTCAGGGTTTGCCTCTCACTTCCTGTTTGGCTATGGGACAGGAAGTAAAGGGAAATCTCCGCAATGGGAAACAGAAGACGATTAAAAAAAAAATCTGACAGGGTAACCCTCCCTTGCCCTATCCAAAATGAAAAAAAAGTTTTGCCTATAGTTCCACTTTAATATTACAAATTGACTGCTACAGTCAGTGGTCAAATCATATAATAAAGCAATACACTTTGTAAGTCTTTGTACTACACAGAAATGGCATGTATGCTAAACTTCATCTCAGTATGTACAAGCGTTAGGTAGAGCAACAGAATGATATAAAAAATAAAGAAATCCAACGGGGAATGTGAGGGGCCCCTTCACATTTGTTGCAGGTGTGCAGACCTGGGAACTCAGACAAAAAGATCTCATTACCAGAGTCCCCGAGAGACCTATGAAAACCTAAAGAGATGAGTCAATCGATTTGCTCATCTCTAAAGTGATTTAACTGTCTTGTTTATAACCAAAAACTGAAAAAAACTTTTAGATTGACCAATGCTTTAGACATGTTAACTAAATCTACGACAGTCTTTTAAATTTCTAATTTTTTAGTGCTAACATATTACGAACCACTGTAAGAGAACATTGAACCAATCATGTTAGTCCCTATTCCCCAAATTAACTCCAAAACAGAGGTAGCTGAAAAACCTATGACTATAGTTTAAGAATGTTGGAGGAATGTAATCCATGTAGATACAGTAGTGTCCCAGGCAGAGTTTAAACAAGGTATCGGCTGCATGGAAAAGTTGCTAACCACCTAGCTACTCTGCTATCCATGGTGCTATCAATCGTTTTAAAGCAGCAATAATGCTTAGCTTGAATAATCTTTCAGTGTAGCATTAACTCTTTTGTCTTTTGAATTTATAAAGCTGCCTACATTTGAATCCTCTTAAAGCTGATCTCCAGCTTTGCTGTTATTTTAAATAGTTTTTAAAGCCAAGCTGGCACAAACATAATATTTCCTACACTAAAGCCTCGTACACACGGGCGGGAATCCCGTCGGGAAAAAAAAGTTGGTTTTCCCGGCAAGCTTGCCTTGCACGCCGAGTGTACACATGGCCATTCAAAAAAAACGCAGTTCTTTTGAATGGCAAGAACGCAGTAATGTCATTGACTACGACGAGCCTGCGCTCGTCACATTCGATGGCGTCATCTTGCCACACCCTACACTGCCCTTGTATGCTACCGCGCATGCGTCAAAGTCTTTTCGAGCATGCGCGGGTATACCATGGAACAGGTAAGCATACAGACGACCGGTTTTCTCGGCAGGAAAACTCTGCCGAGAATCCCGACAAGAAAAATAGAGAGCAGGTTCTCTATTTTTCTCGTCGAGATTCCAGGCAGTTTTCCAGACGAGAAACCATACACACGACCGGTTTTCTCAGCAAAAAGCTCTCCCAGCTGTTTTCTTGCCGAGAAAACCGGTCGTGTGTACGAGGCTTCACAGGTGTGCTTGCTGGGCGCTCTGTATAATCTGTATGTAGCCTTAGCTACATACAGTATACGGCCTTGTGCTCTGGGTGTGAGACCGTCCCGTCTCACACCTGGAACAAACAAAATAGAGTCGGGCTGAGCAACGCTCAGCCATTTATAGACAGCTTTGTAATCTATGAATGAATAAAAAGCTTCTGATTGGCTGAGGTGAAGACGTCATGATTTCTGCCTAAGCCAATCAGAGGAGGATTTGTATTCATTCAAAGAATGGTGCGAGATGGGAAGGTGGTCTTGTCTCACACTAAGAAAACAAGGCTGTATACTTTATGTAGCTGAGGCTACATACAATGTATACAGTGTGCCCAACGGGTGTACCTGTTATTGTAGAAAATAGTTAATTTAGGATAGATTGGATAGATTGGGATAGATTGGTTCAAACAAACTACAACCCTAATTCCAAAAAAGTTGGGACACGGTGTAAAATCATAATAAAAACAGAATGCAATGATTTGCAAATCTCATAAACTAACTACAATATTTTATTCACAATAGAAAATAGAAAACACATCAAAAGTTTAAACTGAGAAAATATACCATTTTAAGAAAAAAAATAGGATTTTTTACTCACCGTAAAATCCTTTTCTCTGAGTTCATGGACCGACACAGCTTCTCTATTGACAAAGTGGGTATTATCCGTTAATTAGGAGTGACTAGGCAGAAAAACTTGTAAAAAGTGTTGCATCACACCTTCTACAGTACTGCCCAGGGGGCGGACCCTCTGGGTATATCCCCTCAGTCTGCATCTCGCAGATCAGTTTGTCAAAAAGCAGTACAAACTTAAAAAGGAGGGGTGGGTGCTGTGTCGGTCCATGAACTCAGAGAAAAGGATTTTACGGTGAGTAAAAAATTCTATTTACTCTTTCGTTCATGGACCGACACAGCTTCGCTATTGACAAAGTGGGACGTCCCAAAGCAGTGTCAGAGAAAAAAACGAGGGGTGGTAACAGCATAAAAGTAAACTTCACCCCAAACACAAAACAGCACTCCTCCAACGGAGGAGTTGCAACTCTAAACAGCCGCCTGCAATATCTTGCGGCCGAAGGAAGCATCCGAAGATGCACACACCTTAACTTAACTAAAGTTTAGTGAAAGTGTGAATGGACAAGCAGGTCGCCGCCTTACACACCTGGTGAAAACAGACGCTTGATGCTCTCAGAGCTTGGACAGCGTCCAAAATATACAACGTCGTTTCCTTAGGATTCAACGGATGAGGACACAAGGATGGCAGTACAATGTCTTCCTTGATGGAAGGTCAAAAGACCTTAGGAAGAAGAAGGCTGCGGACGCAGCACCACCTATCCTTATGGAAGATCAGATAAGGAGCCCTGCATGACAAGGCTGCCGGCTCAGAAAACCATCTTACTGACGTAACACCAAGAGGCATCTATTGCCCTGGTTGAATGCGCCGGAATGGAGGCGCCTGACCCTTCATGGCGTAAGCCTGATCACAATCTGTCGGATCCACCTAGAATGGTGGCCGACGAGACCGCTGGGCCCTACTGGGGACCAGCCACTGAAAAATAAACAGTGAGCCTGGATTCTGGAACAAAACAGTACCAGACAAGCATTCTCTCAGAGTTTGGACCACGTCCAAGAATGCAGCGTCGTCTCCTTAGAATTTGACATCTGAGGACACATGGATGGCAGTACAATGTCTTCCTTGAGATGGAAAGTGGAACACGACTTCTAGGAAGAAAAGAAGGCTGCGGACGCAGCACCACCTTATCCTCCTTGTGGAAGATCAGATAGGGAGGCTTGCATGACAAGGCTGCCCGCTCAGAAACCTGTCTTAGCTGGCGTAACAGCCACCAAGAGGACCACTTTCTAAAAAAAAAAAAATGTCAACAAGGGAATCTCCCTGATGTTCTAAAACAGTGGTTTCTGAGACACTTAGAGACCATGCCGTTGAAGCCATAGCAAGCAGGATGGGATATGGGACCCTGCACCAGCAGGTCCTCTCGTAGTGGTAGACGCCAAAAGGATGTCTGCTACACAAGCCCCACGGAGGTAGTGGAGGGTGGGTCGGAGGGGCCGCCTGCCGAACCCACTGTACAAATGTTCTCACTAGATAGAGTGAGCCACCAGGGGTCATTGAAAGGACAGCCAGGGCAGATACCCGCCCCCTAATTGTACTTAACAGTATAATTTTTGGCCCGTTCCCTGCTGAGAACAGCAGGACTCTGGAACCAAATAAGTACGCGGATGCCACCTCATTTCCTCACAAATGGATGTGTAGGTCTTCCAAGTGCAACGGTAAATCTTCCTAGGGGATGATTTCCGAGCACTCCTCATGGTAGATATCACCGAGTCTGACAGGTCCCGGTCTCTTAGCACCTGGCTCTCAAGCCATTCCCTCAAGCCAGTGACTGTAAAACAGGATGGCGTCTGGACCTTGCGACAACAGGTCCTTCCTTAGCGGTAGCTGCCAAAAGGCGTCTGCTACCAGACGCACTATATCGGCGTACCAAGGACGCCAAAGCCAATTCAGAGCAATTGGGACCATTGTAATCCTCTCTGTTTCCAATCTGTGAAGCAGATGAGGAAGGAGTTTCCAAGGAGGAAGCCATAGATTAGTCGGTACTGACTCCACAGTGGCATCAACGCATCTGTCGTGTTTGCCCATGGGTCACTTGACCTGGCCACAATCTCAATACCTTCCGATTGAATCGAGAAGTCAGGAGATATACGACTGGCGTGTTTTCCCTTTGGTAAGGAAGCCCCTTAGGAGGTGAGCGACCTCCGATGCTGCAGCAGAGTTGCTTGCTCCTCCTTGATGATTGACATACGCCACAAATGTGGTGTTTTTCCGACTGGATTCTGACTGGACACCCTTGTAGCCTCTGAGACCATGTGGAGAGGCAAAGCCAGATCCCTCAACCTTCAGGCCAATGATCTGCAATGGGATTCCTCCGGAGTCCCGTGACCCAGGTTGACTGAGCTCTTCAGACTCCTCTGCAACCGGGAAGACAGGAGTCCACCGTGACCACTATCCAGTAAAAGGAAGGAACAACTTCCCAGACAGAATGCCGGTGAAGTCGGCCACCAACTAGGGAAGCCCTGATTAGGTGGCTCACCCGGATCTGATAATCCAGGGATGAAGGGCACTTGACCCTTCAGGACAGAGTTACCCTCTGTAACACTTGCGTGTGAAATAGTGCCTATGGTACCGCCTCGAAGAAGGCTACCATAAGGCTCAGGACTCGCCTGCAAAGGTGGCATGACAACCCCCCCTTGGGATGTCAACTGCCGCACCGCAACACGATGGGTCTGCAACTTTCCCCTAGGGGGAAAAAAACGTATGCCTCTGAGGAGTCCAGAATCAACCCTAGATATACTAGGAGTTGGGACGGTACCAATACTGACTTCTAAGAGTGTTCAGCACCCAACCAAGTATCGGAGGGTCTGACAGGTTATAGACCCGCTCACTTCTAAATTTAAGTTTGAAGTGACCCTCAGAAGAAGATCGTCCAAGTTGCCCATGATAGCGATGCCACGCTGTCTTAGTAGGGCCAGCATCGTGGCAAGCACCTTGGTGAACACCCTTGGTGCTGATGCCAGGCCAAAGGGGAGAGCCACCATTGGTAGTGGTCTTCCCCGGCCGCCAACGCAGACATCTCTGATGCCTGGTGCATCTGGAGACATGCAGCATGCGTCCTTGATGATCAAGAATGCCGGAAAATCCCCCGGATGGAGGGCAGCGACAACTGAGCGAGCCAACTCCTTTCCGGAATCTTTGTACTCTTACAAAGCAGTTGAGGGTCCAAGATAGGACGAACCCTCTCCAGTACTACGAACAGATTTGAGTAGAACCCATTCCTGTACTAAGACAGGAAGGTTTACCCTGCTTATCAGCAGGTTTTGTACCGCCCCATGTAGGGCTTCCCGACAAGTCGGCAGAAGCTGGCGGTTAAGAGGGAAATAACTGTTCGGTAGGCAAGCCAGGTTGGGCTTGCAAACCCAGGGATGCTTCTGTCCCTCAGCATGCGCTTTATCGGCCTGGGGTTGTTTACTTGCTGCACTAGGCAGACGAAGGGACCGCTTGTATGCGGTGAAGGAGGGCCCTAGCCTATGGCGTGGCTCCTTACCCTTATTTGGATTGCCGAAGCAATGTGCTCTTACCTCCTGTGGCATCTTAAATGATGTCATCCAGCGAGGCCCCAAAATCTGTCGCCCTAAAAGGGCAGATCCAACAGGGCCTTCTTGGAAGATTGGTCCGCAGACCAGCACCTTAGTCAGATCAGGTGGCGTAGCGCCACCGCATAAACTGAGGCTCAAGACAGCAAGGGGATAGTATCCATGTCTGTTTTGCAGACATACTCAAGGCCCTGTACCAACTGGTTGGCCAGAGCTACCTCGTACGGAGGAGCCTCCCGTGCTTTTAACCCTTGGAGTAGGTACCTTGCCTACTCAGTAAGTGTCTGAAACATCAGACAAACCCCAGCCAATGCTGGACGTACCTCTGAGCCCCCCACTGTGTATAGGTAGCGAGTGTCCCTGAAGACAAGAGCCCCCTCCACTGGAATCGTGGTGACTTGTTAAGTCTGGACACAGGGGGGTCCACTATTGGGGGAGAGGTCCATCTTTTCAGGAACTCTCCTCAAGGGGTACCGGACCGCCCAAAAATAAAAAATAAATACATTTTTTAGGGCTGAAAAAGGAAAAAACCTCAGTGGGTTTTCCCAGTCCTTGTACAAGAGCTTATTAATGTAAGACACACAAGGAACACCTTAGCAGTGCGGGCTGGCTTTAGGGAACCCAAAAAGGGGACCGGTGTCTCTGCTGCTTCTGCAGCATTCTCTATTCTTAGCGTACTCCGCACTGCAGTAATAGGTCAGATACCAAAGCCTTTTTAGCGTGCTGACCTGGACTTGGAGCAGGTCACGGTCTGTAGTCTCTGATGCATCATAATCCGGGTCATGAGCCATAGCTGGACCTGGTTCTGCATCAGAATTATCCCCAGAAGATTGCAGGGGACGGGGGCGTTTACTACCCCCTGTATTCTTGTGTGCTGCTTCCACCCTGGCAGCAAAAGCCTCTAGGATTGCCGACATAGTGCCCATTGACACATCAGGGGCACCAGCTGCTAAATCTGGTGTTTCAGGGGAAAAAACCTCTGGCTCAGACGCCATGCTGACCATGCGCTGACACCCACAGGACTCCAGGCAAGATATCAATAGGCCACCCTCCTAGCTGATCAGAGATGCTGGGTCACCCAGAGGACTCACCACCCTTGGATCGGTACCGCTATGCTGCCGTGTGCTGCGCCTGTGATGCTATCCCACTGCTGCTGTGTCAGTCTGATAGTTTATCAGCGTTTCCTGTGTACATTTTTGCGCCAGTGTAATGCACCCTAGAGGCCGGAGACTATCACAAAATGGCCACCAAGCAGCTGTATGGAACATGTGGGCTCCAAGGAAATGGCCACCGAGCCGAATATAGAGGCAAAAGCGGCTGCGGACCCCAAAAAGATGGCCGCCGAGCGGTGGTAAACACATACAGCGTGAATCCTAGGAAACATGGCCACCGAAGAGTCGATAGAGGCCAAGCAGGTACGGACCACAATAAAATGGCCGCCAAGCGGCGATATATACATATAGACGCTAAACTACAAGAAAATGGCCGCCAGGCAGTCACTAAAGGCCGAAACAGGCATGGACCACTGCAACTTGGTCGTAAGGTCAGTCGAAGCTGAACGGTCCGATGCAGGCCCTGGAGTGTAAGCTCACCGGCCACCCGTAGGGCGACGGGTATGTCGTGAAAAACCCAGCGCGTAGCTAGGGTCGGCACACGCTCGATGGCCAAAACTGGGGGGACTACAAGGATCGAGGATCCAGCCTGTCACCCAGTTGGCAGTTGATCGAAGATCGCAGGAAACAAACAAAAAAACAAAATGTTGAAAAAACTTATTTTTTCCCCTGGACCAACATGGGCCCGAAGGGAGCCATGTCCTACTCCTTGCTAGACCGAAAAAAAATGATCTGCGAGATGCAGACTGAGGGGATATACCCAGAGGGTCCGCCCCCTGGGCGGTACTGTAGAAGGTGTGATGCAACACTTTTTACAAGTTTTCTGCCTAGTCACTCCTAATTAACGGATAATACCCACTTTGTCAATAGAGAAGCTGTGTCGGTCCATGAACGAAAGAGTAAAAAGGTTCATTTTGAAATTGGGAACTGAGACCAGTTGCTGGAGTTTTGGGAGAGAAATGTTATCCCATTTTTGCTTGATATTGGATTCTAACTGCTCAACAGTGCTGGGTCTTCTTTGTTATATTTTTTGTTTCAAGATGCTCTTAATGTCAATTTGTGAAAGGTCTGGACTGCAGGCAGGTCAGGTAAGCACCAGGGCTCTTCTACTATTAAGCCATGCTGTTGTCATAGATACAGAATGCGGTTTAGCATTGTCCTGCTGCAATATGCAAGGCATTCCTTAAAAAAGACATTGGCTGGGATAGATGGGAGCATATGCTACTCTAAAACCTGGATATTTCAGCATTGGTGGTATCTTTCCAGATGTGCAAGCTACCCTTTCAATATGCACTAATGCAGGGCTCACAATTTCAAGTCCTGCGCTACTAGCCAGGCCTTAAGGGTTACTCACCACCAGTTGTCCCACCCAATCCCTATCCGCCCCTAAACACACCCTCATAAATTATCTCATGAAATGACACTTAAATGTTTTATGCAGAATTAAGTTACAAAAATAAATATTAACAACAACTTTATCAGTGCCCATCAGTGCAGCCTCATCCGTGCCCCTAAACTCAGCCTCACCCATCAATGCAGCCTCACCTGTGCCCATAAATGCAGCCTCACCTGTGCCCATCATTGGGGCGTGATCAGTGCCCACCAATGCAGCCTCACCTGTGCCCATCATTGCAGCGTGACCTGTACCCATCTTTGCAGCCTCACCTGTGCCCATCGTTGAAGGGTGACCCGTGCCCATCATTGCAGCCTCACCTGTGCCCATCATTGCAGCATGACCAGTGCCCATCATTGCAGCCTCGCCTGTGGCCATCAATGCAGCCTCGCCTGTGCCCATCATTGCAGGGTGACCCATGCCCATCATTGCTGCCTCACCTGTGCCCATCATTGCAGCGTGACCGGTGCCCATCATTGCAGCCTCACATGTGCCCATCAGTGGGGCGTGACCAGTGCCCACCAATGCAGCCTCACCTGTGCCCATATCATAGTGGCATGACCAGTGCCCACCAATGCAGCGTGACCTGTGCCCATCATTGCAGCGTGACCTGTGCCCATCATTGCAGCGTGACCAGTGCCCATCATTGCAGCCTCACCTCTGCCCATCATTGCAGCCACACCTGTGTCCATCATTGCAGCCACACCTGTGTGCATCATTGCAGCCTCATCTGTGCAGAAGAAGAGAGAGCGCGGTCGGATCATCAGAGGGGAAGAGAGAGTGGAGGAAGAGGAGAACTGGCCCAATCACAGAGCGGGTATTGCCCGCTTTAACAGCTTACATTTAAATTGCCTCTGCTCACGGTCACACACAGTCCTGCCTCCTGAGGCGGCGCCAGTGACAGACAGAACACGTCCACACCGGCATTGGACCGGCATTCTGTCTGTCACAGGCGCTAGTTCAGGAGGCAGGACTGTGTGTGACCGTGAGGGAAGGCAAATCAAATGTAAGCTGTTACAGTGGGCAATCCCCGCTCTGTGATCCGGCCAGCTCTCCTCTTCCTCCACACTCTCTTCCTCTGTGATGATCCGGCCGCCCTCTTTCTTCCTCCATGCTCTCTTCCCCTGGGCGAACGGCCCCCATTCAACCCCGCCTCCCGGCGGTGCTCGGTCTCCCCCCCCCTCCCAGGCAGCCCACGCTCGCCAGCCATCATTTTCCACAAATGCGAGTAGGCGAGTGGAAAATTTGAGGGCTGCACTAATGCACCCCCATACTAGACATGTGCGATTAGTTTCGTACGAATCTAAAATTCGTACATTCGTACGAATCCGAAATACGAATTTTTATGCATACAAATTCTGTACGAAATACGAAATTTCGTTTACGAATTTTGGATCCAAAAGTGAAAAATTCCTTTAAATTTCGTACCTGGGGGGTGTGTATGATATGCATGTAAAGTCGCGCATGTTTCCCGTGCTTAGAACTGTCCCTGCACAAAATGTCATTTTTGACGGAAAAAAAGTCATTTAAAACTCACTCGTGGCTATTAATGAATTGTCGGCTTTTATCAATACATAGTTGACGTAATTGTAGCCGTATTAGTGCAATTATGACAGAGAAAATTAAGTACTGTCCGTGATACTTTTTTTATTTGCACTAACATAGAATTTTTCAGGACAAGCTTTCGGGGTATGTCCCCTTCTTCAAGGTCCAAGCAGTTCCAGATTTGGATAAGCCCCCTGCCCGCAGACCCCCAAAACCACCGGGCAAGGGTTGTGGGGATGAGGCCCTTGTCCCCATCAACATGAGGACATCCTCCCCATGTTGAGGGCATGTGGCCTGGTACGGTTCAGGAGGGGGGGCGCTCTCTCGTCCCCCCCTCTTTTCCTGCGGCCGGCCAGATTGCGTGCTCAGATAAGGGTCTGGTATGGATTTTTGGGGGGACTCCACGCCATTTTTTTTTTAATTTGGGGTGGAGTTCCCCTTAAAATCCATGCCAGAACAGAAGGGCCTGGTATGGATATTTAGGGGGAACCGCACGCCATTTTTTTTTTTTTTTGCGGCGGGGTTCCCCTTAATATCCATTCCAGACCTGAAGGGCCTGGTAATTGAATTTGGGAGAACCCCCACGCTTTTTTTTTTTTTTTTATCAATGACTTTTCTATGTATTGATAAAACCCGACAATTCATTAATAGCCGCGAGTGAGTTTTAAATGACTTTTTTTCCGTCAAAAATGACATTTTGTGCAGAGACAGTTCTAAGCATGGGAAACATGCGCAACGTTTAAAATTTACGATTTGTACGAAATTCGTATTTCGTACGAATCTGAATTAAATTTCGTACACGAATTACGAAATACGATTTTTTTTTAATACGGAACGGAACGAAACAAATTTTTTGACGGCGCCCATGTCTAATGTGAGATAGGGCCTTTAGCTTGTAAGCACTTTATGGCCAGGGGGGGCTGGCCATTTACTAGTAGATGTTCCATCAAACATTTGTACAAATATTCATACTAACGTTCCTACAAATACTCTCAATGCATTCAATGACTTGATAAATGTTCAAAAATTGTCAAATTATTGCTTGCTTTTAACATTCGATTTGGGGACAAATGGACTTTCCCGATCGAAAGCCATATACAGTGAGAGAACTTTATTAGTTCGAGAGAAAATGTTCATCTTGCTCTTTTCAATCTTGTTCTCACTATGTTTTAAAGCAATCATCGATTTGACCCCACTAACATGTAGAAAGTTGAAGGAACATTCCTAAAACTACATTTTAAACACAATTCTACTAGTAAAAGGGGCAAAGTCTAGGGCAAATAGCCTTCGTGATTCTCTGTGCAATGGACATAAAGAGATCTTGTAGACAGTCCTCTTTTGGACCACTTTTGAGGGGAATTTAATGAAATTCGAACTCAAGACAAGACTTGAAGTTTTGGATAGAGTGGGGACGGATGAAAACATGTCAGGATTTTATTCCTGTGTGTTCCCTTTAGGGAGATTCACTGTCTCTATTTGTCATGTTTACTGCTATCACCTAAAGTGAAAGGAAATCCCACATAAATAACATCTTGACATGATGTGCATGGGAGGACGGGGGGGAGTTGATGGTAAGGAGGGGTTGGAGGGTCTACTCCTTTTTTTTTTCTTCTCCTTATGTTTATCTTGTGTCTCTTTTTATCTCTTTATGAATCCTGTCACTGCCCGTTTCCTACTGCGCATGCGCGAGTTGTGCGGCGCTTTGTGAATGGGTTGGCTGCTCTCTGGGATACACACAGTTCCCATTCACCAGAAGACACAGCGAGTAGGACGAGGAAGAAGACCAGCCGCGGAGGATGAAGAGGCAGATTAGGAACTTCCGCATAGCAACCGCTATTTCTGTTAAGTAAAGAAAAAAATTTTTTTCTATTTTTGTTTAGATTTTTGGTCCAAATTCTTTTTAGAAATAAAGAATTTATAAAAAAAAAAAAAGGAAATCCCAGCTTTTGGGTTGTCCCCAGAACAAGAATAGGGGGTAAATCTTCACTCTTGACATTAGGTCTTATGACAGCCAGGGATTCCCTTCCTTTGGAGCTATTTTCTCTCAATTCCTGCTTTGGCTATAGGCATAGGAAGTGAAGGGAAATCCCTCAAATGGGACACAGATTGCAAAAATGTTAGAAGGGTTATCACATTCCTCCCACTCTATCCAAAATGGAAAAACGCTTTGCCTTTAGTTCTCCTTTAAAGTGGAGCAGACAGAATTTTGAGTAGTTGTGCATCGTAAGCAATCAGCTTTTAAATTCAGCTTGTTCAGTTAAGGTTTGAAAATGAAAACTAGAAGCTGACTGGTTGCTTTGCTTTGCGGCTCCAGATTCTGTCTTCTCTGTTCTTAATAAACCCCCCTCAAAATACTACAGAGCTCTTCACTGCTGTCCCATCTGTGTGCCTAGTCTCGACTGTAAAATGGGGAAGAGGGTGTACCCCTTTACGGAGGACAGACAGCAGGACCCATTCGTTCAAAGTGCGGGTTCCCGGAGCGTGAACGCTTTGTAGACCTTTGTTTCTTGGCCAGTTAATATTCCGAAGACACTCTAATAAGTGAACTGGCTCCTGAATTTGTCTTACTATGGTATGCATGTGACAAAGGGAATTTAAATGGCAAGCACCTTAGAGAAGAGACTGATGTAGTAGTAAAGTTTGTAAAGCATGGTGCAAATTCTGTGTGTTCAAGCTCAATGCTACAATGAGGAGGGAGGTGTGTCCCTTTTACAGAGGACACAAAGCAGGACCTGTTCACCCAGAAAGTGGAATTAAATACATGTAGATATGTGAGATAAAGCCTTTAGATTGTAAGCTCTTTAATGGCAGGGACTGATGTCACAGAATATTACCGCCCCCCTAGTGTGTGTGTGTGTGTGTATATATATTGGGACTTTAGACTGTAAGCTCATTAGCGCAAGAACTCATGTCAATTAATATATGGAAACATCAGCTGCGGTGCCGACATCACTGGACTCCAGGACAGGCAAGTGTCCGAATATTAAAAGTCAGCAGCTACTGTATGAC